>CM040129.1:108240739-108840739 GCA_022559845.1 Amorphophallus konjac | reverse complement strand
TTAACTATGTTGGCATAGTAGAGGTAAACGGTCTACTAACGACCGCATACAACACTGAGTCCAGAGGACTAAGGTCAACGCCCCCAAGGGAGGTCGACGCACAGCCAGTTGAAAGCGGTCACAAGAGGGCTGTTTAAACAGTCTGGCGGCCATGACTGGACCGCATACTGATAGAAACGGTCTCAGAAGGGCCGCAAATGATAGGACAGTCCTGACTCTGGGTTTGGGCAAAAACAAGCGATTCGAGCGAGTTGAAAGGTTCAGGCTTTGTGCGTACAACCCGCCCGGCGTCCTTGTGGGAATCCTAGGCTCGCGGGGGCTTACGGAGATCTCATAATAGAGGTCCTTGTCCGATGGAAGGAATATCCGGCGGAGAGTCCCAACCATTATAAGATTAAAGGTATAGTGAAAAATCAAAAAATGGTAGATGATCGGTCAGTCAGTACCACGGGAGTGGAGTGACTGTCAAACAATCCTAGATAATTTTCACATTATGACATGTTGATACAAGTTTCAATTTTATAACCAAGATCATGTTGGAGAACGTAGTATGATGAAATGGAAGAGAGATTAATCATGAACATAGTTAGATCAGTTCATATATTCCATAATTTACCAATTCTTGTGTGGGTTTCTATCCTACACATGCCATCTAGCCGAGGTAATCAACATAATCAAAACATACAAAAAGGAAAACAATGACACGAGACAGTCTATAGAGGACCGCTAACAGAACCTAGCGGTCTATCGAATGACCGCTTAGGGTGACGATCAACAGAACTGGTAGATAGGGGAAAACGGTCTGTCCAGCGACCGCCATGGTTCCTTAAACGGTCATTTGACAGGCCGCATGGTCCAGAACAGTGACCAGAAAATGGTCTATCGTTGACCGCTAGGGTCCCAGGTGGTTCCTGTTACGACCGTAAACATGTCGACAAGCCCGAACTCCGACGATATTTTATAGACCCCAATTGCGAGACAAAATTCACGGTGTACAATGCATAACATTAGGCAAAGAGAACTAATAGAAAGAACACAAAATTTTACATAATGAGGCATGTTTAATTTGATTTTTGCCCGCTAGAAAGCCTACGATCAGATCAAAATATGAAAGCTATACATGGATGAAACCCTAGTTAACATGCTTCTACTAAAATCTATCTTACGATCTCTATACAAGATGAAACTTGGGGGTTTTAATATGGATCGAAAGAGGACTTGCAGACGCTTCTAAGGGTATATTTATTTATGAATTTGGTCTACTATCACCTACCTTAATCGAAGGAAGAAGACGATCGCAAGTACTTGAATCGCATGAAGAACACCTCGCTCGCATCGCCAAATACTCCCACGTCCACGCCCCTTGCCGGCAGTCGCAGCAAACGTTGATACTAGGTCGGGTTAGGGTTAGTTTTATAGGGTCAATGGAGTCTGAATTTGTGGATAAGATGGGATAGAGTCCCACGCACAATTCATGCGCGAAACCCACGCTGACCAAGTCACGCCGCCACAACTCACCCAAATTCAAACTTTAGGGTTAGGGTTTTGGCAAGAAAAGAGAGGGCTATTGGGCTACCAATCAAGATGGATCTACTAGGCTTGATTTGGGCTCAATTGATCCCGATTTGGGCTCGAATTAGGCAATCTAAGGTCTAGATACTCTAAGGTCTGATTTTAGCCTTAATTCCTTAATTTGGCTAGGTTAGGATTTAAATTAGGGTTTGACTTAGAAGGACAATAGTCTAAACTTTTCGTCCTCTACATGATTATCATTTTTCCAGATTTTTATGAATTAGTTAAATTTTAACCAAAAAGGGATTTCCAATTTAAAAATTAGAAATTTTTGAAATGATAAGAAATTTTATTTAAGTAAATTCTCAGGGTGCTACATTGGATGTCCATCAATCTGCTCCATCCTTTGAATTCTTAGAGTCATCCGTACCTAAGGAGAAACCCCAAGATGTAGGATGGCACATAATGTCTAAGATGGGTTATTCATCTGGCGCAGGGTTAGGAAAGGAAGAACAAGGAATTAATGAGCCGATTGAGGAAAATTGAACATTCGAGAGATTTTGATTAGGGTGTCAACCGGCCAAGGTTAGCAAAAATGAATCAATAAGGTGGAATCTGCATGATCATTTTGTGAAGGAGTCCTATCCACTGGAAGAGAGAATTGCAAGTGTAGAAACATGCCATGAAGATGAACATGTGGATCCGAAGAAAAAGCTAGATGATGTAAACATAGAGGATTTGGGTTTATCCAAACTATTCTCTGAAGAATCCTTGTCCCACCCCATAACCCAAGTAGAAATTCATGAAACAAAAGGAGAACCGACTTTGTTAGTCCTCCTCTCTTTTCTATTCCTCTTGATTGTATCTTTCAAAAGTGGTCCCATCTTCAAAGCTGATCAATTCCAAAAAGAGAAGCCTGAAGCTGCCATTGAGAAGCCCATCCTAGGGGCAAAACTCTCAAGCTGTGATTCCCTAGCTCAGGAACCTTCATCCTCCATCTCTAATCACACAACTGCAATCAGTAGCCTTGCCAGGGGCATGTGCCTTGTACATAATAGTTCAAATTTAGAAGAGTCGAAACCTTTGGTTACACCACACAAGAAGGATAAGGACACCCAAATTACCTACCAACTTTGGTCAGGTCTAGCCGAAAGTTATAATTTGTTAACTCAAATCTTAATGTTTAGTTTAATGAATTCAATAAAACAGTTACAAGATGTAGACCGATCTAACCCACCTCCTATGGCCGAACATATTCAAGTCAGAGAGCCCATTAATCCAAGTAGGTATAGGGGTCGTGTCCACGGCCGCGTACTTACCCTTCATTCACTTGAACCTTGTTTCCGGCCTACCAATGAGGTGGACTGCTCCTCTTCCTCCATCCAGCAGTCCACGGAGTGCCCAGACGACACCGTCCACTCTGTATGAACCCTTGTATATACTTAATAACCCAAAATCTAAGAAAAATAGAAAATTCAAAACTCAAAACCATAAAAAAAATTCATAAATCAAAGAAAATCAACAATCTGGCAGCCGCCATGCATTTCACATTCCATCCCTCATGCATGATAAGGTTAGGTTACATTAACCCCTCGGTGGGTCAAGACTTTGATCTACCGGAACCGAGGGGAATTCTATTAAGCTAAGCTAATTCTCCAAGGGGCAGGCAATATGCACACACTCACATGCTTTCAAAATTTTGGCAACAGCCTAAAACGGGTTACTATCCCGAAGATTTCTTGAAGACTCTAAAATCCTCATTTTCCTCTCTACTCGACTAATCAAGACAGTCGGCACTCTTAAGGCCTTGAACTCAGCATGTTGGAACACAATACCCTCAAGTGAGAGTAGGACTCACCTTCTCTTTCAAAAATGAGACCAGAGCACGTGAAAAGGGCAGTGTCCCCGCAGGCAAGGAAAAAATGATTGAAAATTCAAAAAGGGTGCAAAACCCAAAATTTCAAAATCCCAAGCAATGAAAAGAAAGAAAAATCCCAAAAAGGGAACAAATGAAATAAGCCTGGTCGTGACCATGCCTAGTTGAGAAAAGAAATCCCTACAAGTCAAGTCCAAATTCAAGGGGCAACACAACAAGCATAACATCCCAAAGGTGGTCCAAAATCATCGAAAGGGTGCAGTACACTCAGCTCGCTCATAGCTCATCATTTTAACGGCTTTGCCGATCCTCTTGTGAAGTTTATCTCCTACTTTCTTTTTTCTTTTGAGGACTCGGAATCCGAGGGAAACTCCGAAGGATATAACTCTGTTAACGGCTTGTAGCCATTTTTTCAAAACACACTATATGATTTTTCTATGCTACAAGAAATCTCCATGTTTCTGGTATGTCAATGTTCTTATTCACCTTTAGTGTTTTCTTTCATCAACCTTGGGCTAGGGTCAGTGCATGCGCGTCACCTGTCGGTGCGACGACGTCTGATTCCGGGTCAGCGTCACGCGGTTGACCATTAGGATTCCAAGGTGTTCCATCATATATCATCTATGGCTGTGAGGAAATAGACCCGGGTCGGGAAAATCATTTACCTTGAACACTTTTTGGGTGTATCTCCGCGGTCGGGAGCAATTGGGAGCCTAACCTTGACATGACGGCATTGTCATCAGGATAAGTCTTAACCGGCGAGACCATCATTCGAGAAGTCTAGAGGCCCAAATCAACCTAGATGTTCGCTCAGGATACCCGGGAGGTTGTAGAAAGAGCCTATCCTTCCATCATTGTTGTGATGTCTCATGGGCAGTTGCCAGACGTTGGCCAAAAAAAATCTGAATACGTCAAAATTCACAAAAAAAATCAAAATATTAAAATCCAACAAAAAATGAAATATGTCAAAATCTCATAAAAAACTAAATATTCAAAATCCAAAAAATGGAGGGGCATCTCCCCGATACATGCATCTCACACACACCACCACACCACACCATCTCTTTTTCCTTCATCATTATGCCACAACTACGAACCCCAAAGGCTACTCCCCTTTCTTCATTTCATCCCACCAGAGGATTCATACTTGCACTGCTACCAACACCCAAACTAGGGGCAAATTGTACGCCTATCTGCTCATCCAAGCTAGTCAAATCCCTGGCTACCTTGTCGAGAGGTAGAACATTCCTCGTTCCCTTGCTTTCCATGAACTATAATGGCCATTAGAACTCTGCCAGCTCGGTGCTTCAACTTGAGTCCTAAGCAAATGAAACCCTCATGTCACTTGATTCTCAGCAGATGCGGGTTGCATTACCAATACCCTTTTTTTTCTTACACTTTCCACTCCATATCCCCCTGATCGGACACATGTCCTACTTATGTCAGCGAGTCTAGAACGGACTTTGGCTACGGAGCTTGAATCATCCTTTTAGTATGTCTTCCCCCAACCAGACACCTTGCTGGAGTTAATTGATGTGCTAGGTGAAGTTAGCATAGACTCTTCTATCATCGGGAATGATCACCTTCGTGGACGTGCTTACGCCCTGGTGACCATCCCCGCGGAATTCAATTCTATCCATTAGGCTCACTGTAAAGTTGAAGGATGATGCTTGCTTTCGCATTCCCATTCCCCTTAGTGAATGCTTCCTCTTTAAATGCTTATTTATTTGTGAACTTCACTAATGTGTGTTTATGCATCTGCAGGTCATATGGCAATGGAGTTCGCTCGTCATCGCCTTCTCCTACTATATATATACTATATTATATAGAGCCCGGAGGCTAATAACTTCGGGCACATAAACTCTAAGTTCCTCTCTAATAAAAATAATGAGGGGTTTATGTTCCCTAAGTTATTCGACGGTCGTTTGGTTTCTTGATGGACCTCGGGATGACGGACTCGTCGGACTCTCGACCGACGTCTTTCCTGGAGCCAGACAATAATACCTCTAGATATGCATTAGATATGTTTTTCCCCTTTTAAACCCAGCATGCATCATATAAGTCCCTTTTAGTCCCACCGCCGATCATACACAAAAAAAAATGCATTTAGAAAAGCATGGCATGCATTTGTGCAGCAAGAAGGGAACAAAGGTGAAGGGTCTATCGTTGATCTGCCCTAGACTCTATCCCTCTTTTGTCAATCATCCAAATTCTTCAATTCCATCACTTTTTGTTGTCGACCTTACTCGACACCGATTCGACAAGTCGAGAGTGTGTTTTGCATGCGATTGTCATGAGTATATTGAGATTTGAATGTCATTTTTCCTTATCCTAATTTTGTTACCCACTCCTATTTTAGGTGTCTTGTATCTCCTTGAGCTGGATTATGTTCATCCCCTCAAGTCCCATAGCGCTATGCTAGGGGGTCCCATGCGACTATAGATACAAGCCCTCTTAGATTAATTTTCCTTCTTCCCCTTTTGAATGACCTCTCTTGTCCCATTATGCTTGTCCATTCATATGTGAAGTTCAATCTCGGCTCGAGAATCTCCTTGAGCGAGATGTCCTTATTATGCTTGTTTCTTTACCGAAACACCTATTTATCAGTCCGCTGGGCTCCCTTGCAAAACGGGCGTTCCGGAGGGGCATTTGTAGACGCCTAATTTAGGACATCCAACGGACCTTGTCTCGCCATCATAGAAGTGACACCTTTTTCTTGGTTGATTTAGAGTGTGGAGTCTCATCCTTGTTTAGGTAGGGTCCACCCTGTCCCTTGATTTCTAGCTGGTCACACAGCTGGCCGCCCAGAACCCAGGGCGGCCAGACTGCTGGCCGCCCAGCCCATTCTAGGGCGGCCAGAGCGCTGGCCGCCCACATCCTTAAGCGGCCAGACACCTGGCCGCCCACCATCCTAGGCGACCAGACTGTTGGCCGCCCTCACCCTCAAGAAGGCCATCGACCTGGCCGCCCAACTCCTTTGGACAGCCAGAACCCTGGCCGCCTCCTATCAACTGCCCGTCAACTCCACGATCCGCTCACTCTGGGCACGTCCTCCGAAACTGCTCCTACTCTGGGGGGGTTCGAGAGTCACGTTGCTTACACGTAATCCATTTTCGAATGGTTTAGATGGAGGGAAATTCCCCACATAAAAAAATCCCATTCCGAACCATCTCACGGGGGGGGGGGGGGGGGGAACACTTCGTGAAAGAGGGTTGGACATCTTTGGGGGGGAGGAGAGAGTTCGAGAGGTTCTGCAGCTCGAAGAGCCCTCCTCACCTCCGTCTCCGCGAAGAGCTTCATCCACGGGAGAATCTGGTCCGCCTACGGAGGAGTTTCACCCATTATTGAGGGCGGCCATCGACATGGCCGCCCACCCTCTTTGAAGGCCACAAAGTTGGCCGCCCTCTGTTGGTCGATGGGCAAACCCCGTACTCTCTTCCTCTATCCTCTATTCCCTTTATTGGGTTTATTAAGTGCGTGGGCGTGCCAGTCACCAAGGTGACGATTTATTGTGTGCTCGATCTGACTAATCAGACGATTGTGTAGTTCGTGTCGAGACCAAAACCCGCCGCGCCATAAAGGTCACGACGTCATTTACATCCCCCCGGAGAGGGGAACACCCTTGATTAATCAACGGGAATCAGGGCCTCATGGCCAGGAAACTACATCGAGAGAAACAAGCCGATAGCAGTCTCGGATCAGTCGGAAAGCCCGATGTCTAGGGAAGCAAGCATTCAAAATATGTCGGTCACTCAAGGGACCATTTTGATATTCAGACGAGCATCTGGCTTCGAAAATTCATGTTCGTCACGGGGAAAATCAGAGCATATGTATGCCGGGGTACGGAAAATTTATTATTCGAAGGGATAGAAGACATTTGGTTGAATCCCGATTAGAGTGGTCGGGAATCAGTGAGTGTATTGGCCCGGTGCGAGATCGAGTCAGGACCATTCCGGGGGCACCTCCCGCGGTCCAAACAAGGCTTGCGGGGGCATTGTTAATATTTCTGGTGCCGAAGGGCAGCGGGAAAGTGTCCCGGGACTAGATTCCAAAACAAAGATGTGTACAGAGATAGCTGGCTATAGGCCTAGGATGTGGGTCAGGCAATGACCATGGTTGGGGTGAACCCGAGATCCAAACGTGACTTACGAAGGTCTTATTGATATTCCCACACGTAGGGTTCGGGGAAGACGAGAGCCGTCTCGTTCCATTCAGATTTTGTTGGTCATTCATGGACCCCTTTATGTTCGGACAAAGAGCTGTATTGAAGGCGCGGCGTAAACGGAAATATCCGTACAAATGTCTGCCATGAGTGCGGCAAGTTTACTGCAAATACGGGATTAAATCCAGGTGTATATGTCGGTCACTAACGGACCATTCATTGTTCGGACGAGACTCCGCATTTGAAGCATCGGAGACGACGATAAACCGTGCGAATGTCTGCCACGAGTACGGCGAGTTTAATTCAATATCGGGATTAGATCCTGGTATATATATGTCGATCACTAACGGACTGTTCATTGTTCGGACGAGAGTCCGCATTTAAAGCATCGAAGACGACGATAAACCGTACGAATGGCTGCCACGAGTACGGCACGTTTAATGGGATTACGAGACTGGGTCCTGATAAAAATGGGTCAAGTTGATAGACTATTGGCCTTAGACGGTTTCAGACTATGGCCATGTCGGGGATTCCGAGGTCCACATCTGATACCATGGGGCGTCATTGCTTCTCTCTTCACGCACAGTCCGGAGAAGCGAATCGTTAAATGAAGCCCGAACTTGCCAACATGCGCCCTCGTACGCGGATCGACCTGCGCTGTCAGGTCGCGGGGGTCTCCGGGGGCGGAGCCCCCGGAAGAA
The DNA here is from genome assembly GCA_022559845.1 of Amorphophallus konjac. Taxonomy (NCBI): domain Eukaryota; kingdom Viridiplantae; phylum Streptophyta; class Magnoliopsida; order Alismatales; family Araceae; genus Amorphophallus; species Amorphophallus konjac. The sequence goes on along the minus strand of CM040129.1, from coordinate 108,832,488 downwards.
AATTTAGATTATAACAGGGGCGATATTAATTATTGGCTTCGTATTCCTCTCTTTGTTTGTTTAATTATATATCTATTTTATTTTATTTTTGGAGGCACGCCGGTTTCGGTGGAACTAGGGGGCGCGCCGGTTTAGCCACAAGGAGGGGCGCACCGATTTAGGTGGAACAAGGGGAGCGCCGATTTAGGTGGAACAAGGCGGGCGCGCTGATTTAGCCACAAGGAGGGGGGTGCGCCGGTTTTGGTGCAAAGAGAGGGGCGCGCCGGTTTTGGTGCAAAGAGAGGGGCGCGCCGGTTTTGAATGTGAGTGAGAGGTGGGGAGGTGTTTTGGTGAGGAGGTTTAATTCGGCGCGCAGGGGGCATGCCGGTTTGGAGCCAAAGGTGGCAAAATGGTTTATGAGTGTATGGCTAAAGCGATGCGGGAGGGTACCACGCCGGATAAGTGCGCGCCGCATTAGGCTGTTTTATGCTTTTCAAAGGCTCGCAGGCTAGCAGATGGTTAAGTTGTTTGTTCACCTAGCAAAAGTAGATGGATTTGAAGGTTTCAAAGTGTTTTATTCATCTGTTAAGATCAAAGTTTTAGTGGTTCATTCAAAGGGTTCAGGAACTCCAAGGTTCAGTTCGTGTTCTGAGGGAACTTAGCTCATTCTTATTGTCCATGCCCCAGACAAAAATTGGGCAGCACCTCCCCTGGACTGAGGTTTGCTGGGGCGAATGGGCGATCGTCAAACGGAATACTCCGAGATGACCTCCAATATTCGGAGTGACCTAACGGCAGTCCAGTGTCCCATAGTTGAACGCAGAAGCCCCGAGGACTAGCCTTCAAGGGGTTCTAGCAGCTCATGGGCAGCAGCTTCGTAGGGGCCCCAAATGGGGCAGATGTTCGCCAAGGAAGGCTGTGAATATTCATCCCTCCGACGGTTACTTCGAAGACCATGCTATGGAGGAGCAAGCTTCAAGGCACCATGGATGAGTAGGAGACGGAGAGAAAGAAAAAAAGGAAAAGACGGTGAAGCAGTAGAACACCATACATTGCAAAAGCTTTTCTTTTTATTCATCCGCAAAAGGAAGGGAGACGAGATACAGAGGGGGATTCACCCCGAAGCAAAGAAAGATACATCGAAGAAAGAAGAAAGAGATACATCGGTGGGGGAGGGGGAACGGAGCACAAGCTCCTCCCCCTCCAAGCTCACCTCTCTCCTCTCACACTCACTCTCTTCTTCTTCACCTCACGGGCGCAGGGGAACAGAGCTTCTTCTTTTTCTTCTGAGGGAACTCCTAGCTGAACCGGAGTTTCTCCTCTGGACTGCCTCCGGGGGTTCGAGCCTCTCTCCCTTTTCTTCTTCAGTGGAGCATGCCTTTTATAGAACGGACACTGGGGGGGAGGATTCCCGCCACCTCTGCCACGTCTGCAACGACATCAGGAGATAACCCATTGCGCTGGCTGTTGCTAGTTAGTGTCGTACACTGTTGTTCATCCGAGGACAGGATGTTTGCGGATTTACCGGGAGATCTGCTGCTGCTACTGCCCCCATCGATGCTTGCCTTCGCCGTTGATGCTGCTGCGTTGTCGAACGGAGGTAGAGATAGGGCTTCAGAGCATTGAATGTTCTCTGTGCGCTCACTGTGCGCTCAAACTGATGCGAAATAGAGTGTCGAAGCTTGGATGGGATGGTTGACTTGGCTAAAACAACGTGGGCGGTGAGCGCGCCGGATTAGCAACAATAGAGCAGCGCGCCGGATTAGCACAAAGAAGAGGGGCGCGCCGGTTTTGGGGATATTGGAAAGGGCGCGCCGGTTTAGGGCCATATAGGCACAGCCGCGCCGGTTTAAGTGTCAAGGGATTTCACCTCGATTCCTAATCAGCTCAGACGTACGTTTGACCTCCAGTACTGCCTTAGTTTTAATGCACTGCCTCGGGCCGTCCATTTCGAAGTCTCCTGAGCCTCAGTTTGCAATTCGAGTTATTTTTGACACGTGCCGAACCCGTGCCATGTTACACGGGTTTCTTCCTGATTCGGCCTTCGACGCCGCCGACTGGGGAGTCGGGGCCGTCTTTTCTACTTGAGGGACTTCTTTGTTGGATGGCAGAGCACCGGGCATGTATTCGTCCTGCTTGGAGGAGGTACGGGGTTTATTCGGCCTTCCCGTCTTCGACTTGCTCTCGAGATGTCAGGACGTCCATGTCGCAGGAACGTTTCTTTTCTTCTCTCTTTTTCAACATCCACAAATACCCCCCACTCGCGGGTGGCGCAAGCGAGGGACGAGTGCGCGGGTCCCGCGAGTGTAGAGTTCTTCGATAGGATATCTGTTCTTCCGAGCCAGTGGGATGCTAGCCCGGTGCAAATTCATGGGAAAGCGCTCACTCCTTCAGCAAAGGGATGAGGGGATCGCTTCACCGCATATGCACGTAGACCGACATGTCAGGGTGGTGGTTTAGTCATCGGCATGGGGGAATGCCGAAGCAAGAAGGAAGGGCTTATGCGTCGTCCCAGGCAGAAGGCCCAAAATGACTTAGATGAGGCCAATCCAAAGGGGGAGTTGGTGACTCATGCTGGGTTCAGGAGAGTTGTTCATTCATCAACTCGGATGGGAGGTCCAAGCCAGATGCTTTTGAGAGGGCTCCGACGGAGTGAGATGGATTTTATGCATTCGGGTGGAACGTTCGAAGCGAAGGGTTTATTTGCTGGTGCCGACAGGGTGCCAGAAGCTGACGTGGTCTATTCATTAGCACGGGGTGAGTGCCAAGGCAAAGGGGTCTTTCATTCATTGACTTGGACGGAAGATCCGAGCCAAGCAAAGAGGTTCTTTTTGTTCATCAAATTGGACGGAAGGTCCGAACCAAGCACGAAAGTTCTCTTTTTTTTTTATTCATTGACTTGGACGGAAGGTCCGGGCCAAGCAAGAAGGCTCTCTCTTTTTTATTCATTGGCTTGGACGAAAGGTCCGAGCCAAGCAAAGAGGTTCTTTTTGTTCATCGACTTGGATGGAAGGTCCGAGCCAAGCAAAGGAGGTTTCTTTTTTTTTGTTCATTGACTTGGACGGAAGGTCCGAGCCAAGCAAAGTGGTTCTTTTTGTTCATCGACTTGGACGGAAGGTCCGAGCCAAGCAAAGGAGGTTCTTTTTGTTCATCGACTTGACGGAAGGTCCGAGCTAAGCAAGAAAGTTCTCTCTCTTTTTTCTTTATTCATTGACTTGGACGGAAGGTCCGAGCCAAGCAAGGAAGTTCCCTTCTCTTTTTTTTCTTTTTCTTTTTTTTATGCATTGAATTGGATGGAAGGTTCAGGCCAAGCAAGAAGGCTCTCTCTTTTTTTTTATTCATTGGCTTGGACGGAAGGTCCGAACCAAGCAAAGGAGGTTTCTTCTTTTTTTGTTCATTGACTTGGACGGAGGGTCTGGGCCAAGCAAAGGAGTTCTTTTTGTTCATCGACTTGGACAGAAGGTCCGAGCCAAGTAAGGAAGTTCCCTTATCTTTTTTTTTATTCATTGACTTGGATGGAATGTCCGAGCCAAGCAAAGGTGTTCTTTTGTTCATCGACTTGGACGGAAGGTCCAAGCCAAGGGTTTATTCGTCGGTGGGACTGGGAGTTGTAATATTGAGGTGATTCATTCATTGACACGGGGTTAATGCCAAAGCAAGGGTCTTTTTTCTCATGGGACTAGACGGAAGGTCTGGGCCCTGGTTCATTCGTCAGTGAGACTTAAAATATTTTGATCTCCGGTGGGACTTGTCGAGTCGACATCCCTCGGAGGCTTCGATGATGATTTTTTCTTCTCTTTTTTTCCTTTTATTCTCTCTCTCTTTTTCTTCTTTATTTTTTTTTCTCTTCTTCTTTCTTCTTCTCTTCTTCTTTTTTTTTCCTTCTCTTCTTTTTTCTTCTCTCTTTTTTTGAACAACTTTGTATAGCTGTCGGCACGGACGCCGATAATGAGACAACTGTCGGCATGGAAGCCGATAATGGGATAGCTGTCGGCTAAACGCCGATATTTAGATAGCTGTCGGCACGGAAGCCGATGATGAGATAGCAGTCGGCACAGAAGCCGATATTGAGATAGCTGTCGGCACGGAAGCCGATATTGAGATAGCTGTCGGCCTAAAAGTCTATAATGAGATAGCTGTCGGCATGAAAGTTGATGATGAGATAGTTGTTGGCACGGAAGCCGATATTGAGATAGCTGTCGGTCATAGAAGCCGATATGATGAAATAGCTGTCGGCATGGAAGCCGATAATGAGATAGCTGTCGGCATGGAAGCCGATGACGAAATAGTTGTTAGCATGGCAGCCGATAATTAGATAGCTGTAGGCACGGAAGCTGATATCGAGATAGCTGTCGGCATAGAAGCTGATAATTAGATAGCTGTCGGCATATAAGCCGATATTGAGGTAGCTGTCGGCATGGAAGCTGATAATGAGATTGTTTTTGGTTTGTTCCTTTCTTGTTTGTTGTGAGTTTGTTCTTTTTTGTTTCTTTTTGTTAGTTTCCTTTTGTTTGTGCTTTTTATTTGTTTGTTATTTTTTGTTTGTTTGTTGGTTTTTTTGGTTTGTGTTCATTGTTTATTTGTTTATTGTTTGTTTGTTCGTTCCTCTGTTTATTTATTTCTGTTGTTTGCTTGTTTGTTTGTTTGTTTATTATTATTATTTTGTTTGTTTGTTTGTTTGTTTGTTCTTGTGTTTGTTTATTATTTTTTGTTTGTCTGTTTGTTTGTTTGTTTCTTTTGTTTGTGCTTATTGTTTGTTTGTTTATTTCTCTTTTGCTGTTTGTTTGTTCTTTCCTTTTTTTGTTTGTGGTTTATTGTTTGTTTGTGTATTTGTTTGTTTGTTCTTCTTTTTTTTTGTTTGTTTATTTTTGTTTATTTGTTTGTTTGTTCTTTTTGTTTGTTTGTTTCTTTTTTTGTTTGTTGTTTGTTTGTTCTTCTTTTTTGTTTGTTATTTGTTTGTTTGTTTTTTGTTTGTTTGTTTCTTTTTGTTTGTGTTGTTGTTCATTTATCTATTTCTTTGTGTTTTTAAGCACGCACGCATTCGCTAACATCAAGCATCAAATAGATACATAGTATATCCCCTATATCGAGGGTAGGGTAGGGATGAAGCCCCGAATTCACAGACTACGCGCTGCTCACGAGTCACAACTAAAAGGGCTGTGCATTCGTCGAAAAGATATCACATAGCTTCTGCATATAGTTTAAAACACGAATTCCACCCAAAATAAATGTTTCGTGGTGTGAGAGTGCAGGCATGTGAGCCGTGGCCCCGAAACATAGGGATGTGTAGACGTTCTAAGCAACACTAAAGGATTGCTCTACCACCTACGTGTACATTTCAGGCTTTCAACTTTCGGCAGCTTTACACAGCCCCCTTGTTTATTTTGGATTCTGGACTTCACTGTTCGGCACGAGTTTCCTCATTTATTTCAGTGGGGATTCCCGACTACTAGGATTTATCCTTTAACGCAATTCGCTTCACCATTTTCACGCGAGTCTCCTCATTTGTTTCAGTGGGGATTCCCGGCTACTTAGGTCCACATTTCATTTCTTCATCATTTTTTTACACATTTTTTTTAAGGAGGCAGGCAGCTTTTTCCTCACGATTACCGTTCATGCGAGCGTAGGAAATTCAAGCATCCGCAGAGTGTTGGGAAGAAATTCTGCGATCCTTACAGTTAGAAACCACTGATCGCATTGTGTGTAAAGTGTGGGAACATCGTTTCGAGTATATTTTGTGAGTTACACTAACAGCATAGCCATGACTCTTCCTCTCGACATATGTACTCGCCGCGATGGGCTTTTCTTCCTTAGCATATGCCATGGCGCACGCAAGTCTATGATCGGGGCGGCATTATTTATTCAAGGAGATGCGGTCCTAGGAGATTCAAAGGAGGTGGATTAAATATAATATAAACAATCATGCAAGGCAAGGCGGGCACGCATTCAAAGTTTAACTCATGCAGCGTTTATTGTTGTGTTTTTTATTTGTTTATCTTTTTTTGTTGTTATTTTTTTTGTTTTCTTATTTCTTTTGTTGTTTGTTTATTTTTTTTATTTTTTCATTCTTTCCTTCTTTTGGTTTTGTGATCTTTCTCTCTTTTTTGTTTCTTCTTTTTTCCTTTTTTTGGTTTGAATATCTGTAAGCACATGCTGGCACGAATGCTAGTGGTTGAGTATGTTAGAATTGCTATTGGCTCGGATGCCAATGATGAGATGTTGTTGGCTTAAGTGTCAATGGATGGATTGCTGTCGGCCTGGAAGCTGATAATTGGGAAGCTATCTGCTCAGGGGTCGATGGTTGACTAGCTGTCGGCTCAGGGGCCGATGATTGAATAGCTGTCGGCTCAGGGGCCAATGAATAGAAAGCTGTCGACCTAGAAGCCGATGATGGGATGCTGTCGACTCAAGGGCCGATGATCTGATAGCTATCGACCCGGAGGGTGATGATTGTGTATCTGTCAGCCCGGAGGCCGATGGGGGAGTAGCTTTCGGCACAGAGGCCGATAGTTTGATAGCTGTCGACCCGGAGGTCGATGATTGGATAGCTGTCGGCATGGGAGGCCGATGGTGGAAAGCTGTCGACTCAGGGGCCGATAATGGAGTAGCTATCGGCTAGGAGGCCGATGGATGAGTATCTGGTCAGTTTAACGCCCCATCGGCGAAAGGTTTGGTCGGTTTAATGCCCTATCGGTGGAAGGTTTAGTCGGTTTAACGCCCCGTCGGTGGAAGGTTTGGTCGGTTTAACGCCCCGTCGGCGGAAGGTTTAGTCGGTTTAACGCCCCGTCGGCGGAAGGTTTAGTCGGTTTAACGCCCCTTCGGTGGAAGGTTTGGTCGGTTTAACGCCCCGTCGGCGAAAGGTTTAGTCAGTTTAACGCCCCCTCGGTGAAAGGTTTAGTCGGTTTAACGCCCCGTCGGTGGAAGGTTTAGTCGGTTTAACGCCCCATCGGTGAAAGGTTTAGTCGGTTCAACGCCCCATCGGTGGAAGGTTTAGTCAGTTTAACTCCCCGTCGGCAGAAGGTTTAGTCAGTTTAACGCCCCGTCGGTGAAAGGTTTAGTCAGTTTAACACCCCATCGGCGGAAGGTTTATCGGCTTAGATGAAAGGTCGTGACACCGACCCCATGAGAAGTCTATTTGTCGGATGGCCGGAGGTAGAGGGTGAAAGACCATGTCTGCCTCAAGGCTCACTTTCTTTTCTTCTCTTCTTCTTTTGTATGGAGAGGCGAGTGGAGAGACCACGTATGCCTGACGATTGTTCTTTCTTTTCTACTCTTCTTTTTACTATGAGGAGGCGGGTGAATAGACCACGCCCACCTCATGACTATTCTTTTTATTCTGCTATTCCTTATTCATTGATGCCCCCGGACTGGGGTGTATTTCTCTTAACGTGCCCCCAGGTTGGAGTGTAGCTTTTCTTCATCTGCCCCCTAGGTCGGGGGGTAGGCCTCTTTGCTTTTGTGCCCCCAGGCGGGGGTGTATTCCTTTTGGCTTCTGTGCCCCCCGTGGCGGGGTATATTTCTTTTCACGTGCCCCCACGAGGGGTGTATTCTTTATAGCTTTTGTGCCCCCAGGCGGGGTGTATTACTTTTCTTCTTATGCCCCTAAGTAGGGGTGTGTTTCGCTTCTTTATGCCCCTTGGGAGAGGGTGGATTCTGTTGCTTCTTCAAAAGCCCCTAAGCTAGGGTGTATTCTTTTGCTCTTTACGCCCCTAGGTCGGGGTGGAGTCTTTGCTCCTCATGCCCCCATGGCGGGGTGTAGCTTTGTCTCATATGCCCCTAGACCAGGGCAGATTATTTTGGATACCCCAAAGCCGGGGTGAATTCTTCATGGCTTCCATGCCCCCATGCGAGGTGTATGTTTCTTCTTCAAATACCCCTAGAGCGGGGGTGTATTCTTTTATGGCTTCTATGCCCCCGGGCGGGGTGTATTTCTTCTTCAAGTACCCCTAGGCCGGGGTGTATTCTTTTATGGCTTCTATGCCCCCGGGCGGGGTGTATGTTTTCTCTTCAAATTCCCCTAGAGCGGGGGTGCATTCTTCGTTTCTTGTGCACCCAAGACAGGATGGGTTTCTTCTTTACGTACCCCCGTCGGGGTGTAACTTCATGCTTCTTATGCCCCCAGGCCGGGGTGGATTCTGCTTCTTTGCTTTTGTGCCCCCGAGTCGGGATATATTTCTCCCTTGAATACCCCTGAGCCGGGGTGCATTCTTTGTCTCATATGTCCCCCGAGTCGGGGTGTGCTTTGCTTCTTGGGCACCCTGGGCGGAGTGTATTCTGCTTCTTCTACCCCTCAAGGCGGGGTGTGTGTCTTTTCATATATTCCCGGAGCGGGTGTAGTATCTTCTTCAAATGCCCCAAGTCCAGGGTGTAACTTTTTCTTTATGTGCCCCCGAGTCGGGGTGGATTCTCTTCATGTGCCCCCGGGCCGGGGTGCAACTCTGTTTCTTATTATGCCCCCAAGTCGGGGTAGATTCTTCTCACGTGCCCCCAAGTCGGGGTGCATTCTCTTCATGTACCCCCTAAGCGGGGTGTATCTTTTGCTTCTTATGCCCCAGAGCGGGGTGGATTATTCTTTTTCTACCTCGACACACTGGGGGATGTTTGCTTCTTGTGCACCCAAGGTGGGGTGTATTGCTACTTTTGATGCCCCCCAAGGTGGGGTGTACGATTCTTCTTCAGATCCCCGTAAGCTGGGGTGCATTCTTTGCGGCCTCTATGCCCCCCGTGGCGGGGTATGTTGCTTCTTCAAATGCCCCTAAGTCGGGGTGTATTCTTTTGTTTCTCACACCCCTATGGCGGGGTGGATGAATGCTCTCTTCTAGATTCGTGGCCGTGCTCGGCCTCATTGCTATAAAGCATTCCCTACAACGGGGAGAAGTTCGTCAAGCTAGAGTTGTGGCTTGCCGGATCTTCTAAGAGCCACTCGAGGGGCCATCTTATGCCGGATAGAGGCAGCAGGAAGGTGGAACGGACTAGGGCATTGCACCACAGACTTGGACCCTCCTAGAGTCGGGCGGGACGTCGGCCTTCTTCTTATTCTTTTGCTCGGCAATGCCTGCCGATTTTTTGTCCTTTCTTTTCTTCTCTTATTTTTTGTAATAGACCAAGGTAGGCGCGCAGGAGAGCGCTCACCCCCTCAGGGAGGGGATGAGTGGTTCGCTCCACCGCATCACTCCCACAGTGGTAATCTTTGTTCAGCACGGGTCTCGATGGATATGGCCGTACAACCCCTCTCTGTCGATTCTTTCTCTTCCCTTTTTGTTTGTTTCTTCTTTCTTCTTTTCTTCTTTTCTTCTTTTCTTCTTTTCCTTATTTTTTGGCGGAAAGGGGATTTGATTTCCCCTCCCTCTCCTCTTTTCCTCTTCTCTTTTATTTTAGCGACCTTCATGATTCCTGGAAGCTGCATATGCCTCGGAGTAGCGTTCTCGAGGCCACAAAGATAATTGCGCCTAGTCCGGCTTTTCTCCCCATAGGGTTGACAAAGACAGCACCTGCAATTCATCAAAGCAGACAAACGTCGTTTATTAGGAGGCCATGAGGCCCCGAATCCCGGTGAAGAGATGAAGGGTGGTTGAAGTCCCACCGGGTGTGCCAGACTTATGGACGCACTTTTTATTGAGATCTTTGTTTATTCCTTTATTGGGTTTATTAAGTGCATGGGCGTGCCAGTCACCAAGGTGACGATTTATTGTGCACTCGATCTGACTAATCAGACGGTTGTGTAGTTCGTGTCGGGACTAAAACCCGCCGCGCCGTAAAGGTCACGGCGTCATTTACATCCCCTCGGAGAGGGGAACACCCTTGATTAATCGCCGGGAATCAGGGCCTCATGGCCAAGAAACTATATCGAGAGAAACAAGCCGATAGCGGTCTCGGATCAGTTAGAAAGCCCGATGTCTAGGGAAGCAAGCATTCGAAATATGTCGGTCACTCAAGGGACCATTTTGATATTCGAACGAGCGTCCAGCTTCGGAAAATCATGTTCGTCACGGGGAAAACCGGAGCATATGTATGCCGGGGTACGGAAAATTTATTGTTCGAAGGGATAAGAGACATTCGGTTGAATCCCGGTTAGAGTGGTCGAGAATCAGCGAGTGTATTGGCCCGGTGCGAGATCGAGTCAGGACCATTCCGGGGACGCCTCTCGCGGTCCAAACGAGGCTTGCGTGGGCATCGTTAATATTTCTGATGCCGAAGGGCAGCGGGAGAGTGTCCTGGGACTAGATTCCAAAACAAAGATGTGTACAGAGATAGCTGGCTATAGGCCTAGGATGCGGGTCAGGCAATGACCATGATTGGGGCGAACCCAAGGTCCAAACGTGACTCACGATGGTCTTATTGATATTCCCACACGTAGGGTTCGGGGAAGACGAGAGCCGTCTCGTTCCATTCAGATTTTGTTGGTCATTCATGGACCCCTTTATGTTTGGACAAAGAGCGGTATTGAAGGCGCGGTAAATGAAAATATCCGTACAAATGTCTGCCATGAGTGTGGCAAGTTTACTGCAAATACGGGATTAAATCCCGGTGTATATGTTGGTCACTAACGGACCATTCATTGTTCGGACGAGAGTCCGCATTTGAAGCATCGGAGACGATGATAAACCGTGCGAATGTCTGCCGCGAGTACTGCAAGTTTAATTCAATACCGAGATTAGATCCCGGTATATATATGTCTGTCACTAACGGACCGTTCATTGTTCGGACGAGAGTCAGCATTTGAAGCATCGAAGACGACGATAAACCGTACGAATGTCTGCCACGAGTACGGCACGTTTAATGGGATTGCGGGACTGGGTCCCGATAAAAATGGGTCAAGTTGATAGACTATTGGCCTGAGGTGGTTTCAGACTATGGCCATGTCGGGGATTCTAGGTCCACGTCTGATACCATAGGGCGTCATTGCTTCTCTCTTCACGCACAGTCCGGAGAAGCGAATCGTTAAATGAAGCCCGAACTTGCCAGCATGCGCCCTCGCACGCGGATCGACCTATGCGGTCAGGTCGCGGGGTTCGACCTGTCCGGTCAGGTACGGGGGGGTCAAGGGGGCAGCGCCCCTTGCGGGGGTCTCCGGGGGTGGAGCCCCCTGAACAAATTTTAGATTATAACAGGGGTGATATTAATTATTGGCTTCGTATTCCTCTCTTCGTTTGTTTAATTATACATATATTTTATTTTATTTTGGGAGGCACGCTGGTTTAGGTGGAACAAGGGGGCGCGCCGGTTTAGCCACAAGGAGGGGCGCGCCGGTTTTGGATGTGAGTGAGAGGTGGGGAGGTGTTTTGGTGAGAAGGTTTAATCCGACGCGCAGGGGGCGCGCCGGTTTGGAGCCAAAGGTGGCAAAATGGTTTATGAGTGTGGGGCTAAAGTAGCGCGGGGGGGTATCGCGCCGGATAAGTGCGCACCGGATTAGGAGCGCGTCGAATTAGGCTATTTTATGCTTTTCAAAGGCTCGCAGGCTAGCAGATGGTTAAGTTGTTTGTTCACCTAGCGAAAATAGATGGATTTGAAGGTTTCAAAGTGTTTTATTCATCTGTTAAGATCGAAATTTTAGTGGTTCGTTCAAAGGGTTCAGGTACTCCAAGGTTCAGTTCGTGTTCTGAGGGAACTTAGCTCCTTCTTATAGTCCATGCCCCTGACAAAAATTGGGCAGCACCTCCCCCGGACTGAGGTTTGCTGGGGCGAATGGGGGATCGTCAAACGGAATACTCCGAGATGACCTCCAATATTCGGAGTGGCCTAACGGCAGTCCGGTGTCCCATAGTTGAACGCAGAAGCCCCGAGGACTAGCCTTCAAGGGGTTCTAGCAACTCATGGGCAGCAGCTTCGTAGGGGCCCCAAATGGGGCAGATGTTCGTCAAGGAAGGCTGTGAATATTCATCCCTCCGACGGTTACTTCGAAGACCATGCTATGGAGGAGCAAGCTTCAAGGCACCATGGATGAGTAGGAGACGGAGAGAAATAAAAAAAGGAAAAGAGGGTGAAGCAGTAGAACACCATACATTGCAAAAGCTTTTCTTTTTATTCATCCACAAAAGGAAGGGAGACGAGATACAGAGGGGGATTGACCCCGAAGCAAAGAAAGATACATCGAAGAAAGAGATACATCAGTGGGGGAGGGGGAACGGAGCACAAGCTCCTCCCCCTCCAAGCTCACCTCTCTCCTCTCACACTCACTCTCTTCTTCTTCACCTCACGGGCGCAGGGGAACGGAGCTTCTTCTTTTTCTTCTGAGGGAACTCCCAGCTGAACCGGAGTTTCTCCTCGGGACTGCCTCCTCCCTTTTTTTCAATCACCCTCCGGGGGTTCGAGCCTCTCTCTCCCTTTTCTTCTTCAGTGGAGCATGCCTTTTATAGAATGGATAGTGGGGGAGAGGATTCCCGCCACCTCTACCACATCTGCAACGACATCGGGAGATAACCCATTGCGCTGGCTGCTGCTGCTTAGTGTCGTACACTATTGTTCATCCGAGGACAGGATGTTTGCGGATTTGCCGGGAGATCTGCTGCTGCTACTACGCCCATCGATGCTTGCCTTCGCCGTTGATGCTGCTGCGTTGTCGAACGGAGGTGGAGACAGGGCTTCAGAGCATTGAATGTTCTGTGTGCGCTCACTGTGCGCTCAGACTGATGCGAAATAGAGTGTCGGAGCTTGGATGGGATGGTTGACTTGGCTAAAATGGCACGGGGGGTGAGCACGCCGGATTTGCAACAATAGAGCAGCGTGCCAGATTAGCACAAAGAAGAGGGGCGCGCCGATTTTGGGGATATTGGAAAGGGCGCGTCGGTTTAGGGCCGTATAGGCACAGTCGCATCGGTTTAAGTGTCAAGGGATTTCACCTCAATTCCGAACCAGCTCAGACGTACGTTTGACCTCCAGTATTGCCTTAGTTTTAATGCACTGCCTCGGGCCGTCCATTTCGAAGTCTCTTGAGCCTCAGTTTGCAATTCCAAGTTATTTTCGACACGTGCCGAACCCGCGTCATGTTACACGGGTTTCTTCCTGATTCGGCCTTCGACACCGCCGACTGGGGAGTCGGGGCCGTCTCTTCTACTTGAGGGACTTCTTTGTTGGATGGCAGAGCGCCAGGCATGTATTCGTCCTACTTGGAGGAGGTACGGGGTTTATTCGGCCTTCCCATCTTCGACTTGCTCTCGAGATGTCAGGACGTCCATGCCGCAGGAATGTTACTTTTCTTCTCCCTTTTTCGACATCCACGGGTGGTTGTACAAGTACCTCTCTCTAGCTCTCACCACCACCCTCCTGATCGTCTCTCTCCTCTCTCCTAGGACGGGGATCTCTAGGAGGCCTCCTAGAGCTCTGTGAGGTGGTACTTGCCTCACCTCGTAGGGCCCGCTCAGCCTCGGCGGCCTGGCGCTTTTCTGCTAAGGAGACTAGAAGGCTACCAACAGAGAAGCAGTCGGACTGACGGAGGCGCACCGCACGATCTCGTCCCCTCTGGTAGCACTCCTCACTATCCTTCAGCCTCTGCTCCTCAACCCCAAGGCTGGCCCGGAGCTCCGTCACCTGGGCCTCTAGAACCCTCCTCTGCTTCGTCATCTGGGTCTCTAGGACCCTCCTCTCGTCCCACTCCCTCTGCCTCTCTGCTCTGCTCTCCTCTCTCTCTCTATCAGCATCCCTCCTCGCCACCTAGAGGGAGACCCTCAGCTCCACCACATCTCGCGGCAGCTCCTCGATGTCGCAACGCCATAACTCCATCTCTAGCTCTGCCACGGTGGCCGCACGGGCTTCACGCTCCTCCTCGGCTTGGGCCGCATGAGTCAAGGCATCTCGAATCTCCACCACCTTCCAGGGCCAACCATTTCATGAAGTCAGTAAAAGAGCGGAGTATAATCAATATCTGAGCCAAGCAAGTACTCACCCGAGCCGCGAGCTCACGCTCGGCCTCCTCGACACGAGCCACTATGCTGCCAAGCTGATCCTAGAGGGAGGTGACCTCCGGAGGAGGAGCCTGGGGGGAAGAGGCTCCCCCTGTCATCCCTGCCGTTGCCCCCTGCTGGGCACGCTGAAACAAAGGAGCAAACAATAGTCAGTGACTAAGCATCAGGAATCCAGGTTTCCAAAAAAAAAAAAGAAACGCATTGCATAAACTCACCAAGGTGTCTAACGCCTCGTGTGTAGTGGCCAGCTGCCGTCTAGCGTCTACCAGCTGAGCATGCAAGTCGATGATGATGCGTCGCAGGTATCCTGCATTTGTAAGCATGTAGGTTAGCGTCACATGCATGGGCACACATTCAAAAAAAATGCTTGTTTCATACTTACCCCGTGTGGTCTCCTGAGCTGGAGATGAGCCGCGTGGGTCACCCAGTAGCACCGCAGGTAGTCAGTGTTATCCTGCGCCTGAGACACCATGGGGGCGCCACCCTACTGCCTGTCTTGGAACTGCACAGGGAAGCGCACGTGCTAGTCAACGTGCTTCACCTTGCCCCGAGTCTTCCACCCGATGCGACTCGGCGCATCCACCTCCACCCACTCCTGGGCAAACCCTAGGGTCCTCATCCCCAACCTGAGCCGAAGCGGCTTGATCTCGTTAAGGCAATGGACCCAAAGGTCCCGCCCAAAACGAACTCGACCGGCCTCGACCCAGGGCTGGTTAGCATCAGCCATGCCCAAGTAGGGCCACCAGACCACCTGCATTGCCATGCATGCATCATGTCAGTCATTACACTCGCAAAAAAAATAAAAAAAGAAGGGCATATACAAAAAAAAAAGTCATACCATGGCCTCAGGGTACTCCACCAACTCACATCTTAGCGACATCAGCTAGTAAGAATGTGAAGTCGGGTTCACGATCAGCCTCCACCGTTGGGCCAGCGGCACAGCTGTTGGGTGCCACTGTCAGACCCTCCCCATCGGGAGCTAGTAATAGCTCCACACCTGCATCCATTGCACGTCATTAGTACAGTCAAATGCATGGATATAAAATAAGACTAGCTGTAATAAATAAATAAACAAAATACATTTACCTGAAGGAATGGTGCAAAGCCACTGACTGTAGTCTCTCGCCCTGTCCCCTGGGACAGGTTGGCGATTAGATGTACGAGTAGGGCTGCTCCCCACGCATACTGCGCCACCCGATCCAAATCCACCAAAATCTCAAGGAAGCGATAATGGATGTCATCTCCCTTCGTGCCCAGCAAAAGTTGGCCCAAGAAAAAGTAGAAGAATCTCCAGAGGTTGCAGTTCGCTCGCGCCCGATCGCTGGCGACCTGGCAAAATGCGTCTCGTGCGGCTCCCTCCAACCGTGCCATGAACTCCACTGTGGTCTCACCAACGCGCTGACGAGCGTCGACGAACCCCAGCACCTCCATGACGGCCATCCGACTGCTCATTCTGCTCTCTCTATCGGTGGCACTGGTCTCCCGCCCCAGCAACTCCAGGGCGCTCTCTCGGTAGTTGGGGTAGGTGACCCCGCTAACTGCCTCACCGTCCACTCGTAGTCCGGTGATCCGGACCACGTCCTCCAACCTGGGCACCATGTTGCCCCATGGCATCAGGAACGCCCTACTCGCCGGGTGCCACCTCTCCCTCAGAGCCTGGATGAGGGGTAGGCCGATGCAGAATGGCTCAATCTACAGGAACATGCCAAATCCCATCTCGTCCAGCCTAGCCCTCTGAAACTCTGGAAGGCCTCTGTAAGCAGCTACCACTAGGTACCTGTTGATGCGGGTCCTCATCACACCCTGCACATCACAAAGGAGAAAACAAGAGCACCACGTCAGTAAAAGAGGAGCCAACAATAAATAAACAACATCAATAATAGACACAGAATAATAATAATAATAAATAAACGCGTCAGACGGCCATGATGCTTTCAAAATTTCCTTAAGATTTCTATAACAATAAAATTTATTAACGTGTCATCCCGCCATGACGCCTTCATAATTTCTAAAAAAAATATTGTTAATAATAAAAACATGAACGCGTCAGCATAAGTTGACGCCTCTAAATTTTTTTACAAAATAATAAAAATTCAAAAATGATAAACGTGTCACATGCGGCATACGCGTTCATCATTTGCCCCACGAGCTTGCCGTATCCCTCTCCCCCTCTCACCACACCTCACAAACCAGTCCAAGAATGCATAAAAAAGAAGGTTTGGGGGCCTATCGGATCGTGCTCGCCTCCCTCCGCGCCGCCGGGTCTCTCGGGACCTTCAATAGCCAAAGGAGCCTCCTCCTCTTCCATGGTGACCTCTACCTCCTCTTCCATGATCATTCTTCAGCGAGGAGGAGGTCGCCTCCTCTTCCCTCTGCCACGGCTCGGGCCTCCGCGCTCCATGGGATGGGAATGGGAGGATTTGGGGACGAGAAACGGTTGAGAATACGGGGAGAATGAAGACACGGTCGGTTAGGGGAAAGAAGAAGAAGGAGGAGGGCCAGGGGGGGGCTCGGCCGTTTTAATTTTAAATTCAAAGAGAAAACGCGTCAGGGCGCGAAGACGCGTTCAAAAAAAAACTTATAGCATCTACTCGTTTGGACGAGTTCATAATTTCACTAACAAAAACAAAAAAATAAGAAAATATGTTGGCGTCTGTCCATGGTGATTGATGAGTGCTCATAATTCTATAATAATTTACATCACACACGTCATTTTAAGTGCACACAATTAGACAATTATGCATATTTAATAGTTAACTTCAACCTCGCATGAATCAAGCCTTTTATGCAAATTAACTCAATTTGTGGGTAATTAATGAATAAAAAGGGGTTGAGGAGCTTGAGGATTAAATTTCCATTGCATAATTATGAGCACTCATGGTTTTTATGCATAAACAACAATTTTCTTTGGGCTTAATTCAAATTTTGTATGTGCAGGACATGGAAGGCTTTTACTAGAAGGGCTAGGGGCAAAAGAGTCACAGGACCAGGGCAAGGGTTGCCCTAGAGCACCCCCCCTTTCTCTCCTCTTGTTAACCAAGTCAAAGCTAGCTGCCAACTATTTTTGTGGGAGAAAAATATTAAGACAGGATATTTTCTTGTGGAGAAATTTTTGGAGAGAAATTAGGGGGATCTTCTCCCGAATAGGAAACTAGAGGGCGCCCTCTCTTCCCTGCTCATAACCATAGGCCGCCCTTTTTCACCCCTTGCTAATCTTCTTTTCGTCTGACTCTCTTCATGCAAGTTCTTCATTTTTAGAAGCTCTTCAACTTCTTATTCTTTGTCTTACTCTAATTCTACTTCGTCTGCACGTTATCATCCAATTTTCAAAGGTCAGTCTTTCACGTTTTACTGTTCATCCCATACCTGCGTCCCCTGTTCTTTGCACATTTTCTCCTTCTTCTGCTCTTTTTCGCCCTTTGCACTCTTCACAAAAGTGCTTACTCTCTTCGTTCTCTTCAACTTCTTCTTCTTTGTCATCCTCTAATTCTTCTTGCGTTCAAAGTTATTTCAATTTTATTCTTACTCTATTTTTAGGATTTCTATTTTACTATTTTAAAACTCTCTCATCTCTCTCTCCATCTCCCTTTTTCTTCATCTTCTCCATTCATCATAGATAGATTTTCTTCTTCAACTTTTCTCCACCTATTACCCTAACCTTTCTCACCCTCAAACCTTCACAACCCTCTCTACATCCCTCTCTATTTCTCTCCAAGGTTTCTCCTCCACAATCTCCCTTCTTCACGGCGGCGTGCACATCAAGGTGGGCAACGTTCCAAGGCTCGTGGCGTCGATGACGACGGCTTCTTCCTCCCTCTCTTCCCACGATGTTCTCCTTCAAGGTGGAGTGATCTCTTCCAAGGCTCGGCGAGGAGGAGACGGCGGCGTTCCTCATCCTTTCACGGCTCTAGTTTCTTCACTTTTCTTTTGTTTAACATTGGTTGTAATCTTCATTTTCATAGACATTGTACTTTTCAATTCATAACAATACAAGTTTCATTTTGTGCAATTCTCTTTCTTTCTCGTCGTCTCCATCTCTTTCAAATTTCTCTTCTTCAACCCTCCAACATTCTTTAGTTAGATTTTATTTCAAGCAATTTTAAGTTTTCGCTTTGTCCAACTCACTCCACAATTTGCTAAAAAAATATAAGAAGTTTTCCAACTTAACAAAAGATTCTTCCTCCTTGTGGGATCGACTCGTGCTCATCACTCTACTTGGATTTCAAATATTTTTAGTGAGTGAGTGTGGTAACTTATTTTAAAATTGTGTGCACGGCATTTTAACGACGAGTGTTTGTACACATCAATTTTGGCACCATTGTCGGGGAGGATAGATTTTTTTGGGGGGGGGGTTGGAATTTTCTTGTGTTTTATGTCTATATGTGAATATTAACTCTTTTTCCTCTTATTTTGTAGAAAATAGAGCAAAAATTCAGACCTGGAAATCAAAGAAAAGCAAGTGTTATAGGAAGCGTCGCTGAAAGGGCTACAATCTGTCACCAAAGGAAACAGAAAACATAGAAAATTAGAAAAAAGAACTGTCAGAAAATCTATCACTAAAGGCAGAAACGTAGGTGCAGAGTTGCAAAAAATTGAAAATCAGAAAAAATAAGTGTCGCTACAGGTCTAGATCTTTAAGTAAAAGCTCTATTATGTAAATTACGAAAATTTTCAAAAAACTTTTAGAAAAAAATTCTGAAAAATTTTTAAAAATCAAAAATCTCAAAAAAATTAGTTTTAGGCCTTATTTTTCCAATCGGTTTGCATGCTATTTAGTGTTATTTTAGTTGCTAGTTTCTTTTGTTAGCAAGCATTTATAGTTATCTTTATTTGCAAAAAAAAATCAAAAATCAAAAAATTCCTGAAAAATTCAAAAAAAACTCAGAAAGTCAAAAATCCAAAAAAAAAATCATTCATTTTGTCGTCCTTCTAGTTATATCATATTGTTGCATGCATCCATTTAGTTAGTGTTTTATTTGCTTGCATTCTCTTGAAAAAAAAATTCTCTTCTTCACTTTCTCCCTTCTTAAGGGCAACTAGACACACCTCTCTTAGAATTGGAAGGACCCTCCAATTGAGCACTCCGTCTCATTGGATCGGAATTTTCTTTTTCAAGACATTCATAAGTCCCCGCACCCGTGGATTCCCTCACAGACGCCGGGCAAGATGTGCCTAGAAGCACCCCGAAGTTAGTTTGCCCTTAGAAGTTTCAAAAAAAAAAGTAAAAAAAGAGTTTTGGGATTTTCTACTACTTTGGAGACATCGGTGTCTACGCTAGAGGTTAAGTGGCTAACGCCTAAGCGGGTTTGTGGTTATCCAATTAGGTCCCTATGAAAGTAGGGGGAGCCTCCCACAACCCCACCTCTTACCTGGCTGGTGGACCAACTTGGTAGTGAGCGCCGATTCCGCTTTTTAAAAAATAAAAAAAAACTATCATGTTGTATGCATCATTCATATAGTCGTTGCTTTGTTGATTGCATTGCTTTAAAAATAAAATAAAATAAAGCAAAACAACACTCATTCTTTGGGCCCCATTGCATTGCATGCACGGTAGGAGATCCCTATATCCAACCATGCTAGGGCCCATTAGTGAAATTGAGAGGTTAGTGCCCTCTAGATCAAACCATCAACCTAACCACATGGCTGACCATAATCAAAATGAAGCTCCCAAGCAGATGAAGGATTATTTCACTCCAAATTAATATCAACCATCCTTCTATGTTCAACCTCCACAAAACCAAGTAATTCACTATGAGATTAAATCTAGCACCATTCAGATGTTGCCATCCTTCTATGGCAATACAAATGAAGATCCATACAAACATCTTGATGAGTTTCTCCAGATTTGTTCTATAGTCAAGATCCAGAATTTTTCTGATGACGCTCTCAGATTGACTCGCTTCCCTTTTTCTCTTAAGGATAAAGTAAAATATTGGTTAGGTGTCTTGGGTAGACCCATAGAGAGTTGGGATGAAATGTAAAAAGAATTTTTGAAGAAATTTTATCCCATTAGGCGAACCAATACAATGAGGAGAGCCATTATTGGATTCACACAAAATCCTGGGGAACATATCCATGAGGCATAAGATAGATTGAAGGATTTATTAACAAAATGCCCGCATCATGGATTGTCAAGATGGTAAATAGTTCAGGCATTTTATGAGGGATTAACTGATAACTACCGTCAAATGGTGGATGCTTCTTGCGGAGGAGCCTTTATGAGCAAGAGCGAAGATGAGGCATACGATCTTTTTGAAATGTTGAGTGAGAATTCCATTAGTCATGCCTCACTATCATCTTATGAAAGAATGGTTGGACCGCCTAAAAAGGCAGGGTATGGGGTGAAGAATCGAGGAGAATTTGAAAATAGGATGGACATTAATGCCCTCACCCAGAAGTTGAACAAAATGGACTTATTGGCCCAAAATATGGAGAAAATAGCCTAGGTGGCTCAGAAGCTAGATCAATTGTTAGCAATCAACAAGCAAGATCCCTCTTTCCCATCTACTTCTCATTCTCAACCATTTTCAGATCCTCAAGACGTTTGTGTCATTTGCTCAAGCCCACATCACGTTGTCTCTGATTGCCTCACAGCGGCCCAACTCTCTCCGTTTATCCAAGAACAAATTTTTGTTGCTCAGGGTGTCTCTAAGCCCACCTATGATCCATACTCCAACACTTATAATCCAGGCTGGAGAAATCACCCGAATTTTTCTTGGAAGAATCAGCAAGGACCACCCCAACAATCAAACCCCTCACATCAACCAATTCAAAGGCAACCCTTTCATGTTCCAGCTCAGTCTCAACAAAACTTTTCATATGCACCCTTTCAACAACATCAATAATCTCAACCTCCCCTTCAGCAGTCTCAGGCCCCATATCAACAAGCTCAGTCGTTTCAGGGCTAGTATGATCAACATACCCATTTCAATCAAGCTCCAGTTCCTTTCCAACCCACTCCTCCTCAGCCTCCTCAGCCCACCTTCGATGAAAGATTCGACCAACTCCAGTAACTTCTTCTTTCTCAGAATCAATCCATTGTTAAGTTGGAAGGTCAAATAGGGTAATTAGTTGCGAATAGTATGAGGAGAGAGGTAGGACAACTTCCTAGCCAACCAATGGCTAATCCTAAAAATCAACCTTCAGGCTTCCCTCAAAGAGCCCCTCTTCTCCCTCAGCCAAACCCTCCTCAGATTCCTCAGATTCCCCCTCCTGTAGGACCCCAATTTGAAAATGCTAAGGCAATCTCTTCTCTTAGGAGCGGGAAAGTTTTAGACAATCTATAGGGCTAGGGGAGTTGGCAGTAGTTCGGGTCAAGAGGCCCACTAGGAGAGCGATGAGGAAGAGGAGCCCATAATTGTGGAAGAAAAGAAGAAGCTGGAAGGGGAGGGGCGAAGGAAGAAGCTTGATAAAGGAAAGAATAAAGTTCAAGAAGGATCCCAAGAGTACATGCCGAAGGTCCCCTTCCCTGATGCACTAAAGTCAAAATCCAACAAAAAGTAGCCGGTTCAGCAAGAAGAATTGTTGGAATTGTTTAAACAAGTGAACATCAACATTGCACTTTTGGATGCAATCAAGCATGTACCGGCCTATGCAAAATTTCTCAAGGAGCTATGTACACCGAAGAGGGAACCGAAGACATTAACTCAGAAGATCCTCTTGTCTGAGGATGTGAGTGTTGTTGTTATGAATCATTTGCCTAAGAAATTGAAGGATTCCGGAGCTCCATTAATCTCATGTGACATAGGTGGAGTTACCTTTGATAGAGCATTATTGGATTTAGGAGCCAGTGTGAATCTATTACCCACCTTCATTTACGAGCAGTTCGATCTGGGAGAGCTAAAGCCTACATCAATAATCCTTCAATTGGTGGATTGATCAGTAAAAACTCCAAGGGCTTTGCTGGAGGACGTTATTGTTAAAGTCCATGAATGTTATTTTTCTGTGGATTTTCTAATTCTGGATATGGCCTCGTCCCAGGAACTCAAGCACACACTAATCATTTTGGGACGTCTGTTTTTGGCTACAGCCAAGGCCAACATCAATTGTGCCACAGGAGTGATGGATATCTCTTTTGGAGGTGAGAAAGTGTCGTTAAATATTTTTAAGGCATCCCAGTATCCGGACTAAGAAGAAGAATGCAATGTCGTTGATATCTTTGAGGATGCAATTGATGAAAGTCCGGATAACATTGAGGACACCATAGAGGAGGGTAGCATGCTTTAGTATTCTCCTCTCTCTTCTGCACCCTGGTCTAGGGTAGAGCCACTTCTTGCACTCTAATCCAAACCAATCATGCCATCTCTGGAACATCCACCTGCTCTTGAGCTCAAGCCTCTCCCGAATTCTTTGAAATATGCTTATCTGGGCCCTGACCAAACTCTGCCTGTCATCATCGCCTCTAACCTCACTTCTGCTCAGGAATCTCAACTCTTAACTATTCTTAAGGAGCATAGGGGGGCAATAGGCTGGTCAGTGGTGGACCTAAAAGGGATTAGTCCGGATGCATGACTATATTTACTTACAGGATAATGCAAAGTCGAGCAGGGAGATGCAGTGCAGATTGAATCCAAACATGAAGGAGGTAGTTAAGAAAGAAGTAGAGAAGTGGTTGGATGTCGGGATTATATATCCCATTTTCGATAGCAAATGGGTCAACCCCACACAAGTTGTTCCAAAGAAATTAGGGCTGACCGTAATTCAAAATGAGAAAGGAGAAGAGGTGCCCACAAGACTACAGATGGGATGGAGAGTCTGTATTGATTACAGGAAATTGAATTCAATGACGAAGAAAGATCATTTCCCTCTCCCGTTTGTGGATCAGATTTTGGAGAGACTGGCTGGGCATAAATATTTTTACTTTTTGGATGGATACTCTGGGTATAACTAGGTTGCTATTTATCCGGATGATCAAGAAAAGACTACATTCACATGTCCTTATGGCACGTTCGCATTAAGAAGAATGTCATTTGGGCTTTGTAATGCCCCTGCCACCTTTCAGCGGTGTATGATGGCAATCTTTTCTGAAATGGTGGGTGAATTTTTAGAGATTTTTATGGATGATTTTTCTATTTTTGGTGATTCGTTTGATGGCTGCCTGGAAAATTTGAAGAAGGTTCTAGAAAGGTGCATTGAGGCCAATCTAGTGCTCAGCTGGGAGAAGAGCCACTTTATGGTCAGAGAAGGAATTGTGCTAGGCTACATTGTTTCAAAGAGAGGGATAGAGGTAGATAAAGCTAAGGTGGATTTGATCTCCAATCTTCCTCCCCCTACTTCTATCAAGAAGATTCGTTCTTTCCTCGGCCATGCCGATTTTTATAGAAGATTCATTAAGAACTTCTCTGCCATTGCTCGTCCGCTCACTCAGCTTCTGGCCAAAGACACCCCATTCCAGCTGGATGATTCTTGTCTTGAGGCTTTCCATTCCCTGAAGGCAGCCCTGACCCAAGCTCTAATTCTTCAATCTCCAGATTGGTCGCTGCACTTTGAAATAATATGTGATGCCTCAGATTATGCTATAGGAGTTGTCTTGGGGTAGAGAATTGAGAAGAAACCTATGGTGATCTATTATGCGAGTCGCACCCTCGCTGATGCTCAGATGCACTACACCACCACAGAGAAGGAACTATTGGCTGTTGTTTTTGCCCTAGAGAAATTTCGTTCATATCTTTTGGGGGCTAAGGTTATTATGTATTCTGATCATGCAGCTTTGAAGTATTTGCTCTCCAAGAAGGATGCTAAACCTCATCTAATTCATTGGATTCTCTTGCTGCAAGAATTTGATCTTGAAATCAAGGATAATAAGGGGTTAGAAAATGTTGTGGCTGACCATCTGTCCCGCATTGTTATACCAAAAAGTGCTCCCATGTCTGATTCCTTTCCTGATGAGCAACTTCTTGCCATTTCCCACACCTCAACCCCCTGGTATGCTCACATTGTTAACTACTTGGTAGTATGACAGATTTCGGGTGGGTGGACTAGACAGGAACAGGATCATTTCTTTTCAAAGGTCAAACACTATTTTTGGGAGGACCCAGAGCTATTCCACATGGGTCCTAATCACATAATCAGAAGGTGTGTCCCCGAAGAGGAGCAACAATCTGTGCTGAATTTTTGTCACACTCTTGCATGTGGGGGACATTTCTCAGGTAAAATGATAGCGACTAAAGTTTTGCAGAGCGGATTCTATTGGCCCACTTTATTTAAGGATGCTTATGAATTTGCTAAAACATGTTTGAGGTGCTAAGCTATGGGTAACAATTCGAAAAAAGATATGATGCCGTTGAATCCCATTCTGGTTGTTGAAATTTTTTATGTTTGGGGTATTGATTTCATGGGACCGTTTCCACCATCCTTTGGGAATGAATAAATCTTGGTGGCAGTCGACTATGTCTCAAAATGGATTGAAGCAATAGCCACAAGGACCAATGATCATAAAGTGGTGATGAAGTTTGTAAAGAAAAATATTTTCTCTAGATTTGGCTGTCCGAGAGCTATCATAAGTGATGGGGGTTCTCATTTCACACACTCTCAATTTTGAGCTTTACTCCGAAAATATGGCATCACTCATAAGCTCGCCACCCCCTATCATCCCCAAACCAGTGGCCAGGTTAAGGTTTCCAATAGGGAGATAAAAAACATTTTGCATAAAATAGTTCGGCCTGATAGAAAAGACTGGTCTGATAGACTAGATGATGCATTGTGGGCCTATAGGACTGCATTTAAGACTCCCATTGGTATGTCACCTTATCGTCTCATCTTTGGAAAAGCATGTCACCTCCCTGTTGAACTTGAACATAGAGCATATTGGGCCATTAAACAGGTTAACTTTGATCTCACTCAAGCTGGGTCCCAAAGAGCTCTACAACTAAATGAACTGGAGGAACTGCGTAATGAGGCCTATGAGAAATCAAAACTTTATAAAATCAAAACCAAAGCATTTCACGATAAACACATTCACAGGAAAACTTTTCATGCTAATCAAAAGGTTTGGCTTTTCAACTCAAGGCTACATACGCCTGTTCCTAGGCAAATTGAAATCCAGATGGGATAGACCGTTCGTTGTTGTTAAGGCATTTGACCATGAAGTTGTTAAAATCTTAAATCCCCAAAATGGTCAAACATTCACTATCAACAGTCAAAGACTAAAGCCCTACTTGGAGAATGTTTAGCTAATACCAAAATAATCTATTATTTTACGTGATCCGGAATAAATCTTTGAGCTTTCATACGTCTGGCTGAAGATGAAAAACTTAGCGCTTCTGGGAGACAACCCAATATTTTTGTTATTTGATGTTTGGTTTTAGTTTATTTTTCAGTAGACAGGAAGATGAGCCGAGAAGATGAAGTCACTAATGTCACAAGGCCGGCCACGCCCAACACATCAGGTTATATCCTTCCATCTCAACTATATTCTCTGTTACATTGTGCTATTGCTTTCTATTGCATATGCCATTAAGGACAAGATGGTTAAAAAAAATTGTTGTTCCAGTGCATCACTCTCTCTCTAGCTTCTAGAGAGAGAAGCTCCGGATCTTCTCTTTCCCGCCTTGTTCCTTGTTCTCGCTCGATTTGTCCCCCGCCCTGCCGACCATGGCCGGTATGGCGGGGGGTCCCCCGGTGCCGACGGGGGGTCATCATGTCTCTCCGGAGGGTAATGTTCCACCACCTCTAGCTGCTCGAAAGACCTTCGCGCAAGCTCTCTTGGATAATAAACAGAGATCAACCACTTCTATCCCGATCAAGAACTGGCGTTTACAGATCGGGGCGAACCTGCGGTTTACTTCTCTAATTCTGATATTCAGGCCTCTATGCAACTTCTACAGTTCGCAATTGTCGCCAAATGTTCATATGGTAGGCCGTCTTTTCTTGAGATTAAGAGCTGTCTTGCTCAACGGTTGGTGATCTCTTCTGGTTTTATCATCAGTAAACTGAATCCAAGACACCTTCTACTTAGATTTGATAATGAGGCAGATTTTATGAAGCTGCTCATACAAAAAAATTTGTATATAAAAGGTTTTTTGTTTCGATTCTTTCGGTGGACTTCCGACTTCAATTTTGATGTTGATCTGCCAACGATCCCTGTTTGGATCAGTTTTCCTGCATTGTCGGTGAATCTATATCATAAAGATTGCCTTCGTTCAATTGTTGGGAATTTCGGTGCTATATTGCGCATTCATGAAAGGTCTTTAACATTGACTGACACTACAGAAGCTTTGGTCTGCATTGAATTGGATCTCTCAGCTCCGCGCACGGAGTGATTATGGATTGACATGGACGGAGTGGGATATTGGCAATCGGTTAGTTATAATCGAGCTCCTGTCCTTTGCTCGTTTTGCCACAAACTGGGTCACTCCAACGATGAATGTAAGAAAAGGATGGGTAGAACTGATCGTTTTACATTAGTGCAAAAGCTTGAAACTAAGAATCCTAGGCAGGCTTTTAAACCTTGACCTACGCATCCTCCAGCTGCTCGACAAAATGGGACTTTGAAAAACCAATTTGAAATTCTTCTTCAGGCAGTGGATATGCAGGAGATGGCAGATCCTAGTGTTAATCACTCTCTGCAGGAAGAGATTGCTCAGGACAAACCACACATTGAAGGGGAGAATGATAGAGTTAATCCTCCTGTTGAGGTATCGGTTTTGACATCAACCAATGCTAATGTTGTGATTAACAATCAGTTCACAAGGGGAGATATTGAAGATAATATTAACAAGACTTCTTTGCAGTCATTTTCATTGGACATGGGTGATGACAAGGAGAGTAGGGTTCAAAGTGATATCCCTTTAACTAATACCAATATTCTGAGGTCCTCAGATCATTCTACACAAGCACAAACTCAGAGTTCCAAGGAGATCAATATTTCCAGAAATACTACAGTTTCTGATCTAGCTGAATCCGAAAATGCTCGGATGATGATTCAGCATAACATTGGTCATATTAAAGACTCTCTAGATAGAGAAGTCTATGAAATTTCAGCTTTACCTGGTGATTTAATTAGTGATGCTCGCATTACTAGAGCTAAAGCCAAGGTAATTGCTGCCAATTCCTCCTCTCATGCTAATGATTGATTTTGCTCTTATTTGGAATGCTAGGGGTATGGGGAATAAGGCGACTGTTAGAAGTCTTGCTCAATTAGTTAAAGATCATAAGATCAGTCTGGCTACTATATCTGAACCTCGCATTGATTTTAGTCATGCTAATAAAGTGGCTCATCGTATTAATCTTCATTCTGTTATTGGAAATAATGGTGACACATCTAATATTTGGTTGTTCTATAATTCTGATATCACACTAGAGATTATTGAGTTGCACCCTCAATTCATTACTGTAGCTATTAAGGAGAAGAATTCTATTATTCTATATTTCACTGCAATTTATGCGTCATGTAGTTCTAGCATACATAGAGACATGTTTGATGCACTTATGGAATTTAATTCTGATGATTCTGTCCCCTGGGTGATTGGTGGAGATTTCAATTGTATTACATCTCCTGATGAAAAGATGGGTGGATTGATGTCTTCAACTTCTTCCATGATAGATTTCCAAAGCTTCATTACTGCTACTGGATTAATTGATGCTGGATTCACTGGTTCTCCCTTTACTTGGTCCAATAATCAGACAGGGGTTTCTCACATTCGTGCAAGACTTGACAGGGTTTTATATAACACAAGCTGGGTAAATTCTTGTCCACATTTATCAATACAACATCTGATTAGGGGGCCATCAGATCATGCTCCCTTACTTCTAAACATGTGCCCTAGAAAATCCTTGCCAGGGAGATTCATATTTCAGCAAATGTGGTTTACTCATCCAGACTTTATGGATTTCATTAAAAGTCAGTGGAGCAAGTTTGATCATCTCTGTCACCCATTTTATTCATTACAGTATAAACTCAAAAAATTGAAAGAGGCTCTGAAGCTTTGGAACAAGGAGGTATTTGGTGACATTCATAATGCTAAAAAGGATGCTGAGATTCAACTCCAACAGTCACAAGAAGCCTTTCATAATAACCCTTCTATTAAGAATCGGATGAATTTGTCTAAAGCTAATGCTGATATGAGATTGGCCCTCCATAGAGAAGAGATTTTCTGGTATCAAAAATCTAGAATCCAATGGCTTAACTATGGTGATCGGAACACTCAATTCTTTCACAATTATACTAAAATCAGAAGACAAAGGGCTTTCATTCACAAACTACAGATTGATGGAGCTTGGGTGGATGATCAGACTACATTAATTAATGGTGCTCTGGAATTTTTTAAATCCTTATTTTCATCTGAAGAGCATACCATTAATGAGCTTCTTCTGGAGACCATTCCCAAATTGGTCACTGAAGATCAAAATATTTCCTTATGTTCTATCCCTTCGGCTGATGAGATCAAAAACACTATTTTCTCTGCTTCAGGT
This sequence comes from Amorphophallus konjac, assembly GCA_022559845.1. Taxonomy (NCBI): domain Eukaryota; kingdom Viridiplantae; phylum Streptophyta; class Magnoliopsida; order Alismatales; family Araceae; genus Amorphophallus; species Amorphophallus konjac. The sequence continues at coordinate 108,804,196 of CM040129.1, read as the reverse complement.
AACAGTTCCCCTGGCCCTGATAGGTTCACTGGCTCCTTTTTTTACCTCTTGCTGGGATATAGTTGGCAAGGATGTGGTAGTTGCTGTCCAAAGCTTCTTTCAGGGTTGGGAACTCCCGAAGGGTGTTACATCTTCTATTTTATGCTTGATTCCCAAGATTAAAAACTCTTCTACTTTTGCGGATTTTAGACCAATTAGTTTATGCAACTTCATTTACAAGGTGGTTTCTAAAGTCATAAGTAATAGACTACGGTGCATCCTCCCATTGATAATCTCAGATCAACAAAGTGGTTTTGTCCAAGGCAGAAGCATCACTGAAAATTTTTTGCTGGCTAAGGAATTATTCATGGAATTAGATAGGCCGGTGAGAGGTCACAATATTCTTATCAAGCTTGATATGGCCAAAGCGTACGACGGCATTGAATGGGACTTTATTCTTCATGTTTTGCAAAGATTTGGTTTCTCCCACAGATTTAAGTCCCTTATTTCTTAGCTTCTGATGAACTGCTGGTTTTCCATTGCATTTAATGGCCAAGTTCATGGTTGTTTTAAATCCTCTCGGGGGGTTAGACAGGGAGATCCTCTTGCCCCTGCACTCTTTATTCTGGCTGAGGAGGTGCTGAGCAGGGGTCTCACTCAGCTTTTCAATTCTGGCCGTTGTCAGTTTTATCATTTTCCTCGCCATGCTATGCCCATTTCTCATATTCTATTTGCGGATGATGCTATTATTTTCTTGAATGGTGGCTTATCTTCAATCAAAGCCTTGCTAGATTTTTTGAAGAATTATGAAGGCTCTTCGGGGCAGTAGGTCAATCACAACAAGAGTTCTTTTATTGCATCAAAACACATGCATAATCAAGCTATTGAGAGGATTCATCAGCTAACTGGGTTTCAGCACAAATCAGACAGCATTGTCTACTTAAGTATACCTCTTTTCAAAGGAAGAAGCAGAGTTCCACATTTCAAGTTCCTACTTGATAAGATTAATGAAAACTTTTGGGTTGGCAGAGCAAATATCTATCTCAGGCAGGTAGAATTGCGCTTATTAAATCTGTTCTTTCTGCTATTCCCATTTATACTGTAAGTTCTACTTCTATTCCTTACACAATTAGTAAGCAAGTGGGATGCATCTGTGCTAATTTTCTTTGGCAAGGCATAGAATCTGCCCACAATAGACATTGGGTCCCCTGGGATAAGATATGTTGTCCTCAATCTATGGGAGGATTGGGAATTCGTAGTCTTCGGGACATTCAACTATGCTCATATGTAAAGCAATTATGGTCCTCTTTATACAACAATTCCCTCTGGGCTAATTTTATCAAAGAAAAAATATATTAAGGGACAGCACATTTCGGATTGCAGAATCCCTTTTCCTGCTAGTATTAAATATCGGGACTTTATTAAAGCCCGATTCATCTTATTGGCTGGCATGAGGAAAATTGTCTTCAATGGTGTTAACACCAACTTTATTAAAGATAATTGGTATAAAGGAAAGCCTTTTTCAGATTATCTCATTCAACAGCTTGAACCTCAATTCGACAATTGTTCGATACATGATGCTCTTGCCAATCATCAACACCCAGTCTGGCAAATGATTGAGGATGGCAACCTGAGAACTGAAATTCAAAATTATACCACACATGAAGGGAATGATATTCTTATCTGGTCTTTTTCACTCTCAGGTAGATTTGATTTTAAATCTACTTACAGTCATATTAAAGAGCAGCACTTTGATTTTCATTTATCCAAGTTATGGAATCCAAAATTCCCTCCCCGTGCATCTCTATTTTAATGGAAACGGTTGAATCATGCAGTCCATGTCGATGAAAGGATTCAACAGAAGGGTATCCAGCTGGCCTCTTGTTTCAATTGTTGTTTGAGTTCGTAGTCTAATGAAGACTTAGATCATCTATTTGTTACAAGTGAAATAGCATCATTCTTATGGAATAAATTTGGCCCTCTCATGAATGCTTCACACTTAATGATAACCTCCATCAGTAGGAGGTTACATATCATTATCAATGATTCAGTTATCACCAGACCACAGGGATTTATTAATTTGCTCTTGACTATTATGATTATATGGGGCATTTGGAAACAGAGATGCTTATCCAGATTTGAGGGCAGCAAAGTTAATCTCTCCCGGATGGGCCTTCAGATCCAAGATGAGGTAGCTCAAATTCTCAGGCAGACCACTTTTAATCGGGATATCAGTTTTCCCTTCCTTCAAACTATACATCATATGGGATTCTCTATTCATTATAAGGCTCTTCAATTCATCACAGTGTGCTGGAAAGCTCCGCAGTGGCCTTTGCTCTAAATGTTGATGGTTCTAGCAAGGGTAATCCAGGGATATCAGGAGGAGGAGGCTGTTTTAGAGATGCCCAAGGTAATTTGTTGCTGGGTTTTTCCTACTATTATGATAGAGGTACTAGTATGGTGGCCGAAGGGAGAGCGCTTCTAGATGGCCTCCGTCTGGCCAATCTTCACAACATTCCCATCTCTATTATATATACAGATTCTAAGGCTTTGATTGAGATTCTAAAAGGCAATGGTAGTCCATCGTGGTCCCTTCTCCCATGGTGGAGACAACTGATGGACCTTTTTACTGCATGCAAATGTCCCATTATCCATACTTATAGGGAAGCCAATCAATTTGCAGATTCATTGGCGAAACATGCTACAGATATGGGTTACAACTCTGAGTACTTATCTATAAGGGAGCTTCCATTAGTGGCCAAAGCCTATGCTACGGCCGATGTCTCATGTATCTCGAATATTCGTAGTCGGCGAGTTTAGTCATTGTATTTTGCTTTCTTTCATTGTATCTCAGGTGGCTTTCTCCCTTATGTACTTCATCACTTCTTATTAATAAAATTTCCATCTAGTGGGGAGAAGGTGGAGTGAGAACATTCCTTTCCTTTAGAAAGGGGTGCACTCTCCCTTCAATCCATTAGATGAATTGAGTTGGGAAAAAAAATATGCCATTGAGGACAATGTCATTCAAGTTGGGGGGGAGAGAAAAAAATTTCATGATACATATAGTACAACCTGACAAGAATTCTTGCATGATGTTCTGCATTGATCATATTACCCTGCATTGTGCATAAAAGTGGAAAGATAAAATCCCTGACTGAGTTTTCTTGATTCATGCTTTTATTGAAAGTGATTCTGCAATAGAAAAGACTGGGGAGAAGGATGATGGAAAATTTATTCAATTTAGCCATGGAAAATTGATGTAAGAATCTCTTTAAAGTTCCATAGCACTCTAGAAAAAGAAAAAACACTTGCACACTAATGAAATAAGCAGGGCAAGTCTTCTGTTATTTTGGGTATGTTGTCTGATGCTCTACACTTCTTGAGGAAGAGATATTTTTGATAAAGCTTTCTGCTAATGTTATCCATCAAATAAGTTCAAAAAGAACATATCAAAAAAAATACCATGAAAAATGCCCCTGGTCTTAGTAACTGGGCATGCTTCTCCTAAGGCAAGAGTTGAGGTTTGCGTCAAACGGTGAAGGGTTGTGCAGTATCATATGTATATGAAGAAAAAAAAATTCTCAAAAGAGACACAGAAATAAGGCAGACAAAGAGCTAGTGTGCTTAATGCTCTGAGTTAGGAGGTGCAGAGTTGAAAGATACTTGCTTGGAATTACAAATGGGGGACGCAATTGTCTTAGCTGTGGATTTAGTTTTACACATGCACAAGTGCTACTGAGCTTTGGGATGTATTCTTAGTCATGTACCTTAATTTCCAATCTAAGGCAAGTGTGCATTAATGCTTCCAGATTCCTAATCTTTAGTTAATTCTATGAAAGAGGATCTAGATATGAAGGTATGAACTTTGTGAACTTTTATTGGTCCTAAATTTTAATCTAATTACATTGCTAAGGGACTAGCAATGAGTAAGTTGGGGGGTGTGATGAGTGATCATAATTCTATGATAATTTACATCACACACATCATTTTAAGTGCACACAATTAGACAATTATACATATTTGATAGCTAACTTCAACCTCGCATGAATCAAGCCTTTTATGCAAATTAACTCAATTTGTGGGTAATTAATGAATAAAAAGGGGTTGACGGGCTTGAGGATTAATTGTTCATTGCATAATTATGAGCACTCATATTTTTTATGCACAAACAATAATTTTCTATGGGCTTAATTCAAATTTTGTATGTGTAGGACATGGAAGGCATTCACTAGAAGGGCTAGGGGCAAAAGAGTCACAGGACCAGGGCAAGGGTTGCCCTAGGGTGCCCCCCCCCTTTCTCTCCAATTGTTGACCAAGTCAAAGATAGCTGCCAACTATTTTGTGGGAGAAAAATATTAATAAAGGATATTTTCTTGTGGAGAAATTTTTGGAGAGTAATTAGGAGGATCTTCTCCCGAATAGGAAACTAGAGGGTGCCCTCTCTTCCCTGCTCCTAACCTTAGACCGCCCTTTTTCACCCCTTGCTACTCCTTTTTTCATCTCGCTCTCTTCATGAAAGTTCTTCATTTTTAAAAGCTCTTCAACTTCTTCATCTTCGTCTTCCTCTAATTCTGCTTGGTTTGCACGTTATCTTCCAATTTTCAAAGGTCAGTCTTTCACATTTTACTATTCATCCTATTCCCGCGTCCCCCTATTCTTCACACATTTTCTCCCTCTTATGCTCTTTTTCTCCCTCTGCGTCGTTCAACAAAGTTCTTCCTATCTTCGTGCTCTTCAACTTTGTCTTCTTCGTCATCCTCTAACTCATTTTGATTTCAAAGTTACTTCGATTTTATTCTTTCTCTATTTTAAGGATTTCTATTTTACTGTTTTAAAACTCTCTCATCTCTCCCTCCATCTCCCTTCTTCTTCTTCTTCTCCATTCATCATAGATAGATTTTCTTCTTCAACTTTTCTCCACCTATTACCCTCACCTTTCTCACCTTCAAACCTTCACAACCCTCTCTACATCCCTCTCTATTTCTCTCCAAGGTTTCTCCTCCACAATCTCCCTTCTTCACGACGGCGTGCACATCAAGGCTGGCGACGTTCCAAGGCTCGTGGCGTGGACGACGACCGATTCTTCCTCCCTCTCTTCCCACGACGTTCTCCTTAAAGGCAGAGTGATCTCTTCCAAAGCTCGGCGAGGAGGAGACGGTAGCGTTCCTCATCCTTTCACGGCTCTAGTTTCTTCACTTTTCTCTTAGTTTAACATTGGTTGTAATCTTCATTTTCATAGACATTGTACTTTTCAATTCATAGCAATACAAGTTTCATTTTGTGCAATTCTCTTTCTTTCTCTTCGTCTCCCTCTCTTCCAATTTTCTCTTCTTCAACCCTCCAACGTTCTTTAGTTAGATTTTATTTCAAGCAATTTTAAGTTTTCACTTTGTCCAACTCACTCCACGATTTGCTAAAAAAATACAAGAAGTTTTTCAACTTAACAAAAGATTCTTCCTCCTCGTGGGATTGACTCGTGCTCATCACTCTAGTTAGATTTCAAATCTTTTTAGTGAGTGAGTGTGGTAACTTATTTTGAAATTGTGTGCATGACATTTTAACGACGAGTGTTTGTACACATCAGTGACGTGCCAAAAAAAAGAAAAAGAAAAGAAAAGAGGAATGAGGTAAAGGGAATACGCAATGGCATCAAAGTGTTGTGCTTATTTTTATTGAAACAAAAGGGGGTACATCAAGGTCTATGCATTCTAGGCCTCAACTTCACCAGTTCGGTTACATAAACTCTCCATAGCTCACGGTCTTCCTTTACATGCACCATCACCTTCCTTGGAACGTTGATCTTCCATGATGCTTTGATAGCCTTCACATCTTTTGCATCTCCCTCCATACTCAGCTCCCTTCTCCTTAGGGGAGGAAGGTCAGATAGCGTGGGAAATGAATTGTGAGGGAGGCCGATTTAAGTATAACGTCGGTGCACATTGTAAAGGGCAAATTCAGTTGCGCCAATGAGTTGGAGTTCCGCGTCAGGGGAAGACCTTATGAGAAGTTCACGTGGGAGTAAACATGTCAGCGCACAAGTGAACAGGTTTTGCGTCATGGTGTTGATATGAGTCCGCCAGTCTTCGCGCTTCTTCAGCCAGGGCACGCGATTGACCACATTGCCACCAAAGCCCAACACATCGGCCATGTGACAGAGGGGCTTTGCAGGAAGAGCCTCGAGGCAGTCGGTGCCCCCTCACAGTAGTCAAACTTGATGTCACACCCCGACGCGGAATATCGGGACGGACAGTTAGAAACGAGCTGGAAAGAGAGAGAACTAATCTAAATATATACAAATGCTAAGAAATGGAAATAACTTATTGACCATTAAACAAAACATAATTGGTACAGTAATCCTCAAATGAACTCAATACAACTGGGATAATAAACTCTAAACCACAATAACATAACTGAAACACAACACACTCTAAACTCGACTAACTGATACACTCAAAACATCACTCCTGCCCTTCCCCATCGGTAAGCGCATCACCTGAAAAGCCTGGAAAGGGGGGAAACAACAACTATGAGCTAACGCTCAGTAGGAAATAACAGATATGTATAAGTGATTAGCAGTTTAATTATATTTTCAAAATATCATGCTACAAAGGATAATGCAATAAAAGAATCATGATGATATAATGAAACAAAATTGAAAGATCTCTCAAGGTCAAGAAATATAAAGGAATAGAATGGTAATACTTAAGAGGAATAACAAAGATAAGAATTTACTACAGGAGATAACGATAAAGAGTTGGCCATATCAAGATATTTCAAGTCATGTCAAGCACGTGTGTAGTTTCATTTCCACATCCAAGTAACAGCAAGTAAGTAACAACAAGTAGAGTATAGAACAGTGAAGAGTGGAAAGTGAAAAGTAGTAGAGAGTAGTAGAGAGTAGTGGCCAGTCCTAGATTTAACCCATGTCATAGTACTGGTGCCAAATGCCACACCTAGTCAATCACCTCCCCGGGGGTACACGTAGTGTTCGGGCGCTCCTCCCAGGACTAGACCGAGCCCTTAATTGTTTGCCAGGCATTGATTTCTTTGGATCAGAGATCCCACGAATCTAGACTTCCACAATTTATGGCCAGAATTCCAAGGTTTGAACTATGTAGCAATAACAATTTCAAGTAGGAAGGAGATTCATTTCAGAATTTCAAGGTAAGCACAATCATCAAGAAGATTGAAAACCAAGTCACAATAAGAGTTAATCATGCTATGCTACTGTAGTACAGCAGCTATCCAACAAGCTAATCAACATACTAATCCTAATTATCAAGTTAATATGTCAAAGATTATCCATTATCATTTACATTAAGACAATTGCCAAAAGCTGATTCAAGATGATAAGGTAGAGGAACAAACTTGTACAGGAAGGAAAAAGAATGCACTAACAGAGATTTAATTACACCATTAACCACTAATTATGTGGGTTTCTATTTAACCAATGTATGAGTCGAAATGAAGATGGTATACGGCATGTTTTTACACTATGTTTGCAAGTAGGAACCAATGTAAATTGAAATCATAAGGTTTCCAGAATAGGTCACTGGTTCTTCAAAAGTATAGCTTTCAATTGGTCTAAGTTCAATGGGTCGATCCCCTAATGATCCGGATCGATCCACGGTTCGCAAAATGATGAAAAGCGGGTTTCTGGTACAGGGGTCGACCCTCGGGCTGACCTTTGCTGCTGGGGCATGGGTCGACCCCTGGGGTCGACCCCTGCAAGCCCAGAAAAGGCCGGGGCCTCCGAAAAACATGTAAACTTACCCATTTAAGGTCCAATTGAGTTGAAATCAAAACCCCATGCTATAGGAATCTTACTAGACATATGAGGGTCATAATACATGAGTTTTAAAGCACGAATTTCATCAGAAACCCATTTAATCACAACCTATTCTATGAAGAACACAAGAAGACCTAGTTCAGGACATACTTCCACTAAATTGTCAAATTCTCTCGATATACAAAACCAAATTTGGGGATTTTGGTGTCAAAAGAAAGCTAACTCGATCATGAATCCAACCATGTATGATATGCTACATGAATATCAGGTTACATGACTCAAAATAAGCCCGCAATCAAGCTCTGACTTAAAGGAATACTATATGAATCATGTTCTAGACATGCTTCTACAAAAATTCAAAATTCACCAAGCATGCTCAATAAAAATTGGGGGTTTCTACGTTGAATAAAAGCTAACAACATGCTGATTACTTAATGTAAGTTAATTAGGATTTGGTTGTTAGATCCTACCTCAAATTGAAGAGGGAACTCGAAACCCTAGAATAAAGAACAAGCTTGACAGCACCTCACAAAAAGCTCGATATCTCCACGGATACCTAATGAAAATTGGGGCTTTTGCCACCAATGGATAGAGCTCGATGAGAGGAACAATTTTCTATACTCATGATCGAAGTTTGGTTGAGAATTTCTACCTCAATCGTTGGAACAAGGAAGGAAGAGAGGAAGCCGACGGCCTGCCGACCCACCTCCACTAATCGAGCAAGAACTCCTTGGATCTGTAACTTCAACGTACCCCACAGTAACCAAATGAAACTAGAGTCGAAGAGCTACATTTCTATAGGTCATGGGGCTTCTGGATCCTTCGGAGTTGGGAGTATTCGACGCTGCAAGTTACGTGTTAAAAACGGCGCCAAAATCCTTGACTTGACTAAAACTATGTCGACAGCACGTTTTAGGGCTAGGTTTACCTCAAATTGATTGAGGGTAAATGTTCCTTACCTCGTGGCCTTCCATTTGCCCTTGATTTCAGATCATTTGGTTGAGTAATAAGGTCGAATTTCACGTTTTAAGTTACGATTAGGTAAAGGTTAGGTGGAAGTCAAATTCAGGATTAATCCTCTAATTAGACAAGGTTACGTAATTAATTTGGGTCAAGTCCAGAAGATAAAATTGCTATAAAAATGATCTTTTACCCAATTACTATTTTTACAGATTTTTCCAAGGTAGTCAAATTTTATAGGTTCTATTTTCTAATGAATTAAATATTAATATTTCGAAATTCAAACATTAATTCAATTTAATTCAATTTTTAATTAATAAAAGCTCAATAAAACTTAATAAATAACCGGGGTATTACACCCTCCCCTACTTAAAAAATTTGGTCCTCCAAATTCACTGCACTATATACGGAAGGTAGGGAAAAGATAGATCACCTAGAATAGGTCAGGATACCGCTTCCGCATAGTATCTTCCGATTCCCAAGTAGCTTCTTCGGTTCCCCGCCGACTCCACTGAATCTTGACCATCGGTATAGACCGATTCCGGAGTTACTGCTGTTTCTGGTCTAGAATCTTGATAGGTCTTTCTTCATAAGTCAAATCTTCCTTTAACTCAAAATCCACATGTTGAATGATGTGAGTGGGATCGTACACATATTTCCGTAACATAGACACATGGAAAATATTATGTACGCCAGATAACTGAGGCAGTAAAGTCAGTCTGTAAGCAACTTCTCCCACTCTATCTAGGATCTCGAATGGACCAATATACCTCGGACTCAGCTTGCCATGAATGCCAAATCTTCGAATCCCTCTCGAAGGAGAGACTTTCAGAAACACATGCTCGCCAACTTGAAATTCTAATGCTCTTCTCCTTGTGTCGGCATAACTCTTTTGTCTTGACTGAGCCACTTGTAACCGGTCTCGGATAACACGGATGTTCTGTGATGATTCTGAAACAAGATCCGGTCCAAGCCATTGCTTCTCGCCCACCTCGTCCCAACACAACGGGGAACGACAGCTTCTTCCATACAAAGCTTCAAATGGAGCCATTTGTATGCTGGATTGGTAACTGTTGTTGTAGGCGAATTCAATCAATGCCAAGTGATTACTCCAACTGCCTCCGAAATCAATCATGCAAGCTCGCAGCATATCTTCCACTATCTGGTTGGTTCTTTCAGTCTGTCCATCTGTCTGTGGATGAAAAGCAGTACTGAAATTCAAACGAGTACCAAGAGACTCTTGCAGTCCCTTCCATAAATGTGAAGTAAATCTCGGGTCTCTATCAGACACAATGCTGATAGGTATACCATGGAGCCTTACCACTTCCTTCAAATATAAAACAGCCAATACATCAACTGTCCACTTGGACTTAATGGGTAAGAAATGAGCCGATTTTGTCAAGCGATCGACGATCACCCATATCGCATCAAATCCACCACGAGTCTTAGGTAGACCCATAATGAAATCCATGCTAATGCTTTCCCACTTCCATTGGGGTATGTCGAGTGGTTTCAACTTTCCTGCCGGTCTGAAATGTTCAGCCTTAACCTGTTGACAAACCAGACATCTACTCACGAAATCTGCAATTTCTCTTTTCATATTCAGCCACCAAAAGGACCTTTTCAAATCCTTGAACATTTTCGTGCCTCCAGGATGAATAGTGTATTTGGATCTATGTGCTTCCTCCAGAATCTTGTTCTTTAACTCAGCTTCATCAGGTACACAAGTTCTACCCTGGAATAATAATCTTCCATCGTCAGCCACCATGAAGTCGGGTCTGCTACTCAAACTTCCCTTGATCTCAACCAGCTCGGGATCATTATCTTGCAAGGATTTGATCTCCATCAATAATTCAGGCTTAAGTCGAATCTGTGCAATTATAACCCGATCATTATCAACATTTAGATCCAGGCTAGCTAACTGTTCCAATAGCCTCCACTCTTGTAACATGAGACTTGATAATTTAGCTACAAGCTTCCGGCTTAATGCATCTGCCACCACATTGCCTTTACCGGGATGATATTCAATCGAGAAGTCGAAGTCCTTCAAGTACTCCAACCATCTTCTCTGCCTCATGTTAAGTTCTTTCTGAGAAAATAAATACTTCAAACTCTTATGATCTGAAAATACTGTGAATGTTTCTCCATACAAGTAATGCCTCCAAATTTTTAAGGCGAATACAACTGCTGCAAGTTCCAAGTCATGAATGGGGTAATTCTCTTCATGCTTCTTCAGCTGCCTAGAAGAATAGGCAATCACCTTACCATGCTGCATGAGTACACAACCTAAGCCAATACCAGAAGCATCGGTATAGACCACGAAACCACCGTCGCCAGAAGGTAAAGCCAATATGGGTGCAGTAGTGAGGCAATCCTTCAATGTTTGGAAGCTCTGCTGACATTCCTCGGACCATTCAAACTTGTTATCTTTGCGGGTCAATCGAGTGAGAGGTACCGCAATCTTGGAGAAGTCTTGAATAAATCTCCGATAATAGCCTGCCAGGCCTAGGAAGCTTCTCACTTCGGTCACTGTAGTAGGCTGATCCCAGTTCCTTACTGCCTCCACTTTCGAAGGATCAACTAAAATACCTTCTTTGGTGATGATATGTCCTAAGAAGGACACTTCTTGCAGCCAGAAATCACATTTACTGAATTTGGCATATAGTTGATGATCTTTCAATATCTGCAATGCCATCCTCAAATGTTCGGCATGCTCTTCTTCAGTCTTGGAATAAATTAGTATGTCGTCAATGAATACCACGACCCATTGATCAAGATAAGGCCGAAATGCATTATTCATTAACTGCATGAAAGCTGCTGGTGCATTCGTTAGACCAAAAGGCATAACGACAAACTCAAAATGACCATACCTGCTGCGGAAAGCCGTTTTATAAATATCATCTTCCTTAATCCTCAGCTGATGATATCCAGATCGAAGATCGATCTTAGAGAAATAATGTGCTCCCGCTATCTGGTCGAATAATTCGTCGATCCTCGGCAATGGGTATTTATTCTTGATAGTTAGCTGGTTCAGTTGCCGATAATCGATGCATAATCTCATCGAACCATCCTTTTTCCTGACGAATAATACAGGAGCTCCCCAAGGTGAAGTACTCGGACGAATAAAGCCCTTCTCGAGCAATTCCATTAGCTGTTGCTTTAATTCCCTTAGCTCCGCAGGGGACATACGGTAAGGAGCTCTAGAAATAGGAGACGCGCCAGGAATAATATCAATGGAGAAGATAACTTCCCGCTCAGGCGGAAGTCCTGGTAGTTCCTCCGGAAAGACTTCGGAGAATTCTCGGACAATAGGAGTGTCCTTTATCTCAACTCGTTGTTCCGGTGTAGCATGGACAAAGGCTAGAAAAGCCTCGCAACCTCGCCTCATCAGCTTGTCAGCTCGAAGAGAAGAGATGAGCGATACGGGGTTATGGTGCTTGATCCCTGTAAAAGATAAACCAGAATGTCTAGTAAAAGTCACTGAGCTAGAACTGCAGTGAACACTGGCCTCGTACTTGGCCAACCAATCTGCTCCAAGGATTACATCATAATCCTTCATATCCATGCAAACTAAGTCGGCTGGAAAATTCCGTTCATCAATAATAACTTTACTAGAAGGATAGTAATATTGAATAGCCGCTCCAGTACCAATAGGAGTTGATATAACCAATGGAGAATTCATCATAATAGGTTCGACAGATAACGACTTCGCAAATTTCTGAGAAATAAAAGAATGCGTTGCACCAGTATCAAAGAGAACAAATGCGGGCTTGTCGATTATAGTAAGGGTACCTTCGACGAGTCCGCCATCATCAGAAATCCCAGTTTCATCCGCATGTAAAGCTTGGAGCCTTCCTTGCGGATTCTTGATAACTTGAGGTTTTACCGGTGTAGCTTGTTCCGATAGAAGAGGGCAGTCAGGGATACGGTGTTCCCTACTCCCACATCGTAAACACGCACCTAGCTTGCGCCAGCATTCCTCCATCTTGTGACCTGGACGATCACAATACTTGCACTTGCCCTTGAATGGAACAATAGGGACGGGTTTCTTCTCTTCATTTCTTGGCATCTTGCCTTTCCACGTTCCCGATCCGATCCACGAACTAGACCCACTCATGGGCCTCTTTTTGCTAGTGCCAAATCCGGGTCTAGGAGTTGGTTGTTCCTTCTTCATGCCTTGCCCACGGATCCTCTCCGTCATTTCTAAGGTATCTTCTAGAACTTGTGCCTTTCTCACCATCTCAGAATAAGTAGAGATCTCCATCGGCGCCAGTTGATTGATGTAATGAAGCTTCAACCCGTTGAGAAATCGCTTAGCTTTCATCTTTTCTGTGGAGATAAGGTGAGTAGCATAGCGCGAAAGCCGACAGAACTGTGCTTCATATTCGGCCACCGATAAGCTTCGCTACTTTAGAGCCGCGAACTCCGCCGCCTTCTTCTCTTGTACACGATCAGAAAAATATTTGTCGTTGAAGAATTCCTCGAACTCTTCCCATGTGACTTGTTGATCGCCTAGAGTTGCCTTGACGGAATCCCACCAAGTACGCGCGTCCCGCTCCAATTGGAAGGTAGAAAGAAGGACACGCTCTTGGTCGGTGCATTGCATGACTTCAAAAATTCTCCCCATTTCGTTGAGCCAATGCTCGGCTTCGTCGGGGTTAGTCGAGCCAGCAAATCTTGGCGGGTTCATTCCTCGAAAGTTCCGGTATAAGTCACCGGTGCCATGACCTGCTGCTCCAGCTTGAGCTACCTGATGTAACGCCTGAGTCAGGCCTTGAACCGTGCGCTACAGGTTCCTCCATTCAGCACGATCGGCTGCCATCTACACGAGAAATAGATTACTTAGGTACAATAAAATAGATAATAACACGATTAAGGAACGAACTTAACCCAAGTTTCTACCCAATCTCACCAGGTCAGGTTCTAAACTTCAACAAGGTTAGAGGTCTAATGCACCTAAACACGACCAAAACTCTGTACCTGGCGGAGCTAATCGGTCCGAAGACCACTCGCGCAAGTATGCGACCTACCCGATAGGCGTAGCCTAACGTTCGGACAACACCTTTTGATATACCGATTATTGGGATGCAATGCAAGAAAACCTAAACTTAGGGAACCTAGGAATATGAAACCTAGGGCTCTGATACCAACTAAACTGTCACGCCCCGACGCAGAATATCGGGATGTACAGTTAGAAACGAGCTGGAAAGAGAGAGAACTAATCTAAATATATACAAATGCTAAGAAATGGAAATAACTTATTGACCATTAAACAAAACATAATTGGTACAGTAATCCTCAAATGAACTCAATACAACTGGGATAACAAACTCTAAACCACAATAACATAACTGAAACACAACACACTCTAAACTCGACTAACTGATACACTCAAAACATCACTCCTGCCCTTCCCCATCGGCAAGCGCGTCACCTGAAAAGCCTGAAAGGGGGGAAACAACAACTATGAGCTAACGCTCAGTAGGAAATAACAGATAGGTATAAGTGATTAGCAGTTTAATTACATTTTCAAAATATCATGCTACAAAGGATAATCCAATAAAAGAATCATGATGATATAATGAAACAAAATTGAAAGATCTCGCAAGGTCAAGAAATATAAAGGAATAGAATGGTAATACTTAAGAGGAATAACAAAGACAAGAATTTACTACAGGAGATAACGATAAAGAGTTGGCCATATCAAGATATTTTAAGTCATGTCAAGCACGTGTGTAGTTTCATTTCCACATCCAAGTAACAGCAAGTAAGTAACAACAAGTAGAGTATAGAACAGTGAAGAGTGGAAAGTGAAAAGTAGTAGAGAGTAGTAGAGAGTAGTGGCCAGTCCTAGATTTAACCCATGTCATAGTACTGGTGCCAAATGCCACACCTAGTCAATCACCTCCCCGGGGGTACACGTAGTGTTCGGGCGCTCCTCCCAGGACTAGACTGAGCCCTTAATTGTTTGCCAGGCATTGATTTCTTTGGATCAGAGATCCCACGAATCTAGACTTCCACAATTTATGGCCAGAATTCCAAGGTTTGAACTATGTAGCAATAACAATTTCAAGTAGGAAGGAGATTCATTTCAGAATTTCAAGGTAAGCACAATCATCAAGAAGATTGAAAACCAAGTCACAATAAGAGTTAATCATGTTGCGCTACTGTAGTACAGCAGCTATCCAACAAGCTAATCAACATATTAATCCTAATTATCAAGTTAATATGTCAAAGATTATCCATTATCATTTGCATTACGACAATTGCCAAAAGCTGATTCAAGATGATAAGGTAAAGGAACAAACTTGTACAGGAAGGAAAAAGAATGCACTAACAGAGATTTAATTACACCATTAACCACTAATTATGTGGGTTTCTATTTAACCAATGTATGAGTCGAAATGAAGATGGTATACGGCATGTTTTTACACTATGTTTGCAAGTAAGAACCAATGTAAATTGAAATCATAAGGTTTCCAGAATAGGTCACTGGTTCTTCAAAAGTATAGTTTTCAATTGGTCTAAGTTCAATGGGTCGATCCCCTAATGATCCGGATCGATCCACGGTTCGCAAAATGATGAAAAGCGGGTTTCTGGTACAGGGGTCGACCCTCGGGCTGGCCTTTGCTGCTGGGGCATGGGTCGACCCCTGGGGTCGACCCCTGCAAGCCCAGAAAAGGCCGGGGCCTCCGGAAAACATGTAAACTTACCCATTTAAGGTCCAATTGAGTTGAAATCAAAACCCCATGCTATAGGAATCTTACTAGACATATGAGGGTCATAATACATGAGTTTTAAAGCACGAATTTCATCAGAAACCCATTTAATCACAACCTATTCTATGAAGAACACAAGAAGGCCTAGTTCAGGACATACTTCCACTAAATTGTCAAATTCTCTCGATATACAAAACCAAATTTGGGGATTTTGGTGTCAAAAGAAAGCTAACTCGATCATGAATCCAACCATGTATGATATGCTACATGAATATCAGGTTACATGACTCAAAATAAGCCCGCAATCAAGCTCTGGCTTAAAGGAATACTATATGAATCATGTTCTAGACATGCTTCTACAAAAATTCAAAATTCACCAAGCATGCTCAATAAAAATTGGGGGTTTCTACGTTGAATAAAAGCTAACAACATGCTGATTACTTCATGTAAGTTAATTAGGATTTGGTTGTTAGATCCTACCTCAAATTGAAGAGGTAACTCGAAACCCTAGAATAAAGAACAAGCTTGACAGCACCTCACAAAAAGCTCGATATCTCCACGGATACCTAATAAAAATTGGGGCTTTTGCCACCAATGGATAGAGCTCGATGAGAGGAACAATTTTCTATACTCATGATCGAAGTTTGGTTGAGAATTCCTACCTCAATCGTTGGAACAAGGAAGGAAGAGAGGAAGCCGACGGCCTGCCGACCCACCTCCACTAATCGAGCAAGAACCCCTTGGATCTGTAACTTCAACGTACCCCACAGCAACCAAATGAAACTAGAGTCGAAGAGCTACATTTCTATAGGTCATGGGGCTTCTGGATCCTTCGGAGTTGGGAGTATTCGACGTTGCAAGTTACGTGTTAAAAACGGCGCCGAAATCCTTGACTTGACCAAAACTATGTCGGCAGCACATTTTAGGGCTAGGTTTACCTCAAATTGATTGAGGGTAAATGTTCCTTACCTCGTGACCTTCCATTTGCCCTTGATTTCAGATCATTTGGTTGAGTAATAAGGTCGAATTTCACGTTTTAAGTTACGATTAGGTAAAGGTTAGGTGGAAGTCAAATTCAGGATTAATCCTCTAATTAGACAAGGTTACATAATTAATTTGGGTCAAGTCCAGAAGATAAAATTGCTATAAAAATGATCTTTTACCCAATTACTATTTTTACAGATTTTTCCATGGTAGTCGAATTTTATAGGTTCTATTTTCTAATGAATTAAATATTAATATTTTGAAATTCAAACATTAATTCATTTTAATTCAATTTTTAATTAATAAAAGCTCAATAAAACTTAATAAATAATCGGGGTATTACACTTGAAGTGTAGGTCAATCCAGCAAGCCAAAAGAAGTACACAACCATAAGGAGGCCTACCACTGCTGTAAGCTGTGAGACCACTATAAAGGTAAGGAAGGACGGCGGGCCCCACTCTTTTGCCCTCCCAAAGTCCACAAATTGTGCTCAGTTGATCTTCCTCCACGATGTTGTCAGTACAAGGGAATAGGAGAGTCCCCGCTAAGCAGATTGTGAATCCCTTCATCATTCCTTCCAAATGTTCATCACCCGTCAATTCTTCTAGGGCATTCATGGTCCATTCCGTGAGCTTTTGTAAATTGATTCCTCTTTGAGTTTGGACGCCTTTAATAGCTCCGGAGGGCATAAAGTCTCCAAGGACTTCCCCAGAGGTTACCTTTTTCGGCATGGACATGATCTTTATCTTGCCTCCCTTATTGAACCTTTTCAAACCAAGCAGGAGTTCCACTTCCTCAAGGAGGATAGTTGCTTCAAAAGTGGGGAAGATGAAGGTATGATTTTAAGGGTGCCAAACCTCTATCAAAGCAACCATGGCCGCCCAGTCCATGTGAATCCTATCATAATGCTTGGCATGAACCACGAGTCCTTGGAGATGCCATTTCGAGATAACAGCCCTCATGCCGATGGTGATGTTGGAAGTGAGCTTCGAGAGCCATGACAGCTTGGAAAATTTCTCGGGGCCGGAAAGAGAGGGCACGGCTAAGGAAAAGGAAAGAGAATGAAGAAGTGAGGGAGAATTCACATAATAAGAAGTGCAAAAAAGGTGTCAACTCACTATTTGTGATTGGATCTTCTCGCTCAGATGACCCTCGATGTCGGTAATCCTCTTGAAGTCATTGCTAAGCCTGCTCTTCTTCGCGAGACAGGAAGACTCACCCTCCATCTCAAGATGCCAAAATCTCTCCTCTCTCTCACTCTTCTTTACTCCTTCAAACCCACTTCTGATACTCCTTGTCAAGGCAAGTAGGGGGGATACTTATAGGAAGGGAAAGAGCAAAAAGTCACATAGAACATTAATAAGGAGCTTTCATTGTGGACTTTGACAAAGGCACCCTATCTTGTTTAAATGTTCTCTTGCTTCTGTGAATGATTTTGGCTTATTGACATTGTGTACAGTGGAGTGCCATTCTATTTTTTATGAAATAATTCTACTTACTGTGCTAACTGTTGAGTGCAGGTTTCAAAAAAAAAGGAGCAAAGGGGGCACCACTGTCCCACCATGTCCCACCATTGGTCATCACCGTGATTGATCTCGCCATGTCATGCATTTTTACTATATGATACTTACACTATTAGAGCATGTCAAGAACCTTGCGGCATAAATGAATCTGAAATTTGAGTTCCCCTCTAACAAAAATAGTGATTATTTCAAAGGAATTTGAGTTGTACGGATAGGCCATTAAGTTGTGGTAGCTTGGGGACAATGGTTCCGTTCGGTGGGTCAGTGCGTGGATAAACGGGCTCCGGCTCAGTATCGGCTCACGGGATTGGTATCCGGACTCATTCTTAATAACTTAACAATATTATCTCTGGCTATTTTTTACTTTAATTTATTTTAATTTTTTCCTTTAAACCCAGTATGCATTCATGTAGGACCTTGATTTCATTATGGAAGATCATCCACTTAATTCGATTGTGAGAGCCACTATGCTTAAATTTAAAATATGAGATATTCCATTCTGAGTTGAGTACTCAGTTTCATTGAAACCATACTGGGCTATTTTTCTAGAAGAGACCCTTTGTTTGGATTTATCCTCAACTATTCCTTTTCTTTTACTCCATCGGACCCACCTAGGCCATAACACTTCCACGTTGGCTGGTAACCTCTCCCCAATGGTGAAACCTGCAGGTTCATGACCCCAGGTACTTCCACAACACAGAAGTTGGTCCCTCTTCCTAGTCATGCCTGAGCGTGCATTATTCTCCTTGTTTGTTCGCCATCCAAACGATCGTCGAATTCGAAGAGCCTTCTTCAAGGTTGCTTCATTGAAACTCCTGAAAAATTTCTACCGTGTAATGTCGAGAGCGTGTCTTATCACACCTTGGCATCTGCTTTGTAGTCCACTCTCACTTCATTCCAATACACTATGTTTTGCTCCATTCCACTACATGTCACTCCCCTACAAAGTAGACGCCAAGACGGGACAACTGTAGACATGTCACTTTTGATATTACACTGACTAAATCTCATATTACACCATGATGACCCAGAGTGGCTCGCACATTTGAGTTATTTGAGTGATTTCCTATTTTTATGATATTTTTTCACACTTTTAGAAATTTTTTGAGAAAAACTCTTAAACGTGGCGGCCGAGGGTGACGCCTTCTTTAAAGGCGCCGGCCACCCAAGACGCCTTCTTGAGCCCACGTGCAGCACACTGTTGGTGCCAGCCACACCGTTCAGTTTGACAATTCAGATAAATCCAAATTAAGAAAACATCTTGCTGACCAGACGCGGCTTTAAAAAGTCAAGGTTAGGCGCCGAAACCACTCACTTTTGACATTTTCGGTGCCTTTCGGCGCCGTATTTGTGGACATGTATTGACGCATCTCGGACCCTGGACGCGTTTAAATAAAGCGTCTAGGGTGGTGGATGCATCTTCTTAAATACAATTAATTTTTAATTAAGGAACGCGTCTGGTCAACGGGACACGTTCACATGAACGCGTCCCTGACCTTGGACGCGTTCTTCACAAATTTCCCTATAAATAGAGGACCCCCTCCCACGAAATCAAGGGCTTCAAAATCTTGAAAGAGGAGGGGAAACTCTGCCCAATTCGTTCCTAAGCCTGTGAGTGTTTAAGGGGAGGTTCTGTCGGATTTCTAAGTGCTCACGGGGACGAGAGAAGGTTGTTCCGTCCCATCGCACGTTAACGCCATCCTCACGCTGCCCAAAGCTCACCTCGAAGCCCACCATCGGTGCCCCAATAAGCTTTTCTCCCCTATTGTTCTACTTTGTTTTTCACTCTATTAATTGCATGCATCATTTGTTGTTTCTGTTCATGTCGTGCTCCTCTCCTTAAGAGAGCTTTGCATTTCGTGCATCGCTGCACGTCGTTTCATTCATTATTCTATTTCTCACCCTTTGCGTCCAAAAGGGGTTTGAAACATCACCGACCAGGTGTGTGTCCATTCATGATTTCATTACTTTCATCACAAGGGATTGATACTACACTGCTTTTGTTCTAATTCATTTGGTGTTTGTTCACTTTCTTACAAGGGTTACCAAAAGAAAGCCCTCTTCGTCGGTCGTCCGAAGGAAGAGGAAGAAGGAATCCACAAGGATCTCCCGCTTCTGAGGTATAATGCGATCACTTGCTTTTTTTTCATTTTGGGGTCCCTGACCCCTGGCGATCACACAACCAACACACACGCCCTCACGCGTGTCTTTTCTTTATTCTCATTCCTGTCAAAACCCGCAGAGAGTAACTTCCCACAGCGGTTCCCTCCCCTTTATTTTCATTGCTGTCAAAACCCGCGAAAAGTAACTTCCCGCAGCAGTTCCCCTTCCCATTTCAATTCCAATTCAAACCCGCGGAGAGTAACATCCTGCTACTGTCTCTTATTGCAAAATTTCTATTCTGTGTGTTTCCTTGTTTCAACCCCGCGGAGGGCAACTCTCTTCGGGGGTCTTTTTCGCGTTTCCACGCACAACGCGCGTGTTTCCTCTTTCCTTTCTCGTTGACGTCGTTCACACTCATATCTGAAATTTGATGAACATGTTAGATGTTTATCAGAAGCGAGAACTCTTCATCTGTGTAAATTCCGAAGCAAAACATGTCTACTCAGTTGAAAATATTGTAGGTTCATGTAGATATGCATGAGGTAGGAGTCATATTCTAGTAATACTTGTCTTGATTCACATAGAGGTGAGAGGTCATTTGTAGCTTGTGGATGTACTTCATGCATGGAACAACACGAACTTAGTTGGGAATGGCCA
This sequence comes from Amorphophallus konjac, assembly GCA_022559845.1. Taxonomy (NCBI): domain Eukaryota; kingdom Viridiplantae; phylum Streptophyta; class Magnoliopsida; order Alismatales; family Araceae; genus Amorphophallus; species Amorphophallus konjac. The sequence goes on along the minus strand of CM040129.1, from coordinate 108,783,482 downwards.
TTGGGAGTGAGAGTAAGAGAAGCATAGTGGGGGGAAGGTGGGAAAATAGGCTAACAGAAAAAGGGTTGGGGTGGGGTTGGGTGGTTTACAAAAGACAACATTGAAGGGTGCTGGAAGGATGAGGAAGGTGGGGGGATGGGATTGTGACTTGAGTGAGAGGGAGGACATCAGAGGGAGAGAAGGGGAGGACAATTCAGGAGTTGGACTCAGGCACTCAACTAGGTGCTGCAAATTATCGTCTCTACTCTGAAGCTTGTCTTTTCTGGGGGAAAGGTCATTTCTAGGGGGTGCAACTAACTTGGATGTGTCTTTTCTTCTGCGTTGCATCTTGGATAAATGGCCATCTTTGAGGGTTTTTTTTTGGTGGGGGGGGGGGGGGTAAACAAGGTCATTTTAGGGTGAACAACCAACTTGGTTGTGCTCTAAGTTCATTTTAACATTCTTGCTCTTTGGAAACATGACAATGTGTAAGATATTTGGCAATTGGTTTTTCTTGGATTGCAAGTCCCTCAAACAAGTGGATAATTTATTACACTATTGTCAGCTTTCCATGTATGCATCTAGGTATCTCTGCCTTCTTGTCCCCTTATTCTCACTCAGCTTCCCTCGTCCATTTTTGATGTTGTTCCTCCCTTTTGTTTTTCCTACTTCTCTATCTTGTTTCATGCATTATCAATAAGGAATCTGACATATGTATTACTATAAATGTTTGAAGATTACCACCATGATCCCCTCATAAGCTGATGTATTTTTCTATCTCATGACTTTTAGGCTCCCGTTTGAATGCAACTTATGAAAAAATGGATAGGTTTAACATAAATGCACTTATCATAAGCTTATGTATCATAAATGTGTTTTTTGTTAACTTGTGTTTGGCTGTTCTACACAAATATAGGTGAATTTATGATAAACTCTGCTTATGTGAGGAGTTTTCAGCATAAACCAACTCAATAAGTTTATGAAAAATGGGTTTATGGGCACATTGAGTTTATGATCAATCCAAATGAGTTCATGATAAATCTGTTAACCATCCAAACTGAGGTTATGACAAAAATGAGTTTAGAATAAGCCTAAATGCAGTTATGCCTTACATCCCACTTGGCGCTTGTCTTCTTGGCCTCTTTTCCAGCTGCCTCTTCCTGAAGGATACAGACATATAAGATTGAATAGTTGTGGAAAGGAACAATACTTTTTTTGTTTGAATAATGTTGCAGAAATCACTTTGTGGTTTGGTCCGCTACGTGCCCTAAAATGTGGTCTCATAAATTTCAACAATTTCAATCATGAAGGTGAAAGAAGGTAGGAGAACTAGAAACTAGAAGAAGATAGAGTGGTTTTGTTGTTTGCATTATATGAATAGCCATATGTATGCTGTCTAAGCCAATAGATTTAATCACTAAGTCAATTAAGGTGCTGTAAACCTCCACAAGTTATCATGCGTGTAAAATCTGTCCATATCATCTGCTGAAATATTCATGAATCATTTTCTCCAAGATTCTATTAAACATTGTTACACATGTCACAGGGTTATTGCAATATGATAATATGCTTCCTTCTGTGCAGTTTATTCTATTAGGTAATGCAATGCAATGGCCTTCTGCAGTGTTGTACTATTGTTTTCTTTCCTATTTACTGACGATGGTGAAGTGCAGTGTGAGTTATTGCTGCTAATGATTAGTGATTGCTGAATTATATTTAGGGTTTTTTGCATGAAAACCATTGTTAAAAGTGAATTTGTAAAAAAAACATCTCTAAAAATGCATTAACAGGTATATCACTGAGTTAATTCAAATAGTGCATAAATACCATTTAAGCGTGGTTTTCTTGCAAGTTGTTAGTAAAAAGAAGTGATATGCATGCAAATAAATATGACATTTTTGCACAATTCAGATTACACAGTGATATACCTGCTAATACATTTTTAGGAATGGTTTTTTTACAAATTCACTTTTAACAATGGTTTCCATGCAAAAAACCCTTATTTTTATACTAGGTAATGGAAGTGTTAATGACACTGCAAGGATCTCAGTTGGAGACCGATGACCCCACAATAAGTTACATGCTACAAGTATGTTTAAAATTCTGACAATTAATTGAGATCATATCCTATCATTTTCAGTTCTAATGTATGATTTTTTAAATGGGCTTGGGCTAGGCTCTGCAAGTGTTTAGGGCAGGATTTTCTTTCATATATGAGTGTTGACGTGCCCTCGTTGCTTCAGTCCGCCCAGCTCAAGCCAGATGTCACAATCACCTTAGCAGATTCGGATGATGACATAGATGAATCAGATGATGAAAGGTTCGTCCTGGCTTGATAAGTACTTGCTAATGGTGCATTGAGAAATGGTTCTATCTTAATTTTTTTGTTCCTATTTTCTGTCACATTCTAACTCGCATGGACATTGTGAATGAATGCGAATGTGTAAAAGTTATGGTTTGAATGCGAATGTGAATGTGCACAAGTTATGGTTTGAATGTGAATGTGTAGATTTCTTGATATATGTGAATGTTGTGAATGTGCAAGTTTTGAATGTGTGTAAATTTTGTGAATGTGTACAAGTTATATGGCTTCCATATGAATTTAGTTACAGGTTACTTACGGTTCATATAGGCATTATAGATGACTTTACTACGTACATAATTAGTTCAGGTTACCTACAGTTCAAATGGGTTACCTACTATTATTATAGATTATCTAGGATTAAGATTAAAAGAAACATTCACCTACGGTTCATTCACGTTACCTACGTTTTATTAACAACTCGAAAAATCATAGGAAAATATCTATTTGATAAAAGTCGTAAGCAATTACCTATTATAATTATCATTGGTGAAAACTATGTAGGTAAATTATACCTATGCGATAAAAAACCATAGGAGAATACCTACGTGACATAAATCGTAGGTAATTACATACTACTTTCGTCGTAGGTAAAAATTAGGGTTTTTTGCATGTAAACCATTGTTAAAAGTGAATTTGTAAAAAAATCATTCCTAAAAATACATTAGCAGGTATATCACCGAGTTAATTCAAATAGTGCATAAATGCCATTTAAGCGTGATTTTCTTACAAGTTGTTTGTAAAAAGAAGTGATATGCATGTAAATAAATATGACATTTTTACACAATTCAGAATACACAGTGATATACCTGCTAATGCATTTTTAGGAATGGTTTTTTTGCAAATTCACTTTTAACAATGGTTTCCATGCAAAAAAACCCGAAAAATTATGTAGGTATTTTATATACGTCGTAGGTAATTACCTACTCGATAAAAATCATAGATAATTACCTATGCGAGAAAAACCAGAGGTAATACCTACACGCTGGGCGACGTAGGTAATTACCCATGACATTTGACGTAGGTAAAAGTTTACCTACGTGATATAGATCCGTAGGTAATGACCACCCTATACCTATGCGACGTTATCGTAGGTATTGACCACCCTATACCTACAAAAATTTATCACGTAGGTAAAGATTTACCTACGTAGTTTTTACCGATGACACTGCTCCGTAGGAAGTGTCGTAGGTAAAGCTTTAACCTACGATTTTTTGGGCTTTTACTTACGATTTTTTGGGCCTTTACCTATTACATTCGTCGTAGGTAAAGGCCAATTTTCTTGTAGTGACCATTGATCGCCCTCTAACTCAGATTTTGGCCAAAGATGCCCCCTTCCACCTTGATGATTCTAGCCTAGAGGCTTTCAACTCTTTGAAAGCGGCCCTTACTCAAGCCCCAATTCTGTAATCTCCTGATTGGTCACTTCCTTTTGAAATCATGTGTGATGCCTCTGATTACGCAGTGGGAACTGTCTTGGGGCAATGGGTCGATAAGTGCCCTGTAGTGATCTACTATGCAAGTCGCATCCTTGCCAAAGCTTAAATGAATTATACCACTATGGAGAAAGAATTGCTTGCTGTTGTGTTCGCCCTAGAAAAATTTTGATTATACCTTTTACGGGCACAAGTCATAGTTTACTCTGATCACTCAGCTTTAAAATATTTACTTTCCAAGAAGGATGCTAAACCCCGACTCATTCGAGATGGGTCCTTTTGCTGCAGGAATTTGACTCAGAAATAAGAGATAAGAAGGGGTCCGAAAATGTTGTCGCTGATCATTTATCCAGGATTGTTATTCTTGATAGTGCTCCAATGCAAGACACCTTCCCTGATGAGCATATTTCAGCTATTTCTCATCTCTCAACCCCCTGGTATGCCCATATTGTTAATTACCTGGCGGTGGGACAAATTCCGGAAGGGTGGTCTAAACAAGAGAAGGATCATTTCTTTTCTAAAGTGAAGCATTATTTCTCGGAGGACCCTGAGCTATTTCACATGGGTCCTAATCACATAATCAGAAGATGTGTCCCCGAGGAAGAGTATCAAAGCATTTTAAATTTCTGTCATACCTTAGCTTGTGGGGGACATTTTTCAGCAAAGAAAACTGTAGCAAAGTCTTGCAAAGTGGATTTTACTGGCCCGCCTTGTTTACGGATGCATTTGAATTTAGCAAGACATGTGTGAGGTGTCAAGCTGTGGGCAATAATTCTAAGAGAGACATGATGCCACTGAGTCCCATTTTGGTGGTAGAAATCTTTGATGTTTGGGGAATTGATTTCATGGGACCATTTCCGACCTCCTTTGGTAGTGAATACAATCTTGTGGCAGGGATTATGTGTCAAAATGGATTGAGGCCATAGCTACTAAGACGAATGATCATAAGGTTGTCATGAAGTTTGTTTGAAAGAATATCTTCTCTAGATTTGGATGTCCTAGGGCGATCATTAGTGATGGGGGCTCGCATTTCACTCACTCTCAATTCTGAGAGTTGCTTAAAAAATATGGGATCACTCATAAGCTCGCTACCCAATACCATCCCCAAACAAGTGGATAAGTGGAGGTTTCTAATAGGGAGATTAAAAACATTCTGCATAAAACTATTAAGCCTGATAGAAAAGATTGGCCAGAAAGACTAGATGATGCCTTGTGGGCCTACAGGACCGCTTATAAAACTCCCATTGGCATGTCTCCCTACAGACTGATCTTTGGTAAAGCTTGTCACCTTCCCGTTGAACTAGAACATAGGGCATATTGGGCCATTAAACAAGTTCATTTTGATTTAGCCCAAGCTGGTTCTCATAGAGCCCTGCAATTGAATGAGCTTAAAGAATTGCGCAATGAAGCCTAGGAGAACTCTAAAATCTATAAAGCCAAGACAAAAGCTTTTCATGATAAGAACATTATGAGAAAATCTTTTCAACCCAATCAAAAGGTCTGGCTTTTTAATTCTAGGCAGTGCTTATTTCCTGTAAAATTAAAATCAAGATGGGATGGGCCGTTTATCGTTATCAAAGCTTTTGATCATGGCGCTGTCAAAATTTTAAATCCTAACAATGGTCAAATTTTCACTGTCAACGGTCAACGATTAAAGCCTTACTTGGAAAATGTTCATTTAATGCCAAAAGAATCTATTGCACTAAGTGATCCAGAGTGAATTGTGAAGAGTGTGCATGTGTCTGGCTGAAGACGGTAAATTTAGCGCTTATTGGGAGGCAACTCAATGCTTTTACGTTTACTGCTTTGTTTTCTAGTAAGCTTTTCAGGAGGAGTCGCTGTCCACATGCAATTATGGAAACCGCGCCCCATATACCAGGTTGTACCCTTCCTTCTCAGCACAAATTCAATTCTACATTATTTTATTATTCCATATTGTTTATGCCATTGAGGACAATATCATTCAAGTTGGGGGGGCAATTCTTATTGTATTTATTTCAACTTGTTATTTTCATGAAATTTTTTTATTTTGTTGAAAAATAAATAAAAAGTGTCGAAAATACCCAACTGAGTTTTCATGGTTCATGCTTGCATTGAAAGAAAGTCTGGAATGGAAAAGACTAGGGAGAAGGACAATAGTTTGTTATTTGATCTAGCCATGGAAAATTGATATTAGAATCTCTTAAAGTCCACAAGCACTTTGGAAAAAAAAGATATATCACCTGCACACTAATGAAGCAAGCAAGACAAGGCTTCTACTATTTAGGTGTGGTGTCTGACACTCTGTCTTCCTTAGTGACGAGATATTAGAAAGCTATCTGTCGAGTTATTTATCAAATAAGTGCAAAAGCACATATAAAAAAAAATACCATGAAAAATGTCCCTGATCCTAGTAACCAGACATGCTTCTCCTAAGGCAAGAGTTGAGATTCGCGTCAAATAGTCAAGGGATGTGCAGCATCATGTGTGTATTGAAAAAAATGATGAAGAAAGAAGGCAGACAAAAGCTACTATACTTAATGCTTTGAGCTAGAATGTGCAATGTTGAAAGACACCTATCCAGAATAGTAATATGAGGGATGCAATTGACTAGCTGTGGATTTAGTTTTTCACGAGCACGAGTGATGCTAAACTTTGGGGTGTATTCTAAGTCATATTCATCAATTTCCAATCTAAGGCTAGCATGCATTAATATTTCCAAAGTTCTGACCTTTGGTTGATTCTGTGAAGGAGGATCTGGAAATGAGGGTATGAAACTTTTAAACTCTTTATTGGTCCTTAATTTTTAAATATTTATATTGCTAAGGGATTAGTAATGAGTAATTTGGGGGGTGTGATGAGTGTCCATTCTTCTACGATAATTCATGTCACATACACCATTTCAAGTGCATATAATTAGGTAATTATGCATATTTTATAGTTAACCTCAACTTCACACATAAATTGGGCCTTTCACGCAAATTAATTAATTTGGTGCTATCATTCAATAAAAGAGAGTTGAGAGTCATGAGTATTAATTTTTCATTGCATAATTATGAGCATTCTTAATTTATACACATAGTGTGATAATTTTTTTGGACTAAATCAAAATTGTGTATGTATAGGACACTCAAGACAATTGACAGATGAGCCAGGGGCAAAGTGGTCACAAGACTAGAAGAGGGAAGCCCTAGGGCGCCCCCCATCTCCCTTGACCAAGTCAAAGGCAGCCGCCATCCTTTTTTTGTGAGATGGGAGATAAAGAAAGGATTTATTTTGAGAGAATAGAAGAGAAAATCAAGGAGAAGAAAGTGGAGAGGATCTCTACCCAAATAGGAAAGAAAGAGGGGCACCCTAAACCCTAGAAGAGGATGGGGGTCACCACCTCCTTCTCTTCCTATCCTCACCCTCCATCTTCTTCCAACACAATCTCCACCCTTCATTTGACCCATTGCCCCTATAAATAGCCCATTAAATGGAGAAAAGAAGGAGGTTTTTCTTTTGGCTAGACTAGAATTTACCCTCTCCCTCTCTCACTCTCCTTAGTGCGCCCCCCTTCACCTTCTTCTTCCCTCTTCCTCTCTCCTTGGTGTGCCACCTTCATCTCTCTTCTTCTTCTCTCTTGCGCCCTCACCTCTCTCTCTTCTCCTCTCCCTTCATCTAGCTAGGTCGCCCCTTTCTTGCTCCCACTTCTTCCACCTCTTGCCATCACCATTCCCATCTCTTAGACTTCCACTAACTAGCCCTCACTCCTCTACACATCCCCCTCTCTTTCTCTCCTAGATCTCTCCTCTTTACTTCTACAATCTCCCTCTCACGGTGGTGTCTATTCCAAGGCGGGGCGACGATCAAAGGCTCGGCGGCGTGGGTAATAGTGTCTCCCTTACCATCTCCCTCTCACGGCAGCATCTTCATCAAGTTGGGCGGTTCTCAAAGGGTTGGCGGCGTGGACGACGATGTTCTCTCCCTCTCGGCTACACTTCCTTCTTCACTCTTTTCTAGTTTTCATTAGATTTCATTTGGAGTGTAACTTTCATTTTCCCTAGCATTGTAAACATTTATTTTTGAAGCAATAGAGTTGGTTGAGGGATTTATTTCTCTCTTATTTTTCCCCCTCTGTTGTGCATGTGTGGAACATACGTTAATTCTAAATGTTTTGATGATGTCCAGCTATAAGTCATTATTGTACTTTTGTAATGATTCAACTATGTTGTTGTTGCTTACATGCAATGTCTTTCATAAAAACACTCATGATTCATACAAGCCTAATTGAGAATTAGTCAAACAATCCTAACCCTTTCAATATGCCTTAAATATCTCATGATTTGTACAAACAAATTTCTTGAAAGCAATGTAACAAGCTTAGCATGTTTCTGCAATTCAAAGGAAGACTGTCGACACCAAGTGTTGACACCTTTGTATCAAGATTATGTTTGGCGTCTGCAACACTCATGGCGTCGACGCAATGGCACCTTGGCGTCGACACAGTGAAGCCTCTCATAGTGTCTTCAATGGTTTTGGCATATGGCGTCAACACAACTTACACCTCGCGTCAACGTAGCCAGACAAGCCCTCAGCAGACCCAACTAACTACGTCAACGCACAAGCCTCACCGCGTCAACGTAGCGAGCCATCCCCTCAAGCAGATCAAGCAAAAGGCTCAATTGACTCAAGACTCACGATATGTGCAAGCAAAGATTGAGAGAACTCTAGAAAGGGAAATTGAGCTTTGAAGAAATAACTTTGGAAAAACAAATTGCATGAAATATGCTCATAGAAGCCAAGACATTACAGGCTGCATAGAAACCGAGGTAACTGGTTGCATAGAAACCGAGGTAACTGGTTGCACAGAAACCAAGGCAGGTAATGAAAAGCTAAATACAGTTGGCTGCACGGAAATCAAGATAGGTGGTGCAAATAGAAAGATATTATGAAGAGAAAGCCAAGTGGAGTTCACCCTCTTGCTCTAATGAAGGCAGACAAATCAATCAATTGAGTAAGGGTGACAAATAGAAGATAAGGGTGACAAATAGATAGATAAGGCTGACAAATATGTGTTACCCATGACAAATGGCCTGTAAGGCAATTTTAGCAAAGGATGCATCGACTCAGTCCTCTCATGGAGTCGACGTAATGGCATTTCCAGAAGCAGTGGTAAATGGGCTTCTCAAAGGATGCGTCGACGCACCTTCAGTCTTGCGTCGACGCCATGAAGCTCAAGCTCGCCAGCTGACTGAAAAATACATTAAGATGCGTCGACGCAAGGTCACTACTGCGTCTACGCACCTGAAGCTTTCCAAGCCTTATCTATTTAACCTGTATAGTTTCCAAAGGTCATCCAGAGAATAAAGAACTCCTACGCAAATCTCCAAAAACATAGATTTTGAGGAATGGAGGAGATACCTAGGACACACAAATGTCCCTGTCATCATAAGTGTCCAAAGCAACCCTTTACTCCTAATATCCGTCAATACAGCGGCCACCAACAAGGTTGGTATCTGAAAAAAAGATTCACCTGAACAAAAGAACATCCTCTCTGCAATGGGAATTAAGGTTCTGCAGGCTTCCCTTGGTCAAACCCCTCTTTGTTTATTACCAGCCATTCAAATTGCAGAAGACTTGGAGGGAAAGTCTCTGGCCTTTAAGGCCTATAAATTGGACGCCCCTCCTTCACTTGATGTTGCTACTGCAATTGCTGCCTTGAAGAGAATAGCCCACGTCTCCCTTGAGCCTTCAATAGAAACATGTGAGAAAGAAAAGAAAGGAGTGCAGAGAGCAGCCCAACCCTGGTTCGAGCCAAACCAGTGGTAAGAAAGGAGGAAGAAGCTAAAAGGAGTGGAGCCCCTCCTTGCAGCCGGCCTGATTTTGATAGAGCTTCAAAACTTCAATCTGAAGCCACTGTTGCCCTCTCATTGTGTTGATTTTTATGATTTTGTTATGTCCTTGCAATTTGTAAACAATGTGTGTCCGGTGCTCTTGTGAGAGACCGGAAGTGTGTTTGCTGCATTTGCAGTCCGTTCTTTTCTTTGGTTGTGTTTGTGTGTGTTGGGGGGGGCTCGTCCCCATGTGTGTGTGTGGGGGGGGGGGGGGGGGTTCGCCCTCATGTGTGAGTGTGTGTGTGGGGCGTCATCCCCGTGTGTGGTGAGGGCTTTGTCCTCGTGTGGTAAAGCCTCACCGGTTTGGTGAGGGGTGGATGTAGGTTGCGGGTTTGCAACTGAACCACCTTAAAAATCCCTGTGCAGTGGGCTGTGACTTGTGTGATTGCTCCATGTCTTCTTTCCCCATTCACAGGCTCGTGTGCCAGCTTTAACGTATTCAAATCTGACTATTTTCTTCATCACACACTTTAACATTCGGTTCTATACACCGTTTTTCCCTCGCTGCACCTGCATTTCCTTAGTTGCTTGCTGCACTCTTGCACACAAGCACTAGGGAGTCCACCCAGGCCCAGGGCAGGTTATTCCGTTCATACACACTCTAAGGGTCGAATGAGTAGCTGATCTGACTAATAGACAAACTCATAGAGAGGCTGCGTCGACCTTACTACTCTACTGCGTCGACCTCAGCCTTCTCCCATTCAGTAACTTGTTGGCTTCTTGTGTTGTGTGTCTTGTTCTATTGCCTTGAACTACTTTCGTAGAAACCAATCCATATTGGATAGATTGTCATCTGCATATCATGTTGTAGATTGTGCTTCATTTGGGTTGAGATTTTAATTGGACAAAGTTTGTACCGGATCTATTCAACCCCCCTTCTAGATCCGTTGGCACCCAAGAGACCTAACAATTGGTATCAGAGGGGGTCTCTGATAGATCAGATTTAACAATCTACAGAGAAGGTCCTACTGTCCCTTGTGCGCTATCATTGTTTTACTTGTCCGATTTTTCAATGGCTCATCCACGGATGTTTGACGGTTCTGATTTCTCTACATGGCTAGGCAGTATGTGTATATTTATGGATTCAATTAAATCAAACCTGTGGAACCTCATCTCTAAAGGTCCACACAAACTGCCCAAAGATATGTCCAAATGGACAGATATTCACAAGATGAAGAACAATGAAAATCTTAGAGCCCTCTATATCATGAAAGATACTATTGATCATACCATCTTCACATTTGTGTCCTCCTCCAGGTCTGCGAAGGAAATCTGGGACAACTTAGTTGCTATTCTTAAGAAGGAGGAGCAACACAAGTGCCTTGTGGGTGACAGCATGCAAAGCCACGAAGGAAGTAATGATGAAGAGGTAAGCTCTATGTTTGAGAACTTCTCCATGGAAGATTGACAAGATGCTTTTGCTGAATTGCTTGAAAGGTGTGAAAAATTACAAAAATAGAATAAATCCTTGAAAAAGAAGTCAAATAATTAGCTCACACTAATTCTGACAATGAAGGCTTGAAAGGCTTGAAATATGATAATGAAGATCTTAGAAATCAAATCGAAAAAGTTGAAAAGAAACTTAAAAATCTTGTGGAGGAAAATAATTTGAAATCTGAAAAAGTTGAAGCCGTTGAGGTAGTAAACACAGAACTTCAGAAAAATCTTGATAAATCTGAAACTCAAAATAGAAAGCTAAGAAAATAAGCTGAAGACACATGTTCTGATAACTCTGTTTGTAATGAGTGTTCATTTGTGAAAGAACTGAATGAAGGTCTCCTCTCGAACCTTGAATGGCAGAAAGATCTAATTGCTTCATTAAGAGAAGAAAATAAAAATCTGCTAGAAAAGAAAATAGAATTGGAACAAGCAGAAGAAGAATTGATTGGGAACCTGAAAGAAGAAAATCAAAAACTAAAGCACTTAAACACAACCATGTCTAAGAAATTGCTCACTTTTGAAAAGGAAAAATATTTGTCTATTGATGAATCTGAAAAAGTGCATGTGTTGGAACAAGAGATTGAAAGTCATAAAACTGTAAATAAAGTGTTGAATGAATGTGTTGTCTGTAGTGAACAGGAGATTGCTAGTTTTGAACTTCACATTGCATCTCTTGAAAATGAAATCCAAGATTTGAAAAGCTCGTTGTCTAGATTTGTAGATGGCAAAGAAAATTTGGATAGGTTGTTAGGAGTTAAAGTTAATTTTCAAAAAGAAGGGCTTGGCTACAACCCAGAGAACAAGAAATCATTTGAACATAAATTGCAAACCTCATTTGTTCATGCTTCTGATGTTCCTGGGACATCTAAGAAAATTCCTCCTGTTTCACGACAGAAAACTCCTAAAATCAGATCTAATAAACAGAAATCTGTGAACAAGAAATCGCCAATTGGTATTGCTGGAACCCATGTGCATGTTATACATAATTTCAATTCACACACACATGCACAATCAAAGAAAATTTCTAGTTATTACTGTGGTAAAGTTGGCTATATGAAGCATGAATGTCGTATCAAGAAATCTGATAATCTGAATGCATGCAAAAGAACAAATGGCTCCAAAAATTTCAGAAAGCCTTCAAATAAAAGAAGTTCATTTCAAAATCCTCAAGTGCATGCTAGAAACATTCATGTTGACAATCATGCTATCCAAAAAGGGGCAATTAAATGCTTTTACTATGCTAGATCTGGTCATGTAATGCATAATTGCCTTGTTTTAAAGAATGATGAACTTAGGGATAGTAGAAAATTGACTGATCCAAAGAGGCAAGGACTAGTAGCAAATAGAAAGCCTCACTTCTGTCATAACTGTAGAAGGACTGGCCATACAGTCAAAGACTATTGACACATGAGAGGAATTCACAATGCCCATGATAGAAATGGCAGAACTTCTGCCTTCCCACAGAAATTTCAGGCATACTCTCTGAAGAAAAATTTGAATGTCTCTATTCATTGTCATTATTGTGGAAAGGTAGGGCATGTTATTAATGATTGCTTTATTTTGAAATCTGATGATCAGCATGCCTTGAATTCATGGACAGCACATGTGAAAGGTGGTACTAACTTTTCAAGACCCAAGAGATCTTGGGTACCTTTAAACAGAAAATGAGAACTTGTTCATGCAGGTGTGCCTTGGAGCAAGGAAAATAAAAGGGGTTCAATAAAGAGGCAAGGCACCCTGGTTGGTAAAACCCCAAAATCAGTCTCTTCAGTACTAGATTTATTAGTCTTTAGAAACTCTCATCCTGGAAATTGCATCTCATGTTTTTAAGTCTGTCAACTTGTTTATGCATCCCAATTGTGCTTGTTTACACTTCATGTGTTTAGGTTAGTTGTATGACTAACTTATAGGTATATAAAATGGTGTGGGTGGAAGGACAGATCATGTCTTTCTGAAATCCTTCACTATGCATGAGTTCTCTAACTCTGCCAAGTACCATGAGTTTGTGCTCACAACTGACATTGAGTCCTCAAATTGAAATAATTGCAGGAAAGTTTGTTTGCTGGTTTTACAGTCAAAATCTGTTCTGCATAGTGCACATTATCTTGTGTGTCATTAACTGTCATGTGCATATTTGAAGTTCGCTTTCCATGATAAACAATTACATTTAGTTCAAAACTTGCTATATGAAATTTCAACACATTCGTGCGCTTGCATACATATATCATCTCTTGAACCATATGTAGAAATTTGTTGAATCTAACTGTCATATGAAACTGCATTGCATTCATGATGCATTCTCATGCATGACCCAATGGTATATGAAATAATGACATGAAGAAGGACAGTTTAGGCCTATCTGGGAACTTTCACCATGTGTGAGTTTTCTCCAACTCCACCTAGTATCATGGGTCTATCTTGCATTGAAGTTGCACATCCTCATGAGTTCATGTCAGGATACCCCTTTGCTTGATTTCCATAACTGGTTTGTCATAGAATGATTAGAATGTGACAAAAGAAACGAAGATGAATATGAAGGCAAACCTGAATCAAATGAGTTGGTAGAATCCAGAGGTTCCAGAGGTTCAAGAGAATGTAGTGGAGATTTAAAGCTAGAGGAATCTGGAGGCTCCGAATGAAGGGAAGAATCAGGTGGAGGTTTAAAATTGGAAGGATGAGGAAGATCCAGAGACTCTGGATGAAGGGAAGAGGGATGAGGGTTCGTGGACCCAAGAAGAGAGGAGAAGATTAACGGCATGGGGTTAGAAGGAGGAAGGTATATAACCCACTGGGAAGAGCTAAGGAGAAAGAAAGATGAAGGAGTAGAAGAGGAAGAAGGGGGATTGGAAGTGGACCCTTCAGTGCAAAACTGGTGGCCTTTGAACTTGAATCTCCTTCATTTCTTAGTAGATATTTGCTTTTGACGGACCCGCTTGAGCTTTGACTTGGCCGTCGGACGTCTTGATTCTTTATGCCTTCTCAAATAATGGGCCCAACCAACAAATGGCCTTGCCCTCTTGTGAAAATGCAGCTCAGTTAGGACAGTTGCCCCCAGGCTCTTGATTTTAATGCTAACATCCTTTGGATATTTATGAACAAACAACTCCTTAAGCAAATGGACAATGTGAATCCCTGGAGTTTTACCACTTGGGGTGAGGAGCTTGAGATTTAGCAATTCCACTCGGTAGGTAGGCATGAAGCATAGTTCCCTTGGTACATGAACAAAGTGAACCTAAGGAAGATCAATGTGGGGCGTTGACATGGCCGGCAGACTAACAAACCAAGGGAATTTGCATAAAATCGGTAGAACATCTTTTGAAGATACGGCCAATTGCCTCTTGAACATAGAATGCATCACCTGTTTGATAGCCATGTGTGTTAGCATAATTGTGGTAGAGGATCCTCCTAGACTAGTTATCTGAAGTGTAATGTAGCAAGAGGTAATAAGGGCATCAATAGTAGACTCCCCGACCAGCAATGTAATTGCCGTTGGCCTCACTTTTGATGTAACTAGAATAAGTTTGTGGGAACTCTCTCTAGCAGCCATCTTCGAAAGTATACGCTCGGCATTCCCAAATATACCTGAGACAAGAACGTGGACCGGCATACGACAGACAAAATCATGAGGCTTGAAATTCATGACTGGCACCGAACTATCTCGACTCGACTTACTTTTACGCTAGGAATTAGATCTGAAAGGCACCATAGGCAGTGCACACCCACTTCATGGAGTTGAAATGGTTGGTGGAGTGGAGGTAGTAAGTTCAAAAGGTGTGGAGGACTCAAGAGATGTGACAAGTGGTGGTGGATGGGTAATGACAAGGATAGGTTCTGGCATAAGTGAGGTGGAGGTGGAGCCTGCTCTGGTGTACATGCCTAATTTTGGACATCCCGTGGACCTTGTCTAGCCATCATAGAAGTGACACTTTTCTCTTGGTTGATTGGGAGTGTAGGGTCTTATCCTTGTATAGGTAGGCTCCACCTTGTCCCTTCGCGGTAAGTAGGCGGGGGGTTGCAGGGGGTAGCACCCCCCTACCCGTAAGGTCGAGGGTTCGGGGGCGTGAGCCTCCGAAGTGTTTTTTTAGGTACTATATACATTCTCTGCACTGATCCCAAGGCGGCCAGGGTGCTGGCCACCCATATCCCAAGGCGGCCAAACACCTGGCCGCCCAGCCTAGACAAAGCGGCCAGGGAGCTGGCCGCCCATACCCCAAGGTGGCCAGATACCTGGCCGCCCACACATCCCAAGGTGGTCCATACCTCAAGGCGGCTAGAATGCTGGCTGCCCGGTTCCCAAGGCAACCACAACATTGGCCACCCAGCCTCCTTTGAACGACCATCGACTTGGCCGCCTCCTGGTAACCGTCCGTCGACTCCATGATCCGCCCACTCCGGGAACGCCCTCCGCAACCACTCCCACTCGAGAGGTCGAGGTGCACAAAGTCCCACGTGTTCTCACCTCCGAATGGGTCAAGCTTATACGGAATCCATTATCGAATGCGGGGATGGAGGGAAAGCCCCAACATACAAAAACTCTGTTCTGAACAATCTTAAGGGAGTTGGACACTTTGGGAGGAGGAGTGGTTGGCAGTTTGGAGCCCAGAGAGAGCTCTGAGAACGAGAGCACCTTCCCAACCTTCCCTTGGAAGCATAACTCAAAGTCGAAGAGCTCTGCGGCGGGAGAGTCCAGATTTCAAGGGGCGGTCATCGACATGGCCGTCCACTATCTCTGAGTGGCCACATTCTTGGCCGCCTCCTGTTGGTCGACGGGCAAACCCCATCCTTCATCCCTTGTTCTCCATCTTGCCACATTTCTTTCTATTTTACTGCATTCATGCATGATAGATTTTCCTAGATCCTACTTTTAAAGAGGTTTTTCAATCCAAAACATAGGGAAGGCGGATGGTTGAAAGTCTCGGCCATCCCCCTTCCCACCCCCCTTCCTGGTACAACCACCTCCATTTACATATTTTTCTCTTTTATTTGAGCATATATTACACTATCACAGTCTAATGGGTTTATTTTCATTATTTGCTTGTTAATTTGCAGGAACTTCATCATTGACTCGCAGAGCTCCCCGTTCTTGGCCGGCCGAGAGCGAGGATAGAAAGAACCCGCATTCTCCCACTTCAAAGGCATTGCGATCATCCTACCCCTGTGAGGCTCAGGTATAAGCCTCTGGCGATCACTCTATTTCTTTATTTCTAACTCGTGCACTGTAGGCCCATTAGCAGTTCGGGAAGAGGCTCGGTCGCCCCCACGCATCACGTGCGACGCCACCTTTTTGGCGCCTACATCTGGCTCAGGCATAGATGGAGGTGGAGACAATAGGCTAGATGGCTTTGGCGATGGCGGAGAGAAAATAGTGGATGGCTTGGTAGTGGGAGGTTCAGATGGCGGCAAAGGTAATGGAGATGGTAATGAAGGAGGCGGAGGTCGAGGCGACCACCGACGGTGCATCGACACGAAGGGCTGAGTGATGTTGGGAGTGGAGGTGGTAGCAATGATAGTGGAGACACTAGCCTGAGCAAGATTTTAGGTATGTAAAGGCTACTGCGGAGGCGATGGTGATAGTGAAGGAGTGGAGAATGGAGCAGGTGTGACGCTGGAGGAGGAAGAAAGGGCGTGCCCTTGATTTTGTGATGAAGATGGAGATGGCTACGACCTGGGCGGCTCTTGTTGATGTTGCTGCTTCTTGCTGTGTAAGTCCATGATGATCTTGTGCATCACGGCCCAATTGATTCTTTTCATTTTTCCAGGTCATAAACAAAATCCCAGAATTCGAGACTGTAACGCCCGGCTAATTATAAAAGATAAAATAGAAATAATTATCTATAATTTAGAAAGAGAAAAGATAATTATGAATCTTGTAAGTCTTTATGAGGAATAAAATAAAAATTTTTTATTAAATATAAAATAAGGTAAGGTCATAAAAATAGGTCAAAAGGGGAATTTAACTTAACAAAGAATCAAGTCAATAAACGAGCTATAAACAAATGGAGATTTATGCGAAAGGATTAAAAGATAATTGAGAAATAATTATCTCATCAAGAAGGAAATATAATTAATCATTAGTGACTTAAATTTTATAAAGCACCAAGAATATTTAAGATTTATAAAATAGAGATAAAGCTCGGGAAATTATCTTAAAGATAAATCTCATACGATGAATTAATATAATATGTAATCTCCCAAAATACTTAATAATTTCAAGTTAATGAGATGATGTTAAAATTGTTAATGATATAAGTAGTCGAGAACAAAAATATATCTAAAGTCCAACTTAAATT
The DNA here is from genome assembly GCA_022559845.1 of Amorphophallus konjac. Taxonomy (NCBI): domain Eukaryota; kingdom Viridiplantae; phylum Streptophyta; class Magnoliopsida; order Alismatales; family Araceae; genus Amorphophallus; species Amorphophallus konjac. The sequence continues at coordinate 108,766,120 of CM040129.1, read as the reverse complement.
TGAAATTAGTAAATAATGAATAATGAACGTAAACTATTTAATTATTAAGACTAGCTTAAATTAATTAATAGGCCTTACGATTAACGAATGGGCTAAAAGACTAGAATGGGTTTTAATCTAGAACGATTAATGAGTTAGTTATTGGGCTTGGGCCATAACAATAATAATAATAATTATTATTATTATTATTATATCTCAACCGTGAAACCCTAATATCCTAAGAAAACCCAAGTGGTCAAGAGAAGGATAGCGGCAGTGGTTGGGTAATTAGAGTATACCATGTACTAATATTTATCACGTAAGGTAACATGAGTTTAATTAGGACTCCTTAATAGGATTTGAGGGTAGAAATCTATATATTGAACCCCATGGGCGATGGCAGAGCCATCGTGCTATTGCTGCCATTGCTGGGTTCGCGCTGCTTCCTTTGTTGCGGTGCTGGGAGGGAGAGCGTCGTCATCGTCTTCTTCTTCCTCTTCTTCTTCCTGCGCGTGCGAGTCTGCATTCGTCCTTCCTCGCGTCAGTTCTTTTCTTCATCCTACGTCCGTTAATTCTTCCTTTTCTGATCAGATAGGTGGTCTCTCAGGCATAACAACTAAGTCCCTCATAAGTAATGAAGCATGCATGTACTCTCGTATCTCCCCACGATCAATTCTCATGAATCCATTCGAGTTTATAAAGCTTTCTGTTGAGTTTCTATTATGCATGAAATTCGCGACTAAAGCAGTGGACGCGTATTAATTGGCGTCCTTTCACGTGGGTACTGATTCTTGAATTAGCGTCAAGCTTGAAGACGTTAATTAATGCACGTCCAGGACCTTGACGCCAATTTCTTTAATAATTGAAAGAAATCACCCATGTTTAAAAATCAATAAGTATGAAACCTTATTCCATAAAATTTATTTGTGCATGTTTTTTGGACCTTCAGAATTTTCTCCTAATTATCATGCCCTTGGGTTCATGAAAATCTTTCTAAATAAAAAGTGATATTGTTCATCATAATTGAAGAAATGAATAGTGTGATGTGTCTGCAAGCGTATCCACCGGATACATTGCAGTGTGTAACAGTAGATGAATTGGCGCCTCTCTCCAGCGACGCAAATTAATACACATCGACCATCTAGACGCTAATATCTTATTTTTATTTAATTAAATTAATATTCTACAAAATTAGCATCCAGAGGGCAAACGCGTATTAATGATTTAGCGCCTCTCCACAGAGACGCAAATTCTTAATGCATATCTGGTCTCCAGCGTTCAAAGAATTAACGTCTAATGCCTAGACTCAAATTAAAGAATCAATGCCTTCTCAAGTTGACGCGATTTGTTTAACGCCTAAAACTAGTAAGAATTAACGTCTATAAGCCAGACGTTATTTTATGTTTCTGCGCCTCTCTATAGAGACGTTAATTATTTAGCATCAGACCCTTTTGTAGACACGCCAAAATTGACGCTATGTTGATCAAATCTCATGTCACTATGTTGACGCCCCAAAGTGAACTTCAATACATTCATAATATGAAGTTTTTCTTTTTTTGTGTGTTTTTGGTTTGATCTTTACATTTTTGTGATTCGCGACCTGAAGAGGGGCGTGTTTTAAATAGCGACTTTATCTAGGGCGTGTTCAAAAGAAAGGACGACCAAATGTGAGGGCGTCAATTCCTGGTATTATCCGGTTTCAAAATAAATTCAAATTATTAATTAACGTCCTTCCTCAGGGCGTGTTTTCAAGTAACGCCTTCATCTCAGGCGTTTTCTCATAATTTTCAAATAAAGTAAGTTTTATTGCCACAATTTAATCCAAGAAGTGACGCCCTTGATCATGGTCGTATTTTTGAGTAACGTCTTGATGTAGGTCATCAATTTATGATTTGACGCCCTTCTGAAGGTCGTGTTTTATCCTTCGGTGTCCTGCTTAAACTCGTCTTTCCTGGGGGGTTCCCTGCCTTTAATGGTCTCCTTGCTCGAATTGGAACTAGAGTCCTACCTTCTTTTGATCATTGCCCGTTCTTATCCTTCCGAATCTGAGGTTATCTTGGATCTGGAACCCTATATAGGGATGTCTTGATCGACCTCGCGCGAGGTTGGCAGGTTACGGGAGCAGGTTACCGAGGTTAGAGTTTTTATGCATAGATGCTGAATTTACGGAGGCTATCCATCTTCTTCCTACGCGATCTTTAGAACTCTTTGCTTCCTTTTTCTTCCTGCCAACAGCATCAGTTTCGGTTCCCTTTACTGTCATCAGGGACAGCAGGGGTTTTTCTTGCTTATCTAACTGTTGTTTTTCCGTCGGTTATCATACGGTTTTCTCCTTTTACATTAGCATCATATCTTCTCTTTCCCTATTTCTTTAGGGGTTTTAAAACAAAAAGAAGGTGCGCATGTTTTTATTCATCGTCATATCATCTACTTGGGATTGATACTACATTCACTTGGCTGATCCACTTCTCTTTATTTGTTTGTTTTATCTTTTTTTTACAAGGGTAATCAATAAAGAAAAATCCCCTTTATCGGCCGGTCGATTGAAGGAGGAGGAGGAATTCACAATCTAGCCCGCGTTCTATTTTCCACCAGGTATTCGCGATCTTCTTTGTTTCTTCTTGAGGTAACCCCTCTGGCGATCACCCTCCTTAGTAGCACCATGTGCTTCTTTTATTCATTATTATATCATCTCTCCCCCTTGTGTTTTCTCATATTTAAACTCTTCTTCATGTGTGGATTTATCACAATCTACACCTTTGACGTTAATTCCTTTTATTTTAAGAAAATGAGTTTAAGTGAATTGGCGACGTGACAGTAGACGCTAATTCTATGAATTAACGCCTACTGCCTCTGACGCCAATTTCTACAAAACTGTTTCATCGTGTTTTCATCCTAGACCGTGGATCTTTTTGCACTAAAGTCTCATGGCTGAGACTTAGTCCTTATTTTTCGTGTTTCTACGTTACACCTTATTTCTTGGAGATTGAAGGACCCTCCGTCGAGAATTCTTATCGCCGGATCGAAAATTCTTTCTTTAAGGCCTCCGTAAGACCCCGACATCGAAGGATTCCCTCTTCGATCACTGGGCTGGTTGTACCCTAAAAACCCTTAACTTGTTTGGTCATGTCCCTCTGGAGAAACATGACACCTGGCCTTCATGGAGTGCCAAGATGTGGTGTTCTGTGAGAATTTAGACACTGCCCAAAATTAGTGTCTATGTTAGTCGTCACCAATTTGTGAAGTAGCATCATGAGCATTTGACACGAATTCCGTTGTGCCTACTCCTCATCAGAATTAGCGCCCTCTCATGTGGATGTGAATTCTTTAATCCATGGCACCTTGAGTGAACGCCAATTTTCCCAATTTCTCGCATCTCATGATTTTCTCGGGATTTTTCCCTATGTTTTGGTCTTATCCTTAAACTCTTTCATTCTCTAGAATCTTCCTAAAGTATTTCCTACAAGAGCTTAATCTTTGGAATTCTATTAAGTGGATGTCTAGATATTTACACGGGATCGTTGATCCATAACTTTAATGCCTGATGTTAATGGGGCTCGATCTGGTCTTGGGAGGAGCACCTGGAAGTACTTGTGCCCATGGGAGCTATTATTGACCGCGGTGTGACATTACAACGAAGTGCATGACTTTCTAGATTAATCTATGACACTCCACTCTCTCGTGACCTGATATTACTTAATGACTTGACATGCTTGACTTGAAATGATGCTTGCTTGAACGTGAATAGCCCATATCTTGTTCATACTATTCTTGTGATCTTGTCAGTTCTTGCTCTCTATTCTTGATTCATATTTCTTCCTGTTCTATTTTAAGCTCGTTCATGCATGATTATGATTGCATTCATGTAACATGTTAATTACTTAAAGCAAGCCTGGTAATAAAGATGTAATTCCTACTGAGCTTTTCGCTCATACAGATTTATTTCAATATTTTTCAGATAATTAGATTGCAAGCGAGGATGTTGTTCTAGCGGGAAGGGAAAGTGTGATTGAGAACTCCTGAAATTAGAAGAGTCATGTCTTTTATTTTTCTTGAGTCTAGATTAGCGCTTTGTCTCTAGTTAGTGTGTCTTTTCTTTTTCTTGAAGTTGTAATTTGAGTCAAGTTGTAATAACAAGTTTATATTAATAAAGTTTAATTTTGTCAGTTCCTGGTCCGTTGTGTGTCTTTAAGTTTTGCTCTGATTGCCATGATTGTTTCGCTGCCACGTTCTGAGCATGTTTCTGCTGCTATCGGTTCGGGGCGTGACAGAAGTGGTATCAGAGTCTAGGTTTTCTTAAACCCTAGGTTTGACCGAGAATATAGGTTATTTTAGGTCCTTTCCTTATTGTTACCCGATGAGATTGGGTAGAGCTTGGGGCTAAATAGTAAAAAGGTGTAATTCTAATAAGAGTAAGGTAATTAACTTTCATTATTATTCTTGAATAAGATAATTAACTTTCATAATTATTCTTGCAAGAACCTAGATTCAATGGAGGTAACTAGGTCTGGCTTTGTTCCCCAGGTAGCGCTTGTAGATATCCATGCTTATGCAGATCTAGTTAGAAGAGTTCAGCTATTAGAAGAAGCCGTAGAGGAGAGAGAGAGAGTTGAAGAGAGGAAGCAAGCCACTAATTCTAGAAGGTTTAACTCGGCTAAGAAAAGATCTAATAAGGGTTGTAGCTCGTAGAAGGGTAAGAAGTGTAAGAGAGAGAATGGTTGGGTAGCTCATGTAGATTCATCTCGAGGAAGGTGTGAGTATTACAATAAGCGCATCAATCAGAGGATTGTTGGCAGAAGTCGGAAGCATATCTTCGTTGCGGGAGCTTAGACCATAAGATAGCAAGATGTCCTATTCTGACCCTAAAGCGCTAAGGAAAGATTCAAATTTTATTGGAAGTCGAGCCCGCTAAAGAAGGAGTTGTAAAAGGTACCCCTCATCCTTAACCTTAAGTTTTCTTCCCATTCCGTATATCTTAGATTCTTTTACTTGCATAGTTACCCTAGTGATTTGTAGTTTTCTCCGTTCTAGAGTAGAAGGTGGTGTGAATTTGGGGACCAAATTCTCTTTTAGTGGGGGAGGGTGTAACGCCCGACGAATTATAAAAGCTAAAATAGAAATAGTTATCTATATTTTAGGAATAGAAAAGATAATTATGAATCGTGTAAGTCTTTACGAGGAATAAAATAAAATTTGTTGGTTAAAGATAAAATAAGGTAAGGTCATAAAAATAGGTTAAAAATGGAATTTAACTTAACAAATAATCAAGTCAATAAACGAGCTATGAATAAATGGAGATCTATGCGAAAGGATTAAAAGATAATTGAGAAATAATTATCTCATCAAGAAGGAAATCTAATTAATCATTAGTGACTTAAATTTTATAAAGCACCAAGAAAATTTAAGATTTATAAAATAGAGATAAAGCTCGGGAAATTATCTTTAAGATAAATCTCATACGATGAATTAATATAATATGTAATCTCTCAAAATACTTAATAATTTCAAGTTAATGAGATGATGTTAAAATTGTTAATGATATAAGTAGTCGAGAACAAGAATATATCTAAAGTCCAACCTAAATCTGAAATTAGTAAATAATGAATAATGAGCGTAAACCATTTAATTATTAAGAGTAGCCTAAATTAATTAATAGGCCATACGATTAACGAATGGGCTAAAAGAGTAGAATGGGTTTTAATCCAGAACGATTAATGAGTTAGTTATTGGGCTTGGGCCTTAACAATAAGAATAATAATAATAATAAAAGTTATTATATCTCAACTGTGAAACCCTTATATCCTAAGAAAACCCAAGTGGTCAAGAGAAGGATAGCGGAGGTGGTTGGGTAATTAGAGTATGTCACGTACTAATATTTATCACATAAGGTAACATGAGTTTAATTAGGACTCCTTAATAGGATTCGAGAGTAGAAATCTATATATAGAACCCCCGAGCGATGGCAGAGCCATCGTGCTTGTAGCAACCCGAATTAATAAATTAAATTAATTACCCTATTAGCCAACTTTCGACTAATTTATAAAAATATGGAAAATACATATTCGTGTAGAGGACAGAATTTCCAACAAAAGTGTTAACTAGGGCGACCCTAAAAGAAATTTTATTTGGGCCCGAATCAAGGGTTTTTAGGTAAACTTGATTTTTTAGATAGAATGGCGCTAACTCGATCCATTCGAGCCCAATCCGTGCTCTAATGGACTCAATCCGAACCTAAACGTTAGGCCCACGTCGGAGGCCCATTTCCCCTCGATTTTTCCGTGTAAATCCTAACCCTAGCGGCCGAATTTCAAAGCTTTGGCGGCGCGACCCGGTCAATCGCGAATGTCGCGCAGGATCCTCTCCACGTCGTTCTCCGATCGATAGCACGTCTCTAGGTTCGACCCCAGCCCTATAAAATGAAGCCTAATACTACCGTCAACTCCATTTTGCTGAGGCGGCCGACGGCATGCGAGTTCGAAGGCGTGGTACGATGAGAAAGCGAGGTTTCCGTCTAGGGCCGGTTCTGGCGTCGTCAACTTACTTTCTCGCATCTTAAGGTAGGTTTCTCTCAGGATAAACCTTAATCAAACTATATCATGTTGTCAAAGCACCAAAAAAAAAACACTATATGATGTTGTTCGTCTTTTCAAGCTCTTTCCAATGATAGTAAAATGCTCAATTTTTATGGAGTATACCGATCGCTACATGAGTTTTTCTAGAGGCCTGTCAGCGCTCGCTGGAAGGCGGGACTCGGTCCCTGATCGCGGACCACCAGAGACCGCGACTAGGAGACCATGGTTGCGCGACAGACCGCCTCCCCTTGGTGGGCGTAACCTTTTGAACTGGGTCAAAATAGACAAAACGTGGTCGTTGACTGACTGCTACCATCAGGTAGCGGCCCCTTCCTGATCGCGTTCTGCCCACGGGTTGCAGATAAATCATTGTTCTACATTGTGTTCTGATTTGGAATAGACAACATGTTTAGGGTTAGCAACGCACTTAATAACTAGGGCTCTATGGAAGAATGTCTAAATCCAAATCAAACGCAGATCATTGCTCATTGATCATTGTTATACCCTGCAAACCTATAGATTAAAGGTTGCATAATCTATTCATAACTTTGAAATTTCTGCAATAGTTTTCACTTGATTGGTCAAGTTAATGGTTATATTGCTAGGTTTGTTTATTTTTTATTTTAAGGCCAATACCTGCGTGGCAGGATGAGGGAGACCGTTCTGCCCTTCAAGGAAGGGGAGGGACGCTCCACCCACAAATGCTAGATAGGAAGATTTTATATAAATGAAGTAAAAAGAGGGAAATAGAAAGATACTAGGGCCTAGGAGAAGGGCACCCTATCTTATAAAGACAATAGGGCCCTTTTACAGAGTTTGGTAGCTCGGCCCAAGAAGACCAAAAACAAGGGGAGGACGAAAAGCAACCAATGCCGGCCAACATGTCCGCTACTTGGTTGGCTTCCCTAAACACGTGGGAAATGGTAACATGCATAGACTGAGCCATGGTGCCCACATTAAACATAATAAGGTGCAGCCTCTATGGGCAAAGGAAATGCCTATTGGCAACCTGGCTACGACAAGAGTGTCCGTCTCCACGGAGATGGTGCGGAAGCCCCTGTCAAAACAAAGTGAGAGGCCATCCTGGAGGGCGAGAGCTTCAGCTTTGAGACTGGAGGCAACCTGTGGATATGCAACCGCAAAGGCAAACACAATCTGCCCACTAGCATCACGGAGAACACCACCACCCCCTGCTGCACCTATGCCGCTCTTGTATGCTCCGTCAACATTAAGCTTCAGCCGACCCGAGGGGGGAGCAAACCAGCGGATGAGGCGAGGAGGACGGAGCTGCGGCACCTTGATAGAGATTCCCCAAGCCTCAAGCCAATGACGCTGATCCTGGAGCAGAACATGCCCCTTAAACTGGTGAGTGTGCACAATGAAGCGTACATCGAGCATAACCCGGCAAGCAATGCGACGTGCATTCATGGGCTATCCCTCAAACCGGGCAAGGTTCCGGATGATCCACAACTCCCATAAGGCTGCCAAAAAGATGCATCTACATAAGCTCCCAGCCATAGTGGTAAGGTGGAGACCGGAAAGGTAGTCGATGATGGCGGATGGCACTGAGCTAGTTGTGGAAGGGCTGAAGCGCAGAAGGGGAAAGAGGGCAGCCCAAACCGCCTTGGCAATGCTACTATGGAAACATAAGTGAAGGCAGTCCTCAACCTGAGGGGAGGGGCAGCAGCAACATTTCGAACAAAGACGGACACCACAGCCCATGACGATGGCATCCACTGGGAGGCAGTCATGTAGTAGGCGCCAAGCTAGCACGAACCACTTAAGCGATATAAGATGGTTCCACAGAAATGCCTAGGCAAGAATGGCCTCCGGGGATAGTAAGGTGCGGACTGAAGAGGAAGAGACGGTCCCTTCCGGGTTTGGAGCCCAAACCCAAGTGTCCCGGTTGGAGTTGGACGCCAAAACCTGCTCCAAAATACCTGGCAGGCAGAATGGGCTGGTAGCCGCTAAGCAAGCACCTGAGCTGTCTGAAAAAGCCTGTAGGATAGGGGAATTTTTAGCCGGCATATCATTCCATACATGAGGGGGCAGGTATGCCTTCAAAGGGGACGGCCCCGACCAGCAGTCCAACCAAAAGGAGGCTCGACCATCATCTTTAGAAATGAAGACACGATGGTTCGAGTGGATGAGGGCTGCAGCCTGTTGCCAAAGGACCCGGTCAGCCGCGTGAGAGAGGCCAAAGGTGGTAGCCGAGAAGTGCTCCGAATGCAAATACTTTGTTCGAAAGAAGCTGGCCCATAGGGAGGGAGAGGTGATTGCTTCCCAAAGAAGTTTGGTCCTCATAGCGATCTGCATAGAGTGAAGGTTTAGAACACCGAGGCCGCCACAGTGAACGGGGCGGGAGATGACGTCCCAAGATTTCCAATGCTTCTTGGGAGACCCCTTATAAGATCCCCAAAAGAAGTTCGCCAGAAGCCTGCCAAAAGCTCTGAAAATAGTTTTAGGGATGGCCGTAGAAGACAAAGTATATATGGGTAGGGCGGACAGCACGTGACGAATGAGGATGAGACGTCCACCCGTGGATAAGAACCCGGACTTCCATGCTTGTAACTTAGCCGTAGCTTTGGATAGAATATATGAGAAGTGAACCGGCTTTTGACTCCCAGAATAGAGAGGAATACCCAAATAAGTGAGCGGAAGAGAGCCCTTCATGAAGCCAGTAACATCAGCAATGGATCTCCCGAGAGAAGTAGGTGCATCCCGAGGTATGAGAAAGGAGCTCTTGGCGGTGTTGATAAGTTGGCCGGAAGAGCTTTCATACCTCTTGAGAAAATCCATAAGAACCTGCAGGTGGCGAACTGAACCATTAGAGAAGATTAAGGTATCATCGGCATATAGCAAGTGAGATACCATGGGGCATCTCCTAAGTGAGAGGAAGCACCCCCCTTGGCTGCGAAGAAAGAGGGCGGACAGGCCGCGGCTAAGAGCCTCCTCTGCTAGGATGAAGAGGGCGGGGGCGAGAGGGTCGCCTTGACGAAGACCCCTGGTAGACTTGAAGAACCCGTTAGAAGTACCAATGAAGAGCACCGAGAACCAACAGTTAGTGATAAGAGGTTCAATAAGGGATATAACAGAAAGATCAAACCCGAACTTCCAGAGAACCGCAAAGAGAAAAACCCATTCCATCCGATCGTAAGCTTTGGCCATGTCGAGCTTAAACATCACATTCTTGCCTCGACATTTATTTCCAAGATGTTGGATCATTCCTGGGCCAAAGATACGTTCTGCACAATGGAGCGCCCTTTGACAAAGGCACCTTGTTCCTCCGAGATCAAGAGGGGGAGCACAGGTGCCAACCGAGCACTAATAACATGGGAGATAATCTTGTAGAAAAAATTGCAAAGGCTGATCGGCCGAAATTCAGTGCAATTCTTTGGGGCATCCACTTTAGGAATCAAAGCAATGAGAGAGGAAGTGAAGCTTCGAGGTATAGGGTGCCCACAGAAGAAAGCTTGAACAGCCGCCACCACATCTGTTTCAATAAAGCCCCAACAAGCATCGAAGAAGTGTCCGGTGAACCCATCCGGCCAGGGGGCACTATCCGGAGACATACCGAAGACAGTCTTTTTAATCTCCTCAAGGGAGGGCACAACACAAAGCAATGCATTTTGATACTCATCCAAGACCGGTGGGATAGCAGCCAATACCTCCGGGTGGATGGCATGGGGGGAAGAAGTGAAAGCCGAGGAAAAATAAGACACCATCATACCGGCCATTGCGTCTTCTCGGTCTATAATCATATTGTCCTCTCCCCGTAGGGCCACAATAGTAGCACGTCTCCGGTGGGATAAAGCATAGGCGTGAAAGAATTTTGTATTCCGGTCTCCTTCCTTCAGCCATTTAATCCGAGACTTTTATCTCCAGAACATTTCAACTTGAGTGTGGACCCGGTCCAAACCCTCTTTGGCAGCCAAGAAAGACGCCAGCTGAGCAGTATAGGGGTTATTGTCAAACGATTCTTGCGCCACGGAGAAACTGTCTTCAGCGGCTTGAACATTAGCAAATACATTTTTGAAGACTTTGGTGTTCCACTCTTTGTAAAAACCTTTCATGTGTCGAAGCTTGAGGGCCATGGCGGTCAGGGGGAAGGAGGAGCAAGGGGCGGCAGCCCACGCCACTTGAGAATCATGAAGAAATTGGGCATGAGTCACCCACATATGTTGGAAGCAGAACCTAGAGGGCCTCCGCTGGGCATCGGATGGCACAAATATAAGCAAAGGCCGGTGGTCACTGTAGGCTCGGGATAGGTGCTGCACCGAAATGATGGGGCAGGAGATGGCCCATTCACCATTGAAGAGAACCCTGTCAAGTCTAGGCCAAATGCCATTGGCCCTCTGGCCATTGTATCAAGTGAATTTCCCACCGAGGAAGGCGGCATCCTCCAACCCGGATGCTGAGACACAAGCTTGGAAATCAGTCATAGACAGAGAAAAAGCCCACATCCTCTCCCCCCCCTCCCCCGTTTCTCCGACGGGTGTAAAATGTTGTTGAAGTCGCCGCCCACTAACCACGGCCTATCACAAGATGAGGAGAAATCCACAAGGTGGTCCCATAGGACACGTCTCACCAGAATGAAGCAGCTAGCATGAACAATAGATATATAGAAGGGCCTGTCCAACACCGAACAGACAGAGAAAGTAACCTAATGGTCCGAGCTGCTAACTAGTGCAACATCAAGGGAGTCCCGCCAGAAGACCCAGATCCGTCCCTTGGTGGTGTTATTGGCTATACACTTAGACATACGAAGCTTCCGACTGCACCTCTCCAGCAAATATGAAGGGAGCTTGGGCTCAATAACAGCCACAAATCCGATGTCGTGAGTCCGGATGAGAAATTTCAGCCGACTGATGGACTGAGCATTACCCAGGCCACGAATGTTCCATAGAATAGCTTTCATTGACACTGTGGGTTGCTGGTCCCAGCTGCGGCATTCCAACGCCCTGCATTCCGGGTCTTCACTCCTGAATCACCCACATGAGATGGAAGACTCATGCCCACAAATTGCACATGTGCAGGGAGGATGTTCTTCACTGGCCCAACAGGTTCCAGCCCAGGGACAGCTAGCACCTGAATGTGAGGGGGGAAAGACAGTGAAGAATCGCTGGAGCCAGATGGAGATGAGTCGCCTTAAGGAGGAAGAGCCCCATGTTCAGCAGGAGATGAGCCCAATTGATGTGGTGCAGGTGGTTCAGAGAGGGAGGCCTTAGCGTGGGTGGATGGGTCAGGTGGCACCACTCCCTTGGTCACAGGAGAACAAAGCCCAACCGCCTCTTGCGAGCCCAAGCCACCTGGCGTTTGGCCTCCAGCAGCAACAGGACAAAAGGCCTCTGGCTAGCCATGAGCAGTGGCGCAGGGGTCGACCCCTGAGGAGAGGGGGTCAACACCCCGAGCTGAAGAATAGTCTGGAGCGGAGAAGGTAGGCGGGAGCTCCGGTCCAGCAGTCCCAAGAAGCTTAGCAGATGGTCCGTCCACCACAGCAGCAGAAGGAGCAGAGACCATGCCAGGCGCGACGGTCTTAAGGCAGGAGGTAGACGGCTGGGCCAAGTAGGGAGGGGGAAGGGGCTCCGAAGCAATGACCAAGGGGTGGGAGGAGGCCAAGGTAGGCTGTGTTGAAGATAGCACTGCAGTAGCCCCTGTCGGTGAAGCTGAAGATCCCAAGCCCTTGACAGAGGCAGGTAGGGGAGGAGGCAAATACTCCGCAGGTTCCAAAGTAGGTAGCAGAGGCACCTCTGCCAGGCTAGGGTGTTGGAGCGGCGTGGTAACAAACTCTTGAAGAGAGGCAGCAACAGAAGAACCCGGTGGAGGTGCCACGGCAGCAGCAGGGGAGCAGGACAGGGATAAGGCCAGAGGGGCCACAGGGCATACCTCTGGAGCACGTTGGGGGAGAGCGACAGCGCCATCCATGGCAGTGCACCCATGGCAGCCAGGCTTTACAGGGGCAGATACAGTGGGCGACCCAGCCGGAACCTTCTTGCATTGGGCATGTGAATGACCCAGGCGCTTGCAAGCGTTGCAGAAAGAGGGGAGGTGTGAAAACTCTACCACCTGCCAGAATCCTCCCAGGCCACCAGTGCCAATCCACAGACGACGTGGAGGTGGCTTGGAAACATCCATCTGCACACAGACCCTAGCCGCAGTAGAGCGAGTGTGGCAGATGGAGTTCCGATTGACCTTCAGCGCTTCCCCAAAGCAACCGGCGAGGGAGAGGAGCATGGGCTCATTGTGGAAGTTAGCTGGGAGGCATGGCAGCTCCATCCAAACAGGGACGAGAGGGGAATCCTCCTAGTGGAGAAGCCCATGGACCATTTGAAGAACTGAAGCGGTTTGCCTTTGACAAAAAGGGTGTCTTTAAGCAGAACCTGGAGATAATCTTCTCTAGAGAAGAAAAGGAGCAGTAGGTGCCTGTTGTCCAAGGTGCTGATGACAAAGTCCTTCTGAAATTTGAACCATTGTGCGAGGTGCGCCCGGATATCCTGGAACGGCGGCCGTCCCCAGGGGGTTCTAGCTATAACAGCGAGGTCTAGAGGTTGGCACGAGACGCGGATTTCTTCAAGGGAGAAGTAAATCACAGGCTCTCCACCGTCTGTGAAAGTAGGGCTGTGAACTAACAGTGGAAGAGGAGGAGGGACGATGGACTCCATAACCACTTGGGCGAAGGATGGGCCGGGCGCCATCGAAGCAGAGGCTGGGAACGCTCCTGCAACAGGACGGGAACTAGGACCGCCAGCTGAGGCAGTCGCCCTGGGACCACCAGCCCACGGCGAGGCTGGAACCTTGGGAGGTGCTCTAGCGGGGGCAGCACTGACGATGCCTCCATGGGAGGAGGAGGGCTTCGCGCTGGTATCCTGAGGTGGCCCTTCCACGGCAGGTGGGGATGAAGGACCGGTCGAGAGACCATGGGGGGGCACAGCAGGCGCTGCCACTCCTCTAGAGGAAGATCCTGGCACATGTGCGATGGCATCCGGGCCCAGGTGGTCGTGGCCGGAGATGGTAGCTGCAGATGGAGCACGAGCTGAAGCCAAGGAGGGCTCAGCCCCTACTGTCAAACTGTTGGAAGGCGAGCCAGGGAGGTGTAGAACGGGAGCAGAGCTGGCCTCAACGGAGGTCGGGGAAGGCACTGCTGAAGGGGGAGCTCCCGTGGCTGAGGACCCATTCGATGGAGGTAACGGGGTAAGCACGCCACGGTCCGTACAGACGTGGCACGCAGAGGGGTCTTCCGTGCTGGCGATGGCGACTGTGGCAGTTGGAGGAACAATGCCAGCAGGGACCGCCGAGGGCGGAGGGTCGCGACGAGCACCATGCCGGTGAGGAGGTGCCTTGCCACGCTCGCCACCGGCCATGGCCGGAGGCCGCGGGCTGGAAACCTACGGACCAGAACGGAAAGGGGGGAAAAACGGGATAGAGGAGAGAGAAAGTCAAGGGGGGTTTTCAAGTTGGTATTGCTAGGTTTGTTTGAGGGTCATGCCACTCCGGTGGTAATGGCTCGCCGTTCACTCTCATTTTTCACGTTTCACACCTTTAATTCTTGGGATAGTTGGGGCTCTCCGCCGGATACTCCTTCCGTCGGACTAGAACTGCTATCTCGAGACCTCCATAAGACTTCGCGAGCCTGGGATTCCTACTAGGACGCCGAGCAGGTTGTACCCTAAAAGCCCGAACCGACTGAATCGACCAGATTTTAGTGGTCAGTTCGAGGTTGTGATTGAGTTCTACCCAACTCCGTCCAAAACGTGGCCCTGCTGGGACCGCTACCATGAGGTAGCGGCCCTCGACTGACCGCGTTCGTCTACGCTCTGGCCTACATGCCAGACTTGTCCAGTTGACTGATCTCCGTTCAGGTCGACCCAGCCTTGTTTCGGTCGACCTATTATGCCTAAGTCGACCTTGGTTATGTAGACTGAGCCTGTCATCAGTCAAACCATGTCCCAGGTCGAATGAGGGCCTTGATTAGTCGATTGAACCTTGTCTTCTGCCTTTCCTGACCTGGGCACGGCTCTCCTTGGACCGCATTCTTTGTTCCATGCCTTGTGCGTCGACCTACTGGCCTATTGAGTCGACGGAGGCACCTATTGCCTTTTGTTAATTGCGGTTGCTCTTGGACTGCGACTCCATGAATGCGGTTCTCTGTGAACTGCAATCACTTCTCCTAGTTAGTGAGTCGACCCCACCGCCTAGTGAGTCGACTCTGCCCTTGAGTTACCCCTCTTAGTAGCGGTTCTCCCCTGACCGCCACTATTTGATAGCGGTCCTATGCCGACCGCGATATACTCCAGATTTTTGGTACTCCATTAGATGATCTAACTCGTTATCGGGAGATTGTTGGCTCTCTTGTTTATTTGAAAGTTACTCATCCAGGTATCTAATTTGTTGTCCACATGGTTAGTCAATTTAGTTCTACACCGCGCTTTGTTCATTAGGTTGTTGTCTTGTGTATTCTTCACTATCTTCGAGGCACCTGATCTCATGGACTTCCATTTTATTCCACCTCTTCATTGACCCTTCAAGCATTCTCATATGATGATTGGGCCGGTAACATTACTTATCGTAAGTTTTTTACTCTATAACCTCTACAATCGTTGAAATTGTTTGGTTGTGCTAGTTCCTTATTGACATGGGTGCTCCGCAACATGATCCTACTTCTCTCTATTGTGATAATAAGAGTGTTATCCAGATTGCTCATAATTTTATTTTTCATGAGCACACCAAACATATTAAGATTAATTGTCATTTTATTCGACATCACTTCTAGAGCAGGACGATTATATTGCCTTATGTTCAATCTTACTTGCAGTTTGCCAACCTCTTCACCAAGACACATACTGTTTCTTGATTTTCCTTTTTGTTTGTTGGACAAACTCTCGATGTTTACGTCATCGTAAGTACGAGGAGGTTTGTTAATAAGAGGTTGCCATGGTTGAGATTAATTTATTTTGGGCCTCCCTTAAATAACCCTCTCCTACTTTCTTTTGCCCCTCGCACACTTATATATATATTGAGCAATATAGGATACGAGATGTATACGGTACTTTACGTTCTTCTATACTCGTTTAACCTAACAACATCCCATTATTCCACCGAGTGAAATGAGTAAATTTCATCTCCTTCAAGCTTTTCATGGTGGGGTCCCTCCACTTGAAGGACCCACACCCTGAACTTTCTCTTTCCCTCAATCTCTTCCATCTTTTCATCTCATTATCTTTTCATTTCTTATCTATTTACATTTTCGTTGCTCCTTTCATTCAAGGTTTGAGAGCATCACACGGGTAGCATTTAGGGGTTGGTCCTATATGGTGAGATGCCCCAAGCCTAAAACACACATACGGCCCCACCCTTGTTACACCGTTCATATGGAGTAAACTTGGCATTATAGAACACCGTGCATTGGAAAATGAGAAGCATTTATAAACAAAACTCCATACATACAACTCAATCATCGAATCTCCAAATATAACAGGAAATATTTGTTGATAAACATGTATTTTATGTTGTTACATTTGAATTCTCATAAAAGTCATTGATACTGTTGATGATGTTAAGAAGGCCAAAAAATGGTCCTTTTGCAAATGCCTAAATGGCCTTCTTATGCACGGAGAGTGGTCTCTTTGCATCTCATTATATTCTTAGTAGTTTCTTTGGCAATTCAAATGCAACAATGATAAGCTGCAATTTTTACCATACGATGGCTTATATGCAAAAGATCTTTTTATGTATCTGATAGGATGGCATTTTTAGTAATACATGGTTAAGCACTTGTGAGAGAGGTTTGATAAGTTTGCAAATTCAAGTCTTCCAAATTCATGGGAAAGAACATAACTGGCTGGTAAGAAAGATTACATGTTCCACAAGTAACCACTTAAAGCTTCATTTCAGTAGAACTATTATCCTATCACTCTAAGAGCTTGCTAATAGTCCTACTGCACCTTCAATGGTCACTGCGACTACATAGACGTGCAATTAATTTAGTTCAAGGCCATGGCTAGAGACAACCTGGGATAATGAGAAGCACCCATTTACTTTCACTAAACTACTCGACAAGACTAATGTCCGGTTCATCAATGGGCACAACATCACATAGAGTTCTAAAGGGAAAGTAGGCTGCCATCACAACAGCACATAGAGTTCTAAAGGGAAACTATGGATTACATCAGTTGAGATAAAGTAGGATTCCTTGATGAACGCAATCTACCCTAAAATGGTCTGCGATGACTTCAACGCCCAAGCGAAGAACAAAACTCAACCATTAGACTGGTTTGAACAGTTTATATGATAATATACGTAAAAGTAAACCAAAACCCTTAGATTGGTTGTCGCATAATAGACATGGTAAAAGATAAGCTTTAGTTTTATAATGCACAAAAACATGTTCGACCATTTGAAATGATTGCTGTGGTTAAACCTTACACAAACTGGCTTAACATACCCGATATTTGGAGGGTATTTCATCCCCGCAAATGATTATTTTACTGCACGAGGGATGATCTCAACCAAATAACTCGGCTTCTAATATATAACATGAAGAAAATCATGGTAAGTTTCACGAACTTGTTCCAATTATATCATTGTAGATGCTCTTGATTTTTGCAACCAAAGCTTGCCTGCATAACATTACCCAAAAAAAAGTAAGAATCTAAGTAGCTAATAATCAGTTGTAAATTTAAATTTTTGGAACTTCTAATATAGTGATTTACTTTCTTCTTTTCTTTTGTGGGTAGGTTTTAGTTATCTACTTTCACTTTTAATTCAGAGTAAGTTGCAAGGAATCTCACCGTCTAAACTATGCTTGTTAGATGAGCAAGAAGCAAATAAATGAGATGAGCAAGAAAACACATCCAGATTGAGTTAGTGGAAGGAAAAGAAGAAAGTAAGGTGATTGCTAATGTGCACAATGCCAAGGGACTAGAGTTGGCAATGCTATCCAAGGTTTGGATACAGCATCCAGGGTCCAAAGCCCCATATCCAAAAGGCAATCAACGATCAACAGATGGAGGTATATCTATTTTAGTATCTAAAACCTTGATAAGAAGCAAGAATGGACATATACACCCAGAAAGTGAGAAATACCATATATAAATAAATTTCATTAGTAAGCAAGGATACTACCTCATATTCCCATAGTTGTTGTCAATGGATTTGCATTCACGTGGAAAAGTTATCATGGCTTCCATAAGAAGTCATTGTGTAAATGATGAAAAAAGTTTAGTAAGGCTGGAACTTCATCATCTGTGACTAACCAGAGATGTTTCCTGATATGAGGATGGAAGGTAGTATTTGGTATGTGGTTAGTGATTTATTTAAGTCACCAAGACACTGACTTAAGATAGAATAATATGTTCAGATACCTGAACTTTTCCAGTGACATCATATTCATCAACATTAAGACAACTATGATAATTCACATAGAGATGTCAACTTTTCTTGGTAACAAATTTTATCATGCTCCTCAATCAGATATGACTGGAAAAAATGAACTAATATCGTGACAACATGCTTTCACAAGAGATGGTTGAAAAGATGTCATTATTGTAAGAGTGTAAGAGTCTCACCTGTCAGGCTTGTAAATCAAGTTCTTGTATGCAAACCACTGCCAAGAAGGAAAAGCAGTTGCATTAGGTAGGTACTCGCAACCACATGTAACCCAAATGTGAAAACTAGCAAACTAATGTGACAGGAATGAACAAAGTGCTTAGTCCATTTGAAAAGCAACTGAAGAAGTGCACTGTATCAGGATTACCCCACTGTAACCGATTCCAACCACCTCAAGTGCACCTGGAACTAGAGGAAGCCTATCAATTGCCTGCAAAAGAGAAATAAAATGGAAAACACTGTAATTATTAGTGGACAATGACGAAAAAGGTTATAGGACAGCAACAGTAATAGATTAGGTCTAAAGCTGAATCAACAGAGACATTTCAGTCTGAATTAGATCAAGAGATTACCAAGATCATTCCTGTGGTGCCCCAGAGTGCAACAACTCCAGCAAAGGCAAGTGTTGAAACCGTATATTTGTCTTCAACTTTTGCCCACTGGCCATCCAAGAGACACACACACCCCCCCAAAAAAAAACAAAATGAAATTCTTGGAATCTACATATGCTTGGCTTTCATGATTTCCAAGCTACAAAACATGAGATAATAACATTGAAGGATCCAAAGGAAGTAGAAATGTTTGTACCGCTTGTTGTATGGTTTTCACAAATTCGGGCATTTCAGTGATGTATATTCCTGTTGTCTCTCCATTCACCATTGCCGGTGGCCCAGATTGTTCAGGGGCAGCGATAGCTGCCGCGGTTGCTGTTGCGACGGATTCCCCTGTGGCCATCGCAGCGACATTGCGGGCAATCTTGCGACCTGAAAAGCAGCATTTGTCATCTTTCTAGAAAACAGAATGCAAATCTCTGTGCAGCGGTATTCAAGACAGGATATAAATCATTCCCTCAAGAAAGAACCTAGTTAACCACAACAAATAGAATAGAATAGTTACATAATAGCAGCTGGTAAACAATAGACAACTGTGGAGAAAGCCTTTGGGCTCAAACCGCTTCAGCTCCTATCATATCCTAAGGATTCCACAGCTTCCTATAAACAAATGAGGAAATGGGTTTCCCCGATCTGATCATAAACCAGTAAAGTGCACCCAGCAGAGACCGCCATAGAAGGTATTTCCTTCTTGCAAGCAAAAATTGGGGGTTGGGGGATAAATTAGGACCGACCAAGTTAGAGCGGGAAAGTGAATCTGAAGCATCACAAGGCACTATCAAGTTCTCATCTAACTACATCAACGAAGCAACAGAGTATACATTACAGCACATGCAACTTCCGAACAATACATTACAGATTCCGAACAATGCATTACAGATTGCAAGATGTTTATGCAGTTTCTTCAGCAACCAAGAAGCATTCTTGCACGAGAATAGAAGAAGTAGAGTACTAGAAACACAGCTAAAGAAGACTGGGTTGGGAGAACCAAGTGTTCCAGTGTGGAAGGGAGGGGGGACTCACAGTGGGCGCCGGTCCTCCGCGCGCGGATCTGCGGGGCGGCCTGCGGCGGGGGGGCGAGGGGCGGCCGGCCCACGCACTGCGGCGCCGGGGCCAGCTGCCGGGTGGAAGCGAACCTGCACTCCACGAGGGCGGAAGGTGAGGAGAGTGCGGAGGCGGTGGTGGAGGCCATGGCGAGTGTGGCAGCAGCAGCGAGAGCAGAGTGGGGCGGGTGGCGCGCGTCTCCAAGTTGCGTCTCCTGCAGCCCCCCGTCACTGCGCCTACCCGGCTCTCCCACCTTTAATTACTTCTACCGGGTGCGCTTCTTCTTACCACACGCGCCCACTCGGTGGCGATGGAGCCCGCGCAGCCCACCACTCGTTCGCCATGCCATCTTGATAATGTTTGGGCTGGGGGGCATCGCCCACCTACACCTCTGGCTCCACGGCCAATCACGTGATGCCACCTCCCCCTGTCTGTCTGTCATAAAGAGTGGGGCAAAATCAAGCAGGGGATGGGAGTGAGGTAACGAAATTGGGCGGTTCATCTTGACTAGAAGAAACGAAATTGGGCGATGAATATGTTGAGCGAGTCTTACAGGGTGTTTGGAAATAATTTTTTTTAAAAAAATTATTTTTATCTAAAAAATTATGTTATGTTAATTTTTAATTTAAATTTTAAAATTGATAAAAGTTAACACTTTCTGTTTCACGACAGTGTCATAGTTTTTAAAATTTATGTAAATTTATTTGACATACACCTTTTTATAATTAAAACAATGCACATTCTATCTTTTCTGAAGATCAAACAAGATACATAGACAGCATGGATATAGTTGAGAAATAAGCAGCATACACATAGAATACGAAATGCACATTCTGTGTTTCAAACAAGATCCATAGGCAGCATGCACGAGGAGGGAGATGCGAGAACGGGATGGCCGGGGAGGGGGACGTCGGGGACGGGAGGGGGACGCAGGGGAGGGTGAGGGAGAATAGGGTGGGGGAGGGGGACGCCAGGGAGGGTGGACGTCGGGAACGCCGAGGAGAGGCGAGGGGGAGGCTGGGGAGAGGCGGCGTGTGGGGGAATGCAGGGGAGGGTGAGGGAGAACGGGACGAGGGAGGGGGACACCGGGAAGGGCGGACGAGGGATGCCGGGGAGAGGGGAGGGGAATGTTGGTCCTCGGGTAGGCGAGTAGACAAGAAGGGGGGTTGAATTGTCCCCTACGAACGATGGTAAATTAAAATGCTTATGCAACATAAATAACCACTTTGACGAGATTGAATATTTAAATTGAACAAGATAGATCAATTCTCTCAATCTCACCGTTCACACACGATTAGGATAAACAGATAACACTAGTAAGCACACATCCACAAATGCAAACCATAAGACACGGGATTTTTAAGGTGGTTCGGGACTACGACGGGCTCCCTACGTCCATCCCTCACCAAATCCGGTGAGGCTTCACTCGGGGATAAATCCCCAAACGGAGATGACGCTCCAAATACACACGAAACGATGCCCGCACACACATGGGGACACGCCCCAACACACACACACATACACGGAGACGAAGTCTCCCACACGATCCGATGATCGGATCACAACCACACACACGATCCGACGATCGGATCACAACACACACACACGCTGCAACAACGGCAACACAATGACACACCCACGACCGCACGAGGGCGATCAAACACGACCATATACAGACGGTCCACACACACGAGTATCTCTAGTGTTAAAAATCAAAGACAAATGCTCTAGATATGCTCAAGCCAAATAGAACTCATGAAAAACACCACAAATGGACAAATAAACAAAGAAGATCATATCCCCCTTGATTTCCAAAGCCAATGGAAGCCGCTTCTCCTTGATGCGTAGTCGGACGGTGACGATCTTGGCCTCTTTTTGT
Organism: Amorphophallus konjac; assembly: GCA_022559845.1. Lineage (NCBI taxonomy): Eukaryota > Viridiplantae > Streptophyta > Magnoliopsida > Alismatales > Araceae > Amorphophallus > Amorphophallus konjac. Next base: position 108,744,650 of record CM040129.1, on the reverse strand, counting down.
TCCTCTCGTCGATCCGCTCCTCTTTCTCTTCTTCCACGATCTCCAGAAATTCTTTGTTGGAGATGAAATCCTCCTTGCAAGAGCCTCTCCTTCCTTTCCCCCTTTCTTCACCTACAAGATAAGAGAAATGAGCACATTAGGGTTCATAGATGCCAAACTCGGATCTCTCATGTATATATAAAAGGGAGTGGGCAAAAGACACATAAAACCCTCCCACAATGTCTTAAAAACACCCTCATGTGTTTAGGAACCATTGGGGGTTAGTTTGGTGAAGTTCCAAAGTGTTTAGAATGGGTTTAGTGGGTTTTTGAATGCATTTCGGAACTCCCATTCGCATAGCAGAGAAAGTCCTGTCGACCGCTGCCATTGGGGCGGGCGACCGGTGCCACACAAGGTTCTGTTTTGTGGTAGCAGAGGAAATCCGGTCGACCGCCCCTGTAAATCCGGTCGACCGGTTGAATTCAAACAGAAGTCTGTCTTAGCTGGTCGACCGGTGGCTAAAGGGGCGGTCAATCGGTAGCCAGGCGGTCGACTGGCCTGGATTGGGCCGTCGACCGGCCGCTGCTCTGAAGTCCGATTTTTTGCCGTTCAGTCCATTAACTCCAAGGGTCGATGCTATGAGTCAACTCCTGCCAGTAGGGGTTAGAAAAACACTTCAAACCTTCATGAATTCAAGGGAATAAAAGTGATTAGATGTTACCATAATCCCATGAAGATTAACCATGCATTTTCATTCTGAAAAATATGAAAGAACCCGAGATTAGATGAAAATCCAAATTCATGAACCAAGCATTAACTTCTTTGAATTAGTTCACATAAAAATACATCATTGAACATATTCAAGCATGTATTTGACTTCTTAATTCAACCATCAAAAACACATTCAACATATGTCAAGGTTTTGATATGAAGAACATGTATCTCTCACTTAATCAAGTATAATGACATGGGAGCTCAACAATTCAATCACTTTCTTGAATCAACCAAATCTTCAATATCAACATGTTTCATTTCACAAGTGTTAACAATCATGCCAAATGCAAAGCATGCATAATATCATGGAATCACATTCATTCAAATGGCATTCTTGTTGAATAAAGACTATCATTCATGAAGTATTATCTCACGAGGAACATTGATATAGAATCACATTCATCAAGAATCAAGTAAATAGGCTAAGTATATTTCTAGCCCAAAAGTCTTGTGAGGAAAATACAAGGAAATACCCCAACCAAGACTTGAAACCTTATTTGATAAAATGTATGAATCATAGAAGGAGTCAATGCAATGCAATGAGAAATGTAACTCCCTTTTCGAAGAAGAACTTTATTGATGCACTCCTTTGAGTTCCAAAACGTGAGCCATGGGTTTTGTTCCTACAAGCCAAGATAAATATAGCATTAATTCCTTAAACACCAAGAATTCATATGACTTTCAAGAGTGAACCTTGAAGTCATCTTTCAACTCATCAATCGCGATATACGCATGTTGTTCAATGAAACACATACACACACAAACACAATCGCTTTGATATCATTAAAACCAAACACTAACTAGGGGATGCAACAATCTCCCCCTTTTTGATGATGACAAAATGATGTGTTTGATAATACAGAACTGCAAACATCTTTATGAGAGGTCAGACATTAAGCATTAAGATGACATTGAGCACATACACTAATTCTCCAATTCTCCCCCAAAATAACATCATTCATAGGACATTGAGCACACACAAACATTCTCTCCCTTTTTGTCATCTATAAAAAGACATGGGGTTCTGTGACAAGAGATGAACATGTTAGGCCAAAAGATATGATATCAATGCAAATGCCAAGTGATGCTAATCAAAGGCCCAAAAGTATGATACCAAATGTAGTTCAGATGCCAATTGGTGGTCAAATTTGCTGATGCCAATTGTTGGGGTCAAATTAAAGGCTCAAAGATTTACAATTTTCATTCTTGAAGAGTTGGCCCAAAGATGTGATACCAAAAGTTGGAAGAACTCATTTCAGCATTCATGCAACATGATGTGTTCAAGATGATGCATTTCAAAATGAACTATACAAATTATTGAATACCAATTGTTGGAAAGTATGAGTTGCTCAAGATGATTTCATGTATGAACTATATGCATGTTGAAAACGCCATACATAAAAATATGCATATGGTGAGCGTCATCTTTCAAATGCAATATGGGAATGCTAGTCCTGTAAGATATGAAGCTATGCACATGATGAATTCTTTCCTTCAAATGCAAGGTTAATGCTCAGAATTAGACCCAAAAGGGGAATGCATCAACATGCAAACACACAAGCACAATCGTCATGCACACAAATATTACATATAGTCTCTCCCCCTATATGAGGCACGGGTTAACAAAAGAGCATGCGATTCAAATTCAAGAATATAAGGCATGAAGCATAACTAAGAGATTTGTGCATACACAACTAGGAGTACTACATAAATCATGAATGTAGGTAAATTCATAAAATGCATACATCACAAAAATGCCCAAGTGAAATGTGAGGTAATGACTAATGAGCTTCAAAACATATGGATTTTCAGATTTTCTAAAGAACACTAGAAGGTAATCTCCTCTCTACACTTTCACTTTAGATTCTTGACTTTCGGTAGCTTCGCACAACCCCTATTTTATTTCTTTTAAGGGACTTCACCTTTCGGCGTGAGTTTCCTCATGTGTCGCAATGGGGATTCCCGGCTACTTAGATTCGTCACACATGTGGATTTTTGTTTCTCCTTTCGACACGAGTTTCCTTCTTTGTTTCAGGGGGGATTCCCGATTACTCGGATCCACATACCACTTATTGAATTTTTGTGGGTATGCAGCTTTTTCCTCACGATTACTCTTTTAATGTCCATGTAGAGATTCAAGTTCCCTTTAAAGTGCTAGAAGGAATTTCTTAAATCCTTATCAATGAAAGTCATTAAATTCATTATGTGCAAGAGTGTGGGGGTAAATTTTTATTTTGCATGTATAAAAAGAATTCGACAAACACGGCTATGACTCCCCCTAAATGTATGCACGGTCGTAATTAAATCCTCCCCCTTAATATATGACATGTATCACATATGAATAAAATCATTGCATTGTTATTTAGCAAGGAGGTGAGGCCTTAGAATTTTCTAAGAAATTTTTATAAGATAAATACATACACACATGTAAGGATTCACGAAACATTCATGCAAGCATTCATGAGTCATGATATGTGATTATCATTAAATATATGCATATGCTCTATATGCATGAATATGCAATATACTTCTTTTTGTCATTTTATATGCATAGTATGGGAATTATATGCAAAGATGTCAATGCATTCTTTTTATGCAAGTTTTTAATTTTTTTTACGTTCTTGATTATTCAAGCAAGCATGAAATTACCAAATGCATGAGATTCATATTCACAGTGTATGCATGATCTATGAATGATATGCAAATATGCCAATGCATTATTTTTATGCAAGTTTTCAGATTTTGCAATGACTTGAGCATTTAAGAAAAGTATGAAGTAAGTGAATGCATGAGATGAGTTTTAAATGAAATTATCATAGAACTATGAGTAATTCATTTCAGATTTCTTTATGATAAACCATTTTCCTTAGAATCCAAACATTCAACCATGTTCATTCAAAACAGTATTGCATGAAATAAATTTTCAATTTGAACAGATCAAACAAATTGTCATTTATGCCAAGCAACCACACAAGGTTAATCAAGCAAGTTTTCAATACCAATTGTTGCATATGATCAAAGAATTTCACAATTTAGAAATTTTACCTTTTTGAAACAGGAGAATTTTTCAGATTCAGTTTAAAAGATATTGCAGTTCAAAGGCAAATTCAATTCATTCAAAGCACATGATTCCTCATGAGCCAAGCAATTCAATTTCTGAATTTGGTATAAGGCGGAGAACTTTGATCCGAGGATCCAACTCACACATAGTGATGGCTTCCTAACAGGCTTAACATGTCATTTCATACATCACCATTTGATATACCAAATATTCATTCAGTAAGAGCATGTATGGCTTGTGAAGAATTCAAAACATAACATGAGAACACATCAAAATATCATACCAGAGCATCAAAACCATCATGTTTAACAATGAAAGAGCAAAGTCGGGGTTTTATCATATGAGTGTGTCTTGTTCTATTTTACTAAAATCTCTTTTATTTTTTATTTACCTCAAGGCACACCTTCACCGCAACCGACTCATTTGTCAGATTTTGGCACCCAAACCCTCTTGGGTCCCTGGAGGTTGGAAACATTTCTTCCAAATATTTTTCTTGACTTTTTCATTTCCACCTTGTCATCACTTTCCATGATCCTGCAATCCTCAATGACATGTCTATGGTTTCCACAATAAAAGTATTGAGTGATGGCATTTTGGCAAAAGATTTTCTTTTAACATGATCAATAGAGTTTTCAAAAACATTCCTTCTTCTGTTTCCAAAATTTCTAGATCTAACAAAATCAAACCTAGCATTCATTCTAGAAACATGGAAATTCTCAGTTTTCAAAAACTAACATTCATTCATGACATGACCGTATTTCCCACAATGAAAGTAACAGAGAGTTGTGGATCTACGGAATGATTTTTCATTATTTGCATGAGTTTTTAGAAATGAGTTTCCATTATAAGATGAAAACTTTTGATCATGGGAGGCATGTTTTTCATTGAATTTACTTTGAAAATTGAACTTAACATTCTTAGCATAAAGTTCATCTTTTTGCTTCACAAAGCAATCGTCCATGACATGGCCAAGTTTGTGACAATAGAAGCATGAAACATTCATTTTTCTCTTGAAGGCATCTTGTTCAACTTTCTGTTTTAAAAAATAATTTTTCATCGTGTGGTCTAGCTTACCACAATGAAAGTAAGAAACATTTCTTTGTGATTTGAAAATATTTTTCTCTTTGCATGTAAATTTGTCATCCTCTTTCATGACAACACAATCATCCATCACATGTCCAAATACACCACAATAGAAGCATTCAATAAGTAATTCACAGATTTAAAGTTTTCATTTTCTTCCTTGAGTTCCTTGTTTTCAACATTCATAGAATGTAATTTTTCAGTCAATTTCTCAAGGACTTTCTCAGTTTCAACAAGTTTTGAAATCCTAGCAAGCATTTATTCATTTTCAGATTTCAACAAAGTATTTTATTTTTTAAGTTTATCAAAAATTTTCAAACTACCTTCAAGTAGAGAAATTTGAATTTGCATGGCACTATTTTTCCTTTTAAGTTCCTCATTCTCATTCATGATGCTCTTACTATCAATCTCACTATCAAGCAGTTTATCAAATATTTTATCATCATCAGATAAACAAGCTAGCTTGCTCTTAAGAGATTCTTCATTTTTCTCAAGCATGGAAATTTGAGACAACAAGAATTTATTTTGTTCTCGCAGTTCATCACATTCATGTTCAATTTGAAGAGATGTATTATACTTTCTAGACATTTCAACATCTTCATTCAAGCAAGAGTTCTCATCTGAAAGTAATTCAACTTTGGATTCAAGAGATTCATTTTGATCTTTTAGATTTTCAATTTTCTTTTCCAAGGTTTTACAGTTTTCACATGAAGAGTTAGCATGCACATTTTCACATGAAGAAGAGGAATTTATAACATCTTCAATTTTATTTGTCAATTTCTTATTTTCAGATTTGACCTTTTTATATTTACCTAACAATTCCTCGTAAAGCTCCATTAGCTCTTCAAAAGAAACTTCCTCACCTTCGGATTCTATGTCCGAACTTTCTTTGTTTTCTTCTTCATTGGCCATCAAGCTTGAACCAACTTGCGAGGTCTTTTCATTTCCTTTATAGTTCTCGAACAAGCATTTCAGTATCTCCCTTGCTGTTCTGCATGAAGAAATAAGTGGAAATTTGTGGAGATCAATTGAACTTCTAAAAATATGTAAAAGTTTAGAATTGTCTTTATATCTCTTCACATGCTCAACTGTCCACTTGGACTCATTAGAAGGCATTTCATATGAATCATGTTTAATCAAGTCCAAAAGGTTGGGATCAATGGTTTTAACATATTGACTCATGTGCCTAAGCCAATCATTGAAATTAGAACCATTAAAATGAGGAGGAAGAAAAGACATATTACTATCAGACATGATGCTCAATGAAACTCGCCGAGGGATCACTCTACGGTCGTTTGACCCAATAGAATAGAGCCGAGACTCTGATACCAATTGTTGGTCCCCGGGTAGGCGAGTAGACAAGAAGGCGGGTTGAATTGTCCCCTACGAACGATGGTAAATTAAAATGCTTATGCAACAGAAATAACCACTTTGACAAGATTGAAGATTTAACTTGAACAAGATAGATCAATTCTCTCAATCTCACCGTTCACACACGATTAGGATAAACAGATAACACTAGTAAGCACACATCCACAAATGAAAACCATAAGACACGGGATTTTTAAGGTGGTTCGGGACCACGACGGGCTCCCTACGTCCACCCCTCACCAAACCCGGTGAGACTTCACTCGGGGATAAATCCCCAAACGGAGACGACGCTCCAAACACACACGGGACGACGCCCGCACACACACGGGGACACTCCCCAACACACACACACGGAGACGAAGTCTCCCACACGATCCGACGACCAGATCACAACCACACACACGATCCGATGACCGGATCACAACACACACACACACACATGCTGCAACAACCGCAACACAATGACACACCCACGACCGCACGAGGGTGATCAAACACGACCGTATACAGACGGTCCACACACACGAGTATCTCTAGTGTTAAAAATCAAAGACAGATGCTCTAGATATGCTCAAGCCAAATAGAACTCATGAAAAACACCACAAATGGACAGATAAACAAAGAATATCATATCCCCCTTGATTTCCAAAGCCAATGGAAGCCGCTTCTCCTTGATGCGTAGTCGGACGGTGACGATCTTGGCCTCCTTTTGTTCCTCTCGTCGATCCTCTCCTCTTTCTCTTCTTCCACGATCTCCAGAAATGCTTTGTTGGAGATGAAATCCTCCTTGCAAGAGCCTCTCCTTCCTTTCCCCCTTTCTTCACCTACAAGATAAGAGAAATGAGCACATTAGGGTTCATAGATGTCAAACTCGGATCTCTCATGTATATATAAAAAGGAGTGGGCAAAAGACACATAGAACCCTCCCACAATGTCTTAAAAACACCCTCATGTGTTTAGGAACCATTGGGGCGTAGTTTGGTGAAGTTCCAAAGTGTTTAGAATGGGTTTAGTGGGTTTTTGAATGCATTTCGGAACTCCCATTCGCATAGCAGAGAAAGTCCTGTCGACCGCTGCCATTGGGGCGGTCGACCGGTGCCACACAAGGTTCTGTTTTGTGGTAGCAGAGGAAATCCGGTCGACCGCCCCTGTAAATCCGGTCGACCGGTTGAATTCAAACAGAAGTCTGTCTTAGCTGGTCGACCGGTGGCTAAAGGGGCGGTCAATCGGTAGCCAGGCGGTCGACTGGCCTGGATTGGGCCGTCGACCGGCCGCTGCTCTGAAGTCCGATTTTTCGCCGTTCAGTCCATTAACTCCAAGGGTCGATGCTATGAGTCAACTCCTGCCAGTAGGGGTTAGAAAAACACTTCAAACCTTCATGAATTCAAGGGAATAAAAGTGATTAGATGTTACCATAATCCCATGAAGATTAACCATGTATTTTCATTCTGAAAAATATGAAAGAACACGAGATTAGATGAGAATCCAAATTCATGAACCAAGCATTAACTTCTTTGAACTAGTTCACATAAAAATACATCATTGAACATATTCAAGCATGTATTTGACTTCTTTATTCAACCATCAAAAACACATTCAGCATATGTCAAGGTTTTGATATGAAGAACATGGATCTCTCACTTAATCAAGTATAATGACATGGGAGCTCCACAATACAATCACTTTCTTGAATCAACCAAATCTTCAACATCAACATGCTTCATTTCACAAGTGTTAACAATCATGCCAAATGCAAAGCATGCATAATATCATGGAACCATATTTATTCAAATGGCATTCTTGTTGAATAAAGACTCATTCATGAAGCATTATCTCACTAGGAACATTGATATAGAATCACATTCATCAAGAATCAAGTAAATAGGCTAAGTATATTTCTAGCCCAAAAGCCTTGTGAGGAAAATACAAGGAAATACCCCAACCAAGACTTGAAACCTTATTTGATGAAATGTATGAATCATAGAAGGAGTCAATGCAATGCAATGAGAAAGGTAACTCCCTTTTCGAAGAAGAACTTTATTGATGCACTCCTTTGAGTTCCAAAACGTGAGCCATGGGTTTTGTTCCTACAAGCCAAGATAAATATAACATTAGTTCCTTAAACACCAAGAATTCATATGACTTTCAAGAGTGAACCTTGAAGTCATCTTTCAACTCATCAACCGCGATATACGCATGTTGCTCAATGAAACACATACACATACAAACACAATCGTTTTGATATCATTGAAACCAAACACTAACTAGGGGATGCAACATGGGACGTAGGGGAGAGTGAGGGAGAACGGGACGGGGGAGGAGGACGTCGGAGAGAGGGGAGGGGGACCGGGGACACCGGGGAGAGGGGAGGGGGACGCCGGGGAGGGTGGACGAGAACGGGACTTGGGGAGGGTTGCAGGGGGAAAGAGGAGAGAGAGAGGGAGGGGGACGCCGGGGAGGAGAGGGAGAATGGGAATACCTTCGTGACGTTCTCTCTCGAGCAATGATTCCCACGCTCTAAAAAAAATTAGTGGGGGGTTATTTTTATTTAGAAATAAATTATAACGAGATGAGATTCCCTCCCTAAAATTTAAGAGAGGAATATCAAACGGGGTTAAATTGATCTCTTACTCTTATTTTTAAATTTGAAAGAAAAAATAGAGAAAAAAATTAGTAACCAAACATGCTATTATGGTTGGCCTAAAAAGATAAAAGATACTTTTGTATTGTTTTGTAAATATCATTTGATAAGTTTTGACAAATCGGTACATTGCGGTCTGTACCGTAAGTACCGGATCGTATCAGTCGATGACCGATGCGACTGATGTGTAATATGTAATCAGTACACTAGTCATGTTATTTTAAATATTATATATTTTATTTTATAACAAAGTTGATTTCATAGGTAAATGAGTTGGAATTCTCACACTCACGTTCGAACCGAAGACATGATAATTAAATCAAGCAACAACTAGCCAACTGAGGTAGGAAGTAATTTGAATAATTTTACTTTATAATATATATATATATATATCAAACAACTTAGTTCATCTTGATACGTAACGGTACCAATGTGTATTGTACCATACAAATAAAAAATCGATACGGCAAGTACAATAGAGTCGACAAACTTTACTTCGATGTATATGTGGTGTTTGTGGTTATACATCTCACTTTCAATAATTGTTAAAAATATCCTTAAATGTGCCAGAATGATTAAATGAGGACACACTTTGCTTTCGTTGCCATCTACTTAGCTTACATTTAATCCACAGTAGTTCTGAGTTCGAGATTTACTAATCTTGTTAGGTTTATCGTAAGGTTTGTTGTACCATTTGTACCGGTCATATCAATTTTTCAATGGTACAGTATGGTACAACACAATATCGTATCGTACCTTTGTGTGTCAAGAAGAAAATATTTTTTATAAATATGTAATATAATAAAATTATAATAAAAGTTCAAGTGTGTCTTAATTAATTAAAATGTTTTGTGTAATTTGTGCCGGTCTTGTGTTCAAAACTTACGAATGTCATTTTTATTATTTGTTCTATTCTTTAAAAATGGTTAAAAATACTTTTTAAAATATCTTCTTAACAAAAGTAAATTAAATTTTAAATAACAAAAATTATAATTTGAAGGATGTTATATCTTTTTTATTATTTTTTATAAATCTTAAAATCTCTATCACTTTTCTTCACAAATTAAAATTTTCATATAGCCATATGTACTCTCCCTCTCTTCTCTCCACCGACAACGTTTGGTCATTTCTTATTCACCGCCATCATCGACGAGAGTTATTATTTTTTAATCTTGAAATTTTTTTTCACTTAATAGAAATGATTTGCTCACTTTTAAATTTTGATTAACACCTTTAATACTCTTTTTGAAATATAACTTTTAACTAACCATAATATATTTACTTTTAATTAACCCTACACATTTCTGAACCTAGAATTCACCACCCGGCCACGACCCCGAGTAAGAACTGTAGGAGCCCTACTCTGCACTGGGATAGAACTTGAGGAAGATGTCTGGGAGGGAATTGCACTAGATCCACCTGCAGCACTGGAATTAATTTGATTGGTTGAGTGGAGGCCTTCTTCTGCAATACTAGTTCTCCCTTCCACATTAGCTTGCCCTGTCAAGCTCCCCTGTGAACACAATGCACAAATATAAGGATTACATTTTATAGTAACAAGGAATTTAAATGGATCATTTACAATGATGAAATGGTCATGTAAAAAGACTACCTGACCCTGTGTTTGACTTGATGTTTGGTTAGGACCCATTTGCTTTCTAGGCCTACCAGGAGGCCTCCTGCATGACATAATTATGTATGAGTGCTAATTAAATTACTTTCATATACAAAAGTGTGCCATATATTATTACCTTGCTTGTGGAGTAGAAGTTTGACCCAATGTTGAGACTGGATTCTTACATGTCTTTGTATGATGTCCAAATTGACCACACCTTTTGCACTTATGGGCCTTTGTAATTTTTTTGGCTTCATCTGGGTCTCCGATTCTCTTCTTTTTAGGTCTTCCCGGTGGCCTTCTCACAATGGCGGGCAGAACTTTTATTCCAAGTTTAATCCATTGTGTCTTGTCAGGCATAGGACTGATGCCCATAACATAGGTGGATTTATAAGCTATCACTGTGTAACATCTATCAATATAATCCTCCCATTTAATACCCCTTCTGCTTGCTAAGAATGCACATGCATGTATGCATGGGAGACCTGTTCTCTGCCAAGCCATACAGGTACAACTTTTCTGGTTCAAGTCTACAACTTCACGTGTTTCTGGACCTGTCACCTGAGCAGTCTCGTTAAATCCTGTCTCCACTAAAAATCCACCCAATTTTCTTGACATGACAGATATGTACTTCCTGGCCCTTGGCACCAAGACATCGGTCCATTTTTCAGCCCGTGACCTCCTAATGTGCATGGTTTTCATCATTTTGGAACGGATAACATCTATGCAGTCCAATATAGGTCTCCAACGTGCATCTGAGATGTAGGCATTGAATGATTCACTTAAATTGTTTGTTATATGATGGCATTTAGCAAGTGGATGGAACTGTGACCTACTCCATACGACTCCCCTCGTAAACGCTGATGTCAAATAAGCATGTGCCTGGGGAGAATTTTCTTTTATTTGCATCATCCAGTCCAAGAAATCAACTTCAGTATATGATCTTGCAGCATTCCACAGCAGTCTCTTCATGAATTCACCTGGAAATAACTTCTTGAAATTCTTATACAGATGTCTAACACAGACCCTATGCTCAACATCTGGGAAAACAAGCGGGAGCCCTTCTTCTAACCCCTTTTGTCTGTCAGACATGAAAGACAAATCACTAGGCATACCAATGGCCTGCTTCAGAGCATCCAAAAACCATGTCCAGCTATCTGCATTTTCTCCTTCCACTATTGCTATGGCTAGTGGAAAAATTCCATTGTTCCCATCAAACGAGGTGGCAGCTAGTAAGGTACCTCTAAAGATACCTTTCAAGTGACAGTCATCCAAGCCAATTAGGTGCCTGCATCCCAACTTAAAACCCTCAATACAAGCCTTTAAACATATAAACATCCTGAAAAATCTGTCTTTATCATTTGTCTGATATTTGACCACACTGTCAGGATTCTTTAACACTAGTTCATGTTGTAGGTCAGGTACTCTGCCATACATTGCTTCCCAAGAACCATGGATTTACTCTAATGCCATTTGCTTGCCTCTATAAACCCGGTGGTAAGAAATGTCCACATGGTATTGAGCATTCAACCTTTTTGAAATTTCTTTCACTGTAACATCTCCTTCAGTCCTAAGCCACCCAATGCATGTACTTGCCACCTATCACTCCCCGAGCGCGGAAGATACCCGGAGATGCGCGACGTGTCTATATCAATCATATCAATCAGAGTGGTCGTATATTCGACGCAAAGACAGAGATGCGCAAAATAGCAAGATAACCCAATCCTTTATTTCATAATGGATAGACTATTACAAATCCAATACTCTGTTTAATAAAAAGGAAAAGAATACATATTTGACTCAAGAAACTATAGGAAAGACTAGACGACACTTGAGCAGCTCTATCACTTTCACTCTTGAACATTCCCATCCGATTGACTTCCATCGTCGTCGGACTTACCTGAAAAGTACAAAGGGACAAACGGAATGAGCGAACGCTCAGTAGGAAATTATATCTCAAGTACTAGCAAGGGGTTTAAGTAATTACATCTTTCATGAATGCAATAAAGCTATGCATGCTCGCATAAAACGACAAGATAGAGAGAATGTAATATTAAGAAATAAGATGAACTTAATCATGAACTTCCAACAAGATGACAAGTGTATTCAAGGTATTCAAGCAAGCACGTTTAACAAGTCATGTCAAGAACTTTGGCTATCATGTATCAAGCAAGTAAATTACCCTTTTTCGGGCCACGCATTTCATGTAAAGTCAAGTACGATTCAAGTACAAGATGTGTGTGGAATGTCCAATCAAGCAAGTCAAGTACTCGGTATAATGCCAGATACCTTATCATTTTAACTCCCATGGGCACAAGTACTTTCGGGTGCTCCTCCCAGGACCAGATCGGGCCCTATATGCACAGGCATTTATCATGTATTTTTGACATCCACTCTTGTTTATATAGCCAATATAGAGTTTCAATATTCAAACTTGTAGACATGTATGACAACTTTGACAGAATAGAGTCAAAAAATATGACAAAGGACATAGATTGGCGATAATAACGGTAAAATCACGATATCAATAAAACTAGGTAGAATATGGTTCCCTTAACTTAGGTCCCATGACAAATCAATATGGACATTCTTTATATAGAATTGAGGTCCACATAAACATTAGATCAAGCAAGATACCCTCATTCTTATCATAGAATTGAGGTTTACAAGAACGACATGATATGGCATGATATCATCATCCCATTAAGAATTTCTTATGATATACTATTTGTATAATCATAAGGGCCGGTATACCATGTTTCTTTAGATTGACATGGCAAGGATCGTGTAATGGGTTTTTAGGGTACAACCAGCTCAGTCGGCCTTGAGGGAATCCAAGGCTACGAGGAGTCTTACGGAGGTCTCTATGACTAACTCGCTAGTCCAAAAGAACGGAATGTCCAATGGAGAGCTTGTATGTCAATGAGAGTTGAGTGTGATCGATGAAACAACGTGAAACGTGGAACTATACTCACGGAGTGGAGAATAGTGCCGATATATATACTATATAACATATGAAATCATCGGTTAACAAAAATAGGGAAAAATCAATTTTATAGTAAAATAACGACTTAGGTCAAGTCGTTTCTCAAGTAATTAACGCCTAACAGAATGGCGTTTACATATTTCTATTTTACAGAATTTTCAATAATTTTATTAATTCATGAAAAACACGCCCTAGTCAGGGACGTTAGTCAAGTAAGTAACGCCTAACATAAGGGCGTTTACATATGTTCCGTTTTGTAGAATTTCATTATTTCAATAATTTATATAAAACGCGCCCTGGACAGGGGCGTTTCTTCAGAGTTGACGACTATATAAGCAGGCGTCTCATTATTTAAATATTTGACAGTATATAAATAATTTTCAGGATTTATTTAAAACACGCCCTGGAAAGGGGCGTTACTGTTTAATTTTATTTTACAGGATATACATAGTTCAGGAATTTACAAAAAACGCGCCCTAGAAAGGGGCGTTTCTTTTCAATTTACGCCCTGTGATGGGGCGTTAACAGGTGTAAAACGACGTTGTCAAGGACGTGAATTCAAGGAATTTACAATATTTCAACAAATAAATTTCCAAGACAGGAGACATGATCATGACAAGAAAATTAGCGGGAATTTACAGGTAGAGTCATGCAAGATATTAGAATCGATATTTCATATTTATTGAATTTTAAACGGGATCAATTATTGATTACATGCGATTGTTCATGAAATTAACGCCTGTATACAAGGCGTATACTTTTAATTAACGACCACTGTGATGGTCGTTTTTTTTAAAGTAGCGCCCTATTCAAGGGCATTTCTTGAAAAATTTACAGAAAACGTACTAAAACTACATGCAAACTGTATAAATATATCATGCATGGTGCTTCTTATATTTATTTTTAGTTTGGGCTACGAGACTTGAGAAAATCCTACCTTATGATCTGGATGAAGGAGATGAAAGGGCTTTGAAGCTTCAACTGCAACTTAATAGAAGAAGAACAATCGTTCTTCCGTCAACCTGGAGAGGAAACGAAGGAAGATTAATAATCTTCACAGACATACCGGAAGCTAGGACAAATAACGAGGAATCATAACCTCGTTCTTTACGCAAGCACCTGATCCTTAACCTGCATTAAAGGAGAGGAAGAATAATCAATATTCTTCATGCGACTGTAAACAGACGGGCAAAAGAAAACAAGAAGAACGTATGTTCTTCACTTACCGTGTAGCAGTAGATCGATCAAATGGTTTAGGGTTGGATGGATCGGGTATATTTATAGGATTTTGGAGTCCTAACAAAGGTAGTGTTCGATTGAGGGTAATACATCCCTAATAGAGTCCTTACTCTAATAGACACTTACTAGATTAGGTTAATCTTTCCCTGGATAAGCTCTGAGTTCGAACGGGTCACGAACTGAATTAACGCCTTAGGTCAGGGCGTCGATTCTTTAATTAACGACCTAGTTCAGGTCGTTTCTTAAGAAACGCCATGTATAAGGGCGTTCCTTGTTTGTAAAACACGCCTAATATATGGGCGTTTCTTTCACTTACCTATTTGGTCGCGTGAGAGTTGACGACCACATTCGTGGGCGTCCTTTCTTTAGTCACGCCGTATGTAGAGGCGTTTCTTTTTAAATTAACGCCTTACTCAGAGGCGTTATCTTTAATTTGTTTTATTTTATCTGTATTACTTCTGTAATATGTATGTTTTTAATTTTATTTCAATATTCATTTATCAGGGTTGCTACACCCTCCCCCACTTAAAAAGAATTTGGTCCCCAAATTCAATATATATAATTATACACGTGGAGAGTGTATATACCTCTTAGAATAACTCGAGAAATCGTTTCTTCATAGATTCCTCGGTCTCCCATGTCGCTTCGCGTTCGGGATTCTTATTCCATTGCACCTTGAGCATGGGAATAACCTTATTCCTTAGAGCTCGTATTTCTCGATCTAAGATCTTCATAGGCTTCTGTTCATAGGTGAGATCTTTCTGGATCACCAGATCTCTATGTTCAATAATATGAGATGGATCGTGCACATACTTCTTCAACATGGATATGTGAAATATATTATGTACCTCGGACAATTGAGGAGGCAATGCGATGCGATAAGTAACCTCGCCAACTCTTTCAAGTACCTCAAATGGTCCGATGAATCTTGGCGTAAGCTTGCCCTTAACACCAAATCTTCGTATGCCACGTCCAGGCGATATCTTGAGGAATACATGATCTCCGATTTGGAATTCAAGATCTCTCCTTCTTGTATCAGCATAAGCTTTTTGTCTCGTCTGAGCAACTTGCAATCTTTCTCTGATTACTTGTATCTTCTCAGTTGTATCCCTTATCATGTCTGGACCTAGCAGTTATTTTTCTCCAACTTCGTTCCAGCATATGGGTGATCTGCAACTCCTTCCGTATAAGGCTTCGAAAGGTGCCATTTGGATACTAGCTTGGTAGCTATTATTATATGCAAATTCCACTAGTGGTAAATGATCGTGCCAGCATCCTCCAAAGTCAATGATGCATGCTCTAAGCATATCCTCAACAACCTGGTTAGTTCTCTATGTCTGACCATCCATTTGTGGGTGGAAAGCAGTACTAAAGTTGAGCCTTGTTCCTAACGAATGTTGTAATCCCTTCCAAAAATGAGAAGTAAAACGGGGATCTCTGTCAGACACGATTGAGACAGGAATTCCATGTATCCTGACTATTTCCTTGATGTACAGTGCAGCTAGCACATCAATCGACCATCGGCTTTTTATTGGCAAGAAATGCGCCGATTTAGTTAATCGGTCAATGATAACCCAGATTCCATCATGTCCTCCTTTAGATTTAGACAAACCCATGATGAAGTCCATACCAATATCCTCCCACTTCCACTTAGGAATATCTAGAGGGTGTAGTTTTCCAGCAGGCTTTTGGTGTTCCGCCTTGACCTGTTGGCATGTAAGACAGCGTGATACATAGTCCGCTATTTCTCTTTTCATATTGGGCCACCAAAAGTTCCTCTTTACATCTTGGTACATTTTAGTTGATCCAGGATGAATAGTGTACCTTGATCGGTGAGCTTCATCTAAGATCTTCTTCTTTAATTCCGGACAATCAGGTATACAAGTTCTACCTTTGAATAATAATCTTCCATCAGAAGTTAGTTGAAAATCAGATTGTCCTTCTAATCTGCCCTTGATTTCCACTAATATAGGATCATCACCCTGAAGTGCTTGTATCTCAGATAATAAATCTGACTGTATGCTTACATGAGATAATGTAACAAATTGGGATTCCGTGTCCAAGCTTATATTGAGCTCGGAGAATTGTTCAAGTAACCTCCATTCTTGTATCATACAATTGGCTATCATTGCTCTCGGCTTTCGACTAAGGGCATCAGCAACATAATTACCCTTTCCGGGATGGTATTGTATATTGAAGTCGAAGTCCTTGAGATATTCTAGCCAGCGTCTTTGTCTCATGTTTAGCTCCTTTTGTGAGAATAGATATTTGAGACTCTTGTGATCGGAGTAGACAGTGAACTGTACTCCATAGAGATAGTGTCTCCATATCTTTAGGGAAAATACTACCGCGGCCAGTTCTAAGTCATGGACGGGGTAATTCTCCTCATGCTTCTTCAGTTGACGTGAAGAGTATGCTATGACCTTTCCTTGTTGCATTAGGACACATCCGAGGCCAATGCCAGAAGCATCAGTGTAGACCTCGAATTTCTCTCCTTCTATTGGTAGAGCTAACACCGGAGCTATAGTGAGATGATCCTTAAGAGTTTGGAAACTTCTTTCACATTCCTCACTCCATTCATATCGGATCTCCTTACGAGTTAACCTTGTAAGGGGCACGGCGATCTTAGAGAAATCTTTGATGAATCGCCGATAATAGCCTGCAAGACCTAAGAAACTTCTGATCTCGCTTGCATTAGTGGGTCTTTCCCAGTTTCTTACAGCTTCAACCTTTGACGGATCTACAGATAAACCGTCCTTGGATATGACATGACCGAGAAAAGCCACTTCTTCAAGCCAGAACTCGCATTTGCTGAGTTTAGCATATAATTGATTTGTCCTCAAGACTTGCAATGCAATCCTCAAATGCTCTTCATGTTCTTCCTTAGTCTTAGAATATATCAATTTATCATCAATGAAGACTACTATGAATTGATCCAAATAAGGCCTGAATATGCTATTCATTAACTGCATAAAGGCAGCAGGGGCATTTGTTAGTCCAAAAGGCATAACAACAAATTCGTAATGGCCATACCTGCTTCTGAATGCGGTCTTGTGAATGTCATCATCCTTGATTCTTAACTGATGATATCCCGACCTGAGGTCAATCTTGGAAAAATATTTGGATCCTGAAATCTGATCAAATAATTCATCGATTCTCGGCAGTGGATACTTGTTCTTGATAGTAAGATGATTCAACTGTCGATAGTCGATACACAATCTCATGGATCCATCCTTCTTCTTTACAAATAAGACTGGTGCTCCCCACGGGGAAGTACTTGGTCTAATAAACCCTTTTTGGATTAGTTCCATCAACTGCTCCTTCAACTCCTTGAGTTCAGCAGGGGACATTCTATATGGTGCTTTTGAAACAGGACCAGCACCAGGGACTAAGTCAATGGTGAAGGCCACTTCTCTTTGAGGGGGTAATCCCGGCAAATCTTCTGGAAATACGTCTGGGAATTCTCGCACTACCTGAACGTCTTCTATCTTGGTTTTCTTAGCTTCTTTAACAGTGACAAAAGCAAGGAAGGATACACATCCCTTCCTGACGAGCTTGCTTGCTCGAAGAGCCGAAATAAGAGGGGATTTGCTTCGACTCTTAGGACTAGTATAAGTCAGTTCTGGAAATTCTTTGAAAACGATCTTGCTATTACGGCAATCAACCGTTGCCTGGTACTTAGATAACCAATCTGCTCCTAGTATAACATCATATTCTTTTAGATCTAAACAGATAAGATCAATAGGAAAATTCTTTCCTCGAACCAATACCTCACAGTTTTGGTAATGATGCGTGATATCCGTCTCGTTTCCGAGAGGAGTAGACAACACTATTTTCATCCATTCGGTTCTAGAGGTAACGGGTCAGCAAACTTCTTAGAAACAATAGAATGCGATGCACCCGTATCAAATAAGACATGTGCATATTTGGAACAAATTTTCAATGTACCTTCCACTAATCCGCCTTCTTCTTCAGGTTCGGTCTCCTGTATTGCATGAAGACGAGCATTCTTTGTCACCGGGCGTTTACCATCGCCGGCTTGGTCGTTCATTAATGGACACTCGAGAATCCGATGCTCACGGCTTCCACAACGGAGACAAGCTCCTAATTTCCTCCAGCATTCTTCCGTCTTGTGACCAGCCTTGTCACAATGCTTGCAGACTGTATTCGAAGGGGTAGTGGTGATAGAGAAAGGCTTGGTCTTCTTGAATTTCTGATCTTGAGAGGAAGAACCTCCATTATTGGGCCTCTTCTTAAAGTTGGGTTTGAAAGAACCCGAACCCGTGACTTGTTCCTTCTTGTCTTTTCCACGGATCCTATCAGATAGTTCCGTGGCATCTTCAAGTAATTGAGCTCGGCGCACTATTTCAGAATAAATTTGGATGTCCATAGGCGCCAATTGAGTAATATAGTGGGGCCTAAGCCCATTAAGAAATCTACGGGCTTTCATCTTCTCCGTGCTAATAAGATGCTTAGCATATCTAGATAACCTGGAGAACTGAGCTTCATAATCTGCTAATGATAAGGATCGTTGCTTTAATGCAGCGAATTCGGCAGCCTTCTTTTCTTGGACTCGGTCCGAGAAATATTTAGCATTGAAGTATTCCACGAATTCTTCCCATGTTACTTGAGTAGGATCGATGGTTGCTTCAATAGACTCCCACCAGCATCTAGCATCTTTCTCTAACTGGAATGTAGCTGATAGCACTTTATCCTGGTCCGTGCATTGCATGACACGGAATATGCGTTCGGTTTCCCGAACCCAATGCTCGGCATCGTCCGGATCGGTCGATCCCATAAACTTCGGGGGATTCATATTCTTAAAGGCTTGGTGTAAGCTTCCAGCTCGTGGAGCACCACCTTGTGCTACCTGTTGTAGCACTTGGGTCATCCCTTGAAGGGTACGCTACATGTTGCGCCATTGAGCACGTTCGGCAGCCATTATCCTACAATTACAATAACTATATTAGTACGTGATCGTATTTAAAGACTCGTATACTATGTTAAATCTAACCCTTGGTTCTACCTAATCTCAATGGTTTAAAGGTTCAACTTATCCTTGGACTTGGGTTTTTCCTAGGAATAGAATACCTTAGGCTCTGATACCACAAAGACTGTCACGCCCCGAGCGCGGAAGATACCCGGAGATGCGCGACGTGTCTATATCAATCATATCAATCAGAGTGGTCGTATATTCGACGCAAAGACAGAGATGCGCAAAATAGCAAGATAACCCAATCCTTTATTTCATAATGGATAGACTATTACAAATCCAATACTCTGTTTAATAAAAAGGAAAAGAATACATATTTGACTCAAGAAACTATAGGAAAGACTAGACGACACTTGAGCAGCTCTATCACTTTCACTCTTGAACATTCCCATCCGATTGACTTCCATCGTCGTCGGACTTACCTGAAAAGTACAAAGGGACAAACGGAATGAGCGAACGCTCAGTAGGAAATTATATCTCAAGTACTAGCAAGGGGTTTAAGTAATTACATCTTTCATGAATGCAATAAAGCTATGCATGCTCGCATAAAACGACAAGATAGAGAGAATGTAATATTAAGAAATAAGATGAACTTAATCATGAACTTCCAACAAGATGACAAGTGTATTCAAGGTATTCAAGCAAGCACGTTTAACAAGTCATGTCAAGAACTTTGGCTATCATGTATCAAGCAAGTAAATTACCCTTTTTCGGGCCACGCATTTCATGTAAAGTCAAGTACGATTCAAGTACAAGATGTGTGTGGAATGTCCAATCAAGCAAGTCAAGTACTCGGTATAATGCCAGATACCTTATCATTTTAACTCCCATGGGCACAAGTACTTTCGGGTGCTCCTCCCAGGACCAGATCGGGCCCTATATGCACAGGCATTTATCATGTATTTTTGACATCCACTCTTGTTTATATAGCCAATATAGAGTTTCAATATTCAAGCTTGTAGACATGTATGACAACTTTGACAGAATAGAGTCCAAAAATATGACAAAGGACATAGATTGGCGATAATAACGGTAAAATCACGATATCAATAAAACTAGGTAGAATATGGTTCCCTTAACTTAGGTCCCATGACAAATCAATATGGACATTCTTTATATAGAATTGAGGTCCACATAAACATTAGATCAAGCAAGATACCCTCATTCTTATCATAGAATTGAGGTTTACAAGAACGACATGATATGGCATGATATCATCATCCCATTAAGAATTTCTTATGATATACTATTTGTATAATCATAAGGGCCGGTATACCATGTTTCTTTAGATTGACATGGCAAGGATCGTGTAATGGGTTTTTAGGGTACAACCAGCTCAGTCGGCCTTGAGGGAATCCAAGGCTACGAGGAGTCTTACGGAGGTCTCTATGACTAACTCGCTAGTCCAAAGGAACGGAATGTCCAATGGAGAGCTTGTATGTCAATGAGAGTTGAGTGTGATCGATGAAACAACGTGAAACGTGGGACTATACTCACGGAGTGGAGAATAGTGCCGATATATATATTATATAACATATGAAATCATCGGTTAACAAAAACAGTGAAAAATCAGTTTTATAGTAAAATAACGACTTAGGTCAAGTCGTTTCTCAAGTAATTAACGCCTAACAGAAGGACGTTTACATATTTCTATTTTACAGAATTTTCAATAATTTTATTAATTCATGAAAAACACGCCCTAGTCAGGGGCGTTAGTCAGGTAAGTAACGCCTAACATAAGGGCGTTTACATATGTTCCGTTTTGCAGAATTTCATTATTTCAATAATTTATATAAAACGCACCCTGGACAGGGGCGTTTCTTCAGAGTTGACGACTATATAAGCAGGCGTCTCATTATTTAAATATTTGACAGTATATAAATAATTTTCAGGATTTATTTAAAACACGCCCTGGAAAGGGGCGTTACTGTTTAATTTTATTTTACATGATATACATAGTTCAGGAATTTACAGAAAACGCGCCCTAGAAAGGGGCGTTTCTTTTCAATTTACGCCCTGTGATGGGACGTTAACAGGTGTAAAACGACGTTGTCAAGGACGTGAATTCAAGGAATTTACAATATTTCAACAAATAAATTTCCAAGACAGGAGACATGATCATGACAAGAAAATTAGCGGGAATCTACAGGTAGAGTCATGCAAGATATTAGAATCGATATTTCATATTTATTGAATTTTAAACGGGATCAATTATTGATTACATGCGATTGTTCATGAAATTAACGCCTGTATACAAGGCGTATACTTTTAATTAACGACCACTGTGATGGTCATTTTTTTTAAAGTAGCGCCCTATTCAAGGGCATTTCTTGAAAAATTTACAGAAAACGTACTAAAACTACATGCAAACTGTATAAATATATCATGCATGGTACTTCTTATATTTATTTTTAGTTTGGGCTACGAGACTTGAGAAAATCCTACCTTATGATCTGGATGAAGGAGATGAAAGGGCTTTGAAGCTTCAACTGCAACTTAATAGAAGAAGAACAATCGTTCTTCCGTCAACCTGGAGAGGAAACGAAGGAAGATTAATAATCTTCACAGACATACCGGAAGCTAGGACAAATAACGAGGAATCATAACCTCGTTCTTTACGCAAGCACCTGATCCTTAACCTGCATTAAAGGAGAGGAAGAATAATCAATATTCTTCATGCGACTGTAAACAGACGGGCAAAAGAAAACAAGAAGAACGTATGTTCTTCACTTACCGTGTAGCAGTAGATCGATCAAATGGTTTAGGGTTGGATGGATCGGGTATATTTATAGGATTTTGGAGTCCTAACAAAGGTAGTGTTCGATTGAGGGTAATACATCCCTAATAGAGTCCTTACTCTAATAGACACTTACTAGATTATGTTAATCTTTCCCTGGATAAGCTCTGAGTTCGAATGGGTCACGAACTGAATTAACGCCTTAGGTCAGGGCGTCAATTCTTTAATTAACGACCTAGTTCAAGTCGTTTCTTAAGAAACGCCATGTATAAGGGCGTTCCTTGTTTTTAAAACACGCCTAATATATGGGCGTTTCTTTCACTTACCTATTTGGTCGCGTGAGAGTTGACGACCACATTCGTGGGCGTCCTTTCTTTAGTCACGCCGTATGTAGAGGCGTTTCTTTTTAAATTAACACCTTACTCAGAGGCGTTATCTTTAATTTGTTTTATTTTGTCTGTATTACTTCTGTAATATGTATGTTTTTAATTTTATTTCAATATTCATTTATCAGGGTTGCTACACCACCCACTTCTGAGTGGCCATATGATTCCCAACCTTATTTGCCCCCGTACAAGTGTGTTCAGATTGAAGGTTCTTTATCTGAAATGTATGGCCATCAGGTAAACGAGAAGCATGCATTCTCCACTTGCATCTCTTCTCAGCACAAACTACTGTGACCCTAGTTGGTTCTGATTTACTGTACTGGACTGTAAATTCATTTTTGATTGCATGCTGGGCAAGTGCTAATCTGAATGTATTAATATTGTCAAATCTACTTCCTAAAGACATATCCGGATCATGAATGTTTCGGACAATAATGGTACCTTCACTGTCCCCTTCCTCCACCTCTATATCACACTCAGAGTTTGAGGAGAAGTAACTATCACGACTGTCATCAGTATAAACCTCATCATCAGATATATCACCCTCCCTAAATAGAGTCTCTGCCTCATTATTGCCTGGAGGCTCAACCTCAACATACTCACTGTCATCTCCTAATGGATTCCAGTCTGGATCATCTTCTGAAGGCATTGCATTTTTTGCATTAGACTTTCTTCTAGTCACAGATGTTACTGTCTTCATTTTTGGATCAGAAGAAGCTAAAGGCACTCCAATATATTGGGTGGCAACATAAAGCACAATGCACAAATCATGGCTATACTTATCAAAAAGAGAAATCACATCCTCATCTGAACTAATTCTCACATATTTCTTAGGACTCGACTTCGGTACTAAAACATAGAAATCAATCGTCTGGTCATGGCCCCATTTGGTGACTTGAGAAGCTAACACTCTTAGCTCCCTCAAATGAGCATAATCTCTTTCAAAGGAGTAGGCTTTCTGTCTAAAACCTATGGGGATCATTCTTCCTTCTTCCTCAGAAGTCTTAAAATGCCCTCCATAGTGAAGTTTCAATGTAAATGTGTCTGCCATAACTGTGCTTTCGATGCTTAAAATAAGATAGAATACAAAAGCAAAATAAAGGGGATGATAAGTTTGTATATAACACATAAGTAAGTGCAAACAGTCTTAGTAAATAGGTCTTGTACAATTAGTAAAAAATACAATTCAAACCTCAATTAATAGGTATAGACCACAAGCACGGCCACCTTGATTCACTGCTGTCTAGATAGGAATACCCCCTACACATATAGAAGACCGTACTAAACGTTACTCCAAATAAATAAATCAAATCAACTATACACAAACAAAGGAATCATGCCACAATCACCTTCACCCCAGCAAGTTTATTTTCTGTAGGGTAGAGTTTACGCATTCACTTGCTATGTCTCGTTCTGAAGCTGCAAATACGCAAAAACGCCCAATCTCAGACGAAGACAATAAATAATGCAAACCCTAAACCCTAATATTATCATCCTCATCAGCATATGTTCCTACCGGACGCATTAACTAACCGTCGACCAGGAAATAGAAGAAGATGGCATCCACAGTCAAGAGATAAACAATAGGGTTTTTTACATGTCGAGGGACAGAGATAGAGGAGAGGGAGACCATACGAAGAGGGGGACCGATGGGGCCGTGAGGGTTCAGAGAGAGTATGGGAGACTTACCCAGTGGAGCAGAAGAACCCTTCCGTTGCGTGAGAACCCTTCCGTCGCGTGAAGGCCGTTGCAGGTCAGCGATGGAGCGGGATAACCCTTTCGTCGCGTGAAGGCCGTTGCAGGTCGGTCGGAGATGGAGCGGGAGAACCTTCCGGTGCGTGAAGGCCGTTGTAGGTCGGAGATGGCAGACGATCCCGATGGGGCCGTGAGGTCGTGGGTGAGGCTGGTGAAAGGTTTGCGAAGGGGGAAACCACATCGCGTGGGCGGGGGTGGTAAACCGAAGGGTAGATTAGTCATTTAATACCGTAACCATAGTTAAACTCGAGTCAACATCACGGCAGTGACGGGAAGAGTATAGCTGCAATCATTTACAGTATTTAGAGGATATTTTTGATAATATGACTATATGAAGGGTATATTTGGCATAACTAATATTTAAGAGGGTATTTATGTAAAAAACCCTTTATGTTAATCAAACAAAAGTCATGATGAGGGCATAACGACCACTATTTCGTCACATTCGGGGATTTTTTTTTGACAATTGTTCAAAGTTAGGAGAATGGATAGAAATATGATGCATCGTAGAGATATATTTATAAAAATTCTTATTCCATCACCATAGTTCAGAGTCTAACTCCAATCAATCGTATTATTGATTGGTCTGCCACATTTGACCCGACTTGGTCCCACCCAACTCCATAAAGATGAATTATGTTCAAAATTTCGAGCTTCTTACATCGGGTCAGGATAGAGAGAGCGAAATCTGAATCGAATTTGCTTCGACCGAATCTAATTTGTACCGTTTGATCGTCTCCATCCTATCTAATAAATAAGGAGCACACCGTAGGATGTACGAGTCCGCCACATCACTCGACCATCCAAATGTGTGAGATCCAATGCCCGTCGGTTTGTCCTGCTTCCTTAACTAAATTCACTGGAACGATGGGAAGTGTGATTGGTGTTTTTTGTTTGTACTAAAACTGTGAACTTAGTCTGTGATAGCACATATTAGTGTAATTTCTCACGCTACCCTGTGTGGCCTATGTCATTAACTTTTAGTTCGACAGCAGAGCAGAGGCCGCAATCCATCCAAACATGTACGCTCTTTTCATTGGTGACATCCCGGCCTGTGAAGAAAGCAGGTATAAAGCGAGCATGTCATTATTTGTATATATGCTTCAATTTAATATTTGAATTATCTGATTTTATTCATTATCTGATTGATGATTAGAATATTGATCGGTATTAGATTTGAATTCATTTTTCACACAATCCAAGTTATCCAATCCAATTGTATTAAATTTTCAAACTTAGATTCTTTTTATCTAGGGATGTAGGTAGATGATTAAAAGATTATATTAGTGCATATATATTACATGCACATATATTATATATAAAAGAATTAAGTATGGATATATTATGAAGTGGATGATATAGTGTGCCAAGATCTGAATGTTTTATGGATCCGAGCAAACAGATACCAAATCAGATATAACCTAACATTACGGGTGTGAAGTTGAAGCAAATCTGAATAATATCGATATCCGTCCACAAATTTAATGTATACATTAAAGGGATGTTTGCATATATTCCTCTCTAAATATCAGTTATACTAAATTATACCTCTCATTTGAACATATTATTAAGAATAATCATCCATTTAGACTTAAATATTGTGGTTATATACATGTGATTTACTGCCATCGATGGGAGATAAATATTTCGTAGAATATGTCATCTACCACCGTTAGGTGTAGAGCAATACCTAAAATACCTTTACTCGGAGAGAGAGAGAGAGAGAGAGAGAGAGAGAGAGAGAGAGAGAGAGAGAGAGAGAGAGAGAGAGAGAGAGAGAGAGAGAGAGAGAGAGCCCTCTCTCCTCCCACCCCTTCCCCTCCCACCTCCAATGAGGCCCCCCTCTCCCTCCACCCCAACCTTCGGCCAGCCCCCCTCTGTGCTACATCTAGCTTCCACAGCCTTCACCCCTTCGCCCCCTCCAGTCAGCCACCCACCTACGGTGAGTCCCCCCGCACCTTGCTGCTCCAACCCCCCCACCCCCTCACCACCAACAGCCCACTCTCCCCCTACCTCGCAATCGTCGACACTGCTCTCCCCCACCCTCCTGTTGCTCCACCCCCCACCCCCTCACCACGGATGCCACCTCTCCCTCACCACCATCAGCCCACTCTCCCCCCACCTCGCAATAGTCAACACTGCTCTCCCCCACCCTCCCTATTGCTCCTCCCCCACCCCCTCACCACAGACGCCCCCTCCCCCTATCCCCCCCATCTCACACCTAGCGGCGCTCCCCCCCCTCCCATTAGGGCTTCCATCAGGGAGAGGGAGAGAGTGTAGCAACCCTGGTAATTATCTGAATTTTTTTAGATTTCTCTAGAATTAAAAAGGAATTAATCAAGCATTTAATAGGCTTAAATGGGCTAATTAATTTAAATGGTTAAAAGCCATTACTAAATAAGCCCAATTAGTAACTAAAGAGTTAAGCCCATTTAAAATGGACCTAAAGACCAAAACTTCAACTTTAAGGCCCAAGCCCAGCCTTAGAGACGTATTAGGGAAATTTTCCTATTTGAATTAGATAAATAGAGGATAATTAAGAGAGGAATTTGACTAAAATTCAAATTTCAACGGCCAAACCAGGTCGCGGTCAGTCACGCGATCACGTTCTGGAGGTCGTGGTCCAGAGAAGACCACGTTCAAGTTCCGTAAACGGAAGTTGATAAACCACGGAGGATTTGGATTTTTATTCATCTAATCGCCATATATCGATGCTATCCAATATGAAAACTTACCTAGAACTCTTAGGGGATCGAATTGACACCCCATAGGACTCTTAATTTGACCTAATCTCTCAACCCTAGGTCATTCCCTATAAATAGGGCCCAGATTCGTCCTACGCCAACCCTAATTTTGGATCACGTGATTCGAAGGTATGGCATCGTTATTTTGAGTTCTTCCTTTAGAGTTAATTACTCCTTTTAGTGTCTTCTAACCCTCTGCAAACTTTCGTGTTAAAAGAACAAGAGGTTAAGGAGCTAGAGCACTCGGAAGTAGCAGTTTCTACGTAGGATGCGTAGGAACCAGCACCCTCTTTCGACGATAAATTTGAAGTTTAGGGACCATAGCAGAGGTAGGTTATCTCATGATTGGTTTAAACAACTTGTTAGGAGTAAAAGCCTTCTAGCCTTGCTCGATTTCATGCATTATACATGGAGAATTTTATGTTTTTCCATGACTGCGCAGTTAGATTTTTCATGGCATGCTATCCCTGCAACACTAATAAAAAGATAAGAAGTTGTGATCAAATTCATGTTTTCTCATGCATTAACCTCATGCTAAGCATGCTGTCCTACCTTATTTTTACTATTTTAAATAGCTTTCATCCATTAATTGCCTAGAATAGGCTCTGCAAACATGGATTCGTCTCGATCTGTTGTAGACAGAAGGTGATCTTGTAGAGCCCGCTACCTTCAAGTAGCGGTCTTCGACCAACGGCGTTCTGATTTCTGTTACTAGATCAAACCCTATTCGATCCCTATTATATCTGATAGTAATCATGCCATATCTTGTTTATTTATGTTCCCAGATCATGGCATGATCTATACTCCATGTTAGTATGTTTTAAAAGCTTATTTTCATGTACGTTATTTTCATGATCAAACCATATAGTTTTGTATTTGAGGGGTTTTGATGCTAGTTCCTATACTTTGATTTATGCTTTGGCACGTTCCCTTCTCATCTCATATTTTTGTTTTGGTTACTGCACACATAGCCCGTACTTCGATACGACGCTATTAGTTCACATGCACATGTTAGGAAACTCTCTTGGACTTGAGAGCCTCTCCGTCGGGTATTCCTTCTGTCGGACTAGGTGACTTGTTTCAAGGCCTCCGTAAGACTTCGTGAGTCTAGGATTCCTACTAAGATGCCAAGCTGGTTGTATCCTAAAAATCTAATAGTCTAGAGAGCACTTCGTGTTTCCTACATTTTCTGTGACCTATCTTGATAGCGGCCAGGAGGAGACCGCTACCTGAAGATAGTGGTTGGCCCATGATCACTATCTTGTTCAGTCTTCTGGTTGAGTCGACCTGTTCCTTCTCCTGCGTCGACTCCACTCCTGATAGCGGTCTTGACTTGACCGCTACCTTAAGATAACGATCCTCATTGAACCACGTTTTGTCATCTTGCTCTCCAACCCGAGGTTTGACCCAAGGGTTGATCTTGCTCTACCATCAGGTGATCTTATGATTATCTAAAAACCAAAATCTTAATCATTAAGTCATTAATGAATTATGAAAATTGATAAATATGCCGTTATGCTGTCGAAATTCCTTCGTGACATAATATCCTATTAAATCATTCTTGATCCCTCCTGTTCGTTTTGGTACGTTCTTACCTTGGTTACATTCGCCATGCAACTATTGTTTGAACTTGATATTATTGATCTACTTTTTTATTATTTCTCGTGGAAGTAGCTTGATTTATAACTTGAAGATGCAAGGGCGGGCACGGACGGTGTCCAAGGGCTCCACGCTAGCCCCCTCGGTAGATGACCAGAAACAAACTATTAACCATGGGGTATGATGAATATTGGCGTCGCATTGCACTGGGAGTACTTTTTTTATAAACAGGTGAAATCCACGAGGCAATCTCATGAAATTATACTTGCTTGTTACATGACTTTCTAGTGCATAGCCTTTTCAAGGTTATGAAAAGTATATTCTCGTTATATCATAGTACATTCTCGTTATTGAAAGGCTATATTATAATCTTGCTTGATCATGCTCTCATATTTATTTGAAATCTCATATCTCTATACTTATCTTGATACTAGTTGTTACTTTGGTTTTATCGTATATTTTATCGCATCTTATTTCATTATCATACCCTCTAGAGCTAAAAATGTTAATTACTTTAACATTGCCATCATGTTGATACGAAGATATTTACTGGGCGAGTGCGCTCATTCCCTACTTTTCTAATCTTTTTCAGGAGACTCTAGCGGGTCGGAATCAGACTACTCAAGTGACGGGTCCGAGGGCGAATGAAGGATGAGCAAAGTCGTAGATCATCATGAGTCCATCTATGTTAGATAAAAGTCATGTCTATATAACTTTTTTTCCTTTTTATTGAGTCTAGAGAGTTGTAATGTCAATGGAGTGAAATGTTGATTTGTAACCCCTGAATTATTATTCAATAAAGTGAAGATTTTTGAGTATATGTTGTGTTCACTCTTTTATGTGTGAATGTTGCGCTCTGATTATCATTTTAGCTTGAGACTTTATTTGCCGGCTGTTCGCTTTCTCGACTTAAATTCGTTGCATATCTCGGGACGTGACAGTTAAGTTGGTATCAGAGCGCTGGGCTTAAGTAAGTCCTAAGAAAATGTCAAGTCATCAGTTAAGTCCAAGGTTGTAAGAACCCATACCTATGAACTAGGAAGAAATTTCCTAACCCATGTGAGATTGGGTAGAGCCCGGGTTATGCTAGATCTCTAGTAAGAATTAACCTCTACGTTAACCCCCATAAATTCCCAAGAAAATAACAATTTTTGTATTTTCTCAGGAACCCTACTTTCCAAATGGCTGGCAATCGTGCGAACTGGGAAGCCATGCAGCAAACCGTCCAGGGTCTCACCCAGGCCCTCCAGACGGTAGCTCAAGTAGGAACAAGAGCTGGTGCCAGAGATCTGCATCGTAATTTTTGGAGTATGAACCCTCCAAGGTTCTCGGGATCGTCCAATCCCGATGAGGTCAAGAACTGGATTGACGAGATGGATAGAATCTTCAATGTTATGTAATGCACGGACCAGGAGAAGGTCCTGCTAGCAACATTCTAGCTCAACAAGAATGCACACACATGGTGGAAAGCCACCTCTGCCCATCTCCAAAATGTACAACTTAACTGGAAGGAGTTCCTTGAGCTCTTCCATGAAAAGTATTTCTCGGAGCATGTCCGAGAGAGACAGGCGGCTGAATTGGCCTCTCTTAGGCAAGGTATGATGACGGTGATGGAATATGAATTACAATTTTCAAGACTAGCCCCATATGCTCCACATCTAATTGGCATGGAGCTCCTCAAGGCCAACCAATTCATGGATGGATTGAGGTCCATCTTTGTCAAGCAGCTTGGCCCGCAAAATATCTGAACTTATACGGAGATGGTGCATAGGGCCCATTTATGTGAGAGGACCCTTGAAAAAGTCAAGAAGTATAAGGGCAAGGGTGAAGAATCTAGCCGCAAGCATGAGAAGAGATGACGGAAAGAAGAAAAGTTTAGCATCACGGGGACCTACAAATCCCATGACAACAAGAAGAGGTCCCGTAATGACAATGGGAACGGCAAGAATGAAAAGGGTGAAAGAAGAGGAAGAGAAGCAACTCATGGCGGCTTGCTCATCTGCGAGAAGTTCAGTCATTCGGTCGAAGAATGCTGGAAGCACCTCGACGCTTATCTTTGCTGTGGCAGCCGGGAGCACCGCATGCTAGATCGCCCCCTTATGAAAGAGCAACCCTCCAAGAATGATGGTGGGTGCAGGCGGCAGGCTTGTTTAAATGCCGTGATGGATGATGAAGCCCCAAAGGATGATGGTCTAATGGAAGGTACAATTCATATTTATTCATATCCAGCCTTTGTTCTATTTGATACTGGAGCTTCACATTCTTTTATATCCACTATGTTTGCTAAAACTTTGTCAGTTTCACATGTTCCCTTACCTTCGGACCTAGCTATTACCACACCTTTAGGTTCTGGAACCGAACTCAAAAATCCACTATCCAAATAGTGAGGTAACTATAGAAGGCCATAATCTCCCTGCAAATCTTGTATGCCTTGACATGGAAGGCTACGATGCCATCTTAGGTGTAAATTGGCTATGAGAACACTATGCCGACATTAATTGTCCCGATAGGTGAATTTCCTTCCACAAACCAGACCTTCCAAGGTTTTCTTTCCTTGGCATCAAATATAGGAAGCATCCTATTCTTATTTCTTCTCTTCACGCCTGCAAACTTATCTCGCAAGGTATTGAAGCTTTCCTTGCTTCCGTAGTTATCACCGAGTCTAAGGAACTCATTCTAGAGGAAATCCCTATTATAAGAGACTTTCCTGATGTCTTTTCTTCCGAACTACCTGGTTTACCGCCCGCAAGGGAAGTAAACTTTTCAATTGAACTAATCCCTGGAGCCAAACTTGTCTCCAAAGCTCCCTATAGAATGTCCCCCACAGAACTCAAGGAGCTGAAGAAGCAATTACAAGAATTACTGGAGAAAGATTTTATTCGACCCAACACATCCCCTTGTGGTGCGCCGATTCTATTCGTCAGGAAGAAGGATGGATCTCTCAGGCTTTACATCGATTACCAGTAATTAAATCAACTCACAATAAAAAATAAATATCCTTTGCCGCGTATTGATGAGTTGTTCGACCAGATCTCTAGAGCGGAGTATTTCTCTAAAATAGACCTCAGGCCTCGTTACCATTAGCTGAGGATTAAAGATGAAGACATTCACGAGACCGCTTTTCGAGCAGATATGGGCACTATGAGTTCATGGTTTTGCCATGTGGGTTAACCAACGCCCCTACAGCTTTTATATAACTTATGAACAATGTCTTCAGGCCTTATCTGGACCGATTCGTGGCCTACTTCATAAATGACATTCTTATATATTCCAAGACCCGAGAAGAGCATGAAGAACCTTTAAGAATAGCTTTGCAAATATTAAGAGAACACCAACTCTATGCGAAGCTCAACAAATGTGAATTCTGGCTAAAGGAGGTCTCATTCTTTGGCCACATTATTTCAAAAGAAGGGATCTCTATGGATCCTTCCAAAGTTGAAGTTGTCAAAAATTGGAGTAGACCAACAATTGTGTCAGAAGTCAGGAGTTTTCTTGGTCTGGCTGGCTACTACATGTGATTTATAAAAGATTTCTCTAAGATCGCCGTCCCTCTGACCATGCTTACAAGAAAGGAAAATCCTTTTATATGGTCAATGGATTGTGAGTAGAGTTTCTTAACTCTCAAGGAACATTTGACTACTGCACCCGTATTAGCACTACCTGTTGAATGTTGTGGTTTTAAAGTTTATACCGACGCATTAGACATTGGCCTTGGTTGTGTCTTAATGTAGCATGGTAGAGTCATCTGTTATGCTTCCAGACAGTTGAAGCGTCACGAGGAGAATTACCCGGTGCACGATTTAGAACTTGCTGCTATTATATTCGCCTTGAAGATATGGCGACATTACCTTTATGGGGAGAAATTCATGGTATTTTCGGACCACAAAAGTCTGAAGTATCTTTTCTCCCAAAAGGTGTTGAACATGAGATAAAGAAGGTGACAGGAGTACCTCAAGGACTTCGATTTCTCTATTCAATACCACCCGGGGAAGGCTAATGTTGTAGCGGATGCTCTCAGCAGAAAATCGCTGGCAACCTTATCGAGTCTCAGGAGAGGTATGACCAACCTTATAGAAGACTTTGCTCAACTAAATCAAGAGATTAACACAGAAAAAGAAGGGCGTATTGTTGCCAACATCCGATCACAACCAACATTAATTGAAGATCAATCAAATTTGCAAGAAAATGGGCCTACGCTGGTGGAGATCAAGGCTAATATTGATCAACGGCCAGCTTTTTCTATTACGACCGATGGAAGATTACTATTCCGAGATCGGATTTGTGTGCCGGATCATGCTGACACTAAAAAGCTAATTATGGAAGAAACCCATAGGTCAAGATATGCACTTCACCTTGGTGCTACCAAAATATATCAAGACTTAAAAAGAAACTTTTGGTGGCCCAATATGAAGAGAGAAGTGGCGGACTTTGTATCTCGCTACCTCACTTGTCAACAGGTCAAGGCGGAACACCTAAAGCCCGCTGGAAAGCTACATCCCTTAAAAATACCCGAGTGGAAATGGAAGAGCATAGGGATGGATTTCATCATGGGTCTGCCTAAGACAAGAGGTGGACATAATGGTATATGGGTGATTATTGATCGCCTAATAAAATATGTACACTTTCTACCTATTAAAAGTCGATGGTCCGTGGATGTCCTGGCAGCATTATATATAAAGGAGATTGTTAAATTACACGGTGTCCCTGTTGCTATAATATCTGACCGAGACCCTCATTTTACATCACAATTCTGGAAGGGTCTACAACACTAATTGGGGACCCGGTTAAATTTCAGCACTGCTTTTCATCCATAAATCGATAGCCAGACTAAAAGAACCAATCATGTAGTTGAAGATATGCTCAGGGCATATGCGATTGACTTTGGTGGGAGTTGGCATGACCACTTGCCTCGAGTCGAGTTCACCTACAATAATAGCTATCAAGCTAGCATACAAATGGCACCGTTCAAGACACTGTATGGAAGGAGTTATCGTTCACCAATCTGCTGGAATAAAGTTGGAGAGAAACAGCTTCTAGGCCCAGATCTTGTCAGGGAGACCACCGAGAAGATACAACTTATCCGGGAGAGACTCCAGATGGCCCAGTCAAGGCAAAATACATATGCTGATGTCAGAAGAAGAGACCTGAAATTATAAGTTGGAGACCATGTGTTCCTCAAGGTTTCCCCAAGTCATCGGATTTGAAGATTCAGCATCAAAGGCAAGCTTACTCCGAGATTTATTGGCCCTTTTGAAATTCTTGAAAGGGTTGACGAGGTCACGTATGGGATTACTTTACCTCCTCAATTATCTGGAGTGCATGATGTGTTCTATGTCTTGATGCTCAAAAGGTACGTTCATGACCCATTTCCTATTATAAGTCAAGATAATTTGGTGGTACAGAAGGATCTGACATACGAGTAAAGGCCACGTAAAATCCTTGATCGCGAGGTTCGTCAGCTCTGAAACAAAACCATTCCCATAGTAAAGGTCCAGCGGAATAAATGCTTGGAACAGGAAGCTACATGGGAGACGGAAGAAGTTATGGCAAGAGATTTTTGGAACTATTTAATTGTAAGTAAAAATGTACTCTCCATAAATCCCATGCAATGAATTTGGAGACCAAATCCTTTTAAGTGGGGGAGGGTGTAGCAACCCTGGTAATTATCTAGATTTTTTTGGATTTCTCAAAAATTAAAAAGGAATTAATCAAGCATTTAATAGTCTTAAATGGGCTAATTAATTTAAATGGTTAAAAACCTTTAACAAATAAGCCCAATTAGTAACTAAAGGGTTAAGCCCATTTAAAATGGACCTAAAGACCAAAAACTTGAGCTTTAAGGCCCAAGCCGAGAGCTAGAGACGTATTAGAGAAAGTTTCCCTATTTGAATTAGATAAATAGGGGATAATTAAGAGAGGAATTTGACTAAAATTTAAATTTCAACGGCCAGATCAGGTCGCGGTCAGTCGCGTGACCGCGTTTTGGAGGTCGCGGTCTAGAGAAGACCGCATTCAAGTTAGGTAAGTGGAAGTTGATAAACCACATAAGATTTGGATTTTTATTCATCCAATCACCATAGATCGATGCTATCCAATATGAAAACTTGCCTAGGACTCTTAGGGGATCGAATTGACACCCCATAGGACTCCTAATTCGACCTAATCCCTCAGCCCTAGGTCATTCCCTATAAATAGGGCCTAGATTCGTCCTACGCGAACCCTAATTTTGGATCATGTGGTTCGAAGGTATGGTATCGTTATTTCTAGTTCTTCCTTTAGAGTTAATTACTCCCTTTAGTGTCTTCTAACCCTCTGCAAACATTCGTGTTAGGAGATCAAGAGGTTAAGGAGCTAGAGCGCTCGGAAGTAGCAGTTTCTACGTAGGACGCATAGGAACCAGCACCCTCTTCCGATGACAAATTTGAAGTTTAGGGACCATAGCAGAGGTAGGTTATCTCATGATTGGCTTAAACAACTTGTTAGGAGTAAAAACCCTCTAGCCTTGCTCGATTTCATGTATTATACACGGAGAATTTTATCTTTTTCCATGACTACGCAGGTAGATTTTTCATGGCATGCTATCCCTACAACACTAATAAAAAGATAGGAACTTGTGATCAAATTCATGTTTTCTCATGCATTAACCTCATGCTAAGCATGCTGTCCTACCTTATTTTTTCTATTTTAAATAGCTTTCATCCATTAATTGCCTAGAATAGGCTCTGCAAACATGGATTCATCTCGGTCTGTTGCAGACAGAAGGCGGTCTTGCAGAGACCGCTACCTTTAAGTAGCGGTCTTCGACCAACCACGTTCTGATTTCTGTAACTAGATCAAGCCCTGTTCGATCCCTATTATATCTAATAGTAATCATGTCATATCTTGTTTATTTATGTTCTCAGATCATGGCATGATCTATACTCCATGTTAGCATGTTTTAAAAGCTTATTTTCATGTATGTTATTTTCATGATCACACCATATAGTTTTGTATTTAAGGGGTTTTGATGCTAGTTCCTATACTTTGATTTATGCTTCGGCCCATTCCCTTCTTGTCGCATATTTCTGTTTTAGTTACTGCACACATAGCCCGTACTCCGGTACGATGCTATTAGTTCACATGCACATGTTAGGAAACCCTCTTGGACTTAAGAGCCTCTCCGTCGGATATTCCTTCTGTCGGACTGGGTGATCTTATGTCAAGGCCTCCGTAAGACTCCGCGAGCCTAGGATTCCCACTAAGATGTCGAGCTGGTTGTACCCTAAAACCCAATAGTCTAGAGAGCACTTCGTGTTACCTGCATTTTCTGTGAACTATCTTGATAGCGGCCAGGAGGAGACTGCTACCTGAAGACAGCGGTTGGCCCGTGACCGCTATCTTGTTCAGTCTTCTGGCTGAGTCAACATGTTCCTTCTCTTACGTCGACTCCACTCCTGATAGCGGTCTTGACTTGACCGCTACCTCAAGATAGCGGTCCTCATTGAACCACGTTTTGTCATCTTGCTGTCCAACCCGGGGTTTGACCCAAGGGTTGATCTTGCTCTATCATCAGGTGATCTTCTGATTATCTGGAAACCAAAACCTTAATCATTAATAAATTATAAAAATTGATAAATATGCTGTTATGCTGCCAGAATTCCTCCGTGGCATAATATCCTATTAAATCATTCTTGATCCCTCCTATTCATTTTGGTACGTTCTTACCTTGGTTACATTCGCCATGAAACTGTTGTTTGAACTTGATATTATTGGCCTACTTTATTATTATTTCTCGCAGAAGTAGCTTGATTTATAACTTGAAGATGCAGGGGCTGGCACAGACGGTGTTCAAGGGTTCCATGCTAGCCCCCTCGGCAGATGGCCGGAAACATACTATTAACCATGGGGTATGATGAATACTAGCGTCATATTACGTTGGGAGTACTTTTTTTATAAACGGGTGAAATCCACGAGGCAATCTCATGAAATTATACTTGTGTAGACATGCTAAAATCAATACTATGTTGAGTAAATCTCATGTCATAATGAACTTCATTACTGGCTCAATATGAAGATTTTTTTAAAAATCTTGAAATTTTCTGATATATCTATAATTAGCGACCTCATTGAGGGCGCCATTTAATTGACGACTCGACATGTGTCGTTATTTTAATTAAGAGGCGACTGTCCACGTGGGTGCCATTTCCTGGTGCTACGCTTCCTATTGGAAATTACACTCAAAGAATTAACGCCCTTTTGAGCGGGCGTGCATTAATTGGCGCCGTTTTAAGAAGGCGTTGTTCTCTATTTTGTAAAATATGGAAAGTCAGTAATTTCTATAAATTATCTAGGAAATAGCGGCCGAATACGCAATCACCTTTTATGAATAGCGACCGTCTCTAGGTCACCATTTCAGTTCCGCCTCCGCTTCGTCCAGAGGGTGTCCTTCCTCGTTTTAACTCCATGATCGATCATAGAAAGGATATCCCTATTTAGAGATCATCTTCCTTGTTTTAATCCTATTAGAATGGGGATCTTTATCTCTATAAATACCTATAATTTTCCACGAGAGAGAGAGTTACACATCTTGATTTCTCGAGAGCTTCTTCCGTTAGTGATTGTTTAAAGCACAAGAAAAGGGTTGTCTTCCTCTCGTGCTGTCTCTGTTGTTGCTGTGGTTTCTTCCTCCTGCCGTTGCCAGCAGTAGTAGCAGCTCAAGTGCCTCTCTCCTTCTTCTGCTTACAGGCACAGAAGGGCCCAACTCTATTCTCCCTTATTTTTCTTTCTAGTTTGCATATTAGCATCACCTCCATCACGTAGTTCAGATTATTTCGGCATACTATCTATTAGCTCACTTGCATTCATATTCTCCCCACCTTTTGCTCCCTTCTTAAGGGGTTTAAAATAAACACAAGGTGTGTTCATGCCCACTTTGCATAGGTTGATTCTTTTAGAGCATTGATACTACGCTCATCTTTGGCTAATCCATATTTCTTTGTTGTCTTTGCTTGCTTTACAAGGGTAATCAAGATAAAAATCCCCTTCATCGGCCGGCCGGTTGGAGGAGGAAGTTGAACTCACATCTCACCCGCTTTACAAAGTATTCTCCGCGATCATCCTTTCTACTTTTGAGGTAACCCCTCTAGCGATCACACTCCCTAGTAGCATCACATGATCCCTCACCTTATTATTATTATCACTCTTATGTTAATTTTTCTTCTTTTTTAAATGTCTATGTGACACGTTCACAAATTGGCGGTCACGGTGGGACGCTTTCTGTTTTTATTTTGATTACCCCTCCTTTGGCACCCACGTGTGCCCCTCCCTTTGGCATCCTCACGTGCCCCTCCTTTTGGCACCCACATGTGTCCCTCCTTTATGCTCCAAGTAGCACACTATCTTTGTGCACCACGTGCACACCTCCCACTTGATTAGCCAATTTTTGAACTGTCTATATAATTTTTAAGGAGAAAATTTGATTTCTGGTAGCTTTATATTGCTCTCTGTCACTGAAACTAATCAGCGACCACTCAGCAGCCGCTATTCTCAGAATCAGCGACCTCTCACAGAGGTGCTCTTTGTGTTATTTTTCATATTATTTGCTATTTTTATAATCTACACCCCTTTACAGAGGCGTCATTCACACATTCAGCGCCTAACTCCAAGGCGCCAATTCTTGAGTCACCATTGACTTCCTTTTACAGTCGTTTACTATTTGTTGCTATTAGCACCCCTTCACAGAGGCGCCAGTTATTTAATCAGCGGCTGTCATACAGTTGCTATTCACTGAGACAGCGACCACTGTCTGGTCGCTATTTTCCTCTATTTTCACAGAATTGCTATATTTGCTGTTGTTTTGACTTGCTTGATTGGATTATTACTTAAATTCATCATTGATGGTTGATCCTACTTGCATTAGCTTGCATTAGGACATTTTGGTTGAGAGACCTCTCTCTACACTTTTAGGATCCTCTACACTCTCTTGGGAAAGGAAGGACCCTCCATTGAGCATTCCGTCTCTTTGGATTGGAAATTCCTTGACCAAGGCCTCCGTAAGTCCTCGCACCCGTAGATTCTCTCACAGAAGCTAGGCCGGTTGTACCTTTGAAGCACCTCGGAGCTTAGTTAACCCATGCGTTGGTGAGGAGAGAGAAAGAACCTAGTTAACCCAGAGATTACACTCAAATTAAAACTAGGATCTACATTGAATAGAGGGCTAACTACTCCATTAAAATTCATCCTTGCTTAAACTCAAAGAACGTTAAAATCTTCCCTAAGCATCATAACTTGTTTCGCAACTGGTTGACAACCTACTTGAGTGCTTATGTGCTATTTACCTTTGTTTGATTCGAATAACTCCTTATAACAACCATGATGCTTCGGTCAGGTAGAATTGTTAGCATGTTCAATCAAGAGTATGTATATGATGGTAGTGAGGATGGTCAATTTGACCAATCTTATGAGGTTCCCCCTCAAGGATTTATCCAATATGAGGTCCCTCCTCAGGGCTTCATTCAATATGAGGGGAACTACCCTCATGCTCACCCTCAAGTTCATGTGGTGGACACCACCACTCAAGGGGTTGAGTCTCCCTCCCAAACTCAGCCTATCACTCAAAACACATCTGGGGACGCTTCCCCATCTTTCAATATAAATGATCTTATCCATGCTCTGTCTCAACTAGATGACTCTCAACGTCAAGCGGTTCATGCCACTCTTAAAGAGAAATATGTCCCTTCATCTTCAAATCCTCCTCAGGCCATAGGTGGCCTTCCAATCAATGCTTCTAATGACCAGGCAGTCTCTCAGAAGATTCCATCTCGCCCGCGGACTCCCGTTATTCTTGCGCCGGCCCAACCGGCAAGTCACTCCGTGGCTCGCCCACAAATCCCCCTCCTCCTCAATTCTTAAGGAGGCCTATGCCAAATCCGTTCCCCGCTAATCTGGCCCTGGTCGAGTCTGATACCAACACCATTCTCCTCCAGAAAATTGCTAGTATGGAGGAACAACTTAAGAGAGTTACGGCCCCCAAGAATGCTCCAGAGATTACTCTCTCTACTCTTTCGGTCTTTCACTTGCCTCCTTCAGAGATGCCTAACTTTAGGTGTTACAATGGAACGGGCAATCCATTCATCCATTTAAAAGACTTCATGTATGAGGCATCCTTCTGGCAAGATAATAAAACTTCTTTGGCCTATCTCTTTAGAAGGTCCCTTGATGGCCCCGCCCTTGAATGGTTTTACTCCCTAGAGCCAGCCGCTGGAGACTTTGATATTGTTCAGCGGAAATTCTTGCAAAAATACAGGGACCGTGTGGGGCCATCTTTATCTATTACTGATCTTGTGGCCGAGAAGATGAAGTCCGATGAGGACTTTGTACAGTTCGCTGATCGGTGGAGGTCTATGGTCGAGAAATTGAAAGATGCTTTGTCTGAGTCAGAACAAGTAAAGATGATAGTCTCCAATGCCACTCTGCAATTCTAACATATATTGGCCATGAACAAGCTTAACACCATGGAGGAATTGTATGAAAGGGCAAGGTACATCCAAACTCAAATGAAGGATTCGCCCATCATGGGCATGTTTGAATCAAGACCAAGAATGATGAGGAAAAGTACAAACGTCAATACTAATGGTGGCACAACCGAGGGCACCGCCACTAATGAGCAGGTAGACGTGGTTGGCAATCCCACACCTTTCCGTAATCCTTCCAACCCAAGACCGCCACAGCCTCCACAACAATCTCCCTTCTTCAATCCCGCTCCCCAAGCAAACATTCCTCCTCGACCTTTCCATTCTCCTCCACAGAACCAGAATATACCATAAAATCCTCTAATCCCCCAGTAATACCACAATGTGTCTCCACTGACCAATTATGACCCTCAGCAGCTGAGAAGACCTGTAGGCCCCAAAAGAGCCCAATATCCTCCCCTACCCGAGAGCCTCCCCGATATATTTAACGCTCTTATGGCCGCTAACCTGCTCACCTTGCCAAAAGAAAGGACGGCCTGGCCCCCTAATGTGGATACCTCTCGGTATTGTGTCTTCCACCGGCAGCTCGGTCACAACATAGATCATTGCTTTCATTTCAAGGATTATATCTATGATTTGAATGATCAGGGCGGTATCAATTGGGATGAAATGAGGTAGTTTATTGCAACCCTGAAGACTAGAAGACCTCCTCGATAGTAGCAGGCTCAGTAGCCTCCTCAACAGCAAGTTCAGCAACCCCCACAGCAGCAGCAAGCTCCAGCACCACAACTGGATATGGGGATTGTCCACAATCCGCTACCGGAGCACCCACCACCCTGTCACCTCCTTCCACAAAGTGGAGAGAGAACAAGGGTGGCATGAAGAAAACGCCTCTGTCGGGGCTTTAAACCAAAACCAATCACCTCGTCTATTAAGAACAAACCCCCAACCAACACCTTTCCTCAACCTTCCCGTCCTCTTCTACGCACCACCAACCGAGTTCCTTCTCCCTCCACAAATCCCTTGTCAGCTAGGCTACTCCTCATTCACCCCTTACCTGTACCCATCCCTCCTCACGCCACCTCCAACTCTTCACCGACGAGGCCCCTTTTACTCCAACCTACACCGACTTCTGCTCCACCTCTCACAAATCCCTCGCCTCCACCTAGGCCTCTCCTCGACCGGTCTACACCGCCTCCAGCCATCCGAATATCGCCCACCCCTTCTAACCCCGCTCCTATTTCTATCCCCCCGGCTCTCACTAACCTTCAGCCTGCAAAGCCCCTCATAAGGGTGCCCTCTTCAATTGCACCACCTCCACCACCTGTTAACTCCGGTCTCCCTTCTACATCCACCAATCCTCTGCCTACCCGAAGTCCGACAGAGGCACAAAATTTACAACAATGGTGCTCCGTAGTGGACGGACATTCCACCATGTGTTTTCGCAACGGGAGCAAGAACCTTCTCAAGGACAAGAAGAGCAAGGGCAAGAACAAGAATCCATACCGGGCACTCAATATGACTTGTTAAAGCATCTGGACAAAACCCCTGCCCGGATTTCTATTCTGGAACTGATTAAAAGATCCACCATTCATCAACAAGCTTAAAGGAATATCTACAAAAGGTGATGGTCAACGAAGACATCCCGGCTGAACAGATTACTTCAGTCTTAACCCCAGCGGGTGATCAACCGGCTATTGTCTTTCATGAGCATGAGTTAGCTCCAAAGCCGGCCAGGAAGTATGCTTTGTGCATCACTGTTGATATTAATAAAGTGGTAGTTAGACAATGTTTAGTAGATACCGGAGCATCCATCAATGTGCTGCCTCTCAGCACTCTAAAAATGTGTGGCATTCTGGAAAGTCAGATCCGGCCGTCTACTATCACAGTTACTGCATACGACAACACAAAGAAGCCACCCATGGGCATGATCACCTTGAGAGTAGGGCTGGGTCCC
Organism: Amorphophallus konjac; assembly: GCA_022559845.1. Classification (NCBI taxonomy): domain Eukaryota; kingdom Viridiplantae; phylum Streptophyta; class Magnoliopsida; order Alismatales; family Araceae; genus Amorphophallus; species Amorphophallus konjac. The sequence goes on along the minus strand of CM040129.1, from coordinate 108,702,280 downwards.
GTAACTGTTACATCAGACTTTCATGTCTTGGACATGGACCCAACCTTTAACTGTATTTTGGGCCGTCCATATATCTAAGAGCTTGATGCCGTAGCCTCTACGAATCATCAATGTTTAAAGTTCCTACACAAAGGGCGCGTCATCAAGGTTACTAGCATGCCCATATTGCCATCAGAAGATATTCACTCTGCTACGTCTGTGCCCTCCATATGGCCAATCAATAAGCCTTTGTTATCTATGTTGGATCTTGCCAATCCGCGGCATGATTTGTTAAGACCACAGGTTTCAGCCTCTACGGCCGCTTCAATGTCACTCCCATTTCCAAAGCAAAAGAAGAAGAAGAATATGATGAGCACTCCAGGGTGGAAAATTTTGATGGGAATGGGATATAAATCTGGTAAAGGTCTGGGGGTTAACCTCCAAGGCAGGTTGAAGCCCATTAAGAGTCAAAATCTCATTCCTCGAGGTGGGATATAAAGGGCCGGGTAATAAAAAATCCGAGGAAGATGAAGGAGAGCCATGGATCACCATGACCTCCACCCTCAAGACAGACAGGCAGCCGCTCACATGGACTCTCTATACTCATTTTGTGAAATGGCCCATTGAACAAATTGGGGAACAAACTACAAACATCACTTCTGTTCTGGACAGCCAAGATGTACATGCACGTCAGTTTGCTCGCCACATAGCCCCGCTGGTCACTTACAAAGCCTTGGAGTCCTTGAGACCGGATAAGAGAAGAAAGATGGATGACTCGGAATGTGATTGGTATAGATGGTTTGACATGAATGACATCACAATTGCTTTGAGCCGACTATTTATGCCAACTGATAGGGAATGGCCACCACTTATTCATGAGTTGGTTGAAAAGCCGACAGTGATCACTGACAAAAGATAGCTATTGAGCAGTTATACAAATACAGGAGAGCCAGACGTGCCATTTGAACCAGGTTTTACTGTGGACAAGCTGTGGGCCGGGCTTTTCTTTGTTGATTCTTTGCACCCATCACTCATTACCTTTTGGTGCTCCAAATTGTTTACCTCCAATATCCCTAGACCACCCGTGGTCTTGATCTCCCTATCTCTCGATTTTCTACAAACTCCATCAAATCCTCCTCTGCTCATCGAGCAATTTTCCTAGCTCTCCATCACGCCCCCGCGTGGGCATTCTCTGATTCGATCCTTTTCAAATCTTTCCATTTCAACACCATCATCCACTCCTCCCTCTCGTTCCATCGCTATTTTTGAAAATGAAAAAAAAATGCCAAAATTCAAACTTCCCAATCCTCTATCTTCGTTGAAGAGACATCCTATTTTGATCATGAGTGTGCCACGATCCAAGGGCCGGTCATTCAAGGTCCGCTAATGGATTTTCTTTACCCCTCTGGTGAGAGGTCCTCTTCTGTACCTTCTCCTGTATCTACTCTTCCTTCTACCATCTCTTTAGAGTCTAATAATCAGGCTAGTTATTCTTCTTCTTCCTCTAGGAATAAGAGTCCTGGGGTAGTTACTATTAAGAAAGCCAAGGGTAAGCAGATTCCCCATAGGTTTTTAAGAGAGTTAGCCTGGAGATGCCAGTCATGTTTAGAAATTCCCCAATTTATAGAGGATCCGATTTCCCTGTCGGATTTGGAATGTGAGGGCGTGTGTTCTCTAGACGACGGGCTTGGGGTTTATGAGATTATGAATGATGAAGACCCTATCGAAGAGGGGGATGAAGTATATGATGAATATGAGGATGAGGCTGATACTTTTGCCAGTGGCATGAGAAGATTTGATGAACCATCTGCCTCAGTAGAAGAGCCTACCAAGGAAATTAATCTCGGTACCGAGAAAAACCCTAGGATTGTCCTCATAAGTAAAAACTTGCCTCCATCTGAAGAAGAGGCGCTTATCCAGGTTCTCCAAGAATTCAAGGACACGTTTGCATGGAGTTATGAAGATATGTCGGGTCTGGACCCTGCGCTTGTTGAACATCGCCTAACACTTAAGCCAGGGTTTGTCCCCGTCAAGCAGCGGTTAAGACGTTTCCACCCTCATATGGCATTAAAAATGAAAGAAGAGGTTGATAAGCTCCATAAAGCTAGATTTGTTAGAGTCGTCCTCTATCCCAATTGGGTGGCTAACATCGTGCCGGTTATGAAAAAAGATGGAAGAGTCAGAATATGCATAGACTTCTGGGACCTTAACCGTGCGTGTCCTAATGATGATTTTTCCCTCCCTCACATAGATGTTTTAATCGATAATACAGTAGGATACGAGACCCTCTCTTTTATGGATGGCTTCTCCAGATATAATCAAATCTGCCTGGCTGAAGAGGACCAACAGAAGACTTCATTTACTACACCTTGGGGTACTTATTGTTATGTGGTCATGCCGTTTGGACTCAAGAATGCCGAAGCTACCTATCAAAGGGCCATGATGGCTATTTTTCATGATATGATCCACATCTATATTGAGGTGTATGTTGATGACCTGGTAGTGAAGTCAAGAACTAGGATTGAGCATCCCGGGGTTGTAGCTAAGCTCCTACAGAGAGCACGAGAATATCAATTGAAAATGAACCCTAAGAAATGTGTGTTCGGTCTGTCGTCAGGGAAATTGCTTGGGTTCATTGTTAGTAAAAGGGGTATTGAGATTGATCCCAACAAGGCGAGGGCAATAATAGATATGCCTCCTCCAAAAAATTTGAAAGAAGTTCGAGGATTGATCGAGAGGTTACAATTTATTCGCCGATTTGTCTCCCAGCACTCACAAAGGTGTAGGCCGTTTTACGAGCTTACTAAGCCGGGAGTTAAATTTAATTGGGATGACAAGTGTCAGGCAGTTTTTGACGGATTAAAGGACGACCTGTCAAATCCTCCTGTCCTGAGGCTGCCGGTTCCAGGCAAACCGCTTGTTCTTTATATTTCTGTCCTGGATGACTCGGTAGGTGCTGTCCTTGCGCAAGTTGATGAAGAAGGCAAGGAGAGGGCAACATACTATTTGTCAAAGTTTCTCAACCCCTGTGAGCAGAAATATACAGCTATGGAAAAGACCTGTGCAGCTCTAGTCTGGGTAGTGCAGCAATTGAAGCATTATTTCTTAGCTCATGAGATTCATCTCATTGCTCGCATGAATCCCATCAAGTTCCTTCTCGAAAAATCTGTTCTAACCGACCGATTGGCACGATGGCAGAGCTTCCTTTCTCAGTTCGACATCATCTACATTCAACAAAAGGTGATTAAAGGCTATGCCATCGCAGAACATCTCGCTCATCATCCTCTTCCTCGATTTGACCGTGTCAACTCAGAGTTTCCAAAGGAGAAACTAATGTCCGTTAACCAACCTTCGGATCCCATGTGGACATTACATTTTGATGGAGCTCTGAATTCTCATGGTAGGGGAATCGGCATAGTTCTTTTAACACCCGAGGGCATCACCATTCCACTCGCCTCTCAGCTCACCTTCCATGTTACCAATAATATAGCTGAGTACGAGGCTCTTCTGGCAGGATTTGAGGCAGCTCATCGATTTGGTGTTACCCAATTGCAAATTGTAGGTGATAGTCAGCTTATTCTTCGCCAGGTGCTCACCAAATGCCGCACACTTGATCCTAAACTCAAACCCTACCAGGAACTTGCTTCTGCTTATGCCAAGCTTTTTACTAAACTGATTTTTGTCCATGTTTCTCACAATCAGAACATCTTAGCTAACGCCCTTGCTTCACTCACATCCTCTTTGGTTTTTCTCCCCGAACGGGACTTCCATTCTATCATTGTTCAGAAGCGTCTCACTCCTGCTATTAAAGATCTTGCATTTCTTAGTGTTAAGGAGGAGGTGCTCAGGAAGTTTAGGGAAGGTGCAATCATTGAAAATAAGGAAGTCATGCTATTGGATTTAGAAGATGAAATTGACGACGAGGAAAAACCATGGTATTACGAGATTGCTAAATATTGTCAAGATCAGTCATATCCTGAAGAGGCCACGGCAGAAGAGAAGAAGGTGATCAGAAGAGTTGCCCAGCGATACACTTTGGTTGGAGGCATTCTCTATAGAAGAGGTCTCACTGGGGTTTTGCTCAGGTGCCTTGACGATGATGAATCTTGGAAGGTCGTGGAAGAGGCACATTCAGGAGTTTGTGGGGGTCATGTCAATAGCCAGATGTTAGCTAAGAAGATCCTTAGATTAGACTTCTATTGGCCCACTCTAGAAGAGGACTGCTCCATCTATGTTCGAAGCTGTGTCAAGTGCCAACTGCACGCCGATAAAATTCATTCTCTTGCTTCTTCACTCCATCTTATGTCCTCCCCATGGCCTTTCTCCATGTGGGCTTTCGATATTATTAGACCTCTTGGTGATTCAAATCTCCTCACAAAATCAAAATCATTTATACTCACGGCCACAAAGTACTTCACCAAGTGGGTGGAAGCGGAAGCTTATGTGGAAATCAAAGCGTCAACTGTCTGCAAGTTTATAATGACGAACATCATCGCAAGATTTGGCATCCCAAATACCATCGTCATTGATAATGGGTCTCAGTTTATATCTCAAGAGCTTAAGGACCTCTGTAACAGGTATAACATTACATTGCATCATTCGTCTCCTTATTATCCATAGGGCAATGGCCAAGCAGAGGCAACAAATAAAAATCTGATTAAAATTATCAAGAAAACGTGCGAAGCTAATAAATTTGTGGATTGGCCAGAGAAGCTCGTAGAAGCTCTATGGGCCTACCGTACTTCCATTCGTACACCTACTGGGCAAACCCCTTTTGCCCTTACTTATGGAATGGAGGTGGTAGTCCCTTATGAGATCATCATTCCTTCTCTTAGAGTATAATTGGACAAGGAGCTCTCTATCGATGAACGTCGTGAGTCTCTCCTTGCACAGTTGGAGCTCTTAGATGAAAGACGTCTGGCCGCCGCCGAACATGCGCGTGTCTATCAAAACAGGCTTTCACATTTTTATCAAAAGAAAGTGATTGAAAGTAAATTCAAAGTTGGTGAAATGGTAATCAAAAGAATCTTTGTAAAACCAGGTGGACCTCGTTCAAAACTCCAACCAAATTGGGAAGGGCCATTTGTAATAAAAGAAGTTTATCCTGGCAATGCATACAAATTGATTACTGCTAAAGGGGAGAAATTGGCCCACCCTTGGAATGGATTGTATCTTAAGAAATACTACCCTTAAGTCATTTTAAAAAAATAAAAAATGATGATGGCATGGTGCGTGGGTCACGAAGCCCAAAAAAATCAAAATCTCTAATTCATTCTTCAGTCTTGATGATTTAACTCTGGGTCAATACACACACAACACACTTAGCTCTTGAACTCTAACGGTGCAAAATCCGAGGAAAGTCAAAGCCAAACTAAGAGTGTAAAGACTTTACCCATTCTCTTCTTTTTCGGTTCACGAAGGGGGAAGTTAGACCCTGGGCAGACCACGCGAACCTACCCGCCGCCCTAGTAGGTGGAAGTTAGGGCCGAAAAGGGAACAATATGTCGCAAAAGCCCGAGTACAATTAGGTTTTTATTTTTGAAATGAGAAAAAGAAAAAGAAAAATAAATACAAAAGAAAAGCATGACAAGAGGGCAAAGTCCCCGCAGGGAAAACCCTGGTCGTAAGCATGCGTGAATAAAGGGCAAAAGACAACAAAAATTTTTATAAGCCCAAGACCAAATCCCAACACGCAATAGGGCAGGAGAGGAAAGCCTTCCTTGGTCTTTCAGAACCCCTCATGAACTTCCCCAACATTTTCTTCCATTCCCTTTCGCGGTATGTCACAAGCTTGAAGAATGGTAGAGACAGACTTAGGAGGATGCACCGTAAAAAGTCAGGAGTAAAAGTAAAGCTCGAAGCACTTTGACCCTTTGCTAAATTATTTAAGAATGATTAATGAATTTAAGATGGTGAATGTGTATGATTTTGGAGCCTAGGACTTTGCCATCATTTAAAAAATAAAAATAATTATAAAATAATGTGTGTTTTCAATTAGCGCCTAGTTATGGGGGCATTATTTTCTTATTAGGGACTTCGTGCTTGTTGTCATTTAAAAAAAAACAAAAAAACAAAAAATGTGTGTTTTCAATTAGCGCCTAATTATGGGGGCACTATTTTCTTATTAGCGGCTTCGTGCTTGTTGTCATTTAAAAAAAATAAAAACAAAACAAAAAAATAAAAAACATAAAACAAAACAAAAAAAACAAAAAAATGTTTTCAATCAGTGCCCTTTCAAGTAGGCGTTATATTCTTAATCTGCGGCATTCTGTATAGTCATCATTTAAAACAAACAAAAAACAAAAAAAGGAAACAAAAAGAAAAAAAGAAAAAAAGGGGTGTTTTTAATCAACGCCCAGATAAGGGGGCGTCAATTCTTTAATTCACGACTCTTCCTTAGTCGTTATTTCTCAAGGGGGAATTAACGCCCACCTGTCTGGTCATCATTTAAAACAGAAACTCTGCTAGCTTCTCCTGCCATATCACTTGCTTGTTCGCATATTACGTGAGCATCTTTTAATTCCAGTTCGCATTTGCCTGCCTGTATGTCGCATTTCCTATATTCTTTGTTGTTTTGCCTTAGTTGATTAAAGGCTTGGCCCCTTGACCCTTCATCAAGGTCAAAAAGGATATCCCCTTACTTATCGAGCAAGGGGCCAAGCCGGATAGATTGATTAATTTGTTTGCTCAAGTGTGGCACACAGAGATAAGAAGAAGGAAAATACAAAGGTACACAAGGCTCAAAATGATAACTCAGGTAACAAAAAGCGTGCTTTTCATATACATATATGCTCATACAAAATGCAGGAGGTGGTACATATACTCCCTCTCTCTAGCTCTCGCCTCCACTCTCCTCTCTCCTACTCTCTACCTCACCGTCGTCTCGACGACGGGACTACGGTGGGAGCATGTGTCACGCCCCGAGCGCGGAAGATACCCGGAGACGCGTGACGAATTTATATCAATCATGTCAATCAGAGTGGTCGTGTATTCGACACAAAGACAGAGATGCACAAAATAGCAAGATAACCCAATCCTTTATTTCATAATAGACTATTACAAATCCAATACTCTGTTTAATAAAAAGAAAAGTACATAGCTGACTCAAGAAAATAGGAAAAAGACTAGATGACACTTGGACAAGCTCTAGCTCTTTCACTCTTGACCATTCCCATCCGATTGACTTCCATCGTCCTCGGACTTACCTGAAAAGTAAAAAGGGACAAACGGGATGAGCGAACGCTCAGTAGGAAATTATATCTCAAGTACTAGCAAGGGGTTTAAGTAATTACATCTTTCATGAATGCAATAAAGCTATGCATGCTCGCATAAAACGACAAGATAGAGAGAATGTAATATCAAGGAATTAAGATGGACAAATCATGAACTTTCAATAAGATAACAAGACATTGGAGATATTCAAGCAAGTACATTTAACAAGTCATGTCAAGAACTTTGGCTATCATGTAGCAAGGAAGTAAATTACCCTTTTTCGGGCCACGCATTTCATGTCAAGTCAAGTACGATTCAAGTACCAGATTTATGTGGAATGTCCAATCTAGAAAGTAAAGTACTCGGTATAATGCCAGATACCTTATCATTTTAACTCCCATGGGCACAAGGACTTTCGGGTGCTCCTCCCAGGACCAGATCGGGCCCTATATACGCAGGCATTTATCATGTATTTTGACATCCACTCTTGTTTATAGCCAACATAGAATTTCAATAATCAAGCTTGTAGACACGTACGACAACTTTGATAGAATAGAGTCCAAAATATGACAAAGGACATAGAATGACGATAATAACAGTATAATCATGATATCGATAAAACTAGGTAGAATATGGTTCCCTTAACTTGGGTACCATGACAAATCAATATGGACATTCTTTATATAGAATTGAGGTCCACATGAACAGTATATCAAAGGTAAGATACCCTCATTCTTATCCTAGAATTGAGGTTTACAAGAATGACATGGTATGGCATGATATTATCATTCCATTAAGAATTTCTTATGATATACTCTTTGTATAATCATAAGGGCCGGTATACCATATTTCTTTAGAGTGACATAGCATCAATGGTGTAATGGGTTTTTAGGGTACAAGCAACTCAATCAGCCTTGAGGGAATCCAAGGCTACGAGGAGTCTTACGGAGGTCTCTATGATTAACTCGCTAGTCCAAAGGAACGGAATGTCCAATGGAGAGCTTGTATGTCAATGAGAATTGAGTGTGATCGATAAAACAATCGTGAAACGTGGGACTATACTCACGGAATGGAGAATAGTGCCGATATATATATTATATAACATATGAAACCATCGGTTAACAGAATCAGGATAAAAATATCAGTTTATAGAAAATAACGACTTAGGTAAAGTCGTTTCTTAAGTAATTAACGACTAAGATAAGGGCGTTTATCTATTTTCCATTTTTTTTGTAGATTTTCTATTTTTCAGAAATTTGCCAAAAACGCGCCCTTATTAGGGGCGTTTCTTTAAGTTTTGACGACTACACCAGAAGGCGTCCTTTTCTTGTCACTGTTCGACAGAATATCAATAATTTCAGGAATTATCAAGAACGCGCCCTAGGAAGGGGCGTTACTCTTTAATTCTTTATTTTTACAGAATATATTTTTCAGGAATTTAACAGAAACGCGCCTTATGAAGGGGCGTTACTTTTCATTTTACGCCTTAGGGTCAGGCGTTAGTCTAGTGGGAGATGACCTTGTCTAGGTCGTGAATTTAAGAAATTTCAGAAATTATCGTGAACAGGAAGAAATAAATTTCAGGATAACAATCATATCATCATGACAGGAAAATTGGCAGAAATTCACAGGTAGAGTCATGCAGTATATTAGTTTTGATATTCCATATAAAATGAATTTTTAAACCGTGAACGATTATTAATTTCAGGTAATTTCATGGAATTAACGCCTGTGTTCAGGGCGTCAAATCTATAATTGACGACCTGGTCAGGGTCGTGTCTTGTAAAATAGCGCCCTTGACAGGGGCGTCTCTTTCAAAATATTGCAGAAAAACGCATTAAAACTATAATAAACCGTATGCATGTCATGCTAATATACATATATCTTAAATTATTTTATTTGGGCTACAGTGACTTGAGAAAACCTACCTTGATCGAAGACGTGAAGGCTATGAGAATAGAAGTTCTGTTGCTTTAACAGCAACCGAATCCAGTATTAGGAGGAAGAGAAGGTTTTTGCTGAAGAACCCTTGTTTCTTCGGTTCTGTAACTCCTACAAGAACAGAAGAAGAAATATTAGTATTTCTTCATACTTCCTGACCGAAGGTAAAAGAAAGAAGAATATCACCTTTGTTCTTCACGACGTGTGCTCTCTTCGACCTGTAAGAAGAGAAGGAGATGAAGAACATTAGTTCTTCATACACTCGAAACAGAGAAAAAAAGAGAATAAGAAGAACAGTTCTGTTCTTCACTTACCGTCGCAGAGGCTTGAATCAAATAGGTTTAGGGTTTGTTCGATCAAGACTATTTATAGGATTTTGGACGTCCTGTTAGGGTTAGTGTTCTAGTGGAAGTAATGTTTCCAATATAGAGTCCTTGCCCTATTAAATACTTACTAGATTAACATAATCCTTCCCTGGATAAGCTCTGGGTTCGAACGGTTCATGAACTGAATTAACGACCTTGGTCAGGTCGTCGATTCTTGAATTGACGACCTGGTGCAGGTCGTTTCTTAAGAAGCGCCTTTGGTTAGGGCGTTCCTTTGTTTAAAACACGCCCAAGGTAGGGGCGTTTCTTGGCCTTACTGTTTTTGACGTTGGAATTTGACGCCGTTTGGTGAGGGCGTCACTTCTTGAGTCACGCCTTAACTAGAGGCGTTTATAATTTGAATAGCGCCTTGATCCGAGGCGTTATTTTATATTGCTTTATTTATCTAATTATTTGATTTATTTTAAAATATTTATTGTTATTAATATTTTATCAGGGTTGCTACACCCTCCCCCACTTAAAAGAATTTGGTCCCCAAATTCAATTGTATAATATGTATATACGTGGAGAGTGTAGATCATATACCTCTTAGAATAACTCGGGAAATCGTTTCTTCATAGATTCCTCGGTCTCCCATGTCGCTTCGTGTTCAGTATTCTTATTCCATTGCACCTTGAGTATGGGAATAACCTTATTCCTTAGAGCTCGTATTTCTCGATCTAAGATCTTCATAGGCTTCTGTTCATAGGTGAGATCTTTCTGGATCACCAAATCTCCATGTTCAATAATATAAGATGGATCGTGTACATACTTCTTCAACATAGATATGTGAAATACATTATGTACCTCGGACAATTGAGGAGGCAATGCGATGCGATAAGCAACCTCGCCAACTCTTTTGAGTACCTCAAATGGTCCGATGAATCTTGGCGTAAGCTTGCCCTTAACACCAAATCTTCGTATGCCACGTCCCGATGATATCTTGAGAAATACATGATCTCCGATTTGGAATTCAAGATCTTTCCTTCTTGTGTCAGCATAAGCCTTTTGCCTTGTCTGAGCAACTTGCAATCTTTCTCTGATTACTTGTATCTTTTCAGTTGTATCCATTACCATGTCTGGACCTAACAGTTGTTTCTCTCCAACTTCGTTCCAGCATAAGGGTGATCGGCAACTCCTTCCATATAAACCTTCGAAAGGTGCCATTTGGATACTATCTTGGTAGCTATTATTATATGCAAATTCCACTAGTGGCAAATGTTCATGCCAGCTTCCACCAAAGTCAATGATGCAAGCTCTTAGCATATCCTCAACAACTTGATTAGTTCTCTCGGTCTGACCATCCGTTTGTGGGTGGAAAGCAGTACTAAAGTTGAGCCTTGTTCCCAACGAATGTTGTAATCCCTTCCAAAAATGTGAAGTGAAACGGGGATCTCTATCAGACACGATTGAGACAGGAATTCCATGTAACCTGACTATTTCTTTGATGTATAGTGCAGCTAGCACATCAATTGACCATCGGCTTTTTATTGGCAAGAAATGTGCCGATTTAGTTAATCGGTCAATGATAACCCAGATTCCATCATGTCCTCCTTTAGATTTAGACAAACCCATGATGAAGTCCATACCAATATCCTCCCACTTCCACTTAGGAATATCTAGAGGATGAAGTTTACCGGCAGGCTTTTGGTGTTCCGCCTTGACTTGTTGGCATGTGAGACAGCGTGATACATAGTCCGTGATTTCTCTTTTCATATTAGGCCACCAAAAGTTCCTCTTTACATCTTGGTACATTTTGGTTGATCCTGGATGAATAGTGTACCTTGATCGGTGAGCTTCATCTAAGATCTTCTTCTTTAATTCCGGACAGTCGGGTATACAAGTTCTACCTTTGAATAATAATCTTTCATCAGAAGTTAGTTGAAAATCAGATTGTCCTTCTAATCTGCCTTTGATTTCCACTAATATAGGATCATCATCCTGAAGTGCTTGTATCTCAGATAATAAATCTGACTGTATGCTTACATGAGATAATGTGACAAATTTGGCTTCCTTGTCCAAGCTTATATTGAGCTCGGAGAATTGTTCTAGCAACCTCCATTCTTGTATCATACAATTGGCTATCATTGCTCTCGACTTTCGACTAAGGGCATCAGCAACATAATTACCCTTTCCAGGATGATATTGTATGTTGAAGTCGAAGTCCTTGAGATATTCCAGCCAGCGTCTTTGTCTCATGTTTAGCTCCTTTTGTGAAAATAGATATTTGAGACTTTTGTGATCGGAGTATACAGTAAACTGCACTCCATATAAGTAGTGTCTCCATATCTTTAGGGCAAATACCACCGCGGCCAGTTCTAAGTCATGGACGGGGTAATTCTCCTCATGCTTCTTCAGTTGACGTGAAGAGTATGCTATGACCTTTCCTCGTTGCATTAGGACACATCCGAGGCCAATGCCAGAAGCATCAGTGTAGACCTCGAATTTCTCTCCTTCTATTGGTAGAGCTAATACCGGAGCTATAGTGAGATGATCCTTGAGAGTTTGGAAACTTCTTTCACATTCCTCACTCCATTCATATCGGATCTCCTTACGAGTTAATCTTGTAAGTGGTACGGCGATTTTAGAGAAATCTTTGATGAACCGCCGATAATAGCCTGCAAGACCTAAGAAACTTCTGATCTCGCTAGCATTGGTTGGTCTTTCCCAGTTTCTAACAGCTTCAACCTTTGATGGATCAACAGATAGACCATCCTTGGATATCACATGTCCGAGGAAAGTCACTTCTTCAAGCCAGAATTCACATTTGCTGAGTTTTACATATAATTGATTTGTCCTCAAGACTTGCAATGCAATCCTCAAATGCTCTTCATGTTCTTCCTTAGTCTTGGAATATATCAATATATCATCAATGAAGACTACTATGAATTGATCCAAGTAAGGCCTGTATATACTATTCATTAACTGCATAAAGGCAGCAGGGGCATTTGTTAGTCCAAAAGGTATAACAACAAATTCGTAATGGCCATACCTGCTTCTGAATGCAGTCTTATAAATGTCATCATCCTTGATTCTTAACTGATGATATCCCGACCTGAGATCAATCTTGGAAAAATATTTGGATCCTGAAATCTGATCAAATAACTCATCGATTCTCGGCAGTGGATACTTGTTCTTGATAGTAAGATGATTCAACTGTCGATAGTCGATACACAATCTCATGGATCCATCCTTCTTCTTCACAAATAAGACTGGTGCTCCCCACGGGGAAATACTTGGTCTAATAAACCCTTTTCGAATTAATTCCATCAACTGCTCCTTCAACTCCTTGAGTTCAGCAGGTGACATTCTATAAGGTGCCTTTGAAACCGGACCAGCACCAGGGACTAAGTCGATGGTGAAGGCCACTTCTCTTTGTGGGGGTAATCTTGGCAAATCTTCCGGAAACACGTCCGGAAATTCTTGCACCACTTGTATGTCTTCTAGCTTGGTTTCCTTAGCTTCTTTAATTGTGACAAAGGCAAGGAAAGATGTATATCCTTTCCTGATGAGGTTGCTAGCTCGGAGGGCCGAAATAAGAGGGGAATTGCTCCGACTCTTGGGGCGAGTAAAGACTAATTCTGGAATATCTTTGAAAGTAATTTGGCTATTGCGGCAATCAACCGTTGCCTGGTATTTGGATAACCAGTCCGCTCCTAATATAACATCATACTCCTTTAGATCGAGGCATATAAGATCTATATGTAAATTCCTACCTTGAACCATTATCTCACAGTTTTGGTAGTGATAAGTAATATCATTTTCGCTTCCAAGAGGAGTAGTTAGAACTATTTTTATCCATTCTGGTTCTAACGGTAACGGGTCGGCAAACTTCTTAGAAATAATGGAATGTGATGCACCCGTATCAAATAAGACATAAGCACTTTTGGAACAAACTGTTAATGTACCTTCTACCAGTCCACCTTCTTCTTGCTCGGTCTCCTTTATTGCATGAAGTCGAGCGTTCTTTGTCACCGGGCGTTTACCTCACCGGCTTGGTCATTCATTAATAGACACTCGGGAATTCGATGCTCACGGCTTCCACAACGGAGACATGCTCCTAACTTCCTCCAGCATTCTTCTGTCTTGTGACCAGCCTTGTCACAATGCTTGCATACTACGTTTGAAGGTGTAGTGGTGATAGAGAAGGGCTTGGATTTCTTGAACTTGGAATCTTGAGAGGATGAACCTCCATTTTTGGGCCTCTTCTTAAAGTTGGGTTTAAAAGAACCCGAACCCGTGACTTGTTCCTTCTTGTCTTTTCCACGGATCCTATCAGATAGTTCCGTGGCATCTTCAAGTAATTGAGCTCGGCGCACTATTTCAGAATAAACTTGGATGTCCATAGGCGCCAGTTGAGTAATATAGTGGGGCCTAAGCCCATTAAGAAATCTACGGGCTTTCATCTTCTCCATGCTAATAAGATGCTTAGCATATCTAGACAACCTGGAGAACTGAGCTTCATAATCTGCTAATGATAAAGATCGTTGTTTTAATGCAGCGAATTCTGCAGCCTTCTTTTCTTGGACTCGGTCCGAGAAATATTTAGCATTGAAGTATTCCACAAATTCTTCCCATGTTACTTGAGTAGGATCGATGGTTGCTTCAATAGACTCCCACCAACATTTAGCATCCTTCTCTAACTGGAATGTAGCTAATAGAACTTTGTCCTGATCCGTGCATTGCATGACACGGAATATGCGTTCGGTTTCCCGAACCCAATGCTCGGCATCGTCTGGATCGGTTGATCCTATGAACTTCGGGGAATTCATACTCTTAAATGCTTGGTGTAAGTTTCCAGCTCGTGGAGCACCACCCTGTGCTACCTGTTGTAGCACTTGAGTCATTCCTTGAAGGGTACGCTGCATGTTGCGCCATTGAGCACGTTCGGTAGCCATTATCCTACAATTACCATAGCTACGTTAATATTATATCACTGTGATCTTATTAAAAGACTCATTGACTCTTAACCCTTGGTTCTACCCAATCTCACTTGGTTAAACGTTCAACTTATCCTTGGACTTGGGTTTTTCCTAGGAATTGAATACCTTAGGCTCTGATACCACAGAAACTGTCACGCCCCGAGCGCGGAAGATACCCGGAGACGCGTGACGAGTTTATATCAATCATGTCAATCAGAGTGGTCGTGTATTCGACACAAAGACAGAGATGCGCAAAATAGCAAGATAACCCAATCCTTTATTTCATAATAGACTATTACAAATCCAATACTCTGTTTAATAAAAAGAAAAGTACATAGCTGACTCAAGAAAATAGGAAAAAGACTAGATGACACTTGGACAAGCTCTAGCTCTTTCACTCTTGACCATTCCCATCCGATTGACTTCCATCGTCGTCGGACTTACCTGAAAAGTAAAAAGGGACAAACGGGATGAGCGAATGCTCAGTAGGAAATTATATCTCAAGTACTAGCAAGGGGTTTAAGTAATTACATCTTTCATGAATGTAATAAAGCTATGCATGCTCGCATAAAACGACAAGATAGAGAGAATGTAATATCAAGGAATTAAGATGGACAAATCATGAACTTTCAATAAGATAACAAGACATTGGAGATATTCAAGCAAGTACATTTAACAAGTCATGTCAAGAACTTTGGCTATCATGTAGCAAGCAAGTAAATTACCATTTTTCGGGCCACGCATTTCATGTCAAGTCAAGTACGATTCAAGTACCAGATTTATGTGGAATGTCCAATCTAGAAAGTAAAGTACTCGGTATAATGCCAGATACCTTATCATTTTAACTCCCATGGGCACAAGTACTTTCGGGTGCTCCTCCCAGGACCAGATCGGGCCCTATATGCGCAGGCATTTATCATGTATTTTGACATCCACTCTTGTTTATAGCCAACATAGAATTTCAATAATCAAGCTTGTAGACACGTACGACAACTTTGATAGAATAGAGTCCAAAATATGACAAAGGACATAGAATGGCGATAATAACGGTATAATCACGATATCGATAAAACTAGGTAGAATATGGTTCCCTTAACTTGGGTACCATGACAAATCAATATGGACATTCTTTATATACAATTGAGATCCACATGAACAGTATATCAAAGGTAAGATACCCTCATTCTTATCCTAGAATTGAGGTTTACAAGAATGACATGGTATGGCATGATATCATCATTCCATTAAGAATTTCTTATGATATACTCTTTGTATAATCATAAGGGCCGGTATACCATGTTTCTTTAGAGTGACATGACATCAATGGTGTAATGGGTTTTTAGGGTACAAGCAGCTCAGTCGGCCTTGAGGGAATCCAAGGCTACGAGGAGTCTTACGGAGGTCTCTATGACTAACTCGCTAGTCCAAAGGAACGGAATGTCCAATGGAGAGCTTGTATGTCAATGAGAATTGAGTGTGATCGATAAAACAATCGTGAAACGTGGGACTATACTCACGGAATAGAGAATAGTGCCGATATATATATTATATAACATATGAAACCATCGGTTAATAGAATCAGGATAAAAATATCAGTTTACTGAAAATAACAACTTAGGTAAAGTCATTTCTCAAGTAATTAACGACTAAGATAAGGGCGTTTATCTATTATCCATTTTTTTGCAGATTTTCTATTTTTCAGAAATTTGTCAAAAATGCGCCCTTATCAGGGGTGTTTCTTTAAGTTTTGACGACTACACCAGAAGGCGTCCTTTTCTTGTCACTGTTCGACAGAATATCAATAATTTCAGGAATTATCAAGAACGCGCCCTAGGAAGGGGCGTTACTCTTTAATTCTTTATTTTTATAGAATATATTTTTCAGGAATTTAACAGAAACGCGCCTTATGAAGGGGCGTTACTTTTCATTTTACGCCTTAGGGTCAGGCGTTAGTCTAGTGGGAGATGACCTTGTCTAGGTCGTGAATTCAAGAAATTTCAGAAATTATCGTGAACAGGAAGAAATAAATTTCAGGATAACAATCATATCATCATGACAGGAAAATTGGCAGAAATTCACAGGTAGAGTCATGCAGTATATTAGTTTTGATATTCCATATAAAATGAATTTTTAAACCGTGAACGATTATTAATTTCAGGTAATTTCATGGAATTAACGCCTGTGTTCAGGGCGTCAAATCTATAATTGACGACCTGGTCAGGGTCGTGTCTTGTAAAATAGCGCCCTTGACAGGGGCGTCTCTTTCAAAATATTGCAGAAAAATGCATTAAAACTATAATAAACCGTATGCATGTCATGCTAATATACATATATCTTAAATTATTTTATTTGGGCTACAGTGACTTGAGAAAACCTACCTTGATCGAAGACGTGAAGGCTATGAGAATAGAGGTTCTGTTGCTTTAACAGCAACCGAATCCAGTATTAGGAGGAAGAGAAGGTTTTTGCTGAAGAACCCTTGTTTCTTCGGTTCTGTAACTCCTACAAGAACAGAAGAAGAAATATTAATATTTCTTCATACTTCCTGACCGAAGGTAAAAGAAAGAAGAACATCACCTTTGTTCTTCACGACGTGTGCTCTCTTCGACCTGTAAGAAGAGAAGGAGATGAAGAACGTTAGTTCTTCATACACTCGAAACAGAGAAAAAAAGAGAATAAGAAGAACAATTCTGTTCTTCACTTACCGTCGCAGAGGCTTGAATCAAATAGGTTTAGGGTTTGTTCGATCAAAACTATTTATAGGATTTTGGACGTCCTGTTAGGGTTAGTGTTCTAGTGGAAGTAATGTTTCCAATATAGAGTCCTTGCCCTATTAAATACTTACTAGATTAACATAATCCTTCCCTGGATAAGCTCTGGGTTCGAACGGTTCACGAACTGAATTAACGACCTTGGTCAGGTCGTCGATTCTTGAATTGACGACCTGGTGCAGGTCGTTTCTTAAGAAGCGCCTTTGGTTAGGGCGTTCCTTTGTTTAAAACACGCCCAAGGTAGGGGCATTTCTTGGCCTTACCGTTTTTGATGTTGGAATTTGACGCCGTTTGGTGAGGGCGTCACTTCTTGAGTCACGCCTTAACTAGAGGCGTTTATAATTTGAATAGCGCCTTGATCCGAGGCGTTATTTTATATTGCTTTATTTATCTAATTATTTGATTTATTTTAAAATATTTATTGTTATTAATATTTTATCAGGGTTGCTACAGCATGGACCCTCGAGAAGCTGTCGATCCCACGGCTTGAGCCTGATCCTCCACCTCCTTCCTCTGCCGAGTAGAGGAACCCGCAAAGTAGCCTGTAGTAGCGAAGGCACTCGAGTGTCCCACGGCCCGTGCTCGCTCACGGCCTCTCTGGAGTCGCTCCTCTGCAGCTCGTAGCCGCTTCTGTGGGATGGCCAGCTGCGTCCTCAGGTCCCCGAGCTCCCGCTCGCACTCCGTGCGCTCCCATAGGTGCTCCGCTCTCTCGCGGGCGCTCTCTCTCCTCTCCAACTCTAAGAGGAGCCTCATCTCTGTCACCTCGCGAGGCAACTCCCCTTGCTGCCTCTGTGCTTCCTCTAGCTCCGCAATGCACTTGTTGTGGATTGCGACCTCGGTGCACGCTAGTGCTGCCTGCCTCTGTGCCTCCGCTAGCTCTGTGGCCTGCATACATCACATCACATTAGCATCATTGAATATTTTGGAAGTAAATCATGCATATGAATATTGGTTTTTGAGAACTAACCCATGCAGCTAAGTCACGCTGTCCTGCCTCGATACAGGTGGTCGCGGCTCGAAGCTCCTCAGTCTGTAATAACCACAATGAACATAATGATATATTTGAATTTATATGCATTTTTGAGCATGGTTCTGAACTTACCCATGCTGCAAGATCCTACTCCGCTGCCACGGCTCGCTCCATCGCTCCTACAAGTCGCTGCTCCAAGGAAGCAATCTCGCCAGTCGAATCTATCACCTCGAGCTGGAGGCCCCTCCTGCACCTCCTGCTACCGCTCCCTGCTGGGCACGCTGCGTTAATTAAGACTGTCAGTGGCTGGATATCTTTAATTCAAGAATTATTTACATTAAGCATATAGTTAGGTGCACTCACCAGGGTCTCCAAGTCCGCTCGCGTAGCTGCAAGCTGGGCCTCTAAACTATGGAGATGGACTTGCATGTCCATCACCGCCGCGTCCCGCGCGTACTGCATTGGGCATTCATTAGTTGCATATCTCATAAGCATATCATTTAAATCTAGAAAACCATTCATACATACCCCTCTTGGCCTCATCTGAGGCTGGCCAACATAGGTCTCCCAATAGCGCTACAGGTATGTCGAGCTATCCACCGCCTGGGACACGACTGGAGTCCCGCCTTGTTGCCAGTCCGTATACTGCTCTGGGAATCATACCCTCCAGTCCGTCACCGCTGTCCGTCCTCGAGTCTTCCTCCCGATCCCACGCGGCTCCCCACACTCGACCCACTCCTGGTGTAGGCCAAGTGTCCTCATCACCAACCGGAGCCGTAACGGCTCGATCTCGTTCAGGCAATGAACCCAAAGGTCACGCCTGAAACGAGGCCGGCCCAATATGACCCAAGGCTGACCCTCCTCGGTCATCCCCTGGTACGGTCTCCACACCACCTGCATGCATATCATACATATCACCATATTCTATAAAAATAGGAAATAATAAGATGATGGTAAATTGCATCATATTTACACATGTACTAGTGAAGCGGGGTAGTCGCGGAACTCCCGCCAAAGTACCCGCAGCTCGTAGGCATGCGGCGCTCCACTCAGGAAGGGCAACCATCATCGTGCCAGTGGGAAGGCCCCCTCATCTCAAGGTCGGGAGCTGACTCGGTCCATCGGCATGTACAAGTGACTCCACACCTGCATTCATTGATTGCATTAGCCTTCATCATAAACATTCATAAACATGCATAATCATAAATAAAATTCAAAAAAATGCGTACCTGAAGAAAAGGTGAGAAGCCACTGACGGTCGTCTCGTGACCCGTCCCTGTGGATAGGTCGGCCATCAAGTGTGCCAGCAGGGCAGCCCCCCAGGCATACCTCTCCACTCCCTCCAAGTCCTCCATGATGCCTAAAAATCTGCAGTTGATATCATCTCCTTTCGTCCCCAGCAATAGTCTCCCGAGCATCAGAAACAAAAATCTCCTCAAATCTATATCCGCCCTGTCCCTCTGAGCCGGGGCCTGATAGTAAGCTGCCTGGACTCTCACAGTCAGTCTCTCTGCCCAGTCTCCGAAAGACTCTCTCGATCTCTGCCGAGAGTCTCCAAACCCTATCACCCCGGTCAACTCTGTGCGGTACACTATCCTGTACGGCCTCAGAGTGTCAGCCACTATCTCTAGACCTAAAAGTCTCTGTGCTAGCTCCCCGTAGTCTGGGAGAGTCACCCCACTAACTGCCTCTCCGTCTACTCTCAGCCCTGTGATCCTCGCTATGTCCTCTAAGCTCGATACCATGTGCCCCCAGGGTATCAAAAATGCCCGGCTAGTCCTATCCCATCTCTTCTATTCAGAAGAGATTGGAGGGTTGGCAAGGGAAATTACTATCCCAGGGAGCTAAACTAACCCTCATCAAACATGTGCTGTCCTCAATACCCATTTTTACTTTGGCATCATCCCCCCTTCATACTGGCATTCATCAAACCTTGGACAAATCTTTTGCAAACTTTTTCTGGGGCTCTACCTCTCAAGGGATAAAACATCATTGGAAATCATGGAAAGCCATTTGCAGACCTGTTAGCCAAGGTGGTCTAGGTATTATGTCTCTTAGACATATGGAGCTAGCTTTGAGGGTCAAAATGTTGTGGAGAGCCATGAACACCAATTCCCTGTGGGCAGTTTATTTCAGAGCTAAAAACATCAAGCAGTGTCACATTATGGATGTGACTTTCAAAAACATGAAAGGCCATGGCAGAAGAAGCTGGATTCAAGCCAGAAATCTCATTACTCAGCACAAAAAAGTCATCCTCGGAGATGGGAATTCTACTAATTTTTGGAGGGATACATGGTTGGGCAATCAACCCTTGCACTCTTTTGTCCCTAAGACAACTATTCCCAACAGCCAGGTTACAGTTAGTCACTGCATTATTCATCCGACACCCGAATAAACACAGGTTATGAGTACATATCTGCCTGCAGACATCATCACTGCTATCAGAACCACAAGCCTTTCCCATCTGCAGGATCTGGAGGTATGGTCCCTATCAACATCTGGTCATTGTGTAGTTTCTTCAGTCTACAACTCTGTTAGCAGCATTAATCAAGATCAGGCTCAACTACCTTGGACCAGGCTTTGGTCTAAATGGCTGCCAACCAGACTTTCAGTTTTTTTATGGAAGATTGTTAACAACTGCATCCCCACAGACTATAATGTGTAGGCCTTGGGAATTCAGTTGTGCTCTAAATGCTGTTGTTGCATTCAGCCTCAAAGGGAATCAATGCATCATATTTTCATTGATAGTGACAAAGCCTCTTTTATTTGGTCCTCTCTTTCGGACCTGGGGCTGCAGTTTGAAGGTTTCTCTGCCAGATCTAGGATCTTCAATTCGGTTTCTCTACTTAATCAGAAATCTCTGTATGGTCTATTCTCTTTGGCTATCATTGGATACACCATGTGGGAGCTATGGTCTGCGAGGAATTTGGCAAAATATGAAGACAAGCAAACATCAAAGAATAATCTTCTTCATAGCATCATTGTCCAGGCCAAAACAATCTATAATCTGTCAGATTTAAGGGAAGACAATCCCAGCAGGAAGCAGATTCTTTCCCATTTCGGTATAAAAAGAGGCAGTATTAAAAGTCCTAAACTGAAAGTTGTCAAATGGCTCTGTCCCCCATGGCCGCTGCTCAAACTGAATACTGATGGTGCCAACAAGATTTTAGGAGACTCAGGTGGGGGTGGTCTAATTAGAGATGCCAAAGGTGATATTGTTCTTGCCTTCTCTCATTTCTATGGGGCTTCTAACAGTATCATTGCCGAAGCTAGAGCTCTCTTAGATGGACTTAAATACCTTAGCACGGTTAACTCTCAACCGGCCTTGATTGAATGTGACTCAAAGGTCCTTGTTCAGATCATTAACAAGCAAGCTCATTACCCATGGACTATTCTTACATATGTCAGAGAAATCAGGGCTCTCCTCTATGAGTGGGACTCAGTTACCCATATCTTTAGAGAAGCAAATGTTGTTGCTGATTTGTTAGCCTCTTTAGCTTGCACCAATAAATGTAATCATTTCTTTTTTTCTCATGAGCTTCCCACGAATATCAAGGGTGCAGCTCGGTTGGATAAGCTAGGTATGCCTAGTGTCCGCATCATGTAATATTCATTTTGATCTTATCAATAAAATTAACCTCCTAGTGGTCCAGTGGTTAAGTGTCTCTTTTAAAAGGGAGCACTCACCAATTTACCTCTAGGCAGGGTTTTCCCAAAAAAAAAGTCCTATCCCATCTCTCCCTCAACACCTGGATCAAAACTAGATCAGGCCAAACCGGCTCAATACTAAGAAAGGGCCCAAAGCCCATCACCTCCACCCTGGCCCTCTGGAAGTCGGGCAGTCCATGGTACGCCGCCAAAACATGGACCCAGGAGATTCGAGTTCGCATCAGCCCTTGCCAATAAAAAGATGTATGTAACACAAAATAACACAAAAAATCACTATTGCTAATATCAGTTTTGTTGTTAAATGGTGACCACCCCAGTGGTCGTTATATCCTTGAGAAGGCGCCCGAGGCTTGGGCGCCAATTCTTTGCGTCTCTGATTTGACGCCCTAGGATGTGACGCTATTTCTTGGGCATTTTTGTCATCTTCCTTTGTTTATGTGATATTAAAAAAATTTAATAAAAGGGGGGTTTTTCAAAACAACGACGGGATGTTGGGTGCTATTTCTTTATGTTTATTCGTCTATAAAGAAAAAGGGAATTAGCGACCTCCTCTTTGTCGCCTTTTGAAATGACGCCACCCATGCGGTCGTCATTTACTATGTTTTTTGTTGTTCACTGTTCTTCCCCTCCCCGATGGCAATAAAAATTAAAAAAATCACATAAATAATAACAAAATGGCAGGGGCTAGGGGTACTGACCTTACCGGGCACGGGCTCTATTAACCCTCCCCGCAGTGGCTGGCGGCGAGGGGGTGGTGGCTCTTCTCCTTCCTCATCTTCATCTTCCTCTTCTCCGTCCTCGTCGTCTTCGTCATCTTCTTCCTCTCCGTCGTGACCTTCTCCTTCTCCTCCTTCATCTTCTTCATCACCTTCGTCTTCCTCGTCACTTCTTCGCTTCCTTCTTCCTCTCCTCCACGCTCCGTCGCCGGAGCATCTTCGGCCGCCGCGGGAGGGAGCTCCTCACCGGCATTGTTGTCCTCTTCATCCAAGTCAACCACAATAGGGGCCATGACCCGCTGTGACGCGGGACGGAACTGACAAATGGACTAAACCTATGATGAAGACCAAGTGCGGCCAGCACTCACACGTGACAAGGCAAGCCGAGTGATCGACCTCCGTACTATTCCTCCGAAGAGAGGCGTCTCTCAACAAGAAACCCAAGTCCACGGTCGTCCCTATGAGGGAAGCGAGTGGATCAAAGCGGCAAAGGAGCCGACGCGCAACTATAGGAGTCTAGTCCGAGCTCGGTGCTCGACTAGGGCCACGGAATGGGATACTCTCACTCACGATCTCGCGGTGTTGAATGCTAGCTAGGATCCCTACGCTCTCACGCGGCATATAAGATCACATACTAGTAAAGCAAAATGCCAAGGGGGGAGCGTCGCACGTACCTCCACGCCTAGGCGTGGGGAAGGAACCCCGGCCGAGACCGACAACCCCGATACACACAATGAAAGAATAGGTACAAGCCAGCAATGGTGCCCACTCCTCGCAGGGAGATAACAGGCTACAACAATTCCATTCGGGGCGGCCGATACACGGGCTGACGGGCAGCACTCGGTGAAGGGTTGGCCACGAGGAGGGTCCGGATGACGATCGGCAGAATCGCAGCAACGCGCGACTCGGTGGTAAACGTTCCCACGAATGGATCCGGAGTCCGATTGGGGCGCCGTCAGTGAGGGCGCGTAGTTAGGTCGCAGGAGGAAGCCTCGGCCAAAAGGCGTGCTCAGATTCCGTCCGTGGAAGCCGTGGCCACACCTGCAAGTGGGGACAAGGAATCTGCTCCCAGAACTGCGCTGTCGAGCGGGGAAAATAGTAACTCGCTGCTCCGGTAGGCGAACGAAGCCCCGCTTGTGGGAGGACGTCGGGGACGCAGAGCAGCAGGTCCGGACCAAAGATCTCGATCAGATCTGGTCGTGGTTGGACGCTGTGAACTTTGGAAATCGCCGGTTGTCCTGGCACCGGGTGGACTGGGCAGACCCGCGCGACCTCACGGGAACGGACGCCACGAACAGATCGGACGTCGGAACGAGACGAGGTTGGCGGCGTTGGAAAGAGGACGACGAGAGGTACAAACCCTGAAGAAATCAGCTCCAAACTCGGCGATGTCCGTCCTGTGGGATTTTCGCAAGAAGGAGGGTGGATCTGGGCGCGCAGAGAGGGAGGCTCCTGCGCTAGCTCACGAGAAAACTCGCCACGGGTGGTGCCGACCTCGGATCGAGGCGAAACCAAAGCCCACGCGCTGCCGACTCGTAGATGTATCCACCAAAAAAAGGAGGGGCTCGGATTCGATCAGCACCGGATGGGGACGCCGCTGCAACTCGGGGCCGAATCTGGAACACGCGAACTCGAACCGGAGACGAAGTAGAAGGGAGGAAGAACCTCGGCGTCGCACCGAGGGGATGGGGAGTCGCACCCCGGGGTTGCTCCCGTCGCAGGAGCAGAGGAGGAAGAGAGGGTCACCCTCTCCAAGGGGTGGCTGCGCCCAAAGGCTGCTCAATCAAAATAGTTCATCTATTCATTAATTCTCTAAAGAAAATACAAGAGATCTTTTATATGGGGAGGGGAAATGCTAGGTTTGAAACCCTAGCCACAAGGGAAAGGGGGGGGGATGCGCAATGGGCTAGGGGGGAAAGGGGTGCGCACCACTCCTAGAATCTAGGAGTGGATTGGGGGATGGGGGGCGGCCAAAGGAGGGAGGGGGGGTGACCGAATGGGGAAGGAAAGGGGGGGGCCGCACCCCTCTTCCTAAAATCTAGGAGAGGGGCGGCTGCCACCTTCCAAGAGGAGGGAAAGAGGGGAGGGGGCGCCCAAACCCTAACCCTAAGGATGGGGGGCGCACATCTCCAGGTGGGCCAAACCCAGGTTGGGCAGCCATGCCCAATGGGCCAAGGCTTGAACCAAGGAAGTGGCCCAATAACCCCAACTACTACCTAATAAGCATAAAAGACTCAAGTAAAGCCTAATTGGCCCCAATTGGCCTACAAAGGTCCACACAACTAATAAAAGTGTCCACGCAGGGACTAAACCAAGGCCCAACATGGCCTCAAATGAGAAAAAGATCCTCTAGTCGATGCCGTAGTCGCCTAGCCAAAGAGATGCTGACGTGCTCCGTGTGCTCTGTCGAGTGATGCGGCGCGTGTCCTCACCAATTCTCCCCGGGTGGGAAGAACTCGACCCCGTCGAGTAAGGGTCACGGTCGCTCAAGTAGCGCTCCAGCAGGTCCGGGTCGATCCTCTCCAGCTCTCCACGTGTGATCCAGGTGTCGTCTGTCGCAGGGCGCCCTCTCCAGCGCACTAGGAAGCGCTGGTAGGCTCCGCTCCTGGTCGTGGTCACCTGCTCATCCAGTATGCAATCTATATGCTCGCGTGTCTGTAATGGGGCTGGAGGAGGTGGACGCTCAGAAGGTGTAATGCTCTCAACAGGAGGGGTAGGCCCAAAAAGCTCACTGGGAATCACCGCGGGATCCCGATATGCCACCAGATCTGAAACATTGAACGTCGAACAGATCCCATAGTCGTCTGGCAGCTCAATCTCATACGCATTCGACCCAATTCGCTTCAAGACTCGAAAGGGTCCGGCACCGCGGTCCTGGAGTTTCTTCACGGCCCCCGAAGGGAACCGTTCAGGTCTAACCCTGATCATGACGTACTCTCCCACTTGGAACTCACGGGTGCGTCGATGCGCGTCAGCTAATTCCTTATAACGTGCGTTGCTGGCCTCTATATGACGACGTATATGCTCATGCAACTGCCTAATATGCTCTGCAAAGGACTCAGCTGACTCAGAGACACGGGCCTGGATGGGTAAGGGGACCAAATCTATCGGTTTCCTAGGTCTACGACCAGTAACAATCTCAAAAGGGCTCAGACCTGTAGACCTATTGACCGAGTCATTATAAGCAAACTCTGCTAAAGGCAGAACCAAGTCCCAGTCCCCGACACGATCACGCACTAGGCACCTAAGAAGATCCCCCAAACTCCTATTGACTACCTCTGTTTGACCATCGGTCTGGGGGTGGTAGGCGGTGGAGAATTTCAGCTGGGTGCCCATCATATGCCAAAGGGTTTTCCAAAAGTAGCTCGTGAAACGCACATCCCTATCAGACACTATGGTACGTGGAAGCCCAAATCGGGAGACACAATGAGTGAAGAACAGACGGGCAACTCTAGAGGCGTCAGATGTCTTGGAACAGGGAATAAACAAAGCCATCTTAGAGAACCTGTCTACCACCACGAAAATGGAATCATGACGACGCGAGGTACGGGGCAGACCTAACACAAAGTCCATGCTGATGTCCTGCCATGGACTGTCCGGCACGGGGAGGGGAGTATACAGGCCAGTATTCTGCTTCCTCTGCTTGGCCATAGCGCAAATGCGGCACTGGGCCACGATCCGGGCAACATCACGCTTCAGGCTAGGCCAATAGAAGCGATGCTCAACTGCCTCGATGGTCTTATTCCGGCCGAAGTGGCCGGCTAGACCGCCAGCATGCATCTCCCAAGCAAGAAAATCGCGAACCGAGGTCCGCGGAACACATAAGCGACTCCCATGGAAAAGATAATCGTCATGCAGCATGTAATCCGAATACTCTCGGGACGGGCCTGCCTGGAGGGTGGTGTAGATCGGACCGAAGTCCGGACAATCAGCGTACAACTCCCTCATCCTATCCATCCCCACCACCTCTACACTCATGGTGGTCAAATGGTGAGCACGGCGTCTCAAAGCATCAGCTACCCGGTTCTCCACACCGGCCTTATGCCTCAGCACAAAAGTATACTCCTGGAGGAACTCTACCCAACGACTATGACGAGAGTTGAGTTTCTTCTGGGCATGGAGATATCGGAGTGCCTCATGATCAGAAAATAGGACGAACTCCTGGTGTAGAAGATAGTGTCTCCAATGCCGCAGAGCCTGCACGACTGCGTAGAACTCCTTGTCGTATGTAGAATAACGCAGTCGGGCATCGCACAACTTCTCGCTAAAAAAGGCAACGGGGTGAGCCTCCTGACTCAGAACTCCTCCAATACCAACCCCAGAGGCATCGCAAGAGACCTCAAACACCTTCGTGAAATCCGGTAGACGAAGGATAGGTGCCTGGGTCATGCGCTCCTTGAGGAGCGCAAATGCAGCCGAAGCGGCCCTGGTCCACTCAAACGCCCCTTTTCGAATGCAATCAGTGATGGGGGCGGTGATGGAACTGAAACCTCGAATGAATCGGCGATAGAAGGTCGCCAGCCCGTGAAAACTACGGACATCGTGCAGGGTGCGAGGTTCGGGCCACTCCACTATAGCCCTGACCTTCTCCGGGTCGGCGGAGACTCCATCACTAGATACAATGAACCCCAAGAAAGTGACCTGTGTAGTCATGAAAGCACACTTCTTCGGGTTAGCATAAAGGCTCTCTCTCCTCAGAATAAGACAGACCTGCCTAAGGTGTTCTAGGTGGTCCTCCCGGGTGCGGCTATAAATGAGAATATCATCGAAATAGACAACCACGAAGACCCCAATCAATGGCCGTAGAACCTGGGTCATCAGCCGCATAAAGGTGCTGGGAGCATTGGTCAGCCCAAAGGGCATGACCAGCCACTCATAAAGACCATCCTTGGTCTTAAAGGCCGTCTTCCATTCATCACCAGGCCTGACTCTCACCTGGTGATAGCCACTCTTTAAATCTATCTTGGAAAACACAGTGGCTCCCGCCATCATATCCAACATATCATCCAAGCGGGGAATGGGAAATCTGTACTTCACCGTGATCTTATTGATTGCACGGCTGTCTACACACATCCTCCAAGTACCGTCTTTCTTTGGGGCAAGTAATGCAGGGACGGCACAAGGGCTCATGCTCTCACGAATGTATCCCCTAGCCAGTAACTCCTCAATCTGACGCAGGAGCTCAGCATGATCAGTGGGGCTCATCCTAAAATGGGGTAAGTTGGGTAGAGATGACCCCGGGATCAAATCAATAGCGTGCTGTATATCCCGCATGGGGGGAAGACCCTCAGGCAACTCAGCAGGGAAAACATCAGAAAACTCCTGAAGGATAACAGCAACATCAGAAGGGAGCTCACCCTCCGCCTCACTAACCCTCTCCCGAACAACGACAGCGTAGATGGGGTCCCCTCTAATGAATTCGCGCTCCATCTCCCGGGGACTAATAAGCATCAGCCTCCTAGTCGGAGGATCAATCGGGGTGGGAGCAACAGGAGGGGGTGTCGTGGTCGGAGCCAAAGATGGGGTACTGGGCCCAGGAATATCAGTGCTGGGGGTACTAGGCCCAGTGGGACCCCGAACGGGAGGGCGTGTCGGCTGGGATGGATGAAGGGTGATCCTCTGGCCTTTGTGATCGAAGGTGCATGTGTTCGACCGGCCATGGAGGGTAGCATCTCTATCGAAAAGCCAGGGTCTCCCTAAGATAATGCTGCCTACCTCCATAGGCAACACGTCACACCAAATCTCCTCCTGGTAGGCGTGGAACTGCAAAGGCACCAGACATCGCTGCCTGACTGGAATAGAGGTGGTGTCTACCCATGACACACGATAAGGGGAGGGATGGTCCACGGGGGTTAACCCCAAGCGTTTCACTGTACCCGTGGAAATGGCATTAATGCAACTCCCACTATCAATAATCACCTTACAGACCTTCCCACCCAGCCTGCAAAAGGTGTGAAAAATGGTGGTGCGACGCCAGTCATCACTCACCAAAGGCTGGGTCAAGACGCACCTGACAACACCTAGCTGAACACCATCCTGGCACTGCGTGCCCTGGACACCTGACGACTCTCCCTCTAACAACTCATCAAAGAACTCCTCGGCGAGCTCTGGGTCTGCCTCATAACTGACAGGCTCGACCTCGGGTGCGGCCTCACCTGCTGAGGTATCTCCAAAGGCCACGGTCTGCTGCCGAGAAGGGCACAGAGCAGCATAATGACCGACCCCCCCGCATCGATAACAATCTCCACGAGGCCTAGAGCCCTGCGGTGCTCCACCAATCATCGGCCCCTTTCCCTTGTCATCACGACGGGCCGGGGGTGGTGGAAGCTGAGGTCGGGTAGGAATAGTGGGCTGCTGGGGCCGAGGGGGTGCGGGAGCTGGGGCCTGGGGGCGAGGTGGATAGTCCCTCTGGGGAGGTGGAGGCCGGGGCCTAGGAGCAAAATCCGGACGAGTGGGGTCCTGTGGTCGGGCCACGGGTCCCCTCGCATACTGTCCTGTGCTAGTGCGAGAGTCCGTCCCACGAGGGTATGTGGGAGCGGGGCGCTGATCGGGCACAAACTCAAACTCAAACAGCTCCATATCACGAGCGACCTGGTACGCCTCATCTAAGGTAGCCACGTGGCGGCGGAGTAACTCAATCTGGAGGTTCCGTCGCAGACCTCGACGGAAGCGGGCTATAGTCATGATGGCTTCCTCCGAGACTCCACATCGCAGGAGACAATCATCAAATTCGGCGATGTATTCTGCCACAGGCCGGTTCCCCTGACTAAGGGTCTGCCACCGATCAACTAACCGGTGGCGGTAGGAACGAGGGACGTACTTCTGCCGGAGCTTCTCTTTCATATCTACCCACGTCTCAATCGGGGGTGTGCCCTGACGTCTCACTAGGCTCTCCACATTGGCCCAGTAGGTTTGGGCCCTTCCAATCAACTTCATCTTGGCATATCGGACTTTCCGATGTTCTGCCATGTCGACCCACTCAAAATAACGATCCATACTAGCAGCCCAATCACTAAAAACATCGGGGTCCAATGACCCATCAAAGGTAGGAGGGTCCACCCGCACGGATCTAAGGAGACGCTCATCTTCCTCATCCCTATAATACCGATGGCCTTGGCGATCACGGCCATAGCCCTCACTCTCATTATCGGACCCAAAATCATCTACCTCATGCACGTGGGGTCTCCTATTGCCTCCCCTAGGCTGGTCGGGTCGAGGAGCAGGGTCACGTTGGCCATGGGCCTGCTCGGGAACATCCACCGGTGGGGCTCTACCCTGGGGGCGATCAACCAGACCTTGGATGGTCCGGTTAGAGGCCTCAACCCGACCCTCCACATCTCCCAGCCGATCCTCCATGGCCTTCATCCGGCCCTCCATCCGATCGGCGTGGTCCCTAAAGTTGAGACTCAGGGTCTCGATCATCTCCCGCAGGGATAGGTCATCTGGGACGGGATTCCTAGGGTCAGCCATCTGGATAGGGCGATGGTAGGATGTACCACGCCGGGTGGGCATGCAAGACTCTAAGGGACAAGGATGAAAGGGTACTAGACACGAACCTAGACAGAAACTCCTAACGCAACAATGGACTCCAATGCAAGTAGTAGACCTATGGACTCAAATGAACTCCAGCAAATCTAATGACTCGACATGGCCTAGGACCTCAGTCTGTAGGGACAAACTGGACGACCATGCTCTGATACCAAATTTGACGCGGGACGGAACTGACAAATGGACTAAACCTATGATGAAGACCAAGTGCGGCCAGCACTCACACGTGACAAGGCAAGCCGAGTGATCGACCTCCGTACTATTCCTCCGAAGAGAGGCGTCTCTCAACAAGAAACCCAAGTCCACGGTCGTCCCTATGAGGGAAGCGAGTGGATCAAAGCGGCAAAGGAGCCGACGCGCAACTATAGGAGTCTAGTCCGAGCTCGGTGCTCGACTAGGGCCACGGAATGGGATACTCTCACTCACGATCTCGCGGTGTTGAATGCTAGCTAGGATCCCTACGCTCTCACGCGGCATATAAGATCACATACTAGTAAAGCAAAATGCCAAGGGGGGAGCGTCGCACGTACCTCCACGCCTAGGCGTGGGGAAGGAACCCCGGCCGAGACCGACAACCCCGATACACACAATGAAAGAATAGGTACAAGCCAGCAATGGTGCCCACTCCTCGCAGGGAGATAACAGGCTACAACAATTCCATTCGGGGCGGCCGATACACGGGCTGACGGGCAGCACTCGGTGAAGGGTTGGCCACGAGGAGGGTCCGGATGACGATCGGCAGAATCGCAGCAACGCGCGACTCGGTGGTAAACGTTCCCACGAATGGATCCGGAGTCCGATTGGGGCGCCGTCAGCGAGGGCGCGTAGTTAGGTCGCAGGAGGAAGCCTCGGCCAAAAGGCGTGCTCAGATTCCGTCCGTGGAAGCCGTGGCCGCACCTGCAAGTGGGGACAAGGAATCTGCTCCCAGAACTGCGCTGTCGAGCGGGGAAAATGGTAACTCGCTGCTCCGGTAGGCGAACGAGGCCCCGCTTGTGGGAGGACGTCGGGGACGCAGAGCAGCAGGTCCGGACCAAAGAGCTCGATCAGATCTGGTCGTGGTTGGACGCTGTGAACTTTGGAAATCGCCGGTTGTCCTGGCACCGGGTGGACTGGGCAGACCCGCGCGACCTCACGGGAACGGACGCCACGAACAGCTCGGACGTCGGAACGAGACGAGGTTGGCGGCGTTGGAAAGAGGACGACGAGAGGTACAAACCCTGAAGAAATCAGCTCCAAACTCGGCGTTGTCCGTCCTGTGGGATTTTCGCAAGAAGGAGGGTGGATCTGGGCGCGCAGAGAGGGAGGCTCCTGCGCTAGCTCACGAGAAAACTCGCCACGGGTGGTGCCGACCTCGGATCGAGGCGAAACCAAAGCCCACGCGCTGCCGACTCGTAGATGTATCCACCAAAAAAAGGAGGGGCTCGGATTCGATCCGCACCGGATGGGGACGCCGCTGCAACTCGGGGCCGAATCTGGAACACGCGAACTCGAACCGGAGACGAAGTAGAAGGGAGGAAGAACCTCGGCGTCGCACCGAGGGGATGGGGAGTCGCACCCCGGGGTTGCTCCCGTCGCAGGAGCAGAGGAGGAAGAGAGGGTCGCCCTCTCCAAGGGGTGGCTGCGCCCAAAGGCTGCTCAATCAAAATAGTTCATCTATTCATTAATTCTCTAAAGAAAATACAAGAGATCTTTTATATGGGGAGGGGAAATGCTAGGTTTGAAACCCTAGCCACAAGGGAAAGGGGGGGGATGCGCAATGGGCTAGGGGGGAAAGGGGTGCGCACCACTCCTAGAATCTAGGAGTGGATTGGGGGATGGGGGGCGGCCAAAGGAGGGAGGGGGGGTGACCGAATGGGGAAGGAAAGGGGGGGGCCGCACCCCTCTTCCTAAAATCTAGGAGAGGGGCGGCTGCCACCTTCCAAGAGGAGGGAAAGAGGGGAGGGGGCGCCCAAACCCTAACCCTAAGGATGGGGGGCGCACATCTCCAGGTGGGCCAAACCCAGGTTGGGCAGCCATGCCCAATGGGCCAAGGCTTGAACCAAGGAAGTGGCCCAATAACCCCAACTACTACCTAATAAGCATAAAAGACTCAAGTAAAGCCTAATTGGCCCCAATTGGCCTACAAAGGTCCACACAACTAATAAAAGTGTCCACGCAGGGACTAAACCAAGGCCCAACATGGCCTCAAATGAGAAAAAGATCCTCTAGTCGATGCCGTAGTCGCCTAGCCAAAGAGATGCTGACGTGCTCCGTGTGCTCTGTCGAGTGATGCGGCGCGTGTCCTCACCACGCTGTCATTTCCCGGCGTCGCCCGAGCCACTCACGTAGGCCATGGGAAGCTTGAGGGAGTGAGAGAGAAGGAGAAGGGGTGGTTACAATGGTTGAGAACGAAGAAAGAAAGGAAGGAATGGCACGAGGAAGAGTTTTAACAGGCGGAGTTAGTGGCGGTAAGTTAGAAGAATTGGCGACCTGGGGAAAGCCGTCATTTCATGGATAAGCGACCGTGTATGGGGTCGCTATTTGAGGAGTTTCATTGGAATTTGTGAAACTGTCAGGCAATGATGAGGTGCATTAATGATTAGAATTAGCGACCTGGCACGGGAGCGTCATTTCATGGTTAAGCGACTATGCATGGAGTCGCTATTTAAAGTATCCGTTAAGATTCATGGAATGTCGGGTAATGATGAGATATTAATTAGCGACTGCTTAAACGAGCGCCCTTTTGTGAATGAATGACTGTGTAAGAAGGCGTCAATTTTGGAAAGGATATAAACAAAGAAAAGGATTAAGTGAATTGACAACAACACCAAGGGCGCAGTTTAATGAATTAGCGACCTCTGTATGGGTCGCGGTTTTAAACAGAAACCCGTTTTTAGACAGAATTGAAAACTTTTTGAAAATTTTGATCAGTCTAAACATTTTCATTGGCTCAATTAAGGAAAAATCCCTTATTTTATTGAAAGAAAGTATCATTACAAGATTAATGAGCCACCTTGGCCCTCAAATTCTTAAGAGCTATTACATATGCTTTCCATTGATCTCTATCTTCTTCCACACGTTCCATGGACCGGTGTAGCTTGCTGACCCGCCATAGTGCATGAATGGTCTTGATCTCTTCTTCATCATCCTTTGAGCCTAGTTCCCTCTTCTTGATTGGTGGGAGATGAGAAGCTTCTTCAAAGTGATGGCGGGGAAGACCGAGTTGAGAGAGGCACCGGTGAGCATTGTAGAGGATGAGCTCGGTGGCGTCGATCAACCTTAGTTCCACCCCGGAAGAGAGCCTTGCATGAAGGTCTTGAGTCTTGAGGAATCCCGATGCGCAGGTGAAGCTGTTTTGTGGCATGGTCTTGAGATACCCATGCCAATCCACCCGCTTCTTGATCTTGGGAACCCGGTTGGTCACTCTCTCATGTAATCCAAGTGTGCCTGTCATATAGTGAAGTGGACTTCTAGAGAAGATCCTAGATGCTTGTTGGGTTTCTTCACATGGATCAAACTTAAGGTGTAAGTCCACCCAACTAGAGAACAAGAGCATAGACCCGTGTAGGGGCCTCCCCATAGAAGCCGAGGTGAGCCCACTATAAAGATAGGGTAGCACCGCCGGTCCTATTCTCTTTTCCTTCCATATGCTAGCAATGACACTTAATTGTTCTTCTTCTAAGAAATCTTCCGATGAAGGGAAGAGTAGTGCCCCCGCCAAGCAAATTACGAAAGCTTTCATCACTTTCTCTAGATCCTCCTCTTTGGCTAGGTCCATTCTCTTGTACACCCACGCCGCAAGCTTCATGAGATTCATCCCCTTTGTGGCCCGGATTTGATTCACCATGTTGAAGCTTGGAATTAAGCTTGATAGCATCTCTTGAGTGCTTATGCTTCTTGTCATATGTGCCATCTTTTCTTCATCTCCTTGCTTCACTCTCTTCAAGCCTAGTAGCATCTCTGTTTCCTCTAGGAGTATGGTGGCTTCAAAGGTGGAAAATAGGAAAGTGTTGGTGTTTGGATGCCATAATTCTATAAGGACTCCTATGGTGGCCCAATCTAGGTGTACATCATCATAGTGTTTGGCATGGGTAACTAAGCCTAGAAGGTGCCATCTAGAGAGGTATGTCTGTTGGTTATTATTTGTGATTGTGATGATTGCTTTATTGCAAGATGAGGTGATCAATTATGCAGATATGCGAATAAATGTAATCAATCAACCAATAGGCATGCCCAACATACACATATGCAACCATCATGACCTCTAAGCATGGGCAAGCAATCTCAATCAAAGAACTAAACTAAGGAAGAAATAAAAACACACGCCGAGCGTGGAGCAAGAGGAATAAAAGAAAACACACCGCAAGGGGTGGAACAAGCAATTAAAGGAAAAGATGTGAATAGAGAGAGAGAGCTATTGCCCAACTAAGAAGGAACGTGATCGCCACTAAGGTAAATAACAAGCCAAGAACTTGGAACGTACCTTAGAATAGGTGGATGAAACGCCCACCCGTAGGAGAGAGAAAACCAGGAACTGTAATCTGCTACCCTGTGAAGTGTAACGGACTAGTGTAGATGCGCCAGAGAAGCGTAACACGCCTTCCTTGATCCGTCAGAGATCTGCAGAAAAGGAATTGGGAATCTTTGAATCTCCACACTTCCCAGCCGGCCAGGAAGCTTGGGCCTCGTGCCTTAACCTTGGAAAACCTGCAAAAGAATGTAGACAACAAAGAAAAACTCCCAGATTAGCCTTTGCAAAGCGTAGTAGCTATAAATCAAAAGAATTGAAGAACATGCAAAAGGAAGGGGAAAATGCCGGGGTGGTTGTTTTTTTTTTAAACCCCTCTGGGGTGCTTAAAAGATGGGAGGAGGATTTAGATGCATGCAGCAAGAGAAAGAACGTGGGAGAAGGAGAGGGAACATGCCATGGATGTTAGAAGAGGGAAGAATAACTAAAAGATTGAACTTGACTGAACTAGCCCCTTAAAGCTAATACTCCCTGGACTTAGGATGACGATGGACGTGGGATGCAGCCTTCCTTGGTTGGTTCTAGCTCTAGGATGCGGCAGCACTTCGTCGTGAACTCCAGAAAATCTCCTCCTCAAGCTATGAAGTCAAGGGTTCTATTTATAGACTCTCAAACTCTTGGGTCGGATTGGAGATGATCCAGCTAAAAAGGAGGAGATTTCTTTGCAAACTCTTGAAGATTATACTCCCAAGAGTCCATAGAAACAAACAGAAGGTTCTAAGGATCAGATTTGGAAGAGAAATCACAAGATCAAACTCTTAATTCGGCCACAGAGTAGCAGAGAAAGAGCAGTTCTGCTAGAACACTTCTGATGGATGTAACGGTTGCACGATAGACCGCCACAGTGATGTAACGCCCCAGGCATGGACCGTCACACAACCTTATCCACTGAAAGATAAGATCAACGGGAGAAATTTTCGAAAGGTGGACTCTGAAGCATGTAACGGATCAAGGTAGATGCGTCACAATGAAGGTAACGGCCGCATGATAAACCGTCACACTCAACGGATAGACCAATAGATAAGCTTTGAAAGAAGTCTTAAACTTAAGGACTCTGGGATGATGTAACGGTCAAAGGTAGATGCGTTATAGGATCGTAACGCGCCAGCAAAGGACCGTTAGAGACAATGAAAATGCAAATGAAAGCTTGCTAAGCCTCGTCCAGCGGAAAGAGATGAGGAACCAGACCCAACCAAGGAGACATGACCCATGAAATAAACCTCAAATTGACCAAGAAGGCTCAACAAAGGTGAACAACTTGGAGCATCATATAAAATGAACAAGGAGATTGACCCAACTCATCGGTCATAAAATGGGTGTCAACAGATGCCCCTCCTTAACCTCCTCTTTGCAGGGGAGCGAGCGGAGGTGAAGCGAAGGTGAAATGGAACATAGAGATGAAGCGGAAATGAAGTGGAGCGAACTGAAAAGCGGGCGTTAAGGCAAACGACACCTGTCCTCAACCAACGAGCGATAAATTTTTTTGGAAAACTTCGGACTAATCACAAGGAAATGGCCAACCAAATGATGCATGTCTGGAGGAACTAACAACTAAGGAAAGGAAAACACGGCCAGCGGCCGGAGCAACGGAAAGGAAAAGAGATGATCAACTAAACTCCAGACATCAATCTTCAGCTAACCAGATCCAGTGAACAGACCAAAGGAAACCTTCCAACTCAGAGTGGAATAACTTTCCTTATTCGAGATCACAGAACACAACTATTCACCATCACTGAGACACCTTGGACAGATGAAGGTTCACGAATGCTCAAAAATGCGCATGATGCATGCTGGGCTAAAGGAAAAAGAAATCTTTAAAACAAATGCCAAGAAAGATAAAATAATAAGATACCCGAGAATAATATTGCTAGACCAGAGAAACTAGGGTCAGGACACCATCTGCAACCACGGCGTGCAAGATAGAACCATCGTCCCCAAGCTTTCCAACCTAACGGCCTATCCAACGATTAAACATGTGCACTTAGATCATCATCATTTTTGTTTGAGGGAAACATCAGATCCCAGAACACATGAATGACCAACTGGTTCTCGAGATAATATATCATAGATAACATATAGTAATGCATAAAGGGATAAAGGGGTCGAAAAACAATATCCGACTTACCTGCACGGCGAGTGGCAAAGCGTGAGAGCTTAATGATATTCATGATTTTCATTAAGAGGGATAACCACTCAAGAAATAGACAGAGCATAACCATTCAAATAATCATCAATTGCATTTGCATAATATCAGGCACAATAAGCACAACCATGATTATATTTCTCCCAAAATGTCGTAACGGATTATGAAAGATGTGCTACAACAATGTAACGGATTTATGTTGATCCGTTATAGTCCACCGCTTCTCATTTTTCAACAAAGAATGACCTAGTAACCTGACGGACTCAATATAGAGCGTCAGAGGACTGTAACGGGCTCACGATACACTGTTACATTTCCTGGGTTTGCAAAAAAAACAAACCGAGCCCTGTTTCGATCTCATTCTCTAATCACGCCCTAAACCCAAAATCGAGCACCCAAAACCCTCTCCCTCTAAAACCTCTCCGGTGACCACCGACGACCGACGACAATGACGCGGGAGAGTAGGAAAAAGAAGCTAGCTATCAAGCGCCTGCAGAAGCGTATGGCTAGGAAGGAGGATCCTCCGGTGGCGAGCTCACCGGAGGAGGGGGAAACGACGGTGGCGGCGGCCCAAACGATGGGAGAAAACCCCCCATTGGCCCTAGAAAGCGTGGGGGAGGAAGAATAACATGCCGAAGAAGCTGCCGGTGGCGAGGAATAGCCCGTTGCGCTGGAGAAGAAGAAACGCGGCCAAGACCCCGAGGTAGACCAAATCACCCCAAACCCTAATTTTCAAAAAATTTAGTTGATTGCATGCATGTTTAGGGGGAAGAAAATTGGTCTGGGGACCTATGGGGACACTTTGTAGGCCATATGGGCCATTCCCACGGGCTGGAAGAACAAAGAAGACGATGCCCGTTTCAGGGGAACGTAACGGTCGTTTCAGTGACTGTTACGCCCCCTGACGTGCCACAACTGGTGCGTCCAGGGAACCAGAATCAGGAAATGTTATTTTTTAGTTTTCTTGCTTATCTGATTTTTTGTTGTTGTTTTTGTTTATGTTAAATGCAATGTAACGCATGACTTAATGACTAACTTATGACTCAAATGTGTGCAGGGGAAGAGGAGAACGAGAATCACATGGCTCCAAGTATGGGAGGTTTACTTGGCATTGCCGGAATACCAAAGGGAAAGACTAGCCGCCATGGACTGCGGGGAAGTCCTCAGCATTAAGGTGACGAGAGTGGACACATCCCTCTTGTACGTGCTGCACGAGAGGTGGGATCGGATTAGCAAAGCCTTCATCTTCCCATGGGGGCACATGATCCCAACCTTGGAAGACATGGCGCGGATCAGCGGCTTGAGGGTGCTCGGGAAGGCGGTGACGGGATGGACATATGGCGACTACAGAGAGCTAGCCCAAGAGCTGCTAAGGCTGAATCTGATGAGGGAAGGGCATCCATCGTCCCAGCAATCATGATCGATGCTGTAGGAGAGTTTGGGACTTCGGGGAGCGGCCATCGCAGTTGGAGAACTACCCAAGCAGCACATCAGCCGAGTGGTCGAGCAGGTGCACCCGAGTGTGGCGGCGGAGGCAGGACCGGATGGGGATAAGTTGCTAAGGCGCTTCCTGATGTTGCTATTCGGGAAGCTCCTATTCCCGAGCCGAGCCGATGTCATTAGCTGCAGGCTCCTTCCATTGCTAGTAGATCAAGACAGAATGGGCAGATATGCGTGGGGAGCGGTTGTCTTGGCCTTCTTATTCGACTCCCTCAGCGCGACAGACCGGGAGACCATGCTAGGCGGCTTCTCACCTTTTCTACAGGTAAGTGTCCTAAATGCTTCTGAATGCTTTCTATTATGCTTTCTAAATGCTTTCTAAATGCTTATACTGATGCATGTTTGCAAAATGCAGATCTGGGTCTTCCTTTACCTACCAGAGATCGGGCGAGGGACCGAGCTACATCCGGAGAGGATTCCCATCGCGAGGCGGTGGTCGGTAGCTCGAGACACGGGGTCGATCAGGAGGTTGACCCGGGTGATCCAGGATGACATTGACTAATACCCGCATGCATCGGTAAATTCTCAAACTTAGACCTTTTCTATATGCTTCTATCTATTTCTAAATGCTTCTAAAATGCTGACATGAACTTAACTGGCCTTTCAGGTGCGCTGGACACCGTACTGGAATGAGCGACACGAGGGACAGCCATGGGTGGCGGCTTCCTTAGCCTACGGAGGATGAGACATCTAGCTGCATTGCATCAATGTGATCAAGCCTCTCCACTATCGCTTGATCATGAGGACACGAGGAGTGCATCAGCCGGAGGTGACGTTCCCTCGCCAAAATGATGAGCGGCCGGGGAAATCTTCCAAAGGGATCAGCGGCAATATAAATTGGGGCAGCCGGGCAAAAAAGTATATTGATGACTGGAAGCGGAAGGGCAGGGTAGTGACCGAGCGGGCTGATAGCAACGAGGCGTACTTGAAGGCCTATGCCCAGCGGTTCGGCGACCAGGTCTTCCGCGGTACCCGACGACCGGTATAAACTCTAAACTCAGACTTTGCTATATGCCATGATTTATTTCTATATGCCTTGACACTTCAAAATGCAGCTAGACCCACGGGGACGCATTGCCGAGCTCGAGGGACTACTCCTTGCCACCGTCCAGCAACGGGATGAGCACCGGGCTGCATTAGAGCTTCTGGTAAACTTCCTAACCTTAGACTTAAATGAATGTTCATGTTCATGATAATTGACTGACTCTGACTTCTAAATGCAGCGGGCCGAGGGAGCCTAAAG
Source organism: Amorphophallus konjac (assembly GCA_022559845.1). Classification (NCBI taxonomy): domain Eukaryota; kingdom Viridiplantae; phylum Streptophyta; class Magnoliopsida; order Alismatales; family Araceae; genus Amorphophallus; species Amorphophallus konjac. The sequence goes on along the minus strand of CM040129.1, from coordinate 108,662,794 downwards.
GATCGGACCAGATGCACCATCCTCCTCTTCACAGCCTACCGGGGGACGGGCTGAGCGAGATGCGGATTTTACCCGGGCCGTAGCTCGAGCCGAGGAGGCCAAGGCTACCCTCGCAGAGCGGGTAAGAAACTAAACCTTCAAACCTAAATGCTTTATGATTTATGCAAATGCTGACCATGATGCTGATGCAAATGCTAATGCAGGCGAGAGAGCTGACCGTGGCATTGGCCGAGATGGAGCGAGCCTGAGCAGAGACTGAGCGGACCCGAGCAGAGCTAGAGCGCTCTCGAGCGGAGGTGGGGCGCCTTCAGGTAGAGGTGGCCCGACTGAGCGGAGAATTAGAGCAGGCATCTACCCAGACAATAGATCTTGAGAGATACCAGACCGAGGCTCGGGAGGCGCGACTCCAGGTTCATGATTTGAAGACCGAGCTCTGGGCCGTAGAGTGGACAGTCCGGATGATAGGCTGTGGACCTGAGTGGAGCGCATCCCGGAGTGCTGCAGCGGGAGGCAAGCGGAGTGAAGTGCCGAGCGGATCGGTAGGAAACTACTTAGCTAGTTCTTCCGATCAACGGAGGAACGAGGAGGTAGATCAGAGACGATCACGAGAGGAGGAGCACAGTGCCATGGAGCCGCCAGCCAAGCGGCAAGAGGGTGCTGGGAATAGTGACGGCCTGGGAGATAAACCAGCCGAGTGATGTGTTCTCTTTTTGTTCTTTTGTTCTATATTTCCCTTTTGATCATACACATGTATATGATAGTTGGTGGAAAAAATGGAGTGGAATTTTGTTTTTGTTGTTTCTTTAGTTTTTTTTTTTTGGATGTGAATGTGAATGTGTGGATGGAATGGATGTGTGGAAATGGATGGGTGAATGTGTGTAAATGAGACCGGCAGGTGAACGTGTGTAAATGAGACTGGCAGATTTGACCAGGGAGAGAAATGAATGGATCTCCAGCGAGTAGCAGACAATGTAATGAACTACTGCAGACCGTCAGGGTACGTAACGGACCAGGCTAGAGCCTTTAGAACTGACAGAGGAAAATAGGTGAACACAGGGTGTGATGGACCAATTAGGGTGCGTCAGGGATACTTAACGGGCCAAACGGGACCGTTAGAGACAATAGAGTGAAAGCGGCGGATGACAGAATTTGACGAACCAACCATGGCACGTCAGGAAACTGTGACGGTCGCTTGATAGACCGTTACACTAAACAGTAGCAGAATCCGAATGGGACTCTCTCAAGATCATCCGAAGTTGGATGGAAAGCGGCTAAATCCATGCTAGGACTCTCCTGGACCTAGGATAAGACTTCCTAACCTTAGTCCCCATATTCTAACACCAACATTAAGGCCCTATAAATAGGATTAAGCCCTAAATTTGCAACTCACCTGATTTCTCTGCTACAAGTTCAGAAAACTCATCAAATAGCCAATAACACCATGAAAAGAAGCTTCAGGGCCTTTACCATGGAGGAAAGGGTCTACACCGGGCCCAAAGCTGCCAGAAAAGAGCATGGGGAGCTACAAAGGCTAACCTCCATCCCCAAACACCTCAGTTCAAATCCATTAAGTGAGTTAAGTTTTGAAAGTTCAGTCAAAAGATTCAATTTTTTTGCACTTTCTTATGATCCCTTTTTCTTCTCATCTTCTCCTTCTTTCTTTTAGCCTTTTCCTGGCCCAAGGTGCTATTCCAACCTGAAGTGGGTGGCTCCTATGATTAAGGAACTTCCATTAGAGGTCATCTCCATCTTAAGGGCATGGCACCTTCAACCCTTAGTCGTCCTAGGGAAGAATTTCCACAAGCTGTCCTTGGATTGGGCAAGCATCTCAGCCCTTATAGAACTATGGCATCCCCAAACTCATACATTCCTCTTCCCTTCCTTTGAAGCCACAATTCTTTTGGAAGAGGTAGAGACCTACCTATCACTTGCTAAGACCAAAGTAGGGGATGAAGACTTAGTCTGCCACACGGTTGAGCCGATAGATCCTTCACTAATCTTTAGTGATTTCATACATAACCCAAAAGATGTTGGGACCATGATTAGCCCAAAGCATATTCACTTGATACCAATGGCACAATGGATAACCGCCTTTTGTAAGAACAAGAGCGGTAGATTCGAAGCCATTGCTAAAGCCGTGTTAGTGTGCTTGTGCGGGGTCTTTCTTTTTCCTACCATTGACCACCTTCTTGATATCCAAAATCTGAGCATTATAAGTGGGTTGTGGTGGGGAATGTCCATTTCACAAGCGGTCCTCTCATACCTTTATGAAGGGCTCAGCTCGGCTTGTCTAGGAGGACCTTTATTTGGCTCCATGATACTACTTGAGTGCTGGATGAGAGTGAGAATTAAATTTCAACTCAAAGAGGACTTGACAACAATTATCCGGATCTTCAAGAGCCACCCTTTATCCTTCATTGGAGGTGCCTTTGGGTTTTCTTCATAGGTGGAGTGCTGAACAGCAGACAAGAAAACACGTGATGAATGGCGCCTCTTCCTCAACACAATGCCAATGGAACGGTTCGAAATGCGGCCGAGCGTTCTTCGGAGAACCATACTTAGAGTACCACGGCGGCCAAGCCTAGATTTACAGCTAGTGGGAAACACTACCATGGCGATCTACAACCCTCACCGATGCTACCTTCAAGTTGGGCTACCCCGAACTGGAGTTCCTGCACTTGCATACTACCCTCCCCTTCTAGCTAGAAAGGTGGGGACCGAGGAAGATGAGAGAGTGATCCGGAACGCACTGACCATGTGGGAGATCAGCAAAACTCGCCTGTGGCAAGAGGAAGTGGAAGAAGACGACGAGGCACGTCGTGCTTACGTGAAAGAGTTGCGCAAGATCCGGCCTCATGCGGATAGGAAAATGAATGTACTTGGAATTTTGTTCTTAATGTAAATGAAGAGTATGAGTTTTATCAACCACCTGGTGTATAATGAGTTTAGTTGAAATGAAATAAAAGTTCTGTTCTTGACAGATAAAGAATTGATTGAGTAATTGAGCTGAACTGGTTCTACAAAATAGAGTTTCTGTGTAACGTAACGGACCTAAGGAGGGCCGTCACCAGAACTTAACGGACTGAAGATCATCCGTTAGACGAAGAGCCCATAGAATTTGGAATTTTATGTGTTCTGGAGAGCATAACGGACCAACATCAGTCCGTTAGGATGAGGTAGCGGACTAAGATAGACGCGTTACAAACAATATTTTTGAGAACAGAGGATTGGGCTTCCGGGCAAGTATTGGTCCATTAGGAAGGGTGTGACGGTCCATTGTAGGCGCGTTAGAGAGCCAAAAACCATTAGCTCGTGGACTTTGAACCTTCGGGCTTTGAACCTGCATTATGCACACACTTAGACAAAAAAATAAGTTAGTTCGCCTTCAACAAGTTAGAATTTGACCGTTCTTGATATCTGGTCAAGGGGTGGAGCCTTACTAAATAGGCGGAAAATGAAAATGACGCAATGCATGCGATGCATATGATGATATTTTTGGAGTTTTTACAATTATTTGGATTTTTGTGATATTTCAAAAATATCTGATATTTTTGAATTTTGAAATATATGATTTTTTTTGAATTTTGAAATATATGATTTTTTGAATTTTGAGATATATGATTTTTTTGAATTTTGGGATATATGATTTTTTTGAATTTTGGGATATATGATTTTTTTGAATTTTAAAAACCAGTGCTCCCCTAGAAACGCGGGTCCTCCCCATTCCATCGAGAGTTTTCGAGGTTGGCGTGTGATAGAGGTGACAACCCCCGGCCAGGGCCCAACTTGCTTGACCATGCTTCTACCAAGGCCATACCCAGGATACTTGTCTTAGTCCTGAAAAGAAAATAGAATGCGGGGGTAAGCTTAAGCCAGATATAGAAGTTTTCAGGGCTTGAGTTCCTCTCGTAGACAACCCATTCAGAGACTCGATCTGTTGCACCGGGGCTTTGTGTCCGTCATCGAACCTTTGTCCACTATAGGCACGCATACGACCGGGCTCATAACATCCCGCGGGGAAACCGTACTGCCACTCTTGCCATGCCTAGCCTTTCTTTTTCTTTCTTTTTCTTGGAGCTTTGGAATTATGATTAATAGATTTTTTAAGATAAACTTTTGCTTATGTCAAGATGATTGCTCACTTGCTTTGCTTTTTCCTTTTCTGTGGCGTCAGGTCATAACGGACTGGACCTATTTGAGACCTCCTCTCGTCAGGGCGTCTAGATTGGTCGTCGCCCCCTTATTCACCTCTGGATTCAGCCGAAGAAGAAACGGACAGGGACTTTGACTTTCCCCCAAGCATGGCCGAGGAGAAACGGTGTCTACAGAGTGGGAAACCCTACCAGGGACGTCGTGTAGTGTGTGATTCCGTGCTCGGGGTTCTGCAAAAGGAAAAGGACACCTTGCTATCGGGGTGGCACTGGTCAGACTCTAAGGAGAGAAACGCTTAAGGTACAACCCATTCCAAGCGTGAGCGAGCTCCTCACCTTCTGCATTCACTAAGCGATAAGCATTCCCTGGATAAGCCTCTTTGACAACGAACGGCCCTTCCTAGTTAGGTTGTAATTTAGACCTAGGACCTGCAGACCGAATGAATTTACGTTTCAAAACCATATCATGTTTTTGAAATTTGCGCTCAATGACCTTCTTTTGAAAATAATGCGAAACTCTCTTTTGATAAACGGATACATGATCGGCCGCATTCATCCTCTTCTCGTCTAAGAGTTACAATTGGACGAGCAACGCCTCTCGACGTTCATCGAGATTAAGTTCCTTATCGAGTTGCACCCTTAGGGAAGGGATCAAGATCTCATATGGGAGCACCGCCTCCATCCCGTAAGTGAGAGCATAGGGGGTTTTCCTCGTGGGATTACGGACGGAGGTGCGGTAAGCCCATAGAGCTTCCACTAATCTCTCCGGCTAATCAGAAAATTTATGAGATTCACATGTTTTCTTTATGATTTTGAGAAGGGTTTTGTTAGTGGCTTCGGCCTGGCCGTTGCCTTGCGGGTAATATGGAGATGAATGATGCAATGCTATATTGAACTTCTTACATAGGTCCTTAAGCTCTTGAGAAACGAACTGGGGTCTGTTGTCGGTGACGATGCTGCTTGGCACTCCGAACCGCGAGATGATGTTCTTCATGATGAAGCGGCACACCGTGGTAGCTTTAATCTCCGTGTATGCTTCGGCTTCAGCCCACTTGGTGAAGTACTCAGTGGCGGTAAGGATGAAGGATTTTTGCTTGATTTGAGAGTTGGGATCACCGAGCGGGCCGACAATGTCGAACGCCCACATAGAAAATGGCCAAGGAGCAAAAAGAGGATGAAGAGATGAAGCTGGAGCGTGAATCTTATCAGCATGGAGTTGGCACTTAAGACACCTCCGGACATAGAGGGAGCAATCTTCCTCTAGAGTGGGCCAATAGTAACCCTGGCTAAGGATTTTCTTTGCTAGAGCCTGGCCATTAACATGACCTCCACACTCACTAGAATGGGCTGCTTCGGCCACCTTCCAAGCTTCATCATCGTCTAAGCATCTCATGAGCATCCCATTGGTAGCGCGCCTGTATAGTTCTCCTGCAACAACAGTATACCTTGAGGCGGCTCTTCTTATTGACTTGCGCTGCTCGGCATTTGCCCCTTCCGAAAATGATCCATTTTTGCAATACAACTCGATTTCATGATACCAGGGCAATCCTTCTTCCTCCAGGATCTCTTCTAATTCCATCAAAGATACTTCCTTAAGATCTTCCTTCTCAGCCCTTGCCTCTACAGTTTTCCTAAGGTTGTGATACCAAGGATCCTGAAGAGAGGGTGCGTCCAATCTCTGAACGACGATAGTCTCAGTACTCCGACTGAGAGGAAAAGATAGAGAGGAAGCGAGGGATGCTAAGGCATCGGCTAGAATGTTCTGAGATCGGGGAGTGTGGATATAGATCAACTTGCGGAATTGCCTAGCGAGGAGCGTGACCAGATCTTGATATGGCTTGAGCTTAGGGTCACAGGTGCGGTAAGTGGACAGAACTTGCCGCAGGACGAGCTGAGAGTCCCCTATGATATTCAAGTAACGCGCGCCTAGAAGGTAGACGTGCTTCATTCCAGCTAGGAGAGCCTCATACTCGGCGATGTTGTTGGTAGCAGGAAATCAGAGTTGATAAGCAAAGGGAATGGTTACACCTTCTGGGGTGAGCAGAACAACGCCTATCCCTTGGCCCTGAGAATTAAGTGCACCATCGAAGTGCAGAGACCAAAAGGGATGATGAGTAAGGACAGAGAGATGCTCATCAGGGAAGTCATCCTGAATAGAATCTGTATGAGGAATGGTGAGATGGGCAAGATGCTCAGCAATGGCGTATCCTTTGACTACCTTCTGAACAACGAACGTGATATCAAACTGAGAGAGGAAGCTCTGCTAGTGAGCTAACCTACTAGAAAGGACAAGCTTTTCTAAGAGATAGCGGATCAGGTCCATTCTAGAGATCAACCTAACTGGGTGGGCTAGGAAGTAGTGTTTGAGTTTCTGAGCTACCCACACTAAGGCGGCACAAGTCTTCTCCATAGTGGTGTATTTGACCTCAGCCGGGTTAAACAACTTGGAGAGATAATAAGCTGCCCGCTCTTTTCCTTCATCGTCTACTTGTGCTAAGACCGCCCCTAGGGAGTCCTCAATGACTGAGATGTATAGGATTAGGGGTTTCCCAGGGACAGGAGGTTGCAAAACCGGGGGATTGGATAGATAGACCTTTAAGTCCTCATAGGCCTTTTGACAATCTTGATTCCATTCGAACTTGACCCCCGCCTTTAGCAATTCATAAAATGGCGGCACCTCTGAGAATGCTGGGATATGAATCTTCTGATGAATTACAATCTACCAATCAGTCCTCGGAGTTCTGTAATATTCTTTGGCGGAGGCATGTCCATGACGACCTTTGCTTTGTTAGGATCAATCTGGATCCCCCGTTTGCTAACTATAAAGCCTAACAGCTTCCCTGAAGAGACTCCAAAAATGCACTTCTTCGGATTCATTTTAAGCTTGTACTCCCTAGCTCTCTGCAGCACCTTAGCCAGAATAGAGGGGTGTTCTTCTTTGGTTCTTGACTTCACCAAGATGTCATCCATGTAAGCTTCCATGTAGATATGCATCATGTCATGGAATATAGCCATCATCGCTCTTTGATAGGTGGCACCTGCGTTCTTCAGATCGAACGAAATAACCACATAACAATACGTGCCCCAGGGCGTGGTGAAGGAAGTTTTCTCTTGATCTTCCGAAGCGAGACGAATCTGGTTATAACCTGAGTAACCGTCCATGAATGATAAAGCTTCATACCCGACAGTGTTATCCACCAGGACATCTATGTGAGGCAGCAGGAAATCATCTTTGGGACATGCTTTATTAAGATCCCTGAAATCGATGCAAATGCACACTTTTCCATCCTTCTTGATAACAGAGACTATGTTCACCACCCACTGAGAATATAAGACGACTCTAATGAATATGGCTTTGTACAATTTATCGACTTCTTCTTTAATCTTCAAGGCCATGTGGGGGTGAAATCTTCTTGACCTTTGTTTTACGGGTGTTGCCCCTAGTTTAAGCACGAGTCGGTGTTCCACTAAAGAGGGGTCAAGACCCGACATGTCCTCGTAAGACCAGGCGAAAGAATCACTATACTCCCTTAGAACCTTGATTAGATCTTCTTCCACTTGCGGAGGGAGATTAGCGGCAATAATGATAGGCCTTGGGTCTTCTTCAGTTCCCAAATTTATTTCCTTTGTAGGTTCATCCACTGCCGATGATGGCTCATCGAATCTCCTTAATCCTTACGCATACAAATCGACAGTGTCATCTACATTACTGTCCTCATCATCAATCAGGTCCTTTTCATCCAGGACTTCATAGACACCTAGTTCGTCATCGCTCCATACCCCTTCTTGCTCCTCTTCATCTTCTTCTATCATAATCGCTGTAGTGACAAACTCCGGGCACTTCAAGAGAGCATGACATCGCTGAGCTAGATCTTGTAGGAACCTATTAGGGATGGATTTGGAATGACGCGCAAGCGGGAGAGGCTCAGAAGAGGAAGGGTTGGACGACTTAGAATAGACCCTACTTCTCTAGACCTAACTGACTCTACTTCCCTAGACTCGACAGACCCTACGTCTAACCTAGGAGAAAGGAAATCTAATGGAAAGGAAGGAGCGGGGGACTCGTGCCCCTGGGAGGATAATGGAGACAAGATAGCATAATCTTCCATTGAAAACTCCATTTCAAATTTGACATTTTTTTTTGGAGATTAGTGGAGATCACATAGCAGGATGGAGGAGATGGTGGAGGAAGCTGACGGGGGAAAAGAGATGAGAACAACACATCAAAGAACGGATCAGAAGAGGAGAACCAAATGTCTGAAAGATTGGAGGAGGAGGTCCATAAAGTGGATAGATCAATGGGCGGGCATCGCCCGCATGCACAAGATATGATTAACACCTCAGTTGGTAATTCCATGAAGTACAGATCAATCATGATCGGAGGTGAGCGAGGTATAGATTCCAGCTGTTGAAAAAGAGATATGAGACGGGAGGGAGACCAAGAAAAGATAATAGGCGAGTTCCCCTTCTCCCGTGGACGGTCGGCTGGCTTCTTCGGCTTCCACTACACAAGCTGGACTTCTTGATTCTTTTGACAATAGTCTTCTGGCTCGCTGAACATCCTGGCAAATGACTGGCTAACATCAGTCATGTCATCAATAAGCCCCTTTTGCACCAGAGGTGGTCTGGCAACCATGCAAGCTGTGCTCTTCTTCTCTGACAGTGCTGGCTGTGGTTGTAGCGTTCCTAGCTAGAGAGGTCCTTTAACAAAGTGTTGGCGATAGTCCCAAGTAAGTGGCCCTGAATCACCCATCATTGAGAGTGCAGACTCTCGGTAACTGAGACCTCTCCTGCCCATTTTTCTTCCTTTAGGAATGGGTTTAGTCCACCCTTATAATTGTACACCGAGGCCTCTCCCCGGTTGATAGCCTAGCTTCAATATGATATCCTAGCCCTTGGAATCTCATATTTGGGGCTTCACTTTGATGTTGACGGGTGTAGTGACAGGCTTGGGAGGTGCATAAGCCCAGGGGAAATCCAGATCTAGCACAGAAATGACGGGCCGACTATTGGGCCATAGTGTGGGTAGAATCTTCTCTAAAATAGCTTTAATAGACTGGACCGTGGATAAGCTTTTGACTTTAACCACCCTCCCTTGAAAAGGGAACTTGAGACATTGATGCGCGGTGGATGGCACGGCACTGAGAGTATCGATTCACGGACGACCCAAGATAGCCTCGAACATAGGGTCAATGTCCAACACATAGAATTCAATGGGCATAGTAAGAGGCCCAAGCTCATCTTGAATAGTAACAACCCCGTGACATGCTCTTCGTGAGTTATCGTATGCAGCTATAGTTGTGGGGGTCGGCCGTAGAAGTTCTTCTGACAGATTGTAGACCTTGAGAGTGCTGAGCGGGCAAACATTGATTGATGCCCCTGTATCAACTAGCGCCGCATCAATACTAACTTTGTTCAAAATAATCGAAATGCAAAGCGGCATCTGCCGAGCTTCTGGAGGTGCTAGCTCGGTTTCTGAGAATGTAATTGCTGGTCCTTTAGAGATTGTTGCCAAAGCTGTAGGTAGACTATCAGCTGCCACATCTTTACTAACCATCACCTTTTGAAGAAAATTCTGGAGTGCATCTTGGTGAAGGGTAGATCTTTTAATAAGCTCCAGCACAGATATCTTGGCGGGCACCCTGTTCAGGTGATGTAGCAAATCATATTGGGTACCCGGCAATGGCTTGGCTTCTTCCTGCTGATCTACAGCCGGTTGGGAAGATTGGGGATTTGAAGTAGAAGGATAACTGCGATGAAACATACGCCCGCTCTGTAGGGTGAAATTATAGGCTGCCGCAGCCTCGGATGGGCTCAAAATAAGTGACTTAATAGGCCCGGTGGGATGAATGAATGGTGCAGTAGAAGGGTGTGGTGGATATAATGGGAGTGGGAGCGGAGGTAACGGGTTGTGATGATGGGTTGGTTGTGGTTATGGCGACAGCGGGTGCGAGCAGCAGTGGGGGTGTGAGGGTAAGCGGAGGTGTAATGAGCGGTGGGTTAGATGGAGGCGTGGTGATGGTAGCGGGAGTGAGCAATTGGCGAGAAACGGGTGGTGGAGTGGAACTGGATGATAGAACAAGTGGTTTAGCAGGCGGAGGAAGGGTTTGGTGTGTGGGCGTAAGGATGGTGGGAGTGGAAGGAGTGCGTAGTTGTGGTGGAGGGCCGAGACTTGGCGTACTAGAGCCGTCGTCATCAAAGGACCACCCGGCGGCTGGAGCGGGGGTTGAACCACATTAACCTGAGCTGGTGCCGGCGGCTGAGGCTGCGGAGCAGGAGGATGGTTCGGCATTGGGTTCTGGTGGATCCCCAAGTCTTGAACCGACTACTGTTGCTGTTGCGGCTGCTGCTGCGGCTGCGGTGCCTGTTGTTGCTGCACTTGCTGCCTCGGCGGCTGCCTTCTCTTTTCTTTGATCTCAACAATGGCCTTATGCATTTCGGCCCAATCAATCCGGTGTCTTTCGTGGAGTCATAAACCAAGTCCCTGAACTGAAAATACCCTTCAATGGTATGCCCCGGCTGCCTGTGGAACATACAGTACTTTGTCTGATCAACGGCCGGGTTCCAGACGGGCCGTTCCGGAGGAAGTTGGATTGCACTAACTGACATGAGAGCCGAAAATATGTCCGTGAGGGACTCGGGCAAAGGAGGGTACTGGGCTCTCTTGGGTCCCGGGTGCTTGTTGTTGTTATTGGTATAGCCGTTAGGTAGGGGAACGTTGTGGTATTGCGGAGGCTGCGGAGGTTGTTACGGAGCGGCAAAGGTATTTTGTGGAGCGGCGAAGGTAGGCAGAGGATTTTGTGGAGTGGGTTGAAAGTTTTGTGGAGCGGGACTTTGGGGAGTGTAGGTGTTTTGCGGAAAGCGGAATGGCACGGCTTGGAAAGGGAAGGCAACTACTTGTACTTGCTCGTTGGTCTGGACCCCCTCGGTGACAGGCCCTTGAGGTTTCTTGTGGTATTTAGGCTTTTGATTCTCGAAGAGCGAGTGGATGGGGGAGTCCTTGAATTGTGTTTGGATGAACCGCGTCCGGCTATATAGTTGGTGCATGTTGGCTATATCATTCATGGTAAGGATGTTGCGGAAGGTCGGCATAGCATTAGAGATGAGTAGCTTGACCTTCTCTTCCTCCGGAATGTGGCCTGGCACCCTGGAGGCCATCTGCCTCCATCTATCAGCATAAGTAGCAAACTCCTCATCCGGCTTCATCTTCTCGGCCACCAAGTCTGTAAAGGAATATTCTGGACCGACTCTGTCTTGAAACCGTTGGATGAACTTGTCTTTCACTATTTTGAAACTCTCGACGTCTTCTAGTGGCAGAGAGTAGAACCATTCCAGTGCAACCCCATCTACTGACCAACAGAATAGATACGCCATAAGGCGACCATCATACTGAAACTGAGCCGATTCATATAAGAAGTCCCTAACATGAATAAAGGGATTACCATTCCTGTCATACTTGCGGTAATTGGGGAGCTCGGATTGCGGAGGGAATCAGATATTTTAGAAGCTGGGGACCGGAACGTCTGCCAAAGATTGTGGGCCAACCCGCTTCTGGAGGAAATCGAGTTGTTATTGCATGGCGGCCCATTTATCGAGTAATTCTTGTTCCCTGGATAGAGTAGGGATTGTGAAAGATGGCATATGAGGAGTAGAGGGATAAACAGAGGGAGGAGGTGGCCCATAAGAAGGGTATTGGGCCGAAGAATGACCCATGTTGGTGTGGACTTGGGCCGCCCCTTGCTGAGGGCGCATGAAATCATTCGGGCCAATAAGAACCTGTGGCATAGATTGGCCGGACATATGATGATCTGCTGAAAAAGAAGGTGGGACAGCGGTCTTTCCCTTATCCGAGAATTGCTGGGCCGAACCAGAAGACTAGCCCATTTCCAGACTAGAGAACTTGAGGGTCCTAGGTTGGACCGGAGTGAGGTCGATTGGTACAGACTTGATGGCAGGCCCGTCGGCCCTAATGGAAGGATTGGACTGACCTTGCATAATGGTGGAAGGTGGAGCGTTGGACCCCTGCATGGCCTGATAGACGGCTTGAAGTTGAGCCGGATCCAATTGGGCCATCATTTGGAGGATGGAATTTGCGGAAGGAGTCGGAAGAGACTGAGTGGATTGAGTACCCTCCATAGGGATGGAGGACGGAGGAGGGACGTGCCCCTCCCCGGGATGGAATGAGATGACCCTAGAGGGATCTTCAAGAAGCCCTTGAGGAAGAGACTCCTCTTGGGAACGGGGAGATCGAAAGAGGCCATGGCGGACTCGAAGAGCGGATTGAAGTAGCACTTGGAGAAGGAATTGCCCGTAGGGGATGAAGCTTCTAAAGATCGGAAGCAACTCCACATGCAACGAAAGACCTTAACAAAATGCAAACAATAACACACAACAATCACACAATGAGTGACCAAACTTAGATGACTTTAACAAAGATGTAAGTGAAAGAGAGATGAAAACAGTCAAGGTCAACAAGTTATTTAGATGATGCAACAAGCTTTTATGATTTTCTCTTTTAGAACCTTAGTGATTTGATTCAAATTGTGCTCTTCACAGTAGGTTCTAATAGAAAAAGGATGTATGGCTTGGTTGACTCTAAGGGTAATCACACCTTCACTTTATGCAATCCTAGACACGGGGTGGGAAGTGGTACAATCGGCCCTAGCGTCCGTGTGAGAATCCACGGCTCGCGGGACTTACAGAGGTCCCTGATGTGATTTCCTAGTCGGCTCTAAGGAATATGGAGACGAGAGGTCCACACACCAAGGTAGAGAATGCAATCTAATGTATGAAGATATGCATGAACCTATGCACACCAGAGTGCATGCGAATTCTAGGCTAGAAATTAACAATCAATCATGCAACAAAATGAGATGAATAGACGAAGCAACTAAGGAGGAGACCAAGTAGCACCCAAGCAAGGAAAACACAGTAGAAACTGAGGAAATAAACTACACCTCGGGATGCATACCTGTAATTGGATTAACGGTCGTATACACCCGCGTCAGAAAGCCTGACGGTCCAGGAATGGACCGTTACAATAATGTGACGCACTAGGAGATGACCGCCAGAGAACCCAGGGAACCAGAAACAACAGGAAATAAAAGGAAAATCCGGGGAAAACATGAGCAAAGGAAGGAACAAATGGATGGCAGGTTTAACAAAGATCAAAAGGCACGATTGGCACTAGATGTCCCACCGTGATAGCCAAAAATTTATGTTGGTTATTATTTGTGATTGTGATGATTGCTTTATTGCAAGATGAGGTGATCAATTATGCAGATATGCGAATAAATGTAATCAATCAACCAATAGGCATGCACAACATACACCTATGCAACCATCATGACCTCTAAGCATGGGCAAGCAATCTCAATCAAAGAACTAAACTAAGGAAGAAATAAAAAAACACGCCGAGCGTGGAGCAAGAGGAATAAAAGAAAACACACCGCAAGGGGTGGAACAAGCAATTAAAGAAAAAGATGTGAAGAGAGAGAGAGAGAGCTATTGCCCAACTAAGAAGGAATGTGATCGCCACTAAGGTAAATAACAAGCCAAGAACTTGAAACGTACCTTAGAATAGGTGGATGAAACACCCGCCCGTAGGAGAGAGAAAACCAGGAACTGTAATCTGCTACACTGTGAAGTGTAACGGACTAGTGTAGATGCGCCAGAGAAGCGTAACACGCCTTCCTTGATCCGTAAGAGATCTACAGAAAAGGAATTGGGAATCTTTGAATCTCCACACTTCCCAGCCGGCCAGGAAGCTTGGGCCTCGTGCCTTAACCTTGGAAAACCTACAAAAGAATGTAGACAACAAAGAAAAACACCCAGATTAGCCTTTGCAAAGCGTAGTAGCTATAAATCAAAAGAATTGAAGAACATGCAAAAGGAAGGGGAGAATATCGGGGGTGGTTGTTTTTTTTTTAACCCCTATGGGGTGCTTAAAAGATGGGAGGAGGATTTAGATGCATGTAGCAAGAGAAAGAACATGGGAGAAGGAGAGGGAATATGCCATGGATGATAGAAGAGGGAAGAACAACTAAAAGATTGAATTTGACTGAACTAGTCCCTTAAAGCTAATACTCCCTGGACTAAGGACGACGATGGACGTGGGATGCAGCCTTCCTTGGTTGGTTCTAGCTCTAGGATGCGGCAGCACTTCGTCACGAACTCCAGAAAATCTCCTCCTCAACCCATGAAGTCAAGGGTTCTATTTATAGACCCTCAAACTCTTGGGTCGGATTGGAGATGATCCAGCTAAAAAGGAGGAGGTTTCTTGGCAAACTCTTGAAGATAATACTCCGAAGAGTCCATGAAAACAAACAGAAGGTTCTAAGGATCAGATTTGGAAGAGAAATCATAAGATCAAACTCTTAATTCGGCCACGGAGTAGCATAGAAAGAGCAGTTCTGCTAGAACACTTCTGATGGATGTAACGGTTGCACGATAGACCGCCATAGTGATGTAACGCCCCAGGCATGGACCGTCACACAACCTTATCCACTGAAAGATAAGATCAACGAGAGAAATTTTCGAAAGGAGGACTCTGAAGCATGTAACGGATCAAGGTAGACACGTCACAATGAAGGTAACGGCCGCACGATAAACCATCACACTCAACGGATAGACCAATAGATAGGCTTTAAAAGAAGTCTTAAACTTAAGGACTCTGGGATGATGTAACGGTCAAAGGTAGATGCGTTATAGGATCGTAACGCGCCAGCAAAGGACCGTTAGAGACAATGAAAATGCAAATGAAATGAAAGCTTGTCAAGCCTCGTCCAGCGGAAAGAGATGAGGAACCAGACCCAACCAAGGTGACATGACCCATGAAATAAACCTCAAATTGACCAAGAAGGCTCAACAAAGGTGAACAACTCGGTGCATCATATAAAATGAACAAGGAGATTGACCCAACTCATCGGTCATAAGATGGGTTTCAACAATGTCCTCATGTCTAGGGAGAGTTTGGAAAGGAGGAGGGGTAACCATTTAATCTTGGTGAATCTTCTTGCCCCCGGAATATTTGGATAATCCTGAAAATTTAAAGGGGAAGAAGAAGGGAGGGATATTAGAATTTGTAGAGAGAAGTGTAGTAATAAAACTCAACTCTATTTCATACTTACTTGGTTTACAGCTATTCTCCCACTTATATGCCCTTCAATTTCTAAAATTCTTTGGAATCCCACCTTAGCTTTCTTCAAGGGCCTTTGAAGAATTCTCTCCATAGCTCTTTTCTTCACTGTTGTGATGGAGGAGTTTTGTTTCTATTCTGCCACGAGCTTTGGACGGTCCTGCTGAAGCTGGGGCTTTCTTCTCGGTTGCGCTGTAAGTTGATGCGTTTGGAAGCTTAAAGCTCTCTTATTTAGAAGAGGAAGAATAGTTATTGATCAACGATAAAAGAAGTCTAAGTTCGAGTTTGATTAGGTTCCCTGGAGTCCAGTTTTCGAGCAGGAAGCGGAGTTCTGGAATCGCAAGGAATTGGCGACCATTACAGCACCCGCTATTTCTTTAAATAGCGCCCCTCATCATGTCGCCATTTCTTGATTGAGCACCCCTTCACGCGGTCGCCATTTATCTAAATAGTGCTATTTTCTAAATTATGACGGCTTTATCTTGAGCTTGCACGATTATATAAATTCTTTATCATTTGCAGTGGTAACGATCTTTTGAGCGCAGGAAAAGGACAGGCCGCGCAGACTTCAAGGCACTCTTGACTCTTCTTCAGTAACATCTCTTGCCCTTGTATTCCCTCCTGTATGCATTCCTACTATATGATACTTACACTATTATAGCATATCAAGGACCATGTGGTTCTGATGAACCTGGAGTTTGAGTTCCCCTTCATCAAAAATAGTGATAATTCCTGGAGAGTCTTAATCGCATGGATAGGCCATTGAGTCGTCTAAAGCCTGGGACGATGGTTCCAATTTTTGAGTTGATGCACGGATAAATGGGCTTCGGCTTAGCGTCAACTTATGGATCTAGATTCCTGATCGGGTCTGGATGGCTTAGTAATATTATCCTTGATTATTTTCTATTTTAGTTTGTTTAAAATTTTCTTTTAGCCCAGCATGCATCATGTAGGACTTTGAGCTTTAATGGTGGAAAAATCTTCATATTAGGTCAATGATGAGGGTCACTCATCCTCAATCTGAGATGACATGAGATATTCCATTCTAAATCAAGTGCTATGTTCTCCCTAAAGTCGCTCAGGCTGGTTACTTGAAAGCATCTTGGTTGCAGCATGTCCACATTGACTGGTAATCGCTCTCCAATGGTGTTTCTCCATTCGTGCCCTCGCGCACATTTTGTTAGCTTAGTTTTCATACCGGCAATTATTGCTTTCTCAAAATCATCCG
Organism: Amorphophallus konjac; assembly: GCA_022559845.1. Lineage (NCBI taxonomy): Eukaryota > Viridiplantae > Streptophyta > Magnoliopsida > Alismatales > Araceae > Amorphophallus > Amorphophallus konjac. The sequence goes on along the minus strand of CM040129.1, from coordinate 108,646,278 downwards.
AAGTTATTTTATTCAGAATCATGGAAAGATTTCCAACGCTTAGTGTTGGAGGCGTGTCACATCACACCTTGACATCTGCTTTTCAGTTCATTTCGCCCTCATTCCGCTTCATCTCATTTCCCTCTGTTTCATTTTCATTACGCTTCATTCCGTCTCACTCCCTTGCAAAGTAGACGCCAAGGCAGGGGAGCTGTAGACACGCTAAAATCAATAGTATGTTGAGTAAATCTCATGTCATAATGTAATGCCCCAAAGTGAACTTCATTACTGGCTCAATATGAAGATTTTTCCAAAAATCTTGAATTTTTCTGATATATCTGTAATTAGCGACCTCATTCAGGGTGCCATTTAATTGACGACTCGACATGTGTCGTTATTGTAATTAAGAGGCGACTGTCTGCGTGGGTGCCATTTCCTGGTTCTACGCTTCCAATTGGAAATTACACTCAAAGAATTAATGCCCTTTTAAGCGGGCGTGCATTAATTGGCGCCGTTTCAATAAGGCGTTGTTCTCTATTTTGCAAAATATGGAAAGTCAGTAATTTCTATAAATTATCCAGGAAATAGCGACCGAATACGCGGTCGCCTTTTATGAATAATGACCGTCTCTAGGTCGCCATTTTAGTTCCGTCTCCACTTCATCCAGAGGGTGTCCTTCCTCGTTTTAACTCCATGATCGATCATAGAAAGGATATCCCTATTCAGAGACCATCTTCCTTGTTTTAATCCTATTAGAATGGGGATCTTCATCTCTATAAATACCTGCAATTTTCCACGAGAGAGAGAGTTACGCATCTTGATTTCTCTAGAGCTTCTTCCATCAGTGATTGTTCAAAGCACAAGAAAAGGGTTGTCTTCCTCTTGCACTGTCTCTGTTGTTGCGGTGGTTTCTTCCTCCTGCCGTTGCCAACAGTAGTAGCAGCTCAAGTGCCTCTCTCCTTCTTCTGCTTACAGGCGCAAAATGGCCCAACTCTATTCTCCCCTATTTTTCTTTCTAGTTTGCATATTAGCATCACCTCCATCACGTAGTTCAGATTATTTCGGCATATTATCTGTTAGCTCACTTGCATTCATATTCTCCCCACCTTTTGCTCCCTTCTTAAAGGGTTTAAAACAAACACAAGGTGTGTTCATGTCCACTTTGCATAGGTTGATTCTTTTAGAGCATTGATACTACACTCTTCTTTGGCTAACTCATATTTCTTTGTTGTCTTTGCTTGCTGTACAAGGGTAATCAAGATAAAAACCCCCTTCATCGGCCGGCCAGTTGGAGGAGGAAGTTGAACTCACATCCCACCCGCTTTACAAGGTATTCTCCGCGATCATCCTTTCTACTTTTGAGGTAACCCCTCTGGCGATCACACTCCCTAGTAGCATCACATGCTCCCTCACCTTATTATTATTATCACTCTTATGTTAATTTTTCTGCCTTTTTAAATGTCTATGTGACAAGTTCACAACTTGATTTTTAGATGACTTTCTAGTGCATAGCATTTTGAAGGTTATGAAAACTACATTCTCGTTACATGATAGTACATTCTTGTTATTAAAAGGCCAAATTATAATCTTGCTTGATCATTGTTGTACCCAGACAATTTCTCAGCCAAAACGACAAAGAATAAGGGTTCGGGCATTTCCCCGAACACCTTCAAGGCACGGGCTACCTAGCCCTTTCTACACCATAAAGGTCCCCACAAGGGTCCCGATCAACTCGCCGCGACGCGCGGTGACACAAACAAGCATTCGGGGTCAACCCCGGCCACTCTCATACGGGCTTTGCCCGCGTCTTATATGGCCGCCTGGGATCACCTGGGGGCGCCCCGACGTTAAGCCATGCCACGTGACATCCAGCAAAAGAGTCACGGGCCCACTCCAAGACTCTTCATTCAACCCTCCAAGGTCAAAGGGAGACCCGAGCAAGTCAACCACGGGCTTTGGAGGCCCCCAGTATGTACGTACGGCTCACACACGTGTGTTCGGCATTTTTCCGAACACCTTGTGGGCGCGTATATTTCAACCCTTCTACACAAGACCACGGGCCAGCCCGTGGTTCCAGTATACCAGTTGGGTCCAACAACGACCCCCAGCAAGTCGAGGCCACCCCGACCCTTAGACACGTGGCAACAAGCCACTAAACTTAGCTATCGGGCCAACCCGAGGCTACCCTATCAACCCGCCCTACAACATGGCACGCAACACGAGGCAAGGCCCGTGGGCCCAAAAATGCCTCCTTCCAACCCCTACAGACTTCTACCCTTGGCCTTAGGCCAAATCCAAGGCCCGTCGGCCACTTACGCGGCTCGTTCGGCAACCCGGGGTGTGTTGGGCATTTGCCTGAACACCTTGCGAGCGGCTACTCCGACTCAAAGAACAACGGCCCCACGGGCCCATGCCAGCCTTCCGAAGTTCAAAGTCCATCAAAGGATGTCCCCCCAAGAAGACCCCCGGGGGCCATCCCCCGGGGTTATGGCTAGCCCGGGGCCAGTTCGCCCCTGGACGTGGCCGTGCCCCCGGGGGAGGGCAAACTCCCCGGGGGGCCGCGCCCCCTCTCCAGCTCGGTGGTCCCACGGCCCCACTCAACCTCGGTTCGCTCAATTACGGTCCTACGATGCAGTTCGTGTACTGTACCAGTTCGAGGGATCAAGCGTAGACGTGGAAGCGCAAAGCGACAGCACGACGGGTTCGTCCTCAAGTCAACGCGCACAAGTCTCCACAAGCCGCCACGTACCCTTGTACTTAGCCAAATTGGGAAGAAGAAAACCCAAAAATCAATTTTTAGAGGGTGGGGACCAGCCCCCCCTCTCTCTCCTTGCGAACCCGCCTAAACCCTCCTTGGGGGGGGGGGTTAGGCGGACCAGCCCGGGGGCCCTGGCTGGTCCGCCTAAACCCCCAATCAAACCAAAAAATAAACTTTGTTTTAAAAAAAAGGAAAAACCAAGCCCGCCTAAACCCTTGGGGGTTTAGGCGGACCAGCCAGGCCCCCCTGGCTGGTCCACCTAAACCCCCATCCGAGGGGGGTTTACGCGGACCAGCCAGGTCCCCCGGGCTGGTCCGCATAAACCTCTTTCCCTCTTCTCTCAACCCGTGTACCCAATGCACTAATCCATTGGGTTTACGCGGACCACCTCACCCCTCCAGGCTGGTCCGCGTAAACCCCTTGTGACCCTTCATCTTCCCCTATAAATACCCCTTAGGATCTCAAGGGGTGGGGCATCAATCCAATACAAAGCATCCAGCAATACGCAAGATCGTCCGGCACCTGGCAAGCACAAGACTTTGAGCATGGAGCAAAGGAGAATTGTGTGTGGGTGACTTGTTCGGCGGTCTACTACGCCGGGGTATGTCGTTCTCGCTCCCCAGTAGTGCACGGGCCCCACGCCCCTGACTTCGGTCGCCATCCCAGCATCTTCCTCGGGTCCTCAATCCCGAGCCGCAGCTAAGCCAGCACCCGACACGGGCTCCCTGCCCTTGGTCTACGGCTTCCTAGCATCTTCCTCAGGTCCTCAATCCCGAGCCGCAGCTAAGCCAGCACTCGACACGGGCTCCCTGCCCCAGGTCCACGGCTTCTCAGCATCCGCCTCGGGTCTTCAACCCCGAGCCCCAGTAAAGTCGGCACCTAACACTGGCTTTCAGCCCCGGGCTTACGGCTTCCCAGCATTTGCATCGGGTCTTCCACCCCGAATCCTGGCAAGGCTGACACTCAACACGGGCTTACAGCCCCGAGTTTACGGCTCCCCAGTAGTGCACTCGGGACCCCGGTCCCGTGCTCCAGTCAAGCCGGCTCTCCCCGTGGGTCTTCCACCAAGATGGCAGCTCTTCTCAGCACCTTCCTCGGGCATTCCGACCTGAGCCCAGACTACGCCGACGCCCACCACGGGTCCTCGACCAAGGGGCGTCGACACCCCGGCACTTCCAACGGCATCACCTCCCGATGCAAGAGTGTCATCTCGAGCCTCGGTGACACTCTTATCGGCGCGGGCGAAGGCTTACACCCGAGTCACCTAGCTATCGACTCCTGGTGCGGGTTACTTACCCCGGGGACCGATTCCGGCACTTCGGACCGACGGCTTCATCTTGTCGGTCGTTCCGGGCCATGTTTTCTCAGTCTACCATCTTGGGGAGGAGTCTTCCTCAGCTCCTCAGAAGAAGCGTCACCATGGCTGTAGAGGCAGGCAACTCACTGCTACAACCAGCAACTCCGGCAAGACAGTCCTTGTCGGCGACTTGCAGATCCGTCTCGACGGGGGTGAGCCAATTATACCCCAAGAATGGACCGTTCCTACCATCCCCACTTCCAATCATTTTGACCTCTTGCGTCAAACACGAGAGGACGGGGCGAAGCTCAAAGGAGCAGGTTCCTCGGCGGCAGCCCGGGGGCACCCACCGCAGCTAGGCACACGGCCTCCCAAGACGACTCGTCAGAAAAGCGGCGACAAGGGAGACCAGCAATCAGACCTGAGAAGAATCTGGGTCACCCCATAAGAAGCTCAAGCTATTCGGAGGGCGCGTATTACCAACCCCCTGCGAGCACTCAGACGCGGCATCAGACGGGATGCGGCGGGTCTCGCAGCAGCATCGTCTGACGACGCCCAGTCATCCAATGTCCCCCTCTCAAACACGCGGAGGCAAAGGCGAGCCCGTCCCCAGGCCATCCAGCAACCTGTCCAGGATTCTCCTCCGGTTAACATCGGGAGTGAGCCCCCTCCACAACGCATCTCGGTCTTTGACAGACTAGGGACGCATGTCCGCCCCGAGCGACATCCGCGAAGGAAGCGGACAGCTCGGTTTATCAACGATGTGGTTCGAGTGTTCGCGTGTTACACCACCGGACACCAGCCAGACACCCATTCTGACGATTTGAACTAGCCCCTGTCTCACTTCAGGAGGCCGCGCCATCAAGCTCCGCCACCTCCTTCAACAGGTCACATCGGCACTTCTACCAGACCGCAAGCGTCGGAATGCACAGAAGAGGTCCCGGTGGAAGACTGCGACCCTCCTATCAATGCAGATCCGGTCAACAATGACCCGCCTGCAAACGAGGGTCAAGAAGTGAACCTCGACACTCTAATGAAGGAGAACCAGCATCTGAAGGCCCTCCTGCAAGACCTTCTCCAGGAGCGAGACCATCATCCTCAGCAACCTATCAGGCCTCAGGCCGAGGCACCAGTACCCCCGGTGGCTCACGACGTTGCCAACACTTCAGCGGTGATTGCCCGAACCCCGTTGGCAACTGGGTTTGGCACGCCCCCAGTTGAGACTCAGCCACGAGCCTCCAATACGCCAATGCTAAAAAATCTCTTGGCGCAACGCCAGATGATCGAGCGCATTATCGAGATAAAGCTCGCCCAGTATGGTGAAGGGACGGTCACGGTTGTAGAGCCCTAAAATTTATAAAAGTAGTTTCTAGTTATTTAAATAATATTCTGGCATTAGTTGGGCTAAATAATCAATATAAGGCCAAAATTGTGTTAATCAATTAACCCAACCCACTTAATTGAAGTCCAAAAGGGTTTAGGATCTAGACCATTAGGTTTGGCCCATGTTCTAGAAGGTATTTAAGCCTAACCACGGATATTAAGGATAAATACTAATAATATAAGATAATGATTTAGATAATTAACAAAAGAGTTTTTATAAATTGAAACTCTAAACTACGATAATTGTAACGGTCTATCGTAAGACCGCCACAGCCATGTAACGCATGGGCACTCGACCGTTACATTCCTGTTAGTTCCGTAAGTGAAGGGACTCATGAAAAGATTGGAACTTGATGTTCCTATCCACTATGGATCGACTTGGGAAGGATTGTAAAAACTCTAAGGACTCTTAGAGATTAGGATTTGATGAAATAAGGACTCTAAACTCGATCTAATCCTCAAACCCTAGCCCAAACTCTATAAATAGGGCATAGTTCTGAACTGTGCGACCCTTACTTTTTGGACGTAAAGAATCAAGGTAAGGAGTCATTATCTCAAGTAAGTTCTTTAGAATAATTTGTTTACAATACTTTAGACTAACTCCCCTCCGAATTTCACATCTTTAGGTCAAGAGGGCGTGGAGTTAGAGCCTAAAGAAGTTGCTGAAAAAGTCACAAGAGAAGGAAGGGATCTAGGGCAGGATTCTCAACCAAATTCAGAAACTACAGTCTAAGTAAGAGGTAGGTTATCTCATGAACGGCAAAAATAGCATGATAGGACTAACAGCCCTCTAGTTTGATTGAATTCCATACATTATAGAGCATTGATTTCATGTTTTATTTGTTCTATGCACATCATGCACCTCTTAGCCAAATTAAGGAATTAAAACATGACTATTCATCTATTCCTGATTACCTATGCATGTAGATGGCCTTACTTCGTTAACATGACTAGAAGCTCATCATGTTTTGATAAAAGACATGATGTGAGTTGATCTCTTAGTTTCTATGATTGTTTTCTGTTAACAGATACTGTAACGCACTAGCATAGGACCGTCACTTTCAAGTAACGGCCCTACGACAGACCGTTACACACTTTGTGGTATTGGAATTGCACGGTTGATTCTAACGCGCTTGGACAGACGCGTTACAATCATGTAACGGCTGGGTCCTAACCGTCACTTTCACTTTGACGCCCCATCTCCAGACCGTTATATCTTGTGTTCTGTCAACCCTATGACTGAATACAACCTGCCAATCTTATTATGGTTAAAACCTAGTTACCTAAGTTTTAAACCTAATCATGTGATTTTAAGGATATTTGATTTTTCATGATAGGTATTGCATGTTTTGTCATCACTTCTACTTAAGTTATGTAAAACCAAATTCTATAGTTTTGTACTATAAAGCATGACTTTTTAACATTGTATTGACGGAGTTTTTATCATGATTTTCACATTGATTATACATATCACTCTCTGTCAATAGAGTCAATTCTATAAGTACATGGCACATATTCCGGTATGTTGTCATTAGTTCACACTTTGCACTATAGGAACACAATCTTGGACATGAGGACCTCTCTATTAGATATTCCTTCCAATGGACTAGGAAATCATTGTTTCAAGACCTCCGTAATTCTCCGCGAGCCTGAGATTCTCACTAGGACGCCGAGTTGGTTGTATCAATGAAAGCCCATTAATTAGAACACTCTATCGTGGTTTTGATTCTTGAAATGTAACAGCCTTGAACTGGACCGTCAGGCTTACGTAACGGCCCAGTGCCAGACCGTCACATTCCTCTGAGTCTATTTTTATCCTTCTGGACTCGGATCACTGTAACTGCCTATTACTGGAGCGTTACATAATGTAACGGCCCAACAAATGACCGTTACATAGCTTGTTTATGTTAACCCAAGGTTTGACCAAGGGTTGATATTCCTATGATTCTAGATAAACTTTGATAATCTAGAACTTGTCATATTGCTTAAATGGATCTAAAAGAAATGGAAGTTAAGGAAAATACCGTTATGCTGTCGATTTATTTCTATGAGCATGACATTGCTTAAAGTCTATTTCCTGACTCCTACATTCTTATGTTGAAGCATTCATTCATTGATCTTAGTTATCATGAAATTATTGGAAGTGCTATATTCTTGGCTATACGTTACTGTTATACTGCGTGGAAGTAGCTTAATTTATAACTGAAGATGCGATCGAGCACTGATTGTGTTCAAGGGCTCTATGCTAGTCCCCTCGGCTGATTGCCGGAAACATACTATTTTATAAACCATGGGGTATGATGCTACTGGCGTCGCATTGCGCTGGGAGTACTATTTCTATAAATAAGTGAAGATCCACGGCACAACATGACATTCTTGCTTGATATTCCACATAAATTCACGAAGCACTTGCTCTTAAACATAAGATGCTAAAGTGAGGAATATGTGGCTTGCTAGTACAATCTCGTTACATTCTTGTTCATGGAAGGCCAATATCATGTTCTTGTTATATTATTGCTAGTTCATTCTATCTTACATGGTTATCTTGTTTCTATTGATTTGATCGCATGATTGATTCGCATTTGCATGATTTTACCTTATTTCTTTAGAGCTAAACTGATAATGACTTAAATAGTGCCTTCATGTTGATGCGAAGATACCTACTGGGCAAGTGTACTCATGACCTATTATTCAATATTTTTCAGGAGATGGAAATAGTTCGGATTCGGATTCGGGCTATACTAGTAGTGGATCCGGAAGCGAGTGAAAGTGTTATAAAGATGAGAGTGAAGACTTAGGAAGTTAAAGTGTCTAGATTGAGTCAATGTAATTTTCCTATTTCTTGAGTCTAGAAAAATGGAAATCAAATTAGTGATTGTATCTTGAATATTGATCATGTATGAAATAAAGTTGGAGTTTGAATATTATTATGCAATTGCATTTATTTATGTGATTGTCTTGCGCTCTGATTGATTCTTGCTTGCGAGAGGCTTACCATGCCCGCTGTTCGCGCTTCCCGAGCGAGTCTTCCGCTGTAATAAAGGCTCGGGATGTGACAGTTAAGTTGGTATCAGAGCCTAAGTCTCAGGACTTAAGGAAAAGAGTCATGTCATAGGATAAGTCCAAGGTTAAAGTCCCCTACCTATGAACTAAGGAAAAATTCCACACCCATGTGAGGATTGGGTAGAACCCGGGATAAGATAACTAATTAGCTTTAAGAATTATTTTGCTTATTCCAATTTCATGAGAAATAACAAGTTGTTATTTTCTCTCAGGTACCCTAATTTCAAAATGGCTCATTGTGTAGATTGGGACGGTATGCAACAAACTGTTGCCGGCCTCACCCAGGCACTGGAAACTATAGCACAAGGTGGTGCAGGGGCAAGGGCAGGAGACCTTCATCGCAATTTCCGGAGTCTAAACCCTCCGCGTTTCTATGGATCTTCCAATCCAGACGAAGCAAAAAATTGGATCGACGAGATGAATAGGATATTTGATGTTATTCAATGCACTGATCAGGAGAAAGTCCGTATAGCTACGTTTCAATTAAACAAGGATGCTCGCACTTGGTGGAAATCGGTTCCGGCACCTCCAGCCAATGCGCCACATACATGGAATGTTTTTCTCAACTTATTCTGTGCCAAATATTTCTCCGAGCATGTAAAGGAAAGGAAGGCTATGGAGTTTGCCTCCCTTCGTCAAGGGATGATGTCCATGGCAGAATATGAGTTGCAGTTTTCAAGACTAGCACCGTATGCACCATATTTGATTAGTACAGACTTATTAAAAGCAAACCGATTTATGGACGGGTTACGGCCCGATTTCAATCAACAACTGGGGATACAGAATATCCGCACTTTTGTGGAGATAGTTCAAAGGGCATATTTATGCGAGAGGACCTTAGAGAAGGCCGAAAGGTTGAAAGGAAAGGGAGAAGAATCTAGTCGGTGCTCTGATCGGCATTATAAGAAGGAGAAGTTCAGCATCACGGAACCATACAAAAGCCGGGATAATAAGAAAAGATCAAAGAACGGGAACGGTGGAAGCTCTCAAAAGAGTTGTAAAAAGGTGAAGGAAGAAAAGGAGCAAGTCTCCTCAGCGTGCAACTTTTGTGAGAAATTCGGCCACTCGGCTGAAGAATGCTGGAAGCGCCTAGGGATCAAAATGATGGGCTCATGGAAGGTACTCTTCAAATCTGTTCTCGTCCTGCATTCATGTTATTTGATACTGGTGCTTCTCATTCTTTTATCTCCACCACTTTTACAAAAATCTAACCAACTGCATCAGTTCCCCTACCTTCAGATCTCGCTATTACTACACCTTTAGGATCTGGAACTAAGCTTACCAACTATTATCCTGATTGTGAGGTAGTGGTAGAAGGACACAATCTCCCCACAAACTTAGTATGCCTTGACATGAATGGATATGATGCCATTTTAGGGGTAGATTGGCTTGTAGACCATGATGCTTACATCAACTGCCGAAATAGGATTATATCTTTCCGAAAGCTCGGTCTTCCAAGATTTTCCTTTCTTGGCATCAAATACAAGAAGCATCCTACCATTATATCTTCTCTACACGCCTGCAAACTTATCTCGAAAGGATGTGAAGTTTTTCTTGCTTCAGTCATTGTCACCGAATCTAAGGAAATTATCCTAGCAAATATTCCTATTGCAAATGAATTCCCGGACGTGTTCCCATCCGAACTACCTAATTTACCACCCGAGAGGGAAGTAAACTTTACCATTGAACTCATTCCAGGTGCGGCACCTGTTTCTATAGCACCTTACAGGATGTCCCCCACAGAACTCAAGGAATTAAAGTAGCAATTACAGGAACTTCTAGACAAGGGTTTTATCAGACCTAGCACGTCCCCTTGGGGTGCGCCGGTTCTATTTGTCAAGAAGAAGGATGGTTCTCTCAGGTTATGCATTGACTACCGGCCATTGAATCAACTTACAATCAAGAACAAATACCCATTGCCGCGTATTGATGAGCTCTTCGATCAGCTTTCGGGAGCAGAATATTTTTCTAAGATTGACCTAAGATCAGGTTATCATCAGCTTAGAATCAAAGAAGAGGACATTTACAAATCGGCTTTTCGAAGTCGTTATGGCCACTATGAATTCGTGGTAATGCCGTTTGGGTTAACTAATGCCCCAGCAGCATTCATGCAACTTATGAACAGTGTCTTCCAGCCATATCTGGACCAGTTCATCGTCGTCTTCATTGATGATATCTTAATATACTCCAAGACTAAAGAAGAGCATGAAGAACATCTAAGGATAGCCTTGCAAACACTTAGAGAACACAAGTTATATGCCAAACTCAATAAGTGTGAATTCTGGCTCAAGAAAGTCTCATTCCTAGGCCACATCATTTCAAAAGAAGGTATTGCTGTGGATCCTTCTAAGATAGAAGCTGTCAGAGATTGGAGCCGACCAACGACTGTGTCTGAAGTTAGAAGCTTTTTGGGTTTAGCAGGTTATTATAGAAGATTCATAAAGGACTTTTCAAAGATCGCGGTTCCTTTAACTGGACTTACCAGAAAAGAAAATCCTTTTGTCTGGTCGAAGGACTGTGAAAAGAGTTTCCAAAGTCTTAAGAATCATCTTACAACAGCCCCTGTTTTGTCACTACCAATAGAGGGTGCTGGATTTGAAGTATATACGGATGCATCTGGAATTGGCTTAGGGTGTGTCCTTATGCAAGATGGGAAGGTGATTTGCTATTCTTCAAGACAATTGAAACGTCACGAAGAAAATTATCCTGTACATGATTTAGAATTGGCAGCAGTTATCTTCGCCTTGAAGATTTGGCGTCATTATCTTTATGGAGAAAAGTTCACGATCTACACAGACCACAAGAGTTTGAAATATTTATTTTCTCAAAAAGAGCTTAACATGAGGCAGAGGAGATGGTTGGAATATCTTAAAGACTTTGATTTCGCTATTCAATATCATCCTGGCAAGGCGAATGCTGTAGCAGATGCACTTAGCAGAAAACCAATTGGTATGTTATCAAGTCTCATGATTAGTATGACTAACCTTGTTCCTCAATTTGCTCAATTGAATCTAGATGTTGACATTAAGGAAGATAATTGTTTCACGGCAAATATCCGAGCTCAACCAACATTGATTGAGGATTTGGCCAAGTTACAAGAGGATGACCCAATTTTACTGGAAATTAAGGCCAATATTGAACAAAGACCGGATTTTTCTATATCCGAAGATGGAAGAATGCTATTCAAGGGCCGAATGTGTATACCCGATCATGAAGATACAAAGAAATTGATCTTAGAGGAAGCACATAAATCAAAGTATACCATTCATCCAGGAGGTACAAAAATGTATCAGGATCTCAAAAGAAACTTTTGGTGGCCCAATATGGAGAGGGAAATAGCTGACTTCGTATCTCGGTGTCTCACATGTCAACAAGTGAAGGCGGAACATTTCAGACCCGCAGGTAAATTACATCCCTTAAGTATCCCGGAATGAAAATGGGAAAGCATAGGAATGGATTTCATTATGGGACTACCTAAGACAAGAGGTGGACACGATGGAATATGGGTAATTATAGACCGATTGACTAAATCTGCACATTTCATACCGGTAAAAAGTTGATGGTCTGTAGATATTCTAGCAGCACTATACATAAAAGAAATTATCAAGTTACATGGAGTCCCTGTCGCTATTGTATTAGATAGAGATCCCCGATTCACATCAAAATTCTGGAAGAGCCTACAACATTCACTTGGGACTAGATTGAATTTTAGCACCGCTTTCCATCAACAAACTGATGGTCAAACAGAAAGGATAAATCAGGTGGTAGAAGATATGCTCAGGGCTTGTGTCATTGATTTTGGAGGAAGTTGGCATGATCACTTGCCTTTGGTAGAATTTACATATAACAACAGTTATCAAGTAAGCATACAAATGGCACCTTTTGAAGCTCTATATGGGAAAAGTTGTCGATCACCAATATGTTAGAATGAAATAGGGGAAAGGCAATTTCTAGGCCCCGATTTAATCAAGGATTCTACAGAGAAAATCAAGCTCATTCAGGAAAGGATGAAAATGGCACAAGATAGGCAGAAATCTTATGCTGACAATGAAGGCGCGACTTGGAATTTCAAGTAGGAGAACATGTATATCTAAAGGTTTCTCCGGGTCGTGGTATTCGAAGATTTGGCACTAAAGGAAAGCTAACTCCAAGATTTATCGGTCCATTTGAAATCCTCGAGAGGATCGGTGAAGTGGCTTATAGATTGGCTTTACCACCACAATTAGCAGGAGTTCATGACATATTTCACGTCTCGATGCTGAAGAAGTATGTGTATGATCCAGATCACATTATCACTTATGACAATCTGGAGATTCAGAAGGACTTGACATATGAACAAATGCCAATGAAGATTTTGGAACGAGAAGTACGTCAACTTAGAAATAAGGTCATTCCTATGGTTAAGATTCAATGGAAGAAAGCATGGCCTTATGAAGCAACATGGGAAATCGAATCAGCTATGAAGAAAAGATTCCCGGAATTATTTAACTGTAAGTACACTCTCCTCAATCCATGAATTGAATTTGGGGACCAAATTCTTCTAAGTGGGGGAGGGTGTAGAGCCCCAAAATTTATAAAAGTAATATCTAGTTATTTAAATAATATTCTAGCTTTAATTGAGCTAAATAATCAATATAAGGCCAAAATTGTGTTAATCAATTAACCCAACCCAATTAATTGAAGTCCAAAAGGGTTTATAATCTAGACCATTAGGTTTGGCCCATGTTCTAGAAGGTATTTAAGCCTAACCATAGATATTAAGGATAAATACTAATAATATAAGATAATGATTTAGATAATTAACAAAAGAGTTTTTATAAATTGAAACTCTAAACTACGATAACTGTAACGGTCTATCGTAAGACCGCCACAGCCATGTAACGCATGGGCACTCGACGTTACATTCCTGTTAGTTCCGTAAGTGAAGGGACTCATGAAAAGATTGGAACTTGATGTTCCTATCCACTATGGATCGACTTGGGAAGGATTGTAAAAACTCTAAGGACTCTTAGAGATTAGGATTTGATGAAATAAGGACTCTAAACTCGATCTAATCCTCAAACCCTAGCCCAAACTCTATAAATAGGGCATAGTTCTGAACTGTGCGACCCTTACTTTTTGGACGTAAAGAATCAAGGTAAGGAGTCATTATCTCAGGTAAGTTCTTTAGAATAATTTGTTTACAATACTTTAGACTAACTCCCCTCCGAATTTCACATCTTTAGGTCAAGAGGGCGTGGAGTTAGAGCCTAAAGAAGTTGCTGAAAAAGTCACAAGAGAAGGAAGGGATCTAGGGCAGGATTCTCAACCAAATTCAGAAACTACAGTCTAAGTAAGAGGTAGGTTATCTCATGAACGGCAAAAACAGCATGATAGGACTAAAAGCCCTCTAGTTTGATTGAATTCCATGCATTATAGAGCATTGATTTCATGTTTTATTTGTTCTATGCACATCATGCACCTCTTAGCCAAATTAAGGAATTAAAACATGACTATTCATCTATTCCTGATTACCTATGCATGTAGATGGCCTTACTTCGTTAACATGACTAGAAGCTCATCATGTTTTGATAAAAGACATGATGTGAGTTGATCTCTTAGTTTCTATGATTGTTTTCTGTTAACAGATACTATAACGCACTAGCATAGGACCGTCACTTTCAAGTAACGGCCCTACGACAGACCGTTACACACTTTGTGGTATTGGAATTGCACGGTTGATTCTAACGCGCTTGGACAGACGCGTTACAATCATGTAACGGCTGGGTCCTGACCGTCACTTTCACTTTGACGCCCCATCTCCAGACCGTTATATCTTGTGTTCTGTCAACCCTATGACTGAATACAACCTGCCAATCTTATTATGGTTAAAACCTAGTTACCTAAGTTTTAAACCTAATCATGTGATTTTAAGGATATTTGATTTTTCATGATAGGTATTGCATGTTTTGTCATCACTTCTACTTAAGTTATGTAAAACCAAATTCTATAGTTTTGTACTATAAAGCATGACTTTTTAACATTGTATTGACGGAGTTTTTATCATGATTTTCACATTGATTATACATATCTCTCTCTGTCAATAGAATCAATTCTATAAGTACATGGCACATATTCCGGTATGTTGTCATTAGTTCACACTTTGCACTATAGGAACACAATCTTGGACATGAGGACCTCTCTATTGGATATTCCTTCCAATGGACTAGGAAATCATTGTTTCAAGACCTCCGTAATTCTCCGCGAGCCTGGGATTCCCACTAGGACGCCGAGTTGGTTGTATCAATGAAAGCCCATTAATTAGAACACTCTATCGTGGTTTTGATTCTTGAAATGTAACGGCCTTGAACTGGACCGTCAAGCTTACATAAAGGCCCAGTGCCAGACCGTCACATTCCTCTGAGTCTATTTTTATCCTTATGGACTCGGATCACTGTAACGGCCTATTACTGGAGCGTTACATAATGTAACGGCCCAGCAAATGACCGTTACATAGCTTGTTTATGTTAACCCAAGGTTTGACCAAGGGTTGATATTCCTATGATTCTAGACAAACTTTGATAATCTAGAACTTGTCATATTGCTTAAATGGATCTAAAAGAAATGAAAGTTAAGGAAAATACCGTTATGCTGTCGATTTATTTCTATGAGCATGACATTGCTTAAAGTCTATTTCTTGACTCCTACATTCTTATGTTGAAGCATTCATTCATTGATCTTAGTTATCATGAAATTATTGGAAGTGCTATATTCTTGGCCATACGTTACTGTTATACTGCGTGGAAGTAGCTTAATTTATAACTGAAGATGCGATCGAGCACTGATTGTGTTCAAGGGCTCTATGCTAGTCCCCTCGGCTGATTGCCGAAAACATACTATTTTATAAACCATGGGGTATGATGCTACTGGCGTCGCATTGCGCTGGGAGTACTATTTCTATAAATAAGTGAAGATCCACGGCACAACATGACATTCTTGCTTGATATTCCACAGAAATTCACGAAGCACTTGCTCTTAAGTATACGATGCTAAAGTGAGGAATATGTGGCTTGCTAGTACAATCTCGTTACATTCTTGTTCATGGAAGGCCAATATCATGTTTTTGTTATATTATTGCTAGTTCATTCTTGATCATTCTATCTTACATGGTTATCTTGTTTCTATTGATTTGATCGCATGATTGATTCGCATTCGCATGATTTTACCTTATTTCTTTAGAGCTAAACTGATAATTACTTAAATAGTGCCTTCATGTTGATGCGAAGATACATACTGGGCAAGTGTGCTCATGACATATTTTCCAATATTTTTCAGGAGATGGAAATAGTTCGGATTCGGATTCGGGCTATACTAGTAGTGGATCCGGAAGCGAGTGAAAGTGTTATAAAGATGAGAGTGAAGACTTAGAAAATTAAAGTGTCTAGATTGAGTCAGTGTAATTTTCCTATTTCTTGAGTCTAGAAAAATGGAAATCAAATTAGTGATTGTATCTTGAATATTGATCATTTATGAAATAAAGTTGGAGTTTGAATATTATTGTGCAATTACATTTATTTATGTGATTGTCTTGCGCTCTGATTGATTCTTGCTTACGAGAGGCTTACCATGCCGGCTGTTCGCGCTCCCCGAGCAAGTCTTCCACTGTAATAAAGGCTCGGGGCGTGACAACGGTGGATCTCTACAGTGTACCCTACCCGCTTCACCACCAGTTAAAAAAGCTTCCTCCAGTATACTCCAAGCCCCCAAAGCTGCAAAAGTTCGACGGGCAGGGGTCTCCACATGAGCACTTGGCCTACTATGTTACGGCCATGGGTGATTTAGCGTTGGAGGAATCCTATCTCCTCCGCTACTTCGCCACTTTGCTCACAGGGACGGCCTTCCAATGGTACTCCCGCCTAAAGCCCGGCTCAGTCATCGACTGGGTGGATCTCCAGAAGAAGTTCCTCGACCGATTTCAAGCGGTCGAGCGAAAGGTATCCTTGGCCGAACTATGCTCAATTCGGCAGAAAAAGGGCGAGAGCGCCCTCGACTTCATCAAAAAGTGGCGAGACCTCAGCATGAGGTGCGTCAATCCACCCGTCCAGGAGGACGCCATCACTATATGTCGTCGAGGTCTGGCGGTCAAGGTCAGCGAAAAGCTTCTCGATACCAATATCAAAGGCTTCGACCAGCTCAATTCGGCAGTTGCCGAGATAGAGATGTTCTTCACCGACAACCCGAGTTATACCGCAACAAAGGGTAAACAAGCGCGAGAACGCCAGCCTGGTAAGGAGTTGAACATCGTAGAGTTCACCCCTGCCACTAAGGCCAGTAAAGCGGTCGAATCAGTGGCTCTGACAAAAAGCCAGCGAACAAGCCGGCTGTTCCCTCCTTTTCGGAGCGCATGAAGACACTCTTCTCTTTTAAGAAGGAACACACGAAGATGCTCTTCGACCTCTGCATGGCTCAGAAGATTGTCGAGCTGCCAGAAATCCGCAAGCCGGACGAGGTGCTAAAGACCGACGATCCTAGCTATTGCCTGTACCATCGCATGTTGGGTCACTCAATTGAAGATTGGTACGTCTTCAAGACTCAGGTACAGAAGCTGATCCGAGACGGCCTAGTCAAGATGAAGAGCGGTCTCGTTGATCCTCCGCAACCACATACATGGGCCAGGCCAGCTAAAGCGGCACGCGTGGCTCACCCCTCGGTCAATGTCATCCACATGATGGCCGCATTCTCTCTTTCTGATGATGAATCAGAGGGGCCCAAAGCCAGTCGAAGGCAACGTTCGATCTGGTATCCAGGGTGGAGTCCTTGGCATGATCAGAGACCTCTCTCCTTCCCTAGGGAGAGAACCCGGTGACTCTTTGATATCCTCGTTGAGAGGGGGCAAATCATGCCCCGTGACTCGCCTCCTCGCTACACCCATTGGGATCGTAGTCATCCCCAGTACTGCCCCTTCCACGCCAGGGTCTGCCACCCAATCGAGTCCTGTGAGGAAGTCCAATACCTCATCCGGGAATAAATCTGATGGGAGCAGATCGATGCGGAAGGAAACTCCATGTCGCTCGTCAGGCTTCGGCAAGCTGTCGAAGAGACCCTGAGCATTGCCAGGGATGCGCCAGAGCGGCCAGACTCTCCTCAAGAAAATGGGCACATGCTGCCTTACCAGCATCTTCTGGAATGGCTCGAGTTCCGGACTGACAACGAAGAAGCGCTCGAGCGACTGTGAAGGCATAGAGAGCAGGAGGCCAGTCAAGAGACGGAGCCGACTAACCTCTCGGTCAACGTCATCCATTACCCTATTCCTCCGGCCCTTGAAGACTCTCAGGCACCAACAGCTATCCAGCCAACCCCAGCCACTTCGGCCATGCAATGGCGGTCCTGGCGGGAGCTAAAGTCTCTCCCTTTCCCTGAAGAAGACACTGCCAGGCTCCTCCGGGTCCTTCTCGGCCGAGAGGACGTTCTGGTGGGTGAGACGATGACAAGCTCTTCAGCTCTTTCTTGTTCTTCTCCCGTCCCATCTCCGCCATCGACAGCCGCAGATAGGAAGGGAAAGCAAAAACAGGGTGAGGCCCCACCTCAACCTCGTGACACCTCCTCAGTGGAGGGGCCATCCGGTCCTCTCTGCCTACATGTTGACGTAATCCGAAGTACAAAGAAGACATCTTCGGAGTCTTCAGCGGCTTCGATTTAAGTGGTGGGCCCACCGCCACATGGTTCTTCCATTCCTCAAAGTCGGGATAACTGTGCAGAGCGACAATGTCCCGTGACACTATCATTGGTCGCCAGGCCTAGCCCTCAGCATGGTTACAAAGGCAAGACTAAGGAGCAGGACGACCAGTGCCCTTCTCTGTTCGCTCCTCAATAGAAGCCGCCGCCACCGCGGGTAAGGCATCAAACCGCGCATATGTCTTCCAACACCGGTCCCAATGTACCGGTTCAGCAAAAGACATCTCCACCGCCACCGTGGGTAAGGCATCAAACCGCGCATATGTCTTCCAACACCGGTCCCAACGTACCGGTTCAGCAAAAGACATCTCCACCGCCACCGCGGGTAAGGCATCAAACCGCGCATATGTCTTCCAACACCGGTCCCAACATACTGTTTCAACAAAAGACATCTCCATCGCCACCACGGGTAAGGCATCAAACCACGCATATGTCTTCCAACACCGGTCGTAACGTACCGGTTCAGCAAAAGACATCTCCATCGCCACCGCGGTTAAGGCATCAAACCGCGCATACGTCTTCGGACGCCAGCACCAGCCTACCGACTTCTCATAAGCTTCCATCGCCACCGCGGGTAAGGCACCAAACCGCGAACACGTCTTCAGACGCCAGTCCCAACATTCCGGCATACCAGGAATTGCCACTCGAGGTGATTGAGCAGGCGATTAATGCCACCTTCCAGATACAACAAGCGGAAGGCGCCTGGATCGAGATCCGGGCAAGGAAGAGTCATCGACCTCGCCCTGCAAGGGCGCCAGCTCGGAGATATCCTCATCAGGATTTGTCAACTCCGGCTCCAGCACCTCTCCCTCCTACTCCCTTGGAGATGGCTATCGCTAAGAGATAAGAGAAAAATAGGAGGAAGAACCTCAGAAGGTGGCTCAAGAAACAGGCTGAACAAGCAACCACCTTGCAATTCTCGGTCGAGCCAACGCCTCTCCAAAGGCTCCAGCGGCTCATTGATGACCTGGAGGAATACATTCCCCCTCATGCTACCGGGACTCTCCCACTCGACTGCTACATCCCGTGGGAAGAAATGCAGAAACGAGTACGCTTCAGAAATTGGGTCCAAGAGATGATCCAAAAGCTCAAGAACGGCGAAAGACTCGTGATCCCTGACGAGCTCTCCTTGTGCTATAAAGACAAGGAGATCACCACAGAGCAGCTGGAAGAAATGCTCCGACGCTGCACCTGCAACATGGTGGCCATCCCACCACCCGACAATATCAATACTTCTCAGCGGGGCGAGCCAGTGGCCTCCCAGACAAGACAAAGGGCTACCGCCCCTCTTGGGCTACAGCCAGCTCCAGAACACACCGGACGGGGCCGAGGCCGTGGCCGGGGACATGGTAGAGGCCGTGGGAGAACTCCCGAGCTACCCCTCTCTCTGTCCACCTTTGATCCGGAGCGAGTTATCCTTTTTCAAGGAGAGGAACCGGCTCCCATCCCGGAGATAGAAATCCGGGGTGGACCCGGTATCTTCGACCCTGTCAGCTTTGGCGAGGCTGTGATAAGCCTTTCGGCTCCGATGGCAGTACCGGCTCCTGTAACAGAGCAAGCGGGACCGTCCGGCAAGGACGAGCCAACCCGCCTATCACCCCCAGAAGAGTCGTCATTGGCATCCCTGTTCCAAGAGCCCGCTGGTGATCGAGGTCAATCTGGTCCCGGTGATAAGGGCAAGGCAGTGCAACTTCCCGATGGGGAACAACACAACAGCTCGCAGAAGGCTCAGCCTGACATTCTACCCTCTCTGGAGGATGCTCGAGCCCGAGCCGACCGAAAGGTCCTCCACCAAATGAACCGCTTCCCTACCAGCATTTCAATCTGGGAAGCCATTGCTTGGAGTAAGGATCTGAGGGAGACCCTTATCAAAATACTCCAAGAGCCAGAAGTTTATGAAGCGCATGCCGTAAAAATGAAGGTGGCTGCCTATGGGGCCTTCGCAGCCACCATCACCTTCACGGAGAAAGACATGTTACTGTCCCCTCCGTGCCACAATCGTCCTCTTTATATGAAGGGGAAGATCAACGGGCATGATGTGAACCGAATCCTGGTGGACGTTGGTGCCGCTGTTAACATCATGCCGCTCAAGACATTCAAGTCTCTATATCTGACCCCATACCTCCATAAGGTCCAGGCGGTCAAGATATCCGGCTTCAACCAGAACACCGAGGACGTCCTCGGCCGGGTAGACGTCGACCTGGTGCTCGTTGACTTCACCTCGAAGGTGACATTCTACATCATCAACTCTAAGACGTCTTATAAGATGTTACTGGGCAGACCCTGGCTTCATGAAAACTGGGTCGTCCCATCGATTGTCCACCAATGCATCAAGTGTGCCAAGGACGGAGAGCAACACAAGGTCTTTGCAGGCCTGTCGCCATTTACACCAGTAGAATGCAACCTAGCCGACGCTACACTCTACTTCAAGGGGATTAGTCCGTACCCCGTGATCAAACGCAAAAGCAACGGTAGGCTCTCAGAGGAAGATGATGATGACCTCTTCTTTGTTGACGAGGAAAAGGCCAAGCTCCACCGGCTGCGCCTCAGCTCCAAGTCAACCTCAGATCACCCTGAGAGGCGCCAGATCGACTTCGAGGCTAATCTCATTAGCCGGGCTATCGGCAAGAGTATATGCCTGCCACCAGATTGCATCCAGCTCCCGTGTGCATCCGAGGAGCACAGCGTCCAGTCGCAGACAACATTCATTGTCACCTTCAAGCGATAATGCCGGAACAAGAAGAAGGCTAACAGGGACAAACCTATTATTTTCTACAAAGGAGACATGGTCCCTCAAGCCCCGCCAGATGATGACTTCGGCTGGTCTAGGCAAGCCGATGATACCCCTGAAGCAGTTCAGGTGTGGGGTGACCTGTTGCCGCATATTCAAGAGATGTGTTTGAAATAACACATTCCCCTGTGGCAGACCTCTGCCCAACAAAGATACTTCCGACGACTGTGGGACCCTTCCCAGGTCCGGGGGCAACCCTCGTCCTTCCACAAGGATACCAGGGGGCTTGGCTACGACCAGAACCTGGACTTCCGCATCCACTACGCAGTTAACATCATAGGCTTGGCACTACCAGCCGATGACCAAGCAAGAGTCGAAGCTAAATTCGACAGCTCCGGAGATGAGGGAGAGGAAATCCTGATCTCGACCTTCGCCAAAGTTGGAACCTCGGCTCAAGATGTTGGGGAGCTTTCTTTGCCTCCCTGCTGAGATAAAGGAGCAGAAGAAGCATCTCCGGTCTCTCAACAAGTCGGGGGACCTAAGTCGATAAACCCTCCTGAGGGGGGGGGGGGACCTCGCTGGCCCTAGCTGCGAGAGATGGTCAGCTTCACCAGGCAACCCTGAGGAGACCTCAGCAACTCTAGTTGATGACTGTCGGCCTAAGGCCGGTGGCCCAGATCAATCCCCGGTGGATTCCAGTGACAACCACTCTCCGGTCCCTTCCGCATCAATCGGTGGCCTCGAGAACCAAGAAATACACAAAGTTGACACCGATGATGAGGATTTCATCGACCTCCAACCCACTCCTCCCGAGCTAGAGGATGGCAGCCAGGCGACCGTCGACGATCTCGTGTAGATCAACCTAAGCGACGATGAAGCCTCTTAGCCTACATTTGTCAGTGCTCTCCTCACCGAGGCAGAGAAGCTGGACTACAAGCAACTCCTACTCGAGTTCAAGGACTGCTTCGCCCGGACCTACAAGGAGATGCCAGGACTAGACCCCTCTGTAGCGGAGCATGATCTGGCCATTTCTCCCTCAATCGCTCCGGTCAAGCAACCACAGCGACGCATGCATCATGAGCTGGAGCTCCAGGTCTCGGCCGAAGTCCATAAAATGGCGGAGGTCGACTTCATCGATCCGTGCATCTACCCGATCTGGCTCGCCAATATAGTCCCAATCAAGAATAAGAATGGTCAAGTCTGCATCTGCATCCACTTTCGAGACCTCAACAAAGGCTGTCCCAAGGATGACTTCCCAGTTCCAATTACTGAAATGATGGTCGATATGACCACCAGTCATGAAGCCCTATCGTTCATGGACGGGTCATCCGATTATAATCAAATCCAGATGTCCCTCAAAGACAAGAATCATACAGCCTTCAGATCCCCCAAGGGGATTTTCAATTACAAACGCATGCCCTTCGGTTTGAAGAATGCCGGTGCTACTTACCAAATGGCTATGACCAAAATATTCGACGAGATGCTACACAACACCGTCGAATGCTATGTTGACGACCTCGTCATCAAGACTAAAAGGCGTGAAGACCATTTGCGCGACCTTCGCCAAGTCTTCGAGCGTCTCCGGTAATACGGGCTCAAGATGAACCCCATGAAGTGTGCCTTCGGCGTATCCAGCGGCAAATTTCTCAGCTTCGTTGTCAGGTACCGAGGAATCGAGGTGGATCCCAGCAAGATCAAACCGATCCGGGAGCTTCCATGACCCAGCAACATCACCGAACTCAGGTCCTTCCAAGGGAGGCTAACCTACATTCGGAGGTTTATTTCTAACCTCTATGGTCGATGCGCGCCTTTCAACAAGCTAATGAAGAAAGATGCCCCATTTACATGAGACTCGGAATGCCAAGCGGCTTTCGAGTAAATCAAGGAGTACCTCCTTACTCCCCCAGTCCTGGGAGCACCAGTCAAGGGTAAAGCCCTCATCCTTTATATTGCTGCCATGGACGCTTCGCTGGGAGCTCTGTTGGCGCAAATCAATGAAGAAGGTAAAAAGCAGCCCCTCTATTACCTCAGCCGGAAGCTAATCGGCACCGAGTATCGCTACTCCTCCATGGAGAAGGTTTGCTTGGCATTAGTGTTCGCAGTTAAGAAGCTACGTCATTACCTCCTGTCCCACCAAGTCGAGCTTATATCCAAGCATGACCCTCTGAAGTATCTCCTTCGATGGCCTATCCTCTCAGGCAGATTGGGGAGGTGGGCTCTCCTGCTGATGGAATACGACATTACCTATGTCCCCATAAAAGCAATCAAAGGACAGGGTATGGCTGAATTCTTGGCAGCCCATCCAGTTCCAGATGATTCACCCTTCAACTCGGAGCTCCCGGACGAGGAGTCCCTAGCTACTCAATCACAACCACCAGTTGAACAGAGCGGAGATGTCTTGCATTACTGGCAGTAAAGTGCTCTCACAACCACTATTGTTCAATCACAACCACCAGTTGAACAGAGCGGAGATGTCCTGCATTATTGGCAGCCAAGCGCTCTCACAACCAGCGTGCATTGCTGGGAACTCTACTTCGACGGTGCTTCCCGAGGGATCACCGGGAGCAACCAGGATCCAGCCACCACGGTAGGTGCCGGCATTGTTTTCCTGACTCCTCAGGGTGGAGTTCTATACAACTCTTGCGCCCACATGAAATCCCTGACCAACAATGAAGCCGAATACGAAGCTCTACTCATTGGGCTCCAGATGGCTCTCCACAAGGGCATTAAATGCCTTAAAGCCTACGGGGACTCCCAGTTGATAGTCCAACAGGTCCTCGGCATCTATGACGTGCGGAAGCTAGAGTTGGTTCCATACCACACCGTCGTCACCAGATTAACCCAGAAGTTCTATTTCTTCAAAATAGATCACATTCTCAGAAGCAGCAACGCTCAGGCGGATGCCTTAGCAAAATTGGCCGCGGCCATCAAGCTTCCACCCGAGGGTGAGGTCGACATCGTCATCAAGCACAGAAGACTGACGCTGAGCTCACTCGAAGGCAACACCGGTCTCACCATTTACGAGGTCCATGACCTTGACCAGAGCCCACCTCCAGAAGAAGATGATTGGCTTGCGCCTATCATCAAATTCAAGAAAGGGTGGCTTCCCCTTGACCGAGCTCAAAGAGTCTAGCTACTCCGCTGAGCAACCTCTTACGAGTTGATTGGTGACTCCTTGTATCGGCTCGTCCACGAGAAGGACAAGTCGGTTCTCCTGAGATGTGTCTCTCTGGCGGAAGCTCGAGCCATCATGCAGGAGGTCCACTCCGGATTGTGTGGTGCACACCAGGCCGGAGATCGGATGAAGCACAACATCAAGCTCAAAGGTTTCTACTGGCCGACCATGTATGCGGAATGCGTCCAGTATGCCCGTGCATGCCATCAGTGACAAGCCTTTGGCCCAGTACCCAGAAAACCTCCTAACCCACGGCATCCTACGGCACCCACCTGGCCATTTGCTGAGTGGGGCATGGACATCGCGGGGCCTTTCCTGCCATCTTCCAAGGGCCATAAATACATTTTGGCCCCCACTGACTACTTCTCTCATTGGGCGGAGGCTCTAACCTTGCGAGAGGTCACCGGTGAAATTGTTGCCAGATTCGTCCGGCACAACATCATAGACCGATTCGGTACTCCCAGCGCATAGTGTCCGACAACGGGACACCCTTCAGGAATAAAGCCGTATTCCAGTTAGCGGCCAAATTACAAATCGACTGGAGAACCTCTTTGGTCTACAACCCTCAGGTCAATAGCTTAGCGGAAGCCTTCAACAAAACCCTATGTAAGCTCATGGGTAAGGTGGTTAGCCACCGGAAACGCGATTGGGGTGAAAAGGTCTTTAAGGCATTGTGGGCCTATCGGACGGTTTACAAAACCCCCACGAGGTGCTCGCCGTTCTCCCTTACCTATGGGTCAGAGGTGGTTATCCCCATCGAAGTCCAACTAGCCTCTTATCGCGTGGCAGTCCACACCGGCCTTGCCAGTTCTGATGAAAACGAGTACTAGAGAAGGCTAGAAGAGCTCGCTGACCTAGAAGGCAAGCGACTCGAAGCCTACAAACACCTATAGGCATACCGGGCTTGCATGGCTCAGGTCTACGACAAGCTCGTCAGGCAGTGAGCTTTCAAGCAAGGCGACCTCATCATGATCAAGGAAAAAGAGGTCATGGCAGGGCGCTCCAGTGGAAAACTGCAGCCAAATTGGCGAGGTCCATACATCATCCAGAATGTCTATGAGGGTGGGGCCTACACGGTTGTTGATCACAAGGGTCACAGACCATTCCCGCCTCTCAACGGCAAACACATGAAGCTATATTACGCTCCAGAGCATGAGTTCACGCGCCAGCCAAATTGAGGCGCACGTCCCAGCTACTACCAATAAGGCCGATCATCCCCCGTGGAGGATCCCACCGACCAATTCTTCTAGTCCTCAATTCCCAGTCAACCAGCCAGCTCGGCTCCTCGGAACAACCACCGGGCATCCGTTGGAACCAGTCTCCTGCCCTCGTTCCCATCACCACGGGAACACGTGCCCTTCTGTACCAGCGCCAGTCTAGCCGCCAGGCTCATAGGTAAGTCAAAAAAAAAACAACACAATAAAAAAATGGGGTTAAAAATAGAGATGCCCTGGCAGACCCAGTCATCCTTACCACGATAGGGCGGCTGGGGGCAAAAAGGCCAATAACCTGGCTGAGGTGAAAACCCGAAAGGGTGCCTCAGGCAAAATCGGGAAACCCCTCGATGTGAAAACCCGCAAGGGCGCGTCGGAAAAAGCTAAAGGGGGTCGGCTCTGGTGAAAACCCGAAAGGGTGGTAGAGCCAATAACGAGAAAATCTTCTTCTCCCTATCAGTCAACACGGCCTTCCACCTGTCCCTTGGTAGGCGGTTAGCTTCCCCTAGAACCAGTCTCCAATCCACTTGCACTGCTACGGCGCAAGCCCTTCGATCCCCATTTAACCTTGCGTTACTCCCGCTCAACTTGGCCAACCTCTGGCCCTTACCTCAATGTTGTAGTTCAATCAATCCCTGTAACAGTCAAACTTCCAGTCACCGTCTCGGTAAACCTACATCCCGACACATTCCCAGATATTTACTATTCCCTGCCCCCACATCCCACGTATCCAGCAAATCCAGAGCCGTCCGGTTTCTTACAATCCCAGTTTCCCCATACAATCCCAGATTCACTAGGTTACAACCCCAGTCATACCTTGCCATGGCAATGTGGCCTTTCGCTACCATGGCTCAAGAATTTCTAAAAAACCCTTAACAGTCGCAGAACAATATTTGGCCACCCACACCTTCCAGTCTCAGGTTACGTCCCCTGACAGCAACATGCTATGGACGATAGTCTCAAAAAAAAAAAAGAGAGAAAAAAAATGGGGTTAAAAATAGAGATACCCCGGCGGCCTCAGTCAACTCCCTCTACGAGACGACTGGGGGCAAAAACTGCAACCAACCCTGCTGAGGTGAAAATCCGAAAGGGCGTCTCGGGCAAAATCGGGTAACCCCTCGGTGTGAAAACCCGCAAGGGCGCACGGGGAAAAGCTAAAGGGGGCCAGCTCTGGCGAAAACCCGCAAGGGCGGTAGAGCTGGTGAAGAGGAAAAAAAGAACTCTCTCCCTCTCCACTCCTCACTCGCCAAGCCATCGGCTACGACACGTCCCGATGGTCAGCTCAACATCACTTCACAATAATGGTGACCACCATACCCCCGAGGGTCGGTCACCGCCAGTCTCGACTACGATGCCTTCACAGGGCAGCCGCCAGTCTCCAGCCTCCAGTCTCGGCTACAACGCCTTCATAGGCCAGCCGCCAGTCTCAAGCTTCCAGCCCTCGGCTACAACACCTTCACAGGCCAGTCGCCAGTCTCCAACCTCCAGTCTCGGCTACAACGCCTTCACAGGCCAGCCGCCAGTCTCCAGCCTCCAGTCTCAGCTACAACGCCTTCACAGGCCAGCCGCCAGTCTCCAGCTTCCAGTCCTCAGCTACAACGCCTTCACAGGCCAGCCGCCAGTCTCCGGCCTCCAGTCTCGACTACAACACCTTCATAGGCCAGCCGCCAGTCTCGGCTACAACGCCTTCACAGGCTAGTTTCTAGTCTCCAACCTCCAGTCTCGGCTACAACGCCTTCACAGGCCAGCCGCCAGTCTCCAGCTTCCAGTCCTTGGCTACAACGCTTTCACAGGCCAACCGCTAGTCTCCAGCCTCCAGTCTCGGCTACAATCTCTTCACAGGCCAGCCGCCAGTCTCCAGCTTCCAGTTCTCGGCTACAACGCCTTCACAGGCCAGTCGCCAGTCTCCCGTTTCCAGTCCTCAGCTACAACGCCTTCACAGGCCAGCCGCCAGTCTCCAGCTTCCAGTTCTCGGCTACAACGCCTTCACAGGCCAACCGCTAGTCCTCGGCTGCAACGCCTTCACAGGCCAGCCACTAGTCTCCAGTTTCCAGTCCTCGGCTACAGCACCTTCACAGGGCAACCATCAGCCGCCAGCCCCAGTACCCCGGCTATAACGCCCTTGTAGGCCAGCCACCAATTTCTCACTCCAGTCACCGACTGTAACGCCCTTATGGGCCAGCCGCCAGCTCCCAGTGCCAGTTTCAGTCACAACCCGTCCACGGGTGGACCACTCAACCCCCAATCTCGCTAGCAGCCTCTGGCTGTGATGCCACTGTCGGGCTGTTCGGCCAGCTCAGTCCCCATCTCCTCAGTCCAGAAAAGCTACATTACCAGTTAACAACATGCAAACAACCAGCATCCAGTACCCAGTACCCGATATCCAGTCATACTACTCTCCTCACCCAGCCCTTTACCTCTGCTCTAGACCCGAATAAAACTTGGTTCGCTCTCCATATACTGGTACGTGTTAAAAAAATCAAGTGTGACTAACAGTAAGTGGCAGCCACCCATGTATCCAACCCTGTTCCACAGACTAGGGAGGAGAACAATTCAACAAACAACAACGCAAAAATTCAGAATTTGTCATTGATACTCTATAATAGGGAGCCCAAGACATGCCCTTGGGGTAACAAAAGTACACTGTCCGGATAACAAAAAGGGGAAGGGAATTGATACAATCATGGCCTACCCTCACTCCCCTCCAGCTCCGCCAAGCGGGACTCCGCAACCGCGAGCTCCACCTCCAAGGTCGACGCAAGCTGAACGCTGGCCTCGGCTCCAGCTTCGGCAGTCCGCCACTCAACTCTAGCAAGCTCTACAGCTTGCCGCTGCTCTTCTAAGGCCTTTTGCAAGGCCTCCGCTCTGCTCGTCGCCTCGCTCAGGTGCCTGGCACGGTCCTGAGTAAGAGATGCGGCCACATCGGCAAGCCTCCTCTGCTCGGTCGTAGCTGCCACAAGCTGGACGTGCTGCTCCTGTGCTTCCCGGATGGCCGCTAGTCACCGTGCCTGCTGCTCCTGAGCCTCTCGAAGCTACAGGTACTCCGCCCAGATGCCGGCCAAGCCAGACATCCAGGACCCACGGGGGAAGCCAAGGCCGTGGTAGCCGCGCGTGCACTCCCTCAGTCGGTGCCGAAGCTCCTCCGGGGAAGGCAAAGGATCACCCCCTACGTAGCCCCGAGCTCGTTGCAGTAAGGCTGCACCCACGCTGGCGTCCAGCAGTGGCTCCGGTGGGGAAACGGATGTAGGCCACTCAACCTCCAGCTCGAGGGAGGAGTGACCCCTCTCAGCTAGCACACCAGAAGGACCTACACAATCCCACCTAACACGGAACGGGTCAATAATGTTCAGGACTTCCCTGTGACAAGATAAGGTGGAAAACCTGACAAAGGCCCTGACTCTTACATGGTGTAGCTCCTGCCGCGCCCATAACCTCCCCGCTCGGGGTCGGTGAAGGCAACCTCACCTCCGCCCCGGTAGTGTCCTCTGCCGGAGTCGGAGAGGGTAAGGACTCCCCTCTAACCCGGTCCTCCCCAATAGCCATTGGGGTGACGGAAGGCTCCTCCTAACCCTCCTTGGCCGGAGCCGGCGCATGCTCTCTCTCAGTCTCCAGTCCTGGGCATGGTGCAAAATGTCAGCAATCCGTTATAGGCTCCACATTAAAGTCAAGGCAGAGACAAAGAGAAGCCGTATATATACCTTCCTACGCCGCCTCCATCTCGGCATCCCCGGAAGAAGAGGCCTCGGAGGAGGAAGAAGAACTCGAGCTCGAGCTCTCGTCAGTCTCCATTGTGGCGCTGCCACCCTCTGAGGAACCAGGCGAGCTCTCTGATGAATCCCCGGCCGTGGGCAAATCAGGGGCACCTATACATCAAGAAACCAGATTAGGCTATAAATATAGCTCCCTAGCCAAAGATGCTAGGGAAGAAGCTCACCGGTCGGGGCATCGCCTTCAGAAACCCCTTAAAGTCAATCAGTTCCTCGTCACCTACAGCAGCGGCTACGATGGGAGGCTCATCTCCGGATGGCCGGCTCGTGTCCCGAGGAAGCTCCCCTTCCTCCAGGGGGGAAGACGTGCCTGCAATCCATCCCAACCGATGCTCAGCACGGGTAGGAAAGTCAAATGATCCACCTTAAAGTGGTCAAATACTCAGTTACATACCTGACGGTCCCACACTGGAGGATTCCACCAGTCCCACCGTACAGGCCAACACTAGGGTCGGCAAAGGTGGGAGATGTAGCCTCGTCAGCAATGGTGACAATCTACCTAGCGCATCCTCAACAGTAGCTGAAGATACAAAGGCCACCGATCTCAGCTCGTCTCCAAAAGAAGGTAGGACCACTGGCGAGCCAGCGTCTGCCAACTCTCGGATAATCTCCAGGGTCGTCGCCGCGTCCTCACCTGCCAAACCAGTAACATAAGTCAAGTCAATAATTCCGGCCTGCTAAAGGGAGTTCGACAACAACATGAAAAGCCACCCAAAGGCAGTCGGGATCTCACCCTGACGACCGCTAGCCACCGTGGGCCCTGGCTCGTCAACCTGGCCAGGCGCTTCACCCTGTGTCTCATCAGGGGCCTCGGCCCCTGGTGCCTCTGCCCCACCTGCATAATCCAAAGGGTCATAACAAATAACAGGGGGAAAATCAAAGCTGCGGCATACACCCAAGGTTTGAAGCTCTCACCTGCGTGGGCTATTCTCGTAGCTGTCCACGACTCAAAGTCGGGGAAGTCTTCTAGGTTGGGGAAAGGTTCACTCATCAGATGCGTAAGCTCCTCCATGTCAACCTCCCCTCCGGCTTCCTCCTCACGCGGGAAGTCTGCCTCTCGGGGAGGCGAAAAAGTCACCTCCGCACAAGACGCCAGCGGAGCTGCAACGGACAGACGAGTCACACAAAATGGAATTAGTCAAACGTATTGGCTAAACCGAATAAAGATAAAGGAGCTGGGGTGACACTCACTCAAGGATGCCTCCTCCTCAACCGGCTCTCCAGTCGAGGGTCCCTCAGGCAACCCACCAGTCTCGACTGCCGCACCCTCCACACGAGACCGTTTCCTCCGGGGCCGTAGGCTTCCGTCTCCATTCCTCGAGGACATTCCTGTGGAGGGCTGGTCCTCCTCGGCTGCAGGACCTGCTGAGAAACACAACAATATACAACATCTCAGTTCTGTAGTCAAGAATTACAGAATGAAAGAAAGAGAACAGACTAAGGGCGAGAAGCCCAACCTGAGGCCCCAAAGGGGGTCAATGGTAGGGGCGCCAACTGCTCTATCCCTATCGCCAGGGCTCGGGTCGCCATCGTGACGGCCTCCCGAATGTCCCGTGGAGTGCGGGCGCACTCAATCTGGGACACAAACTCCACGGGTCCGGCTGACCCAACTGCATGGGCGATGTGTCGCCTCCAGTCATCGACCGCTCTGTCAGTAAAACTCCCGTGTGGGAGCTCCCGATCCAGTGACCCTCTGCCTCAGATGCCGCAGTCGGACAAGAACTGAGTCCACCAAGCTCTAGGTGCCCTCTGTCGAGACACCTTCGCTCCAGTCGCCACCGCCGATGCCCGCCCCAGGATCTTTAGGGCCCCTCCGTTGCTTCGGCTCCCAGAAGATGACCCCCGACCACTCCGGGGCCACTGTGTCACAATCCGCTCAACATCCCGGTGAATCCGAGCCATACGGGTCCTCAGGTACCCCTCATCCAGTGCAATAGGTGGCAGATCCTCCCTCAGCAAATGACTCTCCTCCGCCTTCCTGATCACGGAGGCCTTCTGTCGGTAGAGGTGACTGTGCCCGAACCACCACCGGGCGTAGTGCACGTCGAACCGTCCCCGACAACCCTGCTCCAGCATCAGGAATTGCACTGGCTCCCGACGGCAGTAGAAATCCCACCAAGCTGCTGCAAGTAGGTGGGTGTCTTTACCCTTATAATGTCGGCCCATCAGATGGAACTCCCTGTTCGGCGGAATCCCCTGGTCGTACCCGAAGTTTCTGGCAAAGCGATGTGGGTAGTACGGCTCCAGGAAGCTCGTTGCCGACCGGTGCAACGCCAACACGGCTGCTCGGGTGCTCAGTATCCACCCAGTCCGCGGTCTCGTATCAGGAGTCCCCTGGTTGGGACGGGCGCCAGCCGCCCCTCCAACCGAAGCCCCCAGAAAAAGGTCGAGGTCCCTTGCTGCACTGTCGAAGGGCAGTCCCTCCTCGCCTCGGGTGGGCAGGTAACAAAGGGCCCTCCTGGCCCCCTCCAGCTGCTCCTCTGTGTCGCCATCCGGCTGCCCAGTAAAGCTGAACAAAAGTGGTGCCATCGGGTTTGCCACAGTACCCCGCGTCACCAGTCTCAGGAAAAGCAACTCGGCCCACACACTAAGGTAGTGGGTCAGTAGAAGTATACTCCTCTCTCTCGGCGCTGAGTGTGCCGCCAGAACTCCAAGCCCCTGGTAAATGTTGGCCAGTGCAGCGGGAGCTAGAGCCAACTGCCTCCCCTCAGCCAACAAGCAAGCTGGCCACAACAACTCGGCTCTCAACAATCCGTCCTCTCCGTGAGGAACTACGAAGGTCGCCAGTCAATATGCCAGATATGCTGCAAGATATGTCACATCTGGTAGTCCATGGGGATTCCACCCCTCCCGTGGCGCATACACATATCTAGAGTACGTCCGGAAGCATAGCTTCACCTCTGTGTACTCCTCCCAGGGAGTCTGATCCCTTGCGAACTCCTGGTAAAAGCAAAATGGCCTGTTGTAAAAATGACGGACCCATACATTCAGTTGTACCCGGGGAGTCTGAGCAGCTCTCTCTCTCCCTGCCAGGGCCAAATCTCTCCAAGTCTTTATCAGATACCGATAACTGTAAGGCACTCGGTATCTTCCCAGTCCATCAGTATGACTGCGGTGGAGGTCATCCAACACCACTTCCTCATATCCCTCGCCGACAACTGGCAAGCAGGAGATCCTGAACAGAGTCCACAAGTCGAGACTGGTCTCCCCCTCTACTGTCGCCACTGTGTTCTAACGACGGTTGAAACGCCCAGCAAGCCCTGCAGTAATCCAGTATAGCACGGGTATGCGTACAGAGCGGCTGTCACCGCGTACCTGATCCCAGCTCGATCCAGCAATACTCGATAATGGTGGACGATTCCCATCAACCACTCTGTGGCACCCTGGCGATAGTAATGCGACGAGATCACTGTCCAATGGCCATACCAGCTGGTGACGGTCTGCCGCATGATTCCATTCAGCATACTGTGGTCATCGTACCCCTCTCCAGCATACTGCACACTGGCGAGCTCCAGCACCAATCCAGCAATCCCCTATGTCTCTGTGCGGTGGTGGCCATGCAGATCCCAGCTAGCAGGGCCAATCGGCCCGACCCTAACTCCAGATTGCTCTGCCATGCCGAAGAACCCCAGGCACTCGATGCTAGGAAACTAGCGCTGCCTCCAGTAGTCCTATGAAAAGCTCGGGTAGCTACAAAAAGCGGTGCCAAGCAGGCTGTCCCTGCCGATCAGAATGGCCCTCTCAAGCCGACGGCAAGCTCCCGGAATCTGCGAGTCGCCCTCCTCCGCGCCAGGAGGAGCATAGCTGCGGATGAACTCAAGCAGGTGGCGATCAAGGGGGAACTCCAATGGATAGCCCCCGCTCCGGTCATAACTGTATAAGTTGCCCGCCTCCAGAATCCGGGCAACTTCCACGGCCCCTGCTCCAGCTGTCCGCTCACCGATTGGACCCTCCGCCACGATCAGATGGCCCCGGTCCAACTGCTCGATACCAGCCACGGTGATCACAGGTGCATCTAGAGGATGCATCGGTCGATCAGTCCACTGCACCCAGTGATCCTCCTCCCGAGCCAGCCGCCTCGGGACCCGCCCATCTCTGCCAAAGCGTGCCATAGCTGCAAGACAAGGCACCCAGAAAAAGTAGTCAGCATATCAAAAAATTCATATGTGCAACGTAGAAAAATAAAAACATATGAAGCGTCAAAATACAACTACAACAACTCAGAAAGAGGATCTCACGGGCCGTACGCCCTCGTCCCCGCCTCCGACACACGCCCCGTGGGGGGCATTTGTTGTACCCAGACAATTTCCCAGCCAAAATGACAAGGAATAAGGGTTCGGGCATTTCTCCGAACACCTTCAAGGCACGGGCTACCTAGCCCTTTCTACACCCTAAAGGTCCCCACAAGGGTCCCAATCAACTCGCCGTGACGCGCGGCGGCACAAACAAGTATTCGGGGTCAACCCCGGCCACTCTCATATGGGCTTTGCCCGC
Source organism: Amorphophallus konjac (assembly GCA_022559845.1). Taxonomy (NCBI): domain Eukaryota; kingdom Viridiplantae; phylum Streptophyta; class Magnoliopsida; order Alismatales; family Araceae; genus Amorphophallus; species Amorphophallus konjac. Next base: position 108,612,703 of record CM040129.1, on the reverse strand, counting down.
GTCTTATATGGCCGCCGGGGATCACCTGGGGGCACCCCGACGTTAAGCCACGCCATGTGGCATCCAGCAAAAGAGTCGCGGGCCCACTCCAAGACTCTTCATTCAACCCTCCAAGGTCAAAGGGAGACCCGAGCAAGTCAACCACAGGCTTTGGAGGCCCGCGTATGTACGTACGGCTCACACACGTGTGTTCGGCATTTTTCTGAACACCTTGTGGGCGCGTATATTTCAACCCTTCTACATAAGACCACGGGCCAGCCCGTGGTTCTAGTATACCAGTTGGGTCTAACAACGACCCCCCAGCAAGTCGGGGCCACCCCCGACCCTCAGACACGTGGCACAAGCAACTAAACTTAGCTCTCGGGTCAACCCGAGACTACCCTGTCAACCCGCCATACAACGTGGCATGCAACATGAGGCAAGGCCCGTGGGCCCCAAAATGCCTCCTTCCAACCCCTACAGACTTCTACCCTTGGCCTTAGGATAAATCCAAGGCCCGTCGGCCACTTACGCGGTTCGTTCAGCAACCCGGGGTGTGTTGGGCATTTGCCCGAACACCTTGCGAGCGGCTACTCCGACTCGAAGAACAACGGCCCCACGGGCCCATGCCAGCCTTCCGAAGTTCAAAGTCCATCAAAGGACGTCCCCAGGCAACACAAGAAGACCCCCGGGGGCCATCCCCCGGGGTTATGGCCGGCCCGGGGCCAGTTCGCCCCTGGGCGTGGCCGCGCCCCCGGGGGAGGGAGAACTCCCCGGGGGGCCGCGCACCCTCTCCAACTCGGTGGTCCCACGGCCCCACTTAGCCTCGGTTCGCTCAATTGCGGTCCTACGATGCAGTTCGTGTACCGTACCAGTTCGAGGGATCAAGTGTGGACGTGGAAGCGCAAAGCTTCAGCACGACGGGTTCGTCCTCAAGTCAACGCGCACAAGTCTCCACAAGCCGCCACGTACCCTTGTACTTAGCCAAATTGGGATGAAAAAAACTCAAAAATCAATTTTTATAGGGTGTGGACCAACCCCCCCTCTCTCTCCTTGCGAACCCGCCTAAACCCCCACAGGGGGGGTGTTTACGCGGACCAGCCAGGCCCCCCTGGCTGGTCCCCGTAAACCCCCAATCAAACCAAAAAAAAAGCCTTTTTTCAAAAAAGAAAAAACCCAGCCCGCCTAAACCCTTGGGGGTTTAAGCGGACCAGCCAGGGCCCCCTGGCTGGTCCGCCTAAACCCCCCCCCATCCGAGGGGGGTTTACGCTTCCCTCCTCTCTGAACCCATGTACCCAATGCACTATTCCATTGGGTTTATTCGGACCAGCTCACCCCCCCTGGCTGGTCCGCGTAAACCCTTGTGACGCTTCATCTTCCCCTATAAATACCCCTTATAATCTCAAGGGGTGGGGCATCAATCCAATACAAAGCATCCAGCAATACGCAAGATCATCTGGCACCCGGCAAGCACAAGACTTCGAGCGCGGAGCAAAGGAGAATTGTGTGTGGGTGACTTGTTCGGCAGTCTACTATGCCGGGGGTATGTCGTTCGCGCTCCCCTCACGCCGTAGGTAGTCATCACACACAAGTCGACACCCACCGTGTGTGAGACGTTGTGATATGGGCGGACGTCCCCTCATGCCGTGATTCCCCCTCACACTCCCGTCGGTCGCAACCACTCGCGTACCATGACGTCATGCTCACTCACAGTCACGAGGCCATGTCCGACCGCTCAACTCCAGCCGCGTCCAACCCTCGTCCAGATGCCGGATCTACAGATCCCCTCAGTTATCCAGTTGTAGGCCCCCGTTTGGCACCACGGCCGTGGCCCACGCCACGGGAGGACCCCTCTGTAAAATGCACATGTGTGTATTCATCACGCATCGACCCGGGGACCGACTAGCACGTCGGAATTGTCCAGTGGCATGCGCCAGTTGTACTTTGGCCATTATGGCTTTCCCGTAAAGAAATACGCGTCTCAGCACAACACCGCCGATTGGATGAGTGCCCTCGCACCCGCGTCCCGGCCTTCAATCTCCTATCTATATCCTTCAGCATCCGTGCCTAACACTCCACCCCCAACAAACACCCCTCAGTCTAACACGTACTCCTAGCAGCTGAATGCGCCCGGCCCTACACCCATGGCTTCAGACACATATACAGACTTTTCTTCAGCATGGAACGAAGGTATTCGGATTCAATCCGATGTAAATAAACACCGGTTGCTTGCGACCGGTGGGGATAGACGTCCTGTACATGATTCCCGCAATCGCCTACGCACTCGCACCCATGGAACCCCTTCTCTCCACGTGTCACCCGATCGCCTGAGCCCACGTGCCGCGCCCTGGTGGCGCTTCCCCGGTCAAACCTTGGTTCCATGAGTGATTGTCGAGAGATCGACTGGCACGCCCGCACCCTGTCCGGTTAACCCTTAGCCCGACATTCCCGTGCCATTCCGCCCCTTTCGACTTTCCGTAAAAGGAGAGTGCCCGATACCGCCGTGAGAGGCATGCACCCGTAATGAGGATACCTGAGATACATCAAACTCCCGTATTTTCCTTCCCCGCTGTATTCCTTCCTTCACCCCGATTAACTGGCATAAAAATGCGCGCAATAATCATGCTCTCATATTTACTTGAAATCTCATATCTTTATACTTATCTTGATACTAGTTGTTACTTTGGTTTTATCGCATGTTTTATCACATCTTATTTCATTATCATATCCTCTAGAGCTAAAAATGTTAATTACTTTAACATTGCCATCATGTTGATACGAAGATACCTACTGGGCGAGTGCACTCATTCCCTACTTTTCTAATCTTTTTCAGGAGACTCTAGCGGGTTAGAATCAGACTACTCAAGTGACGGGTCCAAGAGCGAATGAAGGATGAGCAAAGCCTTAGATCGTCATGAGAACATTTACGTTAGATAAAAGTCATGTCTATGTAATTTTTTTTATTTTTTATTGAGTCTAGAGAGTTGTAATGTCAATGGAGTCAAATGTTGATTTGTAACCCTTGAATTATTATTCAATAAAGTGAAGATTTTTGAGTATATGTTGTGTTCACTCTTTTATGTGTGAATGTTGCCCTCTGATTGTCATTCTAGCTTGAGGCTTTATTTGCCGGCTGTTCGTGTTCCCGACTTAATTTTGCTGCATATCTCGGGGCGTGAGAGAGAGAGAGAGAGAGAGAGAGAGAGAGAGAGAGGTAATCTGAAGGTAGGTTAGTAATTTCACCCCTCAACTCACATTTAACCCAAGTTAAACCATTGGGGGTTATGGCAGGCATATAACCGCAACATTTAAGACTAAATGGAGGGTATTTTTGATAGTATGCTCAAATAAGGGTTATATTTCACATAACTAATATTTAGAGGGGTATATACGTAAAAAAACCTATATTCAATCTCGCTAGCTTCAATCAATTAGTGCATAATTTCTCTAGCAAGACAATATATATATATCTCTCTCTCTCTCTCTCTCTCTCTATGTGTGTGTGAGACACCCAAGGAGTGGAGTATCTACCAAATTCTCATTGACCCTATGTGTGTCTAGAGGTCCTTTGGGCATAGGACATGGAGCCTAATCACAACCTTGAATTGAAATGTGAATTAACAACATGTGACTAAATTGAGAACATATGATAGTCTAACTCAAGCTTGCAAATTCCCACTTCTTTTCTACAACAAATCAATTACTTTATCACCCAATGAGTGGAGTAGATGCCCAATTCTCCTTGACTGTATGTAAAATCTATAAGATTATTTGATTTTATGCAATCAACAATTTTAGCATAAACTCTAATATACATTAAAGGGATGTTTGCATATAATTCTCTCTAAATATCAATTATACCAAATATACTCCTCATTTGAGCGTATTATCAAGAATATCATCTATTTAGACTTAAATATTGTGGTTATATCCCTGTGATTTACTGTCATCGATGGGAGACAAATATTCCGTAGAATATGTCATCTACTATTGTTAGGTGTAGGGCAATACCTAAAATACCTTTACTCAGGAGAGAGAGAGAGAGAGAGAGAGAGAGAGAGAGAGAGAGAGAGAGAGAGAGAGCCCTCTCTCCTCCCACCCACTCGCCCTCCCATCTCCAATGAAGCCCCCCTATCCCTTCTACTCTATCTCCACCCCCCACCTTCGGCCCGGCCCCTCCGTGCCACATCTAGCTTCCACAGCCTTAGCCCCTTCGCCCCCTCCAACCAGCCACCCACCTACGGTGAGTCCCCCCTACTGCTCCAACCCCCCCACCCTCTCACCACCAGCAGCCCACTCTCCCCCCACCTCGCAATCGTCGACACTACTCTCCCCCACCCTCCATGTTGCTCCAGCCCCCACCTCCTCACCACGGACGCCCCCTCCCCCTCTCCCCCCCACCTCACACCTAGCGGCGTTGCTCCCCCCCTCCCGTTAAGGTTTCCCTCAGAGAGAGAGAGAGAGAGAGAGAGAGAGAGAGAGAGAGAGAGAGAGAGAGAGAGAGAGAGAGAGAGAGAGAGAGAGAGAGAGAGAGAGGTAATCCGAAGGTAGGTTAGTAATTTCACCCCTTAACTCACATTTAACCCAAGTTAAACCAACGAGGGTTATGGCAGGCGTATAATAGCAACATTTAAGCAGTGTATCAGAATCGGACCGGCCGGTCGGACCGGTCCGACCGCGAACCGGCCCAGGAACCGGTCCGATTAAGGCCGGTCCGGTCTAGTGTTAAAAAACCGGACGAACCGCGGTTCGACCGGTGAACCGGTCCGAACCGGTCTGACCCGATTCACTCTTTAAAATAAAAAAAAATAAACGTAAAAATATTTAGTTATTCAAAATGATATTTGTGTGTGAACAAAGATATCTTATTATTATTTATTTGTTGTTATTTATCATTTTATTTTAGATATATTTGAAATTTAAAAATTTAAACTTTAAAAGAGTATAGATGTCAATTGTGAAAAATTTTAATCATGACTAATGGAATATTATAAAATTTTAAGGTCAATTTATTTAACCATGTTATTGTTATTTTTTAACTTGTATAGTTACATAATCATAACTAATAATTATGTATGTATGTTTTTTTATTTTAATCATTATATCTTATTTCTTATTGTCTTGCACTATAGAATCGGGTCGGACCATGTATCAATATTATGATGATGTCACAGTTCAAACCAGTTCGATTGAACGGTCGAACCGGTTCAAACCGAACCAACTCATTGACCGGTTCAGACACTGGTTCGATTCTGATAACATTGCATTTAAGACTAAATGGAGGGTACTTTTGATAGTATGCTCAAATAAAGGGTATATTTGACATAAATGATATTTGGAGGGGTATATATGTAAAAAAAATGTATATTAAATCTCGCTAGCTTCAATCTGTTAGTGCATAATTTCTCTAGCAAGTGAATCTCTCTCTCTCTCTCTCGCTCACTCTCTCTCTATGTGTGTGTGTGAGACACCCAAGGAGTGGAGTATCTACCCAATTCTCATTGACCCAATGTGTGTGTAGCGGTCCTTTAAGCAAAGGACATGGAGCCTAATCAAAACCTTGAATTGAAAAGTGAATTAACAACATGTGACTAAATTGAGAACATATGATAGTCTAACTCAAGCTCACAAATTCCCTCACCTTTTCTACAACAAACCAATTATTTTATCACCCAATGAGTGGAGTAGATGCCCAGTTCTCACTAACCATATGTAAAATCTGTAAGTTTATTTGATTTTATGCAATCAAAAATTTTAGCATAAACTCTAATATCAAGATCTTATAATTTTATGATTTTCACACAATATATGGATAATAAGGAACCGTACCTTGCTCCATTGTGGAATCCCCAAAGGAACAAATTGGAGGAGAGATTAAGAGGAAGATGAGAACCGGGTTTCTTTCTCCACACCCCTTCCTTTATGCACATCTTGTGATATAGATAATACACACACTTAGAGAGAGAGCGGACCGATTTCTCTTTTATGAGATCTCTTCTATCAAAGGATGCTTTATGAGAAACCACCAACTTTTCATAACAATCTAATGAGATTTTGACATTTTGTTTATTAACCCTCAACTTTTATTAATGCTCTTATAGGTCACAAATCTTAATGGGATATTACATTCTCCTACTAGACCCATGTGACATTATCACTTTCTATGAATTAATAAACAAACATAATGCGTAAATTATAAAGTTAAAATCCTTCATATATTGGTAACTTTAAATGTTATCATTAAGCAAAAGATATGAGAGTCATGGCAATTCTATATCATTATATCAATATAGTTCTTTCCATGTATCACAACATTAACTCCCACTTAACATATCATGTCATTGAAAAGCACTATAATGGTCCAACTTTAATGTCTTTATCAAAGACAAGTCATGTTAACATTCATCCCATTTATGTGCACGTAATAAAGGAAAATATGACATATATAAATATCAAAAATAGTACATAAGTGAGCTCTGAGTAGTGTCAAAACATAACAAGAGCCATAATATAAAGTCAATAATGATACGAGATGATGCCCATACGCTTTACATACTCATTAAATGTCTTTGGTGACAACCTTTTTATCAACGGATTTGTAACCATAAGATTTATGCTAATATGCTTAATTGGCACTCTTTGTTTCTCAACTTCTTCTTTAACAGTAAAATATTTCAATTCTATATATTTTGCGCTCTTAGAATACTTATCGTTCTTAGAGAGGAAGACGCTATAGAATTATCACAATAAATTTTCAACGGCTTTGCTATGCTATCGATAATCTCAAGTCTTGAAATAAAGTTCCGCAGCAAATTTCCATGAATTGTAGCCTCAAAGCATGTCACAAACTAAGCCTCCATAGTAGAAGCAGCAATGCCAGACTGCTTCATACTTTTCTATGAGATTGCTCCTCTGACTAAAAGGAACAAGTAGCTAAATGCGGATATTCTAGAATCTACATATCCAGTAAAGTCTGAACAAGTAGCCAAATGATTGTACTTTATGTAAGTAAGCATGTGATCTTTTGTCCCTTGTAATTATCTTAGCATTTTCTTTGTAGCCTTCTAATGATCTAGTTCTAGGTTACTTTGATATCTACCCAGCATTCCTACAACAAAGCTGATATCTGACCTCGTGCAAGTCTAATCATACATCAAACTCCCAACAATAGATGCATAAGGAATATCTTCTATTTCTTTGTATTCCAATTCATTCTTTGGACGTTGCATAAGGCTAAATTTATCTCCTTTCTGAAATGAAACAACACTTGCTGAACACTTTTCCATCCTAATTAAGCTTCTCTAGAACTTTACTGACATATCATTTCTGAGACAATTCTAACATTCCTTGTGAACTATCTCTGAATATTTCTATCTCAATCACATAAGTTGCCTCTCCCATATCCTTCATTTCAAAATTCTCAGAGAGAAATGTCTTGGTCTCATGCAATAAACCAAAATCATTAGTTGCAAGCAAGATGTCATCAACAAATAAAATCAAAAATATAAACTTGCTCCTATTGACCTACATGTATATACACCGATCAACAATGTTTTCCTTAAATCTAAAGGAAGTAATAGTATCATTAAACTTAAGATACAATTATCGGGAAGCTTGTTTAAGTCTGTATATCAATTTCTTTAATTTACATGTCATATGTTTCTTTCCTTCCACTGAAAATCACTTAGGTTGGTCCATATAAATATTTTCATCTAAATTTTCATTTAAAAGACTATTTTCACATCCATTTGACGTAACTCTAAGTCATAATGAGCTACTAAAGTCATAATAAATTTAAATAAGTTTTTTTTAGAGCCTTGAGAGAAAATCTTTTTGTAATCAATGCCACCTATCTAAGTGAAACCTTTAGCAATAAGTATAGTCTTATATTGTTCAACATTACTATTAGAGTTATGTTTGGTCTTAAAGAGCCATTTACACCCGACTCTTTTACAACCTTCAGGTAACGTAATGACTTCTCAGACTTCATTCTACTCTATATATTTCAACTCTTCTTTCATAGCATCTACTCATTTAGAAGAGGACTTTCAATGGTCTATTAAAATAAAACTGGATCATAATCAGTTCCTAAGTCAAATTCTGACTTTTGTAGATAAATCATATAATCATCAAAAATTGCATATTTTCTATGCCTTTGAGATCTCCTTAATGCTATTTCTTGTGATTCATTTACTATATGTTTATTGCCAATAACTTCATTGTGGGATGCTTGACCATTCATTTGTTATCTTTGAAAATTGTCTAAATGTTTAATAATCGTAAGAACAACAACTTTAAAAGAAGTTAAGTGTAAATGAACTTGTACCCTAACTTCTTGGATTATTATATTGCGGTGGTTCTATACTCTCACTAACTTCACCATTTTCAATGAACCTATCATTTTTTGTTTGAGCTTTTTACTTTTTAATCCCTATAAATATACATATTTTTTATTAGTCCCCTAAATGCAACTATTATTTTTTTAGTCCTTAAAATCTTCTAACTCTTGCGTAAAAGCCCATATAGTTTGCATACGTTAACAGATGCGAATATACCGAAGTATATTTTATCTTGAGGTAACGGTGTGATGAAAATTACTTTAATGCCCTAACTTATTTACATAAGGTTTCTTCTATGCGGGAACGTGAGAAATCCCTCACCTAGTGTCCATCACCGGCCCCTCCATCTGGCCCCTTCTTCCTTGAGACTGACGGCTCTGCTCAACATCACCGGCATCTCTTGCCTCCCTTGCAGTGCTGATGCCTTGAATCGTCCCCGCCTCGGCAGCCATGATTTAAATCCCAGAATGAGCTCCTTGACCCTATTCCCTCTGCCATCACTCCCAGCATCGGCCCCATCTTCCTCGACATCATCAGCAGGCCCGCCACACTCCCAGTGGACATACCTCACAGTGCCGGCGTGTTGACTCTGCCCCCCCAGCCATTGACCCCATTCCCCCCGCCATCATTGGTTCCATCTTCTTGGACATCACTGTCTCCCAACGCCGACTGTCTCTCCCCCCACCCCCGCCAGCATTTGAATCCCAGGCCAACACCAACGCTTTAAACCCATTCCCCCCCACCCTCACTCCCAGCACTAGCACTGCTCGACTACATCATTGGACATAACGACTGTACTTGACGGCGGTGCCCCAAACACGCACACAGTCAGGCAATGTCTGAAATGGTAATGTTTGTCTGTATTTACATGCTTCACAGGTGTTTGTGTATTTACCTATGTCAAATTTTGTTTGGTAATGCAGTCACCAAATGGGCAGAGAATGCAATCGTCTTGGTTTTCTTCTCATCTTCTACCGATAGAATGTCAGTGTGGAATGGGCAATTGTCGAGTTTATGTTTCAAATCGTGAGAGGTCCAAAGAAAGGCGATGCTATCGTTGTCTGTATTCAACCAACCCTAACAAAGATTGTGATTTCTTTGTATGGGTTGATGATGTTGCGTACAATGTTGTGGATATCAAATACCAGTTGAAGACGATGGAAGAATGTATGATGAAGAATCACAAGCTGCTAGAGATCCAATTGAACAACCAAAAACTAATGCTATATTTTGTCACTTTTGTACTCGTTGCACTACAAGAAAACTGGCCTATAGCCATGAATTTTACCTACGCTTTCAAAACACGTAGGTAGAAGAGACATATTCCGACGTTTATAAATTAACTTTAGTAAATTTCCTACGTTTTATTATAGCGTAGCTATCTGTTCATATTATTCCGATGATTTTACAATAAATGTAGGAAAAGATAATATATAACGACGTTTTTTTTATAAACGTGAGAATAGAGCCTATCAATGGTTTCACATTTTTTCAAACGTAACAATAAGTCGATTGAAAAAAAAATAACAAACGTCGCATTAGGCTTGACCTCGATGGCGGCAAAAATGCCGCCCGAGCTTTTATGAGCTTGAGCTTCAATGCTTTCTTCCCCCTCCTCTTCCTCCGCCACCCCATCCCCCGATCTTCTCCCTGGATCTTTGCCCTCTCCTTCTTCATTCTCTTCCCCACTAAAACCCTAGTCGCGCTCTCCGTCGGCCTCACCCGCCATCGCTGCCTGCTCGCCGCCGGACCACCTCTCCCGCCCTCCTTCCCCACTACAGTAGCCTCCCCTCTGCTTCAGCGCGTGAACAGGACCACGGCCGCTGCGACTCCCTAGAGCCGCCATCGCCTCCCTCCTTCCGCCTACCCTCCACCATAAACGACGACAACAGCAGCCCTGTCGACACCACTGCGGGCAACATCTGCACCGCCTCCAACGTGCTCGCTCTATTCCCCCTTTCTTTTTCTTACAAACGCGCCACCCGCCAGCCCCATCGCCGACCGCCGGGATCCATGCCACACCTTCCTCTTTTTCTTCCACCGCTTGTTACGCCCTTCCTCTTCTTCTTCTGCACATATTTGCTCCCAAACCCTGCAACCAGCTACCGTCAACCCCAACCCCCCTCACCCTCGGCCATTCTCCTTCAACCTGCTGCCCTCTTTCTATAGCGTCGACCCCATCAGCCTCTTGCCACCACGACCCCATCCACTGCTCACGTGCTTCCGACGTAGCTCTACCGTGATTGTGTAGTCCACACTGCCTGCTCATACCCAGCCACAGCTCCCCATCCAGTGTGGTCGTCTTCGAGCTACTCCGGAGAGGTATTTAGATTTTTTTTGACATGATTTTTTAAGCAAATATCTTTTCACTGTTGCTCGTGTGGTTTAAATGTCGTATTTGCTTTATTATTTTTCTATTTAGCCACGATTGTTTTTGTAATGGACTATTTTTCTGTTTCGCAGGGGATAGGAGATTACTCTATCGGTCATATTAAGCTAAAGCTTTGGTAATCTGATATCCCATTTCTATTTTTCAGTGGCTGATGTTGTTATTTGTTGTTTAGTGAGCTAGAGAGAAAAAACATTCTTTAAGAACTTTACTTTTCTTTCTAAGCAATTCCCTTATCTTTTGTTTTGTCGAGTCCTGATCCTCATATGGAGTCTGGTCTATCGGCTGGAAACCAGTAATCTTCCCCTCAGGGAAAACTTCTGGTGTAACAATGCTAGGGACCATGACTCTGATATGGCGTTTTACTCTATTCATCATCATTTATATTTTATATACATACATGCACACAGTGGTTGAAAAAGAGCTTGAATTGAATATGGATCATGTGCACTGATGTTTATCTGTGTTTACTAAATAATTTTTGTCTTTAATTACAAGTGAGAGGACAATGGATTGGGGGTGGATGGACGCTTCACGGTATCTGTTGTAGATGAATAAACTTATGTTATGTTTACTTTGGAATGGATAATTAGCTTGCATCCTTTTTACATGTTTACTTCTTTAAGGGATGCAAAGGAATACTATGACGGTGTTGATGAGTTTATTTAGTTTGCATTTGGGATTGTACCGAGTACTCAAACAATCAAATGCCCATGTATACATTGTGCATGTGTTGACATATGGGATAAGGAGACGGTAAGACAACACTTATACTTGAATGGAGTTATCAATGATAAAGAGTTTTAAAGATTTCATGGTGAGACTAAGGCTTGGCAGTTAAAAAATGATGTTCGTCATAGGGGCATGCATGACATGCTACATGATGCATTTGGGCCAACCTTTGTAAATAAGAGTGGTGTAGGGGAAAATGAAGGTGCAATGAATGTGGATGATAATGCTAGAATGTTCTATAAGTTAATTAGAGATGCTGAAACACCTTTATTCCCTGGTTGTACAAAACACACCAAACTTTCTTTTATTATTCGAATGTTCAACATTAAGTGCATGGGTTAATGGAGGGACTCTTCTTTTGAATTAATGTTGAAGTTGTTGAAAGAGATTCTTCCAGATGGTGAAGTGTTGCCAAATTCATTGTATGAGACGAAAAAAATTATTAGTGACTTGGGCTATGGGTATTAGAAGATAGACTCATGCCCCAATGATTGTATATTGTATTGGAAAGAAAATAAAGATTTGCATAAATGTCCTAAGTGTGGTGAAAGCAGATGGAAATGTGATGTAAAAATTAATAATGATGAAGAAATGAAACAAAAAGTACCAAGAAAGCTCTTCCGTCACTTTCCCCTCATTCCAAGATTGCAAAGGATATACATGTGTTCAAGATCTGCTCTTAACATGAGATGGCATAGCGAAGAATGTTGTGAAGATGGCATTTTGCGTCATCCTGCTGATTCAGCTTGTTGGAAGACATTGGATGCTATAGAAGACTTCGGATTGGAGGTCAGAAATGTATGATTGGGTCTAGGAAGTGATGGTTTCAATCCTTATAGTACAACGTCGATCAGTCATAGCACTTGGCCGGTTCTTCTGATGCCATATAATTTGTCACCTTGGGAATGCATGAAAAGTCCAAACATATTCCTATCTTTACTCATCTCTAGTCCGAAGGCACCTGGTAATGATATAGATGTATATTTGCAGCCACTAATAGAGAAATTGCAGGTATTGTGGCATGTAGTTGATACTTTTGAGGCTTCGACTGGTCAAATGTTCCGGATGCATGCTGCAATATTGTGGACTATCAATGATTTCCCAGCATATGCATGCCTATCTGGATGGAGTACCAACGGTCGATTGGCTTGTCCTATCTGTAATAAGCACACTTTCTCATCGTGGCTTCCAGCAAGTGGGAAGCATTTTTATCATAGCCATCGTAGATGGTTACAACAAGATCATAAGTTTCGATCAATGTATCGCATGTTTGATGGAAAACAAGAATGGGGCAAAAGTCCTAAGCGACTACCGGGGGATGAATTGTTACATCAAATAGAAGGGCTCTCTTTTACGTTGGGGAAGGCTTCAAGTGTAGCATTGAAGGTGAAAAGGCACCCGTTGAAGAAGACAAGGGTGCAGAGAAAGAGAAGCCATTCATGTAAGGAGCACAATGACACTGAGATTGATAAATATTTAAATTGGAAGAAGCGTTCTATTTTTTTTATTTACCTTATTGGATGTTTCTATTACTGTAACATAATCTCGATGTCATGCATGTGGAGAAGAATATTTGTGATAGTATTATTGGTACACTATTAGGACTTGATGGTAAGAACAAAGATGGACTCAAGGCACGGCAAGACCTAGAACTTATGGGCATTAGGTCATCACTTCACCCACATTCTGCTGGTCCAACAAAGACATTGCTCCCACCAGCACGTTTCACATTAAGCAAAGCTGAGAAGGTGACCATTTGTAATGTTCTCAAGAGTGTGAAAGAACCTGATGGCTATGCCTCTAATATTTCAAGGCATGTGGATGAGAAGAATGCAAAGATCTGGGGTTTAAAGAGCCATGATTGTCATGTGCTCTTGCAACAACTACTTCCAGTGGCTATTCGAGGAATGACACAAAAGGAAGTGAGTTCTACACTAACTGAAGTGTGTAATTTCTTTGTGGAGTTGTGCTCAAAGAGTTCATCAGTAGATGGTTTTTATCGTCTTGGAGAATGGGTTATAGTCACACTATGTCGTCTTGAGATGATCTTCCTTCCCAGTTTCTTTGATATCATGACACATTTACTTATTCATTTACCAGAAGAAGCTAGACTTGGTGGGCCAGTGTATTATCGATGGATGTATCCCATTGAGAGGTATGCATAATACTCTTGACTCTTCTAAGTCTTTCACTCCTTTTGATGATAATAATTTGATGTGTTATTTGCTAGATATTTAGCGCGGCTAAAGTCATATGTGCGCAATAGGGCACGGCCAGAGGGTTGCATTGCTGAGGGATATTTAGCTGAAGAGATGCTTGCTTTTGCATCTAGATATTTGTCTGATGATGTGGAGACGTGATTTAATAGGCCCAGACGGAATGAGGATGCCTATGTCAATGTCAATGATGATGATGGATGGGCCATCTTCTTAGATGTAGGCCATCCATTAGGTGCAGGGATTCATGTTAACCTTCACAAGGAAGACATATGTCAGGCACACTAGTATGTTTTATTCAATTGTGATGCGCTAGCTCCTTATAGAGAGTAAGTATTATTCTATTTTCTTGTTACTTTCTATGAGCAACTGCACACACTTGAATGTACATTGGTTACTTGACATGTAGAGAACATCTTTCACAAATTCGGAGTAAACACCCTCGAGCAACTGAGATGGAAATAGAAAGAGAGTGGAACAAAAAATTTCCCAATTGGTTTAAGAAAAAGGTAAAGCCACGCATGTGTAATAGATGTTGGTGGCTGTGTATTATTTATAATGCTTGTGCTTTCACTTAATGCATAGGTACAAAGATTGCAAGTGGAAATGGGTAACCTTTTGTCTCCAAAACTCCGCTGGCTGAAAGACGGACCACTTTCTGTGGCAAATGTATTTCATACCTGTCACGCCCCGAGTGCGTGACAAGTTTATATCGATCATGTCAATCAGAGCGTTAGTGTATTCAACACAAAGACAGAGTGCGCAAAAGTAAAGATAACCCAATCCTTTATTCAATCACACCCTCAAAGTACTTCTATTACAAATGAAAATGCTAAGACTCAATAAAAGGAAAAAGTACAATGATTGACTCAAGAAATTAGAAAGATAAGACTAGTGACGCTTGGATAGATGGAGTAGCTCTAATCTCTTCACTCTTGACCTTCCCCATCCGATTGAGTCTCGTCATCGGACTTACCTGAAAAATAGGGAAAACACTGGATGAGCGAACGCTCAGTAGGAATTATATCTCAAGAGCTAGCTTGTTTTAAGTAAATCACATGTTACATGAATGCAATAAAGCTATGAATGTTTACGTAAAACGACAAGAGAGAGAGAGAGAGTATAACAAGAGATAATTGAGTGAACTAGCATATCTTTCAAGAACTTATATCAATAAATGTCAAGATATTCAAGCAAGTATATTCATCATGTCATGTCGGGTATTGGCTATCACGTTTCAGGCAAGTACATAAATACCCTTTCCGGGTCACGCAAGTCATGTCATGTCAAGTCGAGTATGCGATTGTGGAATGTCTAATCAAGCTAGTCATGCACTTCGGTGCAATGCCACACCGTGATCATTACAACTACCATGGGCACTAGTACTTTCGGGTGCTCCTCCCAGGACCAGATCGGGCCCTTATATGCGCAGGCATTGATCGTGTATTTTTCGACATCCACTATAGTTATAGCCAATATAGAGTTTCAATGGAATAAGCTTGTAGGGACTTTAAGGTAGATCTTGTGGAATATAATAACATGATGTATAAAGACAACAATAACAGTATAATCACGATTAACGATAAAACTAGGTGGAATCGGCTCCCAAATGGGTGCCATGATAATAAGAATAAGTGCTCATATAGCGATGGTCGCTCGTTCTTGGACATGATAAGCTAGATAGAATTGAGGTCCACAAGTATGACACCTAATTCATAAGAACACTAATGGCATTGTTTCCCATTCCATTAATTTAGAGTATTCTCAGGACATCCTCTTAGCAAGTCATGAGGGCCGGTACACCATGTTTCTTTAGAGTGACATGGTAATCAAATAGTAACATAGGTTTTAAGGGTACAACCAGCTCAGCTGCCTCGAGGGAATCCAAGGCTAGCGGAGTCTTACGGAGGTCTCTATGATAAAGTCACTGGTCCAAAGGAACGGAATGTCCTATGGAGAGTTCGTCTATCACTGAGAAATAGTGGGTAATCGATAAAACAACGTGAAACATGGGACTATACTCACGAATGGAATATAGTGCCAACACACATAACCCATTGTCAAAGGGTTACTGAAAACCACGAAAATCAGAAAGTCAGAACTATCAGTCAATTGACGTCTGGGCTTAAGTCTTCATTTTATGAATTGGCACCCTTGTTAGGGTCGTCAGTTCAGTAAATGACGATTGTTCACGCAGTCGTTATATCCAGGTCTTGTTAATATTAAAATCTATAAACATTCTAAAATTTCAGATATTATATAAATGACGTCTTACATTAAGGCTTCAATTTCGTAAACAGCGCCCTAGTCTTGGGTGTCATATATCAAAAAGATGGTAGGATGTAAACATTTTTATGAATTCTTGATTTATCACTAATTGACGCCTGCGTACATGGGCGTTTATTCAATTTACGACCTAGACATGGTCGTCATTTACTTGTCATATGATCAGGTACAATCACAGACATGGCTTTTGGGCTATTTCCAATCAAGAAACTAGAGACATGGGTAGATAGAGAAAAATAGCAGGAATTCACTAACATGATCATGCATTAGTTAACACATCAGGGTTTATAGTTATTAAAATTTGAACATTTGTCATTATTAATTAACTAGACAATTGACGCCTGTTTTCACGGGCGTTAAATAAAAACAACGCCTTGATCTAGGGCGTCATTTTCAGTAAAATGATGAAATCATGAAAACTCATATGGCAGTCAGTCGCAGCACTAACAACCTACATGCATGCAATTGGCCTAATATCCATAAAATTTTGCTTAACACTTGAGAAAACCTACCTTTATCGATGATTTGAGTGACGAACGGTGAAGAACGATACTCTATTTCTATCAGAGTTACTGGAAACAAGAGCAGCAACTCTTTAGCCAACGCAATAGCAACACCCTTCGGAAGAAGAAAGCAGCAGGATGATGAGGCTGATGATAGCTTCAGCAGTGCAGTAGGAACAAGAAAGAAGGAGAGGATTCTTCTACGTTCCCGAAAGGAAGAAGATGGCAAGAGCAACAACGCAGCAGCCCCTTTTGTCCAAAGAAATAGAGAAGCAGAGGGCTTCCCACGAACACCCAAAACCTTCAGAAGAAGAAGCTTTATGCTTCTCCATGGCAATACGTGAAGAACTGTCGAAGAAGCAAAAGAGGGCTTCCTCCTTTCACAGTATTGGCAGCAAGAGGAAGAAGAAGAAAAAGATGAAGAACTGCTATGTTCTTCTCGTACACCACGGCAGGATGAAGAGCAACACAGTAACAGCACTAGGGAAACAGCAGCAGAAGGACGTCTTGGTTCGATGGAGGGGTTGGTATTTATAGGGAAAGGAATCCTGATGGGTTCTAGGAGTTCGATTAGGACTAAAACCACATATATCCACGTATGGATCCCTTTCCTTAATCTAAACTTCTCCAGATAACATCCCTGTTCGAACCAAACACTGACTGTTCCTTTTGGAAATGACGCCTCAGGTTGGTGCGTTATTTCAATAAATGACGCTTGTATACATAGTCGTCAAAATTAAATGACGACTTGTTCGGAGGCGTCATTCACCTTTCCCTATTTGTTAATTTAAGGTGTAACGATCTTTCTGGATATTTATCTTTTTTTCTTGATGTGATCTAGATGGGAAATTTTAGGGGTACGAGTTTTCCATTTTTCTCTATTTTTTCATATAATTACTTTTCTAAAATTCTTTAATTCAAAAATGGGCACTATTCATTTTAGAATAAAATAACGACTTTCATTATGTCGTCACATTTGAAATCAACACCTAAAGCAATGGTGTCATTTACATTTTGGCATTTCTCCTTAACCTCCAAAGGACTGATATTGTATAAATATCCTTATTATTTAATAATACTTTTAACTATATACTTTATTTGACTTTTGCTAATTTGTAAATAACGACTTGGATTAAGTCGTCTTTCACGTTGGATACGCCTGTACGAAGAGGCGTCAATTGAGTTTTTGACCTTTTCTTAATACTCTTGAAAGAATCGAAATTGCATATATACTCATTCTTTTATCTTTTACATATCTTTAATGTAATTAAATCATATATATATATCCTTCTCCCTTCTAATAAGATTATAATGTAATAAATGTGGAATATTAAATTTTCTAAATTAGTAATAAAATATAAATTGACATTTTATTCGAGATTTAATGATTCCTAATTCAATTTAAATTATGTTGTGCATTAAATACTTACCTAAAAATAACATGTCATTCTTAAATTTATTATAATACAATAGTAGTGTCCATGAGTTCTTTTGTCAGACTTTTTAGGACGAAAGAGGGTCATGTACAAGGTCTGGGCCTTGTTTAATTATTATTTTTAATTTATTTAGACTTTCTAGTCCTTTAATTTACCAGGGTTGCTACACCCTCCCCCACTTAAAAGAATTTGGTCCCCAAATTCAATCGTATATAGACGTGGAGAGTGTAGAGTACATACCTTTTTAGAATAATTCTGGGAATTGTTTCCTCATAGACTTCTCGGTCTCCCATGTGGCTTCGTGTTCTGAACTTTTACTCCATTGCACCTTGACCATGGGAATAACTTTGCTTCTTAATGTTCGTAGTTCGCGATCGAGGATCTTCATGGGCTTTTGTTCATAAGTGAGATCCCTTTGAATCACCAGGTCTCCATGATCGATGATATGTGCCGGATCGTGCACATACTCCTTCAACATGGATACGTGAAATACATTATGAACTTCAGACAATTGAGGAGGTAAAGCGACGCGGTAAACAACCTCGCCAACTCTTTCTAATATCTCAAAAGGTCCGATAAACCTTGGTGTAAGCTTGCCCTTAACACCAAATCTCCTTATTCCACGTCCAGTTGATATCTTGAGAAATACGTGATCTCCGACTTGGAATTCGAGATCTCTTCTTCTTGTGTCAGCATAAGCCTTCTGTCTAGACTGAGCAACTTGAAGTCTTTCTCTAATCAACTGAATCTTTTCAGTGGTATCCTTTACCATGTCTGGACCTAATAGTTGTTTCTCGCCAACTTCGTCCCAGCACAAAGGCGATCGATAACTCCTTCCGTATAAAGCTTCGAAAGGTGTCATTTGTATACTTGCCTGGTAGCTATTATTGTATGCAAATTCAACCAAAGGTAAGTGATCATGCCAGCTTCCACCAAAATCAATGATGCAAGCTCTGAGCATATCTTCAACTACCTGATTGGTTCTCTCGGTCTGACCATCCGTTTGAGGATGAAAAGCTGTACTAAAGTTAAGTCTCGTCCCCAGCGAATGTTGTAGACCCTTCCAAAAGTGAGAAGTAAAACGAGGGTCTCTGTCAGACACGATTGAGACAGGTACTCCATGTAACCTGACTATCTCCTTAATGTATAATGCAGCAAGGACATCAACTGACCATCGACTCTTGATTGGCAATAAGTGTGCCGATTTGGTCAATCGGTCGATGATAACCCATATTCCATCATGTCCTCCTCTAGATTTAGACAGACCCATAATGAAGTCCATACCGATAGCCTCCCATTTCCACTTGGGAATATCAAGAGGATGTAGCTTACCAGCAGGCTTTTGGTGTTCTGCCTTGACTTGTTGACACGTGAGACAGCGAGACACAAAATCTGCTACTTCTCTTTTCATATTGGGCCACCAAAAGGTCCTTTTTAAATCTTGGTACATCTTAGTTGACCCTGGATGAATCGTGTACCTTGATCTGTGAGCTTCATCTAAAATCTTCTTCTTTAGCTCCTGACAATCTAGTATACAAGTTCTATCTCTGAACAACAATCTTTCATCCGAAGCTATCTTGAATTCTGATTGCTCTCCAATCTTGCCTTTGATTTCCACCAGTACGGGGTCACTATCTTGAAGTCCTTGTATTTCGGATAGCAAGTCTGGCTGTATGCTCATATGAGATAATGTGACACACCTACTATCCTTGTCTATGCTAATATTAAGTTTAGAGAATTGTTCTAGCAACTTCCACTCCTAAATCATACAATTGGCTAATAGTGCTCTCGGCTTTCGACTGAGGGCATCGGCTACAGGATTACCCTTTCCAGGATGATATTGTATAGTGAAGTCGAAGTCCTTGAAATATTCTAGCCAACGTCTTTACCTCATATTCAATTCCTTCTGAGAGAAAAGATACTTAAGACTTTTATGGTTAGAGTATACAGTAAACTGCACTCCGTATAGGTAATGTCTCCATATCTTCAGTGCAAACACTACCGTCGCCAATTCTAAGTCATAGACTGGGTAGTTCTCCTCGTGCTTCTTCAATTGGCGAGAAGAGTAGGCTATAACTTTCCCTTGTTGCATTAAAACACATCCGAGGCCAATGCCAGATGCATCGGTGTATACTTCAAATTTCACACCTTCAATTGGTAAAGCTAAGACCGGGGCAGTAGTTAGGTGATCTTTGAGAGCTTGAAAGCTTCTTTCACATTCTTCGCTCTATTCATAACGGATCTCCTTGCGAGTTAGCCTTGTGAGTGGTACGGCTATCTTGGAGAAATCTTTAATGAATCACCGATAATAACCTGCAAGACCCAGAAAACTTCGGATCTCGCTAGCGTTGGTCGGTCTTTCCCAATTCCGTACAGCTTCAACCTTTGATGGATCTACGGATAAACCGTCCTTCGATATAACATGACCCAAGAAAGATACTTCTTCTAACTAGAATTCACATGTACTGAGCTTTGCATATAACTGATTCATCCTTAATATCTGCAATGCAATCCTCAAATGCTCCTCATGCTCTTCCTTGGTCTTTGAATAGATCAATATATCATCAATGAAAACCACCACGAACTGATCTAGATGAGGCCTGAATATACTATTCATTAACTGCATAAAGGCAGCAGGGCATTTGTTAGTCCAAAAGACATAGCAATAAATTCATAGTGCCCATACCTGCTTCTGAATGCGGTCTTATAATTGTCCTCATCTTTGATCCTTAGTTGGTGATATCCCGACCTTAGATCGATCTTCGAGAAATACTTGGATCCAGATATTTGATCAAATAACTCATCGATTCTCGGTAGTGGATACTTGTTCTTGATAGTGAGATGATTCAACTGTCGATAGTCGATGCATAACCTCATGGATCCATCCTTCTTCTTTACAAATAGCACAGGTGCTCCCCACGGGGAAGTGCTTGGTCTGATAAAACCATTCTTAAGAAGTTCCATCAATTGCTCCTTCAGCTCCTTGAGTTCGGCAAGGGACATCCTATAAGGTGCCTTAGAAACTGGACCAGCACCAGGGATCAAATCGATGGTGAAGGCCACTTCTCGTTGTGGAGGTAATCCAAGCAAATCTTCTGGAAACACGTCCGGAAATTCTTGTACAACTGGGATGTCTTCTAGCTTAGTCTCCTTAGTCTCCTTAAGAGTGAGAAACGCAAGGAAAGATACACATCCTTTCCTTATTAGCTTGCTAGCCCGGAGAGCTGAAATAAGAGACGACTTGCTCCGACTCTTATGGCTAGTATATACCAGTTCCGGAAAGTCTTTGAAAGTAACTTTGCTATTACGGCAATCCACAGTTGCCTGATACTTGGATAACCAATCCGCTCCCAATATGACATCATATTCCTTTAGGTCTAAACATATGAGGTCGATAGGAAGATTTCTTCCCTTTACCAAGACTTCACAGTTTTGATAATGGTGAGTAAGGTCAACTTCGCTTCTGAGAAGAGTTGAAAGAACTAATTTCATCCATTCCGGTTCCATGGATAATGGATTAGCAAACTTCTTAGAAATAAAAGAATGCGAGGCACCAGTATCAAATAAGACATATGCAGACTTGGAACAAACTTTCAATGTACCTTCCACTAGTCTGCCTTCGTCTTGTTCTGTCTCCTTAATAGCTTGGAGACGTGCATTCTTTGTCACCAGGCACTTTCCGTCACTGGCTTGATCATTGAGTAGGGGACAGTCGAGAATCTGATGATCATGGCTCCCACAACGGAGAAAAGCTCCAAGTTTTCTCCAACATTCTTCGGCCTTGTGCCCGGCCTTATCACAATGCTTACATACCACCTTAGTAGGTGTAGTGGTGATGTAGAAAGGTTTGGTCTTCTTGAACTTTTGCTCTTGGGAGGGAGTACCTCTATTACTCGGCCTCTTCTTGAAATTGGGTTTGAAGGAACCCGAACTAGTGACTTGTTCCTTCTTATCCTTCCCACGGATCCTATCAGATAGCTCCGTGGCATCTTCTAGTAACTGAGCTCGGCGTACCATCTCCGAATAGACCTGTATGTCCATCGGTGCCAGCTGTGTGATATATTGGGGTCTGAGCCCATTTAGGAATCTCCTAGCCTTCATCTTCTCGGTACCAACTAGATGTTTAGCATATCGAGACAACCTGGAAAATTGTGCCTCATACTCAGCCACCGACAAAGATAGTTGTTTAACTGCAGCGAACTCGGCGGCCTTCTTCTCCTGGACTCGGTCCGAAAAATATTTATTGTTGAAATGTTCAACAAACTCCTCCCAAGTAACTTGTCCTTGATCTAATGTGGCTTCTACCGACTCCCACCAGCAGCGGGCGTCCCTTTCCAATTGAAATGTTGCTAACAAGACCTTCTCTTGGTCCGTGCATTGCATAACCCGAAAGATACGTTCGGTCTCCCGGATCCAGTGCTCGGCGTCATCCGGATCAGTGGATCCCATGAACTTAGGAGGGTTCATGTTCTTGAAGCTTTGGTGGAGATTTCCTGCTCCACGATGTGCACCTCCTTGTGCCACCTGTTGAAGTGCCTGGGTCATGCCTTGCAGAGTGCGTTGCATGTTGCGCCACTGGGCACGTTCGGCAGCCATTGTCCTACAATTACAATAACTCTATTAATATGTGATTATGTTCAAAGGTTTTGATTCTAAGTTAACTTAACCCTTGGTTCTACCCAATCTCACCGGTAGAAGATTTTAAACCTATCCTTGGACTTGGGTTTCCTAGGAATTGAATATCCTAGGCTCTGATACCACAAAAATTGTCACGCCCCGAGCGCGGAATGAACCCGGAGTGTGTGACAAGTTTAGATCGATCATGTCAATCAGTGCGTTAGTGTATTCAACACAAAGACAGAGTGCGCAAAAGTAAAGATAACCCAATCCTTTATTCAATCACAACCTCAAAGTACTTCTACTACAAATGAAAATGCTAAGACTCAATAAAAGGAAAAAGTACAATGATTGACTCAAGAAATTAAAAGGTTAAGACTAGTGACGCTTGGATGGATGGAGTAGCTCTAATCTCTTCACTCTTGACTTTCCCCATCTGATTGAGTATCGTCATCGGACTTACCTAAAAAATAGGGGAAAACACTGGATGAGCGAACGCTCAGTAGGAATTATATCTCAATAGCTAGCTTGCTTTAAGTAAATTACATGTTACATGAATGCAATAAAGCTATACATGTTTACGTAAAACGACAAGAGAGAGAGAGAGTATAACAAAAGATAATTGAGTGAACTAGCATGTCTTTCAAGAACTTATATCAATAAATGTCAAGATATTCAAGCAAGTATATTCATCATGTCATGTCGGGAATTGGCTATCACGTTTCAGGCAAGTACATAAATATCTTTTCCGGGTCACGCAAGTCATGTCATGTGAAGTCGAGTATGAGATTGTGGAATGTCTAATCAAGCTAGTCATGCACTTCGGTGCAATGCCACACCGTGATCATTACAACTACCATAGGCACTAGTACTTTCGGGTGCTCCTCCCTGGACCAGATCGGGCCCTTATATGCGCAGGCATTGATCGTGTATTTTTTGACATCCACTATAGTTATAGCCAATATAGAGTTTCAATGGAATAAGCTTGTAGGGACTTTAAGGTAGATCTTGTAGAATAGAATAACATGATGTATAAAGACAATAATAACGGTATAATCACGATTAACGATAAAACTAGGTGGAATCGGCTCCCAAATGGGTGCCATGACAATAAGAATAAGCGCTCATATAGCGATGGTCGCTCATTCTTGGACATGATAAGCTAGATAGAATTGAGGTCCACAAGTATGGCACCTAATTCATAAGAACACTAATGGCATTGTTCCCCATTCCATTAATTTAGAGTATTCTCAGGACATCCTCTTAGCAAGTCATGAGGGCCGGTATACCATGTTTCTTTAGAGTGACATGGTAATCAAATAGTGACATAGGTTTTAAGGGTACAACCAGCTCAGCTGCCTCGAGGGAATCCAAGGCTAGCGGAGTCTTACGGAGGTTTCTATGATAAAGTCACTGGTCCAAAGGAACGGAATGTCCTATGGAGAGTTCGTCTATCACCGAGAAATAGTGGGTAATCGATAAAACAACGTGAAACATGGGACTATACTCACGGAATGGAATATAGTGCCAACACACATAACCCATTGTCAAAGGGTTACTGAAAACCACGAAAGTCAGAAAGTCAGAACTATCAGTCAATTGACGTCTGGGCTTAAGTCTTCATTTTATGAATTGGTGCCCTGGTCAGGGTCGTCAGTTCAGTAAATGACGACTGTTCACGCAGTCGTTATATCTAGGTCTTGTTAATATTAAAATCTATAAACATTCTAAAATTTTAGATATTATATAAATGACGTCTTACATTAAGGCTTCAATTTCGTAAACAGTGCCCTAGTCTTGGGTGTCATATATCAAAAAGATGGTAGGATGTAAACATTTTCAGGAATTCTTGATTTATCACTAATTGACGCCTGCGTACAGGGGCGTTTATTCAATTTACGACCTAGACATGGTCGTCATTTACTTGTCATATGATCAGGTACAATCACAGACATGGCTTTTGGGCTATTTCCAATCAAGAAACTAGAGACATGGGTAGATAGAGAAAAATAGCAGGAATTCACTAACATGATCATGCATTAGTTAACACATCAGGGTTTATAGTTATTAAATTATGAACATTCGTCATTATTAATTAACTAGACAATTGACGCCTATTTTCACGGGCGTTAAATAAAAACAACGCCTTGATTTAGGGAGTCATTTTCAGTAAAATGATGACATCATGAAAACTCATATGGCAGTTAGTCGCAGCACTAACAGCCTACATGCATGCAATTGGCCTAATATCCATAAAATTTTGCTTAACACTTGAGAAAACCTACCTTTATCGATGATTTGAGTGACGAACGGTGAAGAATGATACTCTGTTTCTATCTGGAAACAAGAGCAGCGACTCTTTAGCCAACGCAATAGCAACACCCTTCGGAAGAAGAAAGCAGCAGGATGATGAAGGTGATGATAGCTTCAGCAGTGCAGTAGGAACAAGAAAGAAGAAGATGATTCTTCTACGTTCTCGACAGGAAGAAGATGGCAAGAGCAACAACGCAGCAGCCCCTTTTGTCCAAAGAAATAGAGAAGCAGAGGGCTTCCCACGAACACCCAAAATCTTCAGAAGAACAAGCTTTATGCTTCTCCACGGCAATACGTGAAGAACTGTCGAAGAAGCAGAAGAGGGCTTCCTCCTTTCACAGTATTGGCAGCAAGAGGAAGAGGAAGAAGAAGATGAAGAACTGCTATGTTCTTCTTGTACACCACGGCAGGATGAAGAGCAACGCAGTCACAACACAAGGGAAACATCAGTAGAAGGACGTCTTGGTTCGAAGGAGGGGTTGGTATTTATAGGGAAAGGAATCCTGATGGGTTCTAGGAGTTCGATTAGGACTAAAACCACATATATCCACGTATGAATCCCTTTCCTTAATCCAAACTTACCCAGATAACATCCCTGTTCGAACCAAACACCCATTGTTCCTTTCGAAAATGACGCCTCAGGTTGGGACGTTATTTCAATAAATGACGCTTGTATACATAGTCGCCAAAATTAAATGACGACTTGCTCGGAGGCGTCATTCACCTTTCCTATTTGTGAATTAAAGGTGTAACGGTCTTTCTAAATTTTTATCTTTTTTTCTTGATGTGATCTAGATGAGAAATTTTAGGGGTACGAGTTTTCCATTTTTCTCTATTTTTCTATATAATTACTTTTCCAAAATTCTTTAATTCAAAAACGGGCACTATTCATTTTAGAATAAAATAACGACTTTCATTATGTCGTCACATTTGAAATCAGCGCCTAAAGCAATGGCGTCATTTGCATTTAGACATTTCTCCTTAACCTCCAAAGGACCGATATTGTATAAATATCCCTATTATTTTAAAATACTTTTAACTATATACTTTATTTGACTTTTGCTAATTTGTAAATAATGACTTGCATTAAGTTGTCTTTCACGTTGGAGGCGTCAATTGAGTTTTTGGCCTTTTCTTAATGCTCTTGAAAGAACCAAAATTGCATATACGCTCATTCTTTTATCTTTTACATATCTTTAATGTAATTAAATCTTATATATATATCTTTCTCCCTTCTAATAAGATTATAATGTAATAAATGTGGAATAATAAATTTTCTAAATTAGTAATAAAATATAAATTGACATTTTCTTCAAGATTTAATGATTCTTAATTCAATTAAAATTATGTTGTACATTAAATGCTTACCTAAAAATAACATGTCATTCTTAAATTTATTATAATACAATAGTAGTGTCCATGAGTTCTTTTGTCAGATTAGGACGAAAGAGGGTCATGTACAATGTCTGGGCCTTGTTTAATTATTGTTTTTAATTTTTTTAGACTTTCTAGTCCTTTAATTTACCAGGGTTGCTACGCCCTCCCCACTTAAAAGAATTTGGTCCCCAAATTCAATCGTATATAGACGTGGAGAGTGTAGAACATACCATTTTAGAATAATTCTGGGAATTGTTTCCTCATAGACTCCTCAGTCTCCCATGTGGCTTCGTGTTCTGAACTTTTACTCCATTGCACCTTGACCATGGGAATAAGTTTGCTCCTTAATGTTCGTACTTCGCGATCGAGGATCTTCATGGGCTTTTGTTCATAAGTGAGATCCCTTTGAATCACCAGGTCTCCATGTTCGATGACATGTGCCGGATCGTGCACATACTCCTTCAACATGGATACGTGAAATACATTATGAACTTCGAACAATTGAGGAGGTAAAGCGACGCGGTAAGCAACCTCGCCAACTCTTTCTAGTATCTCAAAAGGTCCGATAAATCTTGGTGTAAGCTTGTCCTTAACACCAAATCTCTTTATTCCACGTCCAGGTGATATCTTGAGAAATACGTGATCTCCGACTTAAAATTCGAGATCTCTTCTTCTTGTGTCAGCATAAGCCTTCTATCTAGACTGAGCAACTTGAAGTCTTTCTCTAATCAACTGAATCTTTTCAGTGGTATCCTTTACCATGTCTGAACCTAATAGTTGTTTCTCGCCAACTTCGTCCCAGCACAAAGGCGATCGACAACTCCTTCTGTATAAAGCTTCGAAAGGTGCCATTTGTATACTTGCCTGGTAGCTGTTATTGTCTGCAAATTCAACCAAAGGCAAGTGATCATGCCAGCTTCCACCAAAATCAATGATGCAAGTGTAGATTCCTTTAAAATCTACTTAAACAAAGAAATATTAAGTGAATGAGTAAAGCATGAAATAGCACGAGGTGCTAAGAGGAGTTTGTGATCGCCAGAGACGCAAGGCCTCAAAAGAATATAATAATGAAAATCATGGAGGGATCGCGAAAAATACCTTGAAACGCGGGTGATTGTGAATGTTCCTTTCTCTTCTAGATCGGCCGGCCGATGAAAAGAGTTCTTCCTTTGATTACCCTTGCAAAAAAAACAAACACCAATAAAGAAATTGCATTAGATATGTGGTGAGTGTAGCATCAAATCCTAAATAAATATGAGCATGAAATCATGGTGAAGAACACACCTTAAGGGTGTTGGCCCTTAAACCCCTATGCAAAGAGGGTGTGGGAAATGAATGATGAATGATATGCAGAAATAAAAATGAGGGGAAAGAGTGCAAATATGCACTGTGGGGAGATTTCTCAACGTGGTTGAGTTAAAGATGTGTATATGAACACTATGAACATGCATATATGAATGATGATAGTGAAAAGAAAATAAAAATGAAAAGAGGAAGCCTGTTGCTTTTGGGCTTGATCCTCGATGGGGAGAAAGTCTTCCAAGAGATGATGAAGATTTGAACGTATTCTGCCTCTCCTTTAGCCAAGCAACCTGCTAAGGAAAGAAAGGAAAAGAGAAAACAGAAGAAGAAAACAAAAAAAAAGAAATGAAAGAAGAACAGAAGAAGAACAACGGAGGGAGGAGTATTCCGAATCCAAAAAAAATCAACAGAGCTTAGAAGCTCTATTAATAAGATAGAAAAGGAGATAAGGAGGGAAGAGTCCAAAAGAGGAAGAGATAAGAACGGGCAAGAGCCCAAATAGGGGGGATTAAGCTGGGCAAGAGCCCAAACGAAGCAGGAGTCTCTCTGGGAAAGGCTGCGTTCGTTCGGAGCACAAAAGTGAAACACGACCTGGTTCAGGGCGTCAATTGTTGAATTGACGACCTGCCAGAGGGCGTTTCTTAAAAACACGCCCTGCACAAGGGCGTTTCTCAAAAACCAAATTTTAGAAATAAAAACTCCCCATATTTGAAAAATGTAAAACACGCCTCAATCAAAGCCACTTTTAAAAAACGCGCCCCTGGGAAGGGCGTTAATTTCAAGAGCTCAAATGGGGAAGTCGGTCAAACCAAAAGAATTGACGCCCTCAGGTGTGGGCGTCCTTTCTCAAAGAAACGCCCTAGATCAGGTCGTGTTTTATAAAAACACGCCCTTCCCCAGGTCGTGAATTTCAAAAATGAGATAAATGCTCAGAAAATCCAGAAAAATAGGAAAAAGGAGATAAATGTGGAAAAATAGGAGAAATTCAATAAAAATGGGAAAAACCACTCAAACAAGCTAATTTGAGGGTCAAATGGGGCATTACACGGCAATACGAGATATACTCAAAATAATGTCAATTTTAGCGTGTCTACAGCTGCCCCGCCTTGGCGTCTGCTTTGCAAGGGAGCGTAGCAAACTGAAAAGTAGATGCCAAGATGTGATGAGACACGCAATCAACATCACTTGATGAGAATCAAATCAAAAGCACGAGATGAAGTAATCTCGAGAAATTCAACGAAATCAACGATGTTTGGATAAAACGGGGAGATGTGCACGCGGTGCACGAAGGAGATAAAATAAATGATCAACTTCCAGCGCGGTGGAAGTACCTCAGGTCACAAACCTGCAAGGTTTCACCATTGGGGAGCGATTATCAGCCAGTGGACGTGCTGCAGCCAAGGTGGATCAAAGGAAAGGATTGAAATAAGATGATAAAAAAGATGATAAAAATCCAAACAAGGAGCTCTCGAGAAAATCACCCAAAACAGCGATAAAACGAACTGAGGACTCAATTCGGCAATGAAAATCTCATATCGAGAAAGATTAAGATCAATTCAACTCTCAACATCAGCTTATCAGAATAATTTTCCAATGTTAATTCAAAGTCCTACATGAATGCATGCTGGGCTAAAGGGAAAATAACAAATGAAAATATAATATAATCAAGGATAATATTGTTAAACTGCCCAGACTGGGTCAAGAAACCAATTCTGCGAGTTGATACTAAGCCGAAGCCCGTTTATCTACGCACCAACTCGTAAAAAGGGAACCATCGTCCCCAGTTTTGGACGGCTCAACGGCCTATCCGTGTGACTAAGACTTCTCTGGAATCGTCATTGTTTTTGATGAAGGGGAACTCAAATCCCAGATTTACCAAAGCCACAAGGTCCTTGATATAATCTAGTAACATATGTAACATATAGTAGAATGCATATAGGGAGAGATGGTGACAGCAATGAGCATGGTATGGGGGAACCGAGATGAAATAATGTGCAAATACCGTGGGGCTTGGATGTTGATGCCTAGTCGGTGGGACCAAGAGCTTCTTCCTGCGCTCAAAAATTCATCAGCCAAGATATAAAAGATAACAAGCAATGAATAAGGCATTTAAGCACAGCACCAATAACATGTATATGGCATGAATATCACAAGTTAAATCATGGTATTGCAAATCATCATTGTTTGTTGTTTCATCATGAGGAAGACAACTTGGCTAATCAAGATTTGGAGTTGAATGATCGGAATGATAATGCCCAGTGGCAGAATTAATCAAGAGAAATCAGCAGGAGTTGATTGAAAGATCTGGAGATGAATAATCAGGATGATAATCAGGAGATATAACCAAAAAGATATGAGGAGATGATAATCAAAATGATGCCCAGGGTGGCATGTCATGAGAATATCGGGAAGAATCAATAGATTGATAGCAATGAGTAGAGATAGGACTCATCCCGTGCTCTTGGTCCTTGTAAAATTGTTCCTGCAAAACACCATCAGACAATACAATACAATCTTTATGGAGTTTTGGAATATGCAAATTTTTATGGAGTTTTGAAAAAGATATTCAAATTTTTATGGATTTTGATCAATATGCAAATTTTTGTGGGTTTTGGAAAATATTCAAATTTTTATGAAGTTTTGAGAAAGATATTCAAATTTTTATGGATTTTGGACAAGAAATATTCAATTTTTTGTTTGATTTTGGTTAGACATTGCTAAAGCAGCATCAAATGGCGTCTTAAACCACTGGCTAGGGGCCCTCGTTCCTTCCCCTTTTTGCTAAAATTGCCCAAAGCCGGGCGTGCAATGAAGGTGACATTCTACAACCGACCGTCTTTGATCAACGGTGCCCCTACCAAGGTCATACCCGAGAAACATTCGGTCTTAGAGGGAAAAGAGAAGAATAATGGGAGATAAGCTTTGTGCAGGATGGGAGATATCGGGACTTGAATTTCTTCCAAGGTGTTCCCTTCAAAGAAGTAGTCTGTTGTGCCGGGGCTTTGTGCCTTTGATTTTTAGACCCTTGACATGCATACGACCAGGGTTTTCCCCGCGGGGACTTTGCCACTCTTGTCATGCCACAATTCATACTTTTGCATTTATCAAAATTCTGACTTGATTTTCATAATAGCCCTTTTGGCGAAATGTATATCATGAAATTCATATTTAGTTTGGGTCAAGACTGCCCCTATTTGAGACTCCTCTCGTATTGGGGATTACCAAGGTTGGGTATCTCATCCGTCAACCTCTTGCCCCTGCACGTGGCCGAGTAAAGAAGAGAAAAGACTTTCGGATATACTCATGGCATGGCCAAGGTAGCAACGGTGTTTAACCAAAGGAGCCGGCTAAGGATGCCGTGAAGTGTGTGAGGTGCCCAGCTAAGGTTTGCTCTTAACAAGCAGGGAGAGAATGTTGAATTCCCAGCGCGGGGTTCTTATTAACCAATGGTGCTGCATAGCAAGCCTAAAGACTCTTTTTGACAATAATTTTTAATTAAACAAAAACCTAAGATAAAGATCTAAAACACCACTTTTAATCTTGTTAAGAAGCACTTCATTTTGAAAATCATGCGTGAAGTAATGAGGGAATGATATCATATGAATGCACACTTACGTCAATATGTTACCTTGCAACCTTTGTAGAAGCAGCTGCCGCGAGAGGTTGATCGTCGTGGGGCAGGTAAAGGATTGGAAGCAAAGGATTGAAAGTAGCTTAACAAAAAGGAGTGGTGCCAAGACCAGACTCAGACGAATAAGGAAAAAAGGAAAAGAGAGGCGAGGGCTAGAACTCCCTCACTAAGGCGCGGAGACCCTGATCACATGGAACAGTCTACAGAAGAAGCGGAAAATTAGAAGGAGGAGTGAGGACTAAAGCCTCGAAAGTAATGGGAGAATGGGCAGATGCCCAAGGCAGTGGATGTGGAAGAAGTTGGGTCGGACCCAGGATCAGGAGGAATTAGAAGAAGAAATTGATAGATAGAAAGAGGCGGATCCGGAGGGTCCGGAGGCAGAGGAGAATCATGAGAGGAAAAATCCGAAGGCTCCGGAGGGACGACAAAAGAAGGGACGCGATGCCCTGAGAAGAAATAGGGAAAAAGATGATGGAAAAGGAAGAAAATAATGAAGGATGTGATGTTCAGGAAGATTAGAAAGATGAATCGAAGGAAAGATAGAGGGTCCGGAGGTTCCGGAGGGAGCAAATGCCGAGGGACGCGATGCCCAGGGAGGAGAGAAAAATCCGGAGGTTCCGGAGGAATGAAATCAGGAAAGAGAAGGTGGAAAGGGGCGTCGTGCCCGAGGAAAAGGTCCGGAGGTTCCGGAGGAAGCAAATAAGGAAGGGGAAGATGGAAAGGGGCGTCGTGCCCAAAGGGAAAGTTCGGAGGTTCCGGAGGAGGAATATAGAAAGGGGTGCGATACCCAATAGAGAGGAATGAAGGAGGATCAGGAGGAAAATCCGGAGGTTCCGGAGGTAGCAAATGAGAAGGGGCGCGATGCCCAAGGGGAAAATCCGGAGGTTCCGGAGGAGGAAGGTGGAAAGGGGCGCGATGCCCGAGAGAAAGGTCCGGAGGTTCCGGAGGAGGAGAATGGAAAGGGGTGCGATGCCCAAGGGGAAAGTCCGGAGGTTCCGGAGGAATAGAATCAGAAAGGGCGAGATGCCCAAAGAGGAGGGATAAAATTCCTAGAGGTTCCAGGGAGATAGCAGGAAAAGGGACGCGATGCCCCAGGGATAGTGGATAAAAAGATGAAGATGAATAAGATGGGAAGTGCGGAATATCCGGAGGTGCCGGAAGGCGGGGAAGATACGGGTTTGGAAACCCGGGAAGCAGGAGGTGCAAATGCATGCAATGGGATGGATGCGATGAATGCATGAAACGCAAAGAATATGAAGAATGTGAAGGGCGAGAGGATGAGATCCTCCTCCTAACCCTGGGAATGGCCCATGAAGAAAAAGTGATAGAGATGGATGAATAGAAAGTGGAACAAATAAGGGATGGCCCCTTAGCATTAAGATAACTGCCCCTCCACGGCAGTGAAAGTGTATGAGAAATAGCCCCTGCCGAAGCTTCAATGGTGAATGTCAACTCCCTTGGAGAGTGCAAAGTAATGGTGTGAGGGAGTTGGAAAGTTGGGCTCGGAAGCATTATGTTGCCCAAAGATTCAAAATTTGGAAATCGGAACAAAGGGTGCCCTGCCCGGCCCTTACACAACATCAATGCTTGGCATGGCGGCGACTTGGCTTCTTCGACCGTGCTTGGCACAATAACCCGGATTGGCATCCGGCAAATGAATTCTTGAATCTTGAATGGCGCGGCCAAATCCTTGCTGCCCGGCTCTTGATCGTCCTCGGCACCTGTGCTTGTAGAAGGCCCCCCATTCCGAGTAGTAAGGGGAGGTGAAGTGGAGGCGGAAGGCTCCATGAATGGTGGAGGCATGATGGAAAGCGTTGGCAAATGGGTGAGCGTAAGCGGGGGTTCAAACACGTCGAGTTTCTCCTTTTGCTCGGAAGCAGTTGGGATTGGCTCGGGTGCAAAAAGGGGTGGATCCTGCTCTGGATTAACCATAGGTAAGGGCGAAGGGTTAAATGGTGGAATAGGCAAAGTGGGTTTTAAAGGGATAATGGAAGGCCGAGGTGGCGGTAATGGGAGGTTAATTGGGGAAGGTTCAATGGTGGGTTTGATGGAGGCTAATGGTGTGGAGGTAGATGGCTTAACGGGTGGAGGTTTAATAGTGGAAGGCTTGGGGGAGGCCAGTGTTGCGGAGGTTAAGGGTGTAACTGGAGGAAGTGTAATGTATGCGGTGTCAAGGATAGGAGGAGACTTACAATGTGCCGGTGTGGGTGATTGGAGTATCGACCCATCGTCGTAACACCAATTAGTCTCATAAATAGGGATTGGATCCGGGATGGTTTCATCCTGAGCAGGAGGTTTATCAAATGATAGTGGAGGGAGCGAGAAATTAAGGAAACTCGGAAGGGGTGCCTGCGGAGCTTCATCATCATCGTATACTGCCTCGGACTCTTCGAATGCCGGCTCTTGCTCACTTGAGCCGCCAACGCCGTAATCATCCCTCCTGTCTTTCCATTCTCTCTCCATCTTTGTAATGTCGTCCAAAGCGGCATGGAGAGGATTGACTGGAGTAGGAGGAGTCGTGACCCTCTTTATTTGTTCCTCCATCAAAGTAATCTTATCAAGCAGAGATCGTTGGAGGGGTGTAACTTGAACAACCGAGGGTTGGCAGGGCTTTGAAGGAGGAGGGGCCGCACAAAAAGGCCGTGGAGGGGAGTTGACGGGATGACCCGTAAAAGAACCCGGACGGGCCGGATTGCAAGGAGTAAATGGGCCTCGGGGCCGTGATGGAGGAGGAATAGAAGGAGGCGGGTGTCGGACCACCCGAGGAGGAGTGTGAATAGAAGGAGATGGGTAATGGGCTACCCGATTAGGAACATGAGTGGAAGAGGGAAGTGGGTGATGGGCCACCCGTGGAGGGTCGTGAATAGAAGAGGGAGGTGGGTGATGGCCCCCCCGTGGAGGGTCGTGAATAGAAGAGGGAGGTGGGTGATGGGCCACCCATGGAGGATTGGAAGGGGGAGATGAAGGAGATGCACCCTCAACAGCGGCCTTAAGGGCTTGGATCTGTTGAGGGGTAAGATGATCTAATGCATGCAAAATCTGGGAGACCTTCTCATCATTGGGACGAGAGGGCTTAATGGGAGTAGTGGCTCGAAATTGAGTTGAAGGACCATTGGATTGGACATTGCCCAAGGGTCGGGCAACACCATAAGAGTGAGGACGTGGTCCTTTGAAAGTATGGTGAGAATTTTGAACATGTTGAAAGTGAGGATTATAAGAAGTGCTAGGTTGTGCATCCTCATGAATTGAATTAAACATGTTATCTTGTTTATAGTAAGCCATCATGCAATCAAAGTTCAAAATAATATGCAAAGAAGCACGCAAAAGAGATGGTTACCTTGATTTGATTTGTTTTGAACCTTGGTGAATTAAGGATTTTATCAAAGTTTGGAATGATTCACACAAGGGGAGGAACCTAGTTTCAATATGGTTTGAACTCCAATGCCAACTAGGAACCCTCTCTCACCACGTTTAGGCCAACTAATTCGGGACTTCAAAAGAGTACAACCTGCCCGGCGTCCGTGAGGGAATCCACGGGTGCGGGGACTTACGGAGGCTTAGAAAAGGGATTTCCAGTCCAAAGAGACGGAATGCTCAATGGAGGGTCGTCCCGATTCCAAGAGGGTGTGTGGATCCTAGTGAGGGGAGAGGAGGTCTCCCAAACCAAATGCAAATGTGAATGCAGCAGGGTAAACAGGCCAACCACAATAATATGATCAATCAACAAAGATAAGCATGAAATATCATGAAAAACCACAGCCGGGAGGGTTCTGGAAACTCACAGTAAAAACACGCCCTGGCAGGGGGCGCTACTAACAAAAGACACGACGAGGTGCCAGGGGCAGTAAAAACACGCCTTAGGGTGAGGCGCTATAAGGGGAAAGGACGCCCTTGCCGAGGGCGTCAAATCAAAAGAAACGCCTTGCTGAGGGGCGCTAATCAACAAAGAAACGCCCTGGCGTGAGGCGTTACCAAGTAAAAGACGCCCTGGAGAGGGGCGTGAATTCACAAACAAGCAGGGTAATTACCACAATATAATCAATCAATGAATATGAGCATGACATGAATCATGATGAAAAATCACGCAAACCCACAGTAAAAGACGCCCTGAAAGGGGGCGCTATCCAGAAAAGAAACGACAATGTCACTGTCGTGAATCACTATGAGGGCCCACACAGGCAAGGTAAAAACACGCCCTGGTATGGGGCGCTACAAATCAAATGGACGCCTCTGGTCGAGGGCGTCAACTCTCAGGGGTACGCACGGCCGAATGAATAAAACGCCTTAGTGTGAGGCATTACAATATAAAAAGGCACCCTGTAGAAGGGCGTGAATTCACAGATCAGCAGGGTATGATAGAAGACGTCCTGTTAGAAGGCGTTAGACATACATAAAATGCCCTGGGTGAGGGCGTGAAATTAAAAAGCGCCTCTGACAGAGGCGTTAATTTCCAGAAAGACCCCACGGACAGCAATATCAAACACTCACAGTCACGGCCAATCAACAAATATATGAGTATTAAGATAGAAGCATGCTCATCAAAATTTTTTTGGGATAAGTGGAAATTCTAAAAAACTATCAAACTGACAGATCACTTGGGGAGAGTGCAATGCACAATGGAGGGCGCCCGAGAGGCACAAAGGAGGGATACCATGGGTACCAAAGGGAAAGGGCATGCGAGGGTGCCAAAGTGGAAAGGGGTAAAAAAAAAGAAGAACACAAAGGGTCCCACTGTGATCGCCAATTTGTAGATTCCTTTAAAATCCACTTAAACAAAGAAATATTAAGTGAATGAGTAAAGCATGAAATAGCACGAGGTGCTAAGAGGAGTTTGTGATCGCCAGAGACGCAAGGCCTCAAAAGAATATAATAATGAAAATCATGGAGGGATCGCGAAAAATACCTTGAAACGCGGGTGATTGTGAATGTTCCTTTCTCTTCTAGATCGGCCGGCCGATGAAAAGAGTTCTTCCTTTGATTACCCTTGCAAAAAAAACAAACACCAATAAAGAAATTGCATTAGATATGTGGTGAGTGTAGCATCAAATTCTAGATCGGCCGACCGATATTGTATAAATATCCCTATTATTTTAAAATACTTTTAACTATATACTTTATTTGACTTTTGCTAATTTGTAAATAACGACTTGCATTAAGTTGTCTTTCACGTTGGAGGCGTCAATTGAGTTTTTGGCCTTTTCTTAATGCTCTTGAAAGAACCAAAATTGCATATACGCTCATTCTTTTATCTTTTACATATCTTTAATGTAATTAAATCTTATATATATATCTTTCTCCCTTCTAATAAGATTATAATGTAATAAATGTGGAATAATAAATTTTCTAAATTAGTAATAAAATATAAATTGACATTTTCTTCAAGATTTAATGATTCTTAATTCAATTAAAATTATGTTGTACATTAAATGCTTACCTAAAAATAACATGTCATTCTTAAATTTATTATAATACAATAGTAGTGTCCATGAGTTCTTTTGTCAGATTAGGACGAAAGAGGGTCATGTACAATGTCTGGGCCTTGTTTAATTATTGTTTTTAATTTTTTTAGACTTTCTAGTCCTTTAATTTACCAGGGTTGCTACGCCCTCCCCCACTTAAAAGAATTTGGTCCCCAAATTCAATCGTATATAGACGTGGAGAGTGTAGAACATACCATTTTAGAATAATTCTGGGAATTGTTTCCTCATAGACTCCTCAGTCTCCCATGTGGCTTCGTGTTCTGAACTTTTACTCCATTGCACCTTGACCATGGGAATAAGTTTGCTCCTTAATGTTCGTACTTCGCGATCGAGGATCTTCATGGGCTTTTGTTCATAAGTGAGATCCCTTTGAATCACCAGGTCTCCATGTTCGATGACATGTGCCGGATCGTGCACATACTCCTTCAACATGGATACGTGAAATACATTATGAACTTCGAACAATTGAGGAGGTAAAGCGACGCGGTAAGCAACCTCGCCAACTCTTTCTAGTATCTCAAAAGGTCCGATAAATCTTGGTGTAAGCTTGTCCTTAACACCAAATCTCCTTATTCCACGTCCAGGTGATATCTTGAGAAATACGTGATCTCTGACTTGAAATTCGAGATCTCTTCTTCTTGTGTCAGCATAAGCCTTCTATCTAGACTGAGCAACTTGAAGTCTTTCTCTAATCAACTGAATCTTTTCAGTGGTATCCTTTACCATGTCTGAACCTAATAGTTGTTTCTCGCCAACTTCGTCCCAGCACAAAGGCGATCGACAACTCCTTCTGTATAAAGCTTCGAAAGGTGCCATTTGTATACTTGCCTGGTAGCTGTTATTGTCTGCAAATTCAACCAAAGGCAAGTGATCATGCCAGCTTCCACCAAAATCAATGATGCAAGTGTAGATTCCTTTAAAATCCACTTAAACAAAGAAATATTAAGTGAATGAGTAAAGCATGAAATAGCACGAGGTGCTAAGAGGAGTTTGTGATCGCCAGAGACGCAAGGCCTCAAAAGAATATAATAATGAAAATCATGGAGGGATCGCGAAAAATACCTTGAAACGCGGGTGATTGTGAATGTTCCTTTCTCATCTAGATCGGCCGGCCGATGAAAAGAGTTCTTCCTTTGATTACCCTTGCAAAAAAAAACAAACACCAATAAAGAAATTGCATTAGATATGTGGTGAGTGTAGCATCAAATCCTAAATAAATATGAGCATGAAATCATGGTGAAGAACACACCTTAAGGGTGTTGGCCCTTAAACCCCTATGCAAAGAGGGTGTGGGAAATGAATGATGAATGATATGCAGAAATAAAAATGAGGGGAAAGAGTGCAAATATGCACTGTGGGGAGATTTCTCAACGTGGTTGAGTTAAAGATGTGTATATGAACACTATGAACATGCATATATGAATGATGATAGTGAAAAGAAAATAAAAATGAAAAGAGGAAGCTTGTTGCTTTTGGGCTTGATCCTCGATGGGGAGAAAGTCTTCCAAGAGATGATGAAGATTTGAACGTATTCTGCCTCTCCTTTAGCCAAGCAACCTGCGAAGGAAAGAAAGGAAAAGAGAAAACAGAAGAAGAAAACAAAAAAAAAGAAATGAAAGAAGAACAGAAGAAGAACAACGGAGGGAGGAGTATTCCGAATCCAAAAAAAATCAACAGAGCTTAGAAGCTCTATTAATAAGATAGAAAAGGAGATAATGAGGGAAGAGTCCAAAAGAGGAAGAGATAAGAACGGGCAAGAGCCCAAATAGGGGGGATTAAGCTGGGCAAGAGCCCAAACGAAGCAGGAGTCTCTCTGGGAAAGGCTGCGTTCGTTCGGAGCACAAAAGTGAAACACGACCTGGTTCAGGGCGTCAATTGTTGAATTGACGACCTGCCAGAGGGCGTTTCTTAAAAACACGCCCTGCACAAGGGCGTTTCTCAAAAACCAAATTTTAGAAATAAAAACTCCCCATATTTGAAAAATGTAAAACACGGCTCAATCAAAGCCACTTTTAAAAAACGCGCCCCTGGGAAGGGCGTTAATTTCAAGAGCTCAAATGGGGAAGTCGGTCAAACCAAAAGAATTGACGCCCTCAGGTGTGGGCGTCCTTTCTCAAAGAAACGTCCTAGATCAGGTCGTGTTTTATAAAAACACGCCCTTCCCCAGGTCGTGAATTTCAAAAATGAGATAAATGCCCAGAAAATTCAGAAAAATAGGAAAAAGGAGATAAATGGGGAAAATAGGAGAAATTCAATAAAAATGGAAAAAACCACTCAAACAAGCTAATTTGAGGGTCAAATGGGGCATTACACGGTAATACGAGATATACTCAAAATAATGTCAATTTTAGCGTGTCTACAGCAAGCTCTGAGCATATCTTCAACTACCTGATTGGTTCTCTTGGTCTGACCATCCGTTTGAGGATGACAAGCTGTACTAAAGTTAAATCTCGTCCCCAGCGAATGTTGTAGACCCTTCCAAAAGTGAGAAGTAAAACGAGGGTCTCTGTCAGACACGATTGAGACAGGTACTCCATGTAACCTGACTATCTCCTTAATGTATAATGCAGCAAGGACATCAACTGACCATCGACTCTTGATTGGCAATAAGTGTGCCGATTTGGTCAATCGGTCGATGATAACCCATATTCCATCATGTCCTCCTCTAGATTTAGATAGACCCATAATGAAGTCCATACCGATAGCCTCCTATTTTCACTTGGGAATATCAAGAGGATGTAGCTTACCAGTTGGCTTTTGGTGTTCTACCTTGACTTGTTGGCAAGTGAGACAGCGAGACACAAATCGGCTACTTCTCTTTTCATATTGGGCCACCAAAAGGTCCTTTTTAAATCTTGGTACATCTTAGTTGACCCTGGATGAATCGTGTACCTTGATCTGTGAGCTTCATCTAAAATCTTCTTCTTTAGCTCCTGACAATCTGGTATATAAGTTCTATATCTGAACAACAATCTTTCATCCGAAGCTATCTTGAATTCTGATTGCTCTCCAATCTTGCCTTTGATTTCCACTAGTACGGGGTCACTATCTTGAAGTCCTTGTATTTCGGATAGCAAGTCTGGTTGTATGCTCATATGAGATAATGTGACACACCTACTGTCCTTGTATATGCTTATATTAAGTTTAGAGAATTGTTCTAGCAACTTCCACTCCTGAATCATACAATTGGCTAATAGTGCTCTCGGCTTTCGACTGAGGGCATCGGCTACAGGATTACCCTTTCCAGGATGATATTGTATAGTGAAGTCGAAGTCCTTGAGATATTCTAGCCAACGTCTTTGCCTCATATTCAATTCCTTCTGAGAGAAGAGATACTTAAGACTTTTATGGTCAGAGTATACAGTAAACTGCACTCCGTATAGGTAATGTCTCCATATCTTCAGTGCAAACACTACCGTCGCCAATTCTAAGTCATGGACTGGGTAGTTCTCCCCGTGCTTCTTCAATTGGCGAGAAGAGTAGGCTATAACTTTCCCTTGTTGCATTAAAACACATTCGAGGCCAATGCCCGATGCATCGGTGTATACTTCAAATTTCACGCCTTCAATTGGTAAAGCTAAGACCGGGGCAGTAGTTAGGTGATCTTTGAGAGCTTGAAAGCTTCTTTCACATTCCTCGCTCAATTCATAACGGATCTCCTTGCGAGTTAGCCTTGTGAGTGGTACGGCTATCTTGGAGAAATCCTTAATGAATCGCTGATAATAACCTGCAAGACCCAGAAAACTTCGGATCTCGCTAGAGTTGGTCGGTCTTTCTCAATTTCGTACTGCTTCAACCTTTGATGGATCGACGGATAAACCGTCCTTCGATATAACATGACCCAAGAAAGATACTTCTTCTAACTAGAATTCACATGTACTGAGATTTGCATATAACTGATTCATCCTCAATATCTGCTATGCAATCCTCAAATGCTCCTCATGCTCTTCCTTGGTCTTTGAATAGATCAATATATCATCAATGAAAACCACCACGAACTGATCTAGATGAGGCCTGAATATACTATTCATTAACTGCATAAAGGCAGCAGGGGCATTTGTTAGTCCAAAAGGCATAACAATAAATTCATAGTGCCCATACCTGCTTCTGAACGCTGTCTTATAAATGTCCTCATCTTTGATCCTTAGTTGGTGATATCCCGACCTTAGATCGATCTTCGAGAAATACTTGGATCCAGATATTTGATCAAATAACTTATCGATTCTCGGCAGTGGATACTTGTTCTTGATAGTGAGATGATTCAATTGTCCATAGTCGATGCATAACCTCATGGATCCATCCTTCTTCTTTACAAATAGCACAGGTGCTCCCCACGGGGAAGTGCTTGGTCTGATAAAACCCTTCTTAAGAAGTTCCATCAATTGCTCCTTCAGCTCCTTGAGTTGGGCAGGGGACATCCTATAAGGTGCCTTAGAAACTGGACCAGCACCAGGGATCAAAGCGATGGTGAAGGCCACTTCTCGTTGTGGAGGTAATCCAGGCAAATATTCTCCAAACACGTCCGAAAATTCTTGCACAACTGGGATGTCTTCTAGCTTAGTCTCCATAGTCTTCTTAATAGTGACAAACGCAAGGAAAGATACACATCATTTCCTTATTAGCTTGCTTGCTCGGTGAGCCGAAATAAGAGACGACTTGCTCCGACTCTTAGGGCTAGTATAGACCAGTTCCAGAAAGTCTTTGAAAGTAACTTTGCTATTACGGCAATCCACAGTTGCCTGATACTTGGATAACTAATCCGCTCCCAATATGACATCATATTCCTTTAGGTCTAAACATATGAGGTCGATAGGAAGATTTCTTCACTTTACCAAGACTTCACAGTTTTGATAATGGTGAGTAAGGTCAACTTCGCTTCCGAGAGGTGTTGAAAGAACTAATTTCATGCATTCCGGTTCCATGGGTAATGGATTAGCAAACTTCTTAGAAATAAAAGAATGCGAGGCACCAGTATCAAGTAAGACATATGCAGACTTGGAACAAACTTTCAATGTACCTTCCACTAGTCCGCCTTCGTCTTGTTCTATCTCCTTAATAGCTTGGAGACGTGCATTCTTTGTCACCGGGCGCTTTCCGTCACCGGCTTGATCATTGAGTAGGGGTCAGTCGAGAATCCGATGATCATGGCTCCCACAACGGAGACAAGCTCCTAGTTTTCTCCAACAATTTTTGGCCTTGTGCCCGGCCTTATCACAATGCTTACATACCACCTTAGTAGGTGTAGTGGTGATGGAGAAAGGTTTGGTCTTCTTGAACTTTTGCTCTTGGGAGGGAGTACCTCCATTACTCGGCCTCTTCTTGAAATTGGGTTTGAAGGAACCCGAACTAGTGACTTGTTCCTTCTTATCCTTCCTACGGATCCTATCAGATAGCTCCGTGGCATCTTCTAGTAACTGAGCTCGGCGTACCATCTCCGAATAGACCTGTATGTCCATCGGCGCCAGCTGTGTGATATATTGGGGTCTGAGCCCATTTAGGAATCTCCTAGCCTTCATCTTCTCGGTACCAACTAAATGTTTAGCATATCGACGCAACCTGGAAAATTGTGCCTCATACTCAGCCACCGACAAAGATCGTTGTTTAAGTGTGGCGAACTCGGCGGCCTTCTTCTCCTGGACTCGGTCCGAAAAATATTTATTGTTGAAATGTTCAACAAACTCCTCCCAAGTAACTTGTCCTTGATCTAATGTGGCTTCTACCGACTCCCACCAGCAGCGGGCGTCCCTTTCCAATTGAAACGTTGCTAACAAGACCTTCTCTTGGTCCGTGCATTGCATAACTCGAAAGATACGTTCGGTCTCCCAGATCCAGTGCTCGGCGTCATCCGGATCAGTGGATCCCATGAACTTAGGAGGGTTCATGTTCTTGAAGCTTTGGTGGAGATTTCCTGCTCCACGATGTGCCCCTCCTTGTGCCACCTGTTGAAGTGCCTGGGTCATGCCTTGCAGAGTGCGTTGCATGTTGCGCCACTGGGCACGTTCGGCAGCCATTGTCCTACAATTACAATAACTCTATTAATATGTGATTATGTTCAAAGGTTTTGATTCTAAGTTAACTTAACCCTTGGTTCTACCCAATCTCACTGGTAGAAGATTTTAAACCTATCCTTGGACTTGGATTTCCTAGGAATTGAATATCCTAGGCTGTGATACCATAAAAACTGTCACGCCCCGAGCACGGAAGGAACCCGGAGTGCGTGACAAGTTTATATCGATCATGTCAATCAGAGCGTTAATGTATTCAACACAAAGACAGAGTGCGCAAAAGTAAAGATAACCCAATCCTTTATTCAATAACAACCTCAAAGTACTTCTATTACAAATGAAAATGCTAAGACTCAATAAAAGGAAAAAGTACAATGATTGACTCAAGAAATTAGAAAGATAAGACTAGTGACGTTTGGATGGATGGAGTAGTTCTAATCTCTTCACTCTTGACCTTCCCCATCCGATTGAGTCTCGTCATCGGACTTACCTGAAAAATAGGGGAAAACACTGGATGAGCGAACGCTTAGTAGGAATTATATATCAAGAGCTAGCTTGCTTTAAGTAAATTACATGTTACATGAATGCAATAAAGCTATGCTTGTTTACGTAAAACGACAAGAGAGAGAGAGAGAGAGTATAACAAGAGATAATTGAGTGAACTAGCATGTCTTTCAAGAACTTATATCAATAAATGTCATGATATTCAAGCAAGTATATTCATCATGTCATGTCGGGAATTGGCTATCACATTTCAGGCAAGTACATAAATATCCTTTCCGGGTCACACAAGTCATGTCATGTCAAGTCGAGTATGAGATTGTGGAATGTCTAATCAAGCTAGTCATGCACTTCGGTGCAATGCCACACCGTGATCATTACAACTACCATGGGCACTAGTACTTTCGGGTGCTCCTCCCAAGACCAGATCGGGCCCTTATATGCGTAGGCATTGATCGTGTATTTTTCGACATCCACTATAGTTATAGCCAATATAGAGTTTCAATGGAATAAGCTTGTAGGGACTTTAAGGTAGATCTTGTGGAATAGAATAACATGATGTATAAAGACAACAATAACGGTATAATCACGATTAACGATAAAACTAGGTGGAATCGGCTCCCAAATGGGTGCCATGATAATAAGAATAAGCGCTCATATAGCGATGGTCGCTCGTTCTTGAACATGATAAGCTATATAGAATTGAGGTCCACAAGTATGGCACCTAATTCATAAGAACACTAATGGCATTGTTTCCCATTCCATTAATTTAGAGTATTCTCAGGACATCCTCTTAGCAAGTCATGAGGGCCGGTATACTATATTTCTTTACAGTGACATGGTAATCAAATAGTGACATAGGTTTTAAGGGTACAACCAGCTCGGCTGTCCCGAGGGAATCCAAGCCTGGCGGAGTCTTACGGAGGTCTCTATGATAAAGTCACTGGTCCAAAGGAACGGAATGTCCTATGGAGAGTTCGTCTATCACCGAGAAATAGTGGGTAATCGATAAAACAACGTGAAACATGGGACTATACTCACGGAATGGAATATAGTGCCAACACACATAACCCATTGTCAAAGGGTTACTGAAAACCACGAAAATCAGAAAGTCAGAACTATCAGTCAATTGACGTCTAGGCTTAAGTCTTCATTTTATGAATTGGCGCCCTTATCAGGGTCGTCAGTTCAGTAAATGACGACTGTTCACGCAGTCGTTATATCCAGGTCTCGTTAATGTTAAAATATATAAATATTCTAAAATTTCAGATATTACATAAATGACGTCTTACATTAAGGCTTCAATTTCGTAAATAGCGCCCTAGTCAGGGGCGTCATATATCAAAAAGATGGTAGGATGTAAACATTTTCAGGAA
This sequence comes from Amorphophallus konjac, assembly GCA_022559845.1. NCBI lineage: Eukaryota > Viridiplantae > Streptophyta > Magnoliopsida > Alismatales > Araceae > Amorphophallus > Amorphophallus konjac. The sequence continues at coordinate 108,568,221 of CM040129.1, read as the reverse complement.
TTCTTGATTTATCACTAATTGACGCCTGCGTACAGGGGCGTTTATTCAATTGACGACCTAGACATGGTCGTCATTTACTTGTCATATGATCAGGTACAATCACAGACATGGCTTTTGGGGTATTTCCATTCAAGAAACTAGAGACAAGGGTAGATAGAGAAAAATAGTAGGAATTCACTAACATGATCATGCATTAGTTAACACATCAGGGTTTATAGTTATTAAATTTTGAACATTTGTCATTATTAATTAACTAGACAATTGACGCCTGTTTTCACGGGCGTTAAATAAAAACAATTCCTTGATCTAGGGCATCATTTTCAATAAAATGATGAAATCATGAAAACTCATATGGCAGTCAGTCGCAGCACTAACAACCTACATGCATGCAATTGGCCTAATATCCATAAAATTTTACTTAACACTTGAGAAAACCTACCTTTATCGATGATTTGAGTGACGAACGGTGAAGAACGATACTCTGTTTCTATTAGAGTTACTGGAAACAAGAGCAGCAACTCTTTAGCCAACGCAATAGCAACACCCTTCGGAAGAAGAAAGCAGCAGGATGATGAGGGTGATGATAGCTTCAGCAGTGCAGTAGGAACAAGAAAGAAGAAGAGAATTCTTCTACGTTCCCGGCAGGAAGAAGATGGCAAGAGCAACAACGTAGCAGCCCCTTTTGTCCAAAGAAATAGAGAAGCAGAGGGCTTCCCATGAACACCCAAAACCTTCAGAAGAAGAAGCTTTATGCTTCTCCATGGTAATACGTGAAGAACTGTCGAAGAAGCAAAAGAGGGCTTCCTCCTTTCACAGTATTGGCAGCAAGAGGAAGAGGAAGAAGAAGAAGAAGATGAAGAACCGCTATGTTCTTCTTGTACACCACGGCAGGATGAAGAGCAACGCAGTAACAGCACTAGGGAAACATCAGCAGAAGGATGTCTTGGTTCGATGGAGGGGTTGGTATTTATAGGGAAAAGAATCCTGATGGGTTCTAGGAGTTTGATTAGGTCTAAAACCACATATATCTACGTATGGATCCCTTTCCTTAATCTAAACTTACCCAGATAACATCCTTGTTCGAACCAAACACCGACTGTTCCTTTTGGAAATGACGCCTCAGGTTGGGGCGTTATTTCAATAAATGACGCTTGTATACATAGTCATCAAAATTAAATGACGACTTGTTCGGAGGCGTCATTCACCTTTCCCTATTTGTTAATTTAAGGTGTAACGATCTTTCTGGATTTTTTATCTTTTTTTCTTGATGTGATCTAGATGGGAAATTTTTGGGGTACGAGTTTTTCATTTTTCTATATTTTTCCATATAATTACTTTTCCAAAATTCTTTAATTCAAAAACTGGCACTATTCATTTTAGAATAAAATAACGACTTTCATTAAGTCGTCACATTTGAAATCAACGCCTAAAGCAATGGCATCATTTGCATTTTGGCATTTCTCCTTAACCTTCAAAGGACCGATATTGAATAAATATCCCTATTATTTTATAATATTTTTAACTATATACTTTAATTGACTTTTGCTAATTTGTAAATAACGACTTGCATTAAGTCGTCTTTCACGTTGGAGGCGTCAATTGAGTTTTTGGCCTTTTCTTAATGCTCGTGAAAGAATCAAAATTACATACATGCTCATTCTTTTATCTTTTACATATCTTTAATGTAATTAAATCTTATATATATATCCTTCTCCCTTCTAATAAGATTATAATGTAATAAATGTGGAATATTGAAATTTCTAAATTAGTAATAAAATATAAATTGACATTTTCTTCGAGATTTAATGATTCTTAATTCAGTTAAAATTATGTTGTGCATTAAATGCTTACCTAAAAATAACATGTCATTCTTAAATTTATTATAATACAATAGTAGTGTCCATGAGTTCTTTTGTCAGACTTTTTAGGATGAAAGAGGGTCATGTACAAGGTCTGGGCCTTGTTTAATTATTGTTTTTAATTTATTTAGACTTTCTAGTCCTTTAATTTCCTAGGGTTGCTACACCCTCCCCCACTTAAAAGAATTTGGTCCCCAAATTCAATCGTATATAGACGTGGAGAGTGTAGAGTACATACCTTTTTAGAATAATTCTAGGAATTGTTTCCTCATAGACTCCTCAGTCTCCCATGTGGCTTCGTATTCTGAACTTTTACTCCATTGCACCTTGACCATGGGAATAACTTTGCTCCTTAATATTCGTACTTCGCGATCGAGGATCTTCATGGGCTTTTGTTCATAAGTGAGATCCCTTTGAATCACCAAGTCTCCATGATCGATGATATGTGCCGGATCGTGCACATACTCCTTCAACATGGATACGTGAAATACATTATGAATTTCGGACAATTGAGGAGGTAAAGCGATGCGGTAAGCAACCTCGCCAACTCTTTCTAGTATCTCAAAAGGTCCGATAAACTTTGGTGTATGCTTGCTCTTAACACCAAATCTCCTTATTCCACGTCCAAGTGATATCTTGAGAAATACGTGATCTCCGACTTGAAATTCGAGATCTCTTCTTCTTGTGTCAGCATAAGACTTCTGTCTAGACAGAGCAACTTGAAGTCTTTCTCTAATCAACTGAATCTTTTTAGTGGTATCTTTTACCATGTCTGGATCTAATAGTTGTTTCTCGCCAACTTCATCCCAGCACAAAGGTGATCGGCAACTCCTTCCGTATAAAGCTTCGAATGGTGCCATTTGTATACTTGCCTGGTAGCTGTTATTGTATGCAAATTCAACCAAAGGCAAGTGATCATGCCAGCTTCCACCAAAATTAATGATGCAAGCTCTGAGCATATCTTCAACTACCTGATTGGTTCTCTCGGTCTGACCATCCGTTTGAGGATGAAAAGCTGTACTAAAGTTAAGTCTCGTCCCCAGCGAATGTTGTAGACCATTCCAAAAGTGAGAAGTATAATGAGGGTCCCTGTCAGACACGATTGAGACAGGTACTCCATGTAACCTGACTATCTCCTTAATGTATAATGCAGCAAGGACATCAACTGACCATCGACTCTTGATTGGCAAGAAGTGTGCCGATTTGGTCAATCGATCGATGATAACCTATATTCCATCATGTCCTCCTCTAGATTTAGAAAGACCCATAATGAAGTCCATACCGATAGCCTCCCATTTTCACTTGGGAATATCAAGAGGATGTAGCTTACCAGCAGGCTTTTGTTGTTCTGCCTTGACTTCTTGGCACGTGAGACAGCGAGACACAAAATCTGCTACTTCTCTTTTCATATTGGGCCACCAAAAGGTCCTTTTTAAGTCTTGGTGCATCTTAGTTAACCCTGGATGAATCTTGTACCTTGATCTGTGAGCTTCATCTAAAATCTTCTTCTTTAGCTCCTGACAATCTGGTTTACAAGTTCTATCTCTGAACAACAATCTTTCATCCAAAGCTATCTTGAATTCTGATTGCTCTCCAATCTTGCCTTTGATTTCCACTAGTACGAGGTCACTATCTTGAAGTCCTTGTATTTCGGATAGCAAGTCTGGCTGTATGCTCATATGAGATAATGTGACACACCTACTGTCCTTGTCTATGCTTATATTAAGTTTAGAGAATTGTTCTAGCAACTTCCACTCCTGAATCATACAATTGTCTAATAGTGCTCTCGGCTTTCGACTGAGGGCATCGGCTACAGGATTACCCTTTCCAGGATGATATTGTATAGTGAAGTCGAAGTCCTTGAGATATTCTAGCCAACGTCTTTGCCTCATATTCAATTCCTTCTAAGAGAAGAGATACTTAAGACTTTTATGGTCAGAGTATACAGTAAACTGCACTCCATATAGGTAATGTCTCCATATCTTCAGTGCAAACACTACCGCCACCAATTCTAAGTCATGGACTAGGTAGTTCTGCTCGTGCTTCTTCAATTGGCGAGAAGAGTAGGCTATAACTTTTTCTTGTTGCATTAAAACACATCCGAGGCCAATGCCAGATGCATCAGTGTATACTTCAAATTTCACGCCTTCAATTGGTAAAGCTAAGACCGGGGTAGTAGTTAGGTTATCTTTGAGATCTTGGAAGCTTCTTTCACATTCCTCGCTCCATTCATAACGGATCTCCTTGCGAGTTAGCCTTGTGAGTGGTACGGCTATCTTGGAGAAATCCTTAATGAATCACCGATAATAACCTGTAAGACCTAGAAAACTTCGGATCTCGGTAGCGTTGGTCGGTCTTTCCCAATTCCGTACAGCTTCAACCTTTGATGGATCTACAGATAAACCGTCCTTCAATATAACATGACCCAAGAAAGATAATACTCACCCAAGTGGATATATTTTGTGTTATGTTTAGTTGCCAGGTCGCAAAGTGATCTTGCTAGACCTCGAGGGACAACATGTGACAGTTGGCATGGTCATGTGCATCAACGAAGAAAATGTCATCATGGGAAGGAAAATTGGATCTGTGTATTGTAAAGTCTCTGTGCAATATGCTCGCCATCTCGACACACCATTGTTTGTGAGGGATCAGAATAGAAAAAGAATGAAAGATGCTGTTTGGAGTCACATCTTGTGGCTCAAGGACTATGTAAGATCATTTCTAATTATACACTGCCATATCTTTTGATCTTATTTTGAATTACTACAAACTTGACTATCATCTTCTCTCTTTTTCAGGTGTTGGTCCAGAAGTGATGCTTGTCAGCTATTTGATTTTTCAACATCCTTAGTTATTTCTGATGTAACCTTGTGTATGTTCTAGGTGGATTTAAAAGGAATGACTTTTTGGGCTACTCTATGTCATTCTTATACAAGACAGTTAAATACCTTTTTTGGGTTAATGTTGCATTGTATGTTATATTTTATTCTTGCACACAACACTTGCATGGATGGATGGCTCTCTACTTTAGATATTTGTGATTGACAAATCTGTGTGAATGGTCTCCTACTATTTTTCTCTTTTCTCTTTTGGCTATTTAGATAATGCATGCATTGGCTACTTTTTAGCTTCTACTACTCACAAATCTGGACTCTTCTGTGCCTGACAAAAAGTGAGAAGTTTTGTGATTGCATCACTTGCCATATCATCAGAATTTGTTCTAATGAAATTTGCATTGCATATCATCTAAAGAGATCAGTGGAATTTGTGTCAAGCTACTTGGATACTTGAATATTTACCTATGAGCTTAATATGAAATGTTTGTTTGAGTATCCATATGCTTCTATTTAAGTAAACATGAATACAAGATCAAAAGTCTTGATGTCTATTGTTTATTGAGAGTTGAATGGAGTGGGCTATGGTTTGCTGACAATTGAATGGAGTGGGCTATGGTTTATTGAGAGTTGAATGGAGTCTTAAGTATCCATGTGTCCTGTTATTTGCTGCGGATAGAACACCTTAAAAAAGGTGTCGACTCTAAGAGTCGACACCTTCTCTGGTAAAGGTGTTGACTCTAAGCACACTTTTAGTTTATGTAAAATCTCAACATTATATCTCTTATCTGTATCATCATGTGCTTGAAGCTTTTAATTGTAGGAAAAAGCAATGGACAAAGTTACTATATTTACAATGAGACGGGAAGCAAGCCAAGACCTGATCCAAGTGTGCGCTCAATCATTGAGGAGTCAATAAGATGCCCTATTGTCTTACCTGGTGGAAAGGTATGTATGCTGATTGTTTTTTTTTAACATACTCATTGTGCAATCATATTACAATGAGACTTGGTTCTCGTACAACACATATGGGGAACACAATGAGACTTGGTTCTCGTAGAACATTCTTCCAAACTCCTAATTGCATTTCTTCTAAGTTGTATGTTGAAAAACTCTCACACCTTACTGCAAGTGCACATATTAGAGGGGAAAAATAGAGAAAAATTGAGGAACGGATGCACCAAGAATGGCATTTTAGTCACATTTATTTATGCTTGATCCCTTCATCCAATGCTTGTATTTGTATAGAAAGTTGAAAATGGAAGAGACAAATTGTGGAAATATGATCATGTAAAAAGTCTCACTTGCAGGCCTCCAGACTTCAAACACCAATGCAGAGGCTGAGCTGTGATCCTCGAGTCTAAATTTATTCTCTATTTAGCCTTAAGGCTAAATTGGATTAACACATTGTTTTATGTTATCCACATGCAATCCCATTTTTAAAGCTCCTTGGTTCTGTAGAACTTTCATGTATTCTTTTTTATCTTATATCCTTTGTGATTGGTTGGGATTGATTTAAAGCTTACTTCTATTACACTGCACCTTTTTTTTGGAATTAAGAATGGAGATGAGGTACCACACATCCTTTCCCTTATAGCAGACGGAAAAATTAGATGATTTTCATACAATCTGCTTCTGTTTTCCTCCTCACAAATATATGCCAGTGTCGAATTAGAATCATGGAGTGTAAAAGTTCTGACCGCTATCAACTCAATCTCATGCGTAGAATTGAATGCTTATGTTTACTCTGTTTCATTGTTTATGGTTACAATCACTCAATTTTTGTCTATCTTATGTCTAATGACATATGAGCATTAGATGAGGAAAATTTCCATTTAGTTTATGAGTCCAGTTTGAAAGAATAGGCTTATGATCTCTAGTTTTATACTCAATTCCATCATTATTTAAACACCAAATGCAAAATGTGTCCTATCAGTCTGCATTGGCCCAATGTTCCATGTTGTATTAAACTGGTTCCTGGTGCTTGGTTTTCTTGGTGCAGTCCTAGCTAGGATAGTCGTGGAACATTTCCCGTTTTACGCACCTGAGCTTCCATCTCAGTTGCTCGATGGAGATCCTCTTTGCGTTGTGCTCTACTTTGGCTAATTACTTGTTTCCCAAAAGATATGGAAGCTCCAGTTGGTGGAGTTGATGACATGACAAAGCTTTCATATTTGCATAAACTCGATGTTTTGCAGAATTTGTCAACTAGATATGAGCTTAACGAAATATGTGTAAGCTATTTTTATCTTTCTTTGAATTTTTGTTAACAGGCCAAAATTTGGAAATTATTTATTACATTAAGTGAAAAAACTAGTACTTTCTATGCAACATGTTGTAATGCTTGTTTTTGAATTTCATGGCAGACATATACAAGAAATATTCTTATTGTAGTAAATCCATTTCAAAGGTTGCCACATCTTTATGATGCCCATATGATGGAACAATATAAGGGAGCATCCCTTGGAGAGCTAAGTCCTCATATTATTGCTGTAGCCGATGTTGCTTACAGGTGACCATCATGTTTTTTTATGGGGCCTTGGTAATTTGATTGCAAAAAGATCCATAAAACTACATGTTCCTCCTTATAGACTAGAATGTGAATATGCGGCCATCTAACTTGGCATTTCCTTCTATCCATCCATGCGTTAAGGTTTAACTGTTATTCAACATGATAGAATTGGACAACAACACATAGTTTACCAGGATTGTCTCTTGCATATATTACTGTTGGGATCAAATATCCTCATGGTGTGCAATGTCTATGGTTTAAAAACTTGGAGTTTCAGACTGGAACCAGCCAAACTATGTCACAACTGGCTAGAACCAGTCTGGATCAAATATTCGAAGCCCCCTCCCCCAAAATCAAGTAATATTCAATGATTCCTGTCTGTTCTTTATGTATATACATACATATATATATTATGTATATATTCTATTTAGAGATCATCTAATAGTTGATCACATTTCATGAAGAATTGTTCATTAGCTATATGTGGATATTAATATAATATTTTCATTTATGTGATGTTATGAAGTAATAAAGGTTCAATGTATTATATAAAGTTAAAATACAAGTTTTTTGTGTTTGACATTTTCTTGGGCTTCTCAGACTTTCAATCAGAGCCTATTAAGAAACATGCATAATTTCCTACCTTAGCAATTCCTTTTTTATCTGTCATTTAGTCTAGTCTCTTTCATGATATGTATGCTATTTAGTGGGTATATATCTATGTCATGCACTTTGTAGTTGTAGCAACATGATATGTCTCTTATGCAATAAATAGCAGGAATATTGCTTAATTCCCATGCTGTGCACGTGACTGGCATTGCTAAGTTTTGGGATGGCATTCCTACCTTAATGTTTGTTTGAGAATATACTTGTTTAGTCTTCAACAAGTGTTGAAGTGCGCAATACATGAACAGTGAGGTGTGATATGAGTTGGGGAGATATTGATTAGAATTGTTTGATTAGGACAAGTAGGAGAAGCATGATTGGTGTATTGCCCTTTTTAGTGGACATAAAATATTGTGTAGCATATTGCTTGGAACATGTTGTTTACCTTTTACTCATAGAAGTTGTGTTTTCATGACTATGGAGATTCAATCTTTTGAGACTTGCTTGAATGCTTACTCTGGAGTCATTCCCTCCTAAGTTATATATTTATAATTATAAATGTTACTAGTGCATGTTAAAAGGTTCTTGTCTGAAATGGCTTTATGAAGCATTTTCTGTGAATTTCACTTTTGCTTGTCATTTGGTATCACACTACTATTGTTATAATCCTATGGATGCTTCTGTTGGGTGGCAAAACTGGTGGATCTTTTGTCTTCAAGAATGTAACTTCTTCCAACTTTTAGTATGTGCAGAATACTGTCTCCGGCTAATAGAAAGATGTGGTTTTGTTGAACCAACACCCATTCAAGCTCATGGGTGGCCTATGACCCTAAAGGGTAGAGATGTAATTGGTATATTAGAGACTGGTTCTGGAAAGACATTGGCATATCTTCTTCCAGCTTTGGTACATGTTCATGCACACCCCCACTAGGTTAGTTTTCTTTCGTAGTATTTGACATCTGCCCAACTTTGTTTTATTTCCCTTGGTTCACTATTTAGTCCCAGCCAATGGATCATATGCTTTTTGTAATATGTTCTTTAGTTTATGGCGATGGGCCTGTTGTCCTAGTGTTGGCACCTACAAGAGAACTGGCTGTTCATATACAGGAAGAAGATGTGAAATTTGGATCGCATGCAAATATCAGAAGCACATGCATTTATGGTGGTGCACCCAAAGGACCTCAGATTTGTGATCTTAAAAGAGGTTTGGCTGTTTGCTTAAATTTATATGATCACACAGTGCATATTTTGGAGAATTGTTCCCTTTTTTCGGGTTAGAACACTTGTAGTTGCTATTTTTGGTTTTATAAACTATGAATCTGAGTGTTTAATTTTTCTAGGGGTTGAGATTGTTATAGCAACTCCTCATCGTCTAATTGACATGCTGGAAGCTGGCCATACCAATCTACGTAGAGTTACATATCTTGTATTGGATGAGGCAGGTCGTATGCTAGACATGGGGTTTGAACCCCAGATAAAAAAGATTGTATCTCAGGTATGTTGTCACAAGTTTTTTCTTTTTTGCTTATGCAACACTGCAATGCAATTTTACTTTTATTCCATTACAAAAATTATATCTTTCAGTTTGTTTATCTTTTATAATTAAAATCTTATCTTTTTTATGCTGCTAAAGTTGAACACAGAACTTAGCTTTCTGTAACCATTCATGTTTGCAAGTAGCAGGTTGCAATTTCTAAGTCAAGCATATGGGTAGTAAAGTGCCATAGACGTCCTTCAAATAATGACGCTCATTACTTATTATTTAGTTTATTTTTTGAGGCCAGCTGGAGAGTGAGAGGAGCTTTTGCCTGTCCATCAAAGAAGGAACAAAGAAGGTTGACCTTACTGCAATGATATGTATGTGTATGTATATATCAGTGGCCTTGTTGCCCTTTTACAATAGGGGGACTATCTGTTTATGTGTATGTATGTATTATGTATATGTGCATGTGTTACTTGTTTAACACATGTTCTAGTGGGAAATAGTTACTAATTGGAAAGTAATTTTATGTGTAGGTGATGTATTAATCTCTTGAAGTTGTTAGTGGTGTTTTGAAGGCCGTGTATGATCTATATTGATGTGTTGAATGTGACTTTATATTGATGTGTTGATTGTGAGTTTTTATGTTATTAGTGATGTGTTCAATGTGAGATTCATGCAGGAATTATATGAATGTACAGGTATGATTGCACAATGAGTATATGAAAAAAAACAAAAGAACAATATACCTACATTTTTTTAAAATGACACTAGTTCCATTTCCTACGTTTTTAATACAAGGACGCTAATACTTTTTCATATGTTTGTTCTAAAGCATGATAATATATAATACCTACATTCTTATAATCGTAGGTATAGCCAATTACATGCGTGTATATATATATATTTTTAACCTACGTTGTTTAAAAAAGTGTAGGTATAAGTTGATATCGACTTACGTTTTTGAGAAACTATTCCTAAACTTTTATAGCATAGGTATAGGTTGGTATCTACCAATGTTTTTTGTTAGACTATTCCTATGCTTTACAAGCGTAGGTATAGATTGAACTATACCAACGTTTCATAGAAACGTAGGTACAACCTATAGTCACGCGAGCAAGTGCCACACTTTGAGAGCGTGGCAAGCAAACGTGGCTAAAGGCTTTACCTACATTTTTTGGACCTATAACTACGTTTTTTAAACGTAGGTAAAGGCCAATTTTCTTGTAGTGTTGTTACTTATATTTTCAAGTGATAGTGTGACAATGACTTGTGGTGTAACCTTATTATGGGACTCCTTAAATATTGATCTAAGCTACTCCCTGATAGTTCACACAGTGGGTGAGCTAGAAGGGGGGGATGAATAGATCACCCCCAAATTCAATCTAATTCGAAGACATACTAGAAAATTCAGAAACACAATAGGGGACCCCCTCAAATCTAGCCACGTATCAACCAGAAAGATAGAGGCTCAATGAGACCAAGAACTAAGTAGTGCAAAGATCAAACACCTGGCGAGCAAAAAATAGTATAATAGACAAAAATCAGACCACACCAAAGGGACATAAGATTTTTAAGGTGGTTCGATTGCGATCTGCAATCTACGTCCACCCCTTACTCCTCTGGAGTAAGGCTTCCTTGCACTAAGCAAATTTGAACCTGCAGACTCAGTCTGCAACACCTGCAGCTGTTGTGCCCCTGTGGTTTTGATGATAGCAAACACTATAATTCACCATATGCATGTGTGCATGAAAGACCTTGTTGATTCATTTAAGTGCATTCATATGTGTTCATGTATTTGTGAATGTGTGCTTGTGAGTGCATTCATATGTGTTCATGTATTTGTGAATGTGTGCTTGTGAATGACATTCCATTATATACACTGTGTGCACATATTTTATCTGTCTGACATCTGGTTGATGCATTCATGTAACAGAGTCAGCACTATTGCATTGAGCATACAGTCAGTACATTGCATGCAGAGTCTGCACTGCACACTGGTTTGATAGTTGTTCGTGAATTCACAAGTCTATACATCGTCTGTTCATCGTCACATGTGCATCACTTAGGAAGTCTATACATCAGTCAGCATTGCCTCTTGCTCGTAGAGTCTATACATTGTCTGTGCTTCACGCTTTGTTCAAGTCTATACACTATGTTGCATCTTGGTCGTAAAGTCTATACATCATCCAGTCATGTGAACATTGCATTCGGCAAGTCTGTACAGAGTATGTTGCATCGTTCATCAAGTCTGTACACTGCATTGCACGAGCTCAAGTCAGTACATTGTCGTTGCATAAGGCCACACACAGTCTGTACATGCCATAGTCGTGCATACTTAAAGTCTATACATCCGCATGCTAGCAAGTCTGCAAAGTCTATACATTCACATGCTACAAAGTCTGCACATCCAGTTTGCATCATGTCTATACAGAGCTTTTTGCATCGTTCATCAAGTCCATACATTGCACTGTAGCTTGCTTAGTTGAAGTCTATACATTGCATTGTTGTGTTTGTGCTCAAAGTCTGTACATTGGACTGTTCATGCATCACTCCATTTGGCAAGTCTGTACATTGGACTGTTCATGCATCACTCCATTTGGCAAGTCTGTACATCGGACTGTTCATGCATTCATCTCAAGTATATACATCCGACTGTGCATTATTCATGAGTAAGTCTATACAGCCTCTGCATTGCATCAAGTCTAAACATTGCACTGTAGCTTGCACGAACCAAGTCTGTACATTGCCCAGTCTGCATTTTCCAAAGTCTATACATTGTCATCTTTACCTACGTTCAGAACCCCAAGTCTATACACTGGTAAAGTCTGCACATTGTGCTTTGAAGCTGCACCATGTCTATACATTATCTCGCCCACATCTTCAAAGTCTGTACATCAGATCGTCTCTTCCAGCATCTCACGCTATCAAGTCTGTACAACGTTTGCGTACAGTGCATCGTCATCCAAAGTCTGTACAGCCAGCTCTGTCTCACCTTGCGTCTCTTCAAGTATGTACAGCCTTGGCGTATGCTTTCGTGAAGTCTATACATTGGTTTTTCACTTCAAGTCTGTACATGGCCTTGGCATCTGCTTTGAAGTCTATACATTGGTTTTCACTTCAAGTCTGTACATGGCCTTGGCATCTGCTTTGAAGTCTACACATTGGTCTTCGCTTCAAGTCTCTACATTGGCCAAGTCTACACATCGCCGTGTTCACTTGTTTCAAGTCTGCACATTGGCTCAAGCATTCCAAGTCTGTACATTGGCCAAGTGTCTTGTACTTTGAAGCTTTATCAAGTCTATACATCGCATGCATTGCACACTGCAAGTATGTACAGCCCAAGACTGTACATCCACCATTTCATGCAGCGTCACTAAGGCAAAGTCTTTACATGCATGCATTGTAGCAAGTTTGAACATTGTTTTCTCATGAACGAAATCAAAGCATGTACATGCCTCTGCATTGCATATGTGAAGTCTATACATGCTATAGCTTCGCATTCACAAAGTGTGTACACGCCACTACATTGCATACATGAAGTCCGAACATTGCTTCAGCGTTGCCTTCAGCCAAGTCCATACATTGACTGGCAGCCTTCAGCAAAGTCTGAACATTGCATCATTGTGCATGCATTGCTTTCATTCAAGTCTACACACTGGTGTCGACACTGCATGATCAAGGCTATACAGACTTAGCGAAAGCTTAGCAAGTCTATACACTGGTGTCGTCTACTGTAGGGACAATAAGTCTGTACATTGAGTTCTCATGCATGTAAACATCAAGTCTACACTCCCCTGTTTCATGTCTATACATCCGGTTGTTAGCATACCTGCACGCATGAATGAAGTCTGTACATCGCTTAGTGCATTACATGCATTCATCAAAAGTCTGTACACTCGTGAATGTAATGTCTATACATTCATTCTCATTGTGCACACTTTCTCTTCTATTGCACATGCATCTTTCATACCAAGTCTGCACATCGCTGCATTCTAAGTCTACACATTCTCACATTGTACATACTTGCATAAATGCTGCATCTAAAGTCTGTACACGCTCATGCATTACTTCATTAAGTCTATACACTCTTTGTTGATCGACTGAAGTAACTCTGTCATTGTACAGGCTGATGAATGGGCACGTGATCCGAGGTTGGCACTTGGCACGTGATCCGAGGTGTCCTCTGGATAAAGGGGGCACACGCCCTAGTTGCTGCTGATATATATATGTGAAGTTTCTTCATTCGCAGAAGACTGATTGAAGAGGGCTGATCGAGAGAGTGATAGAAGAAAGTGAGAGCAGCAGAGAGGCAGTGAGCAGAAGAAGAAGAAGAAGAAAAAGAGCAGAGAGGCAGAGTGTGAAAGCAGAAGAAGAAGAAGAGAAAGAGAGAGAGTTCGTGGAGAAGAAGAAAGAAGATTTTATTGAAGATCTATCTACTGGACTTGGATCACATCCAATCCAGTTTGCTCCTGCGAGAGCTACATTTTACATTGCGTTTTCAGCTTTCCGAGTGCTGTATTTTCATTTCTTATTTTCCTTTTATTTGATCACTGTGCTTTCCGATTCTCTGGTTAGAGATCGGTATTCCTCTTGTGGTCTCAAGAGAAGGGAGACTTGTCTCCAGTTTGCAAGTGACAGGTTGTCACTTGTGGGTTCCCCTCCGGTTTGGAGGAATGGAGATTCATCTCCGGTTCTGGTCTTGTGCGTTGCAAGTCTAGGTGTTCCCTCCGGTTTGGAGGAAGAGAGACTTGTGTCTCTGGTTGGCAGTGACTGGGTGTCACTGGTGGGTTCCCTCCTGGGTGGAGGAAGAGAGACCTCAGTCTCTAGTTTCTAGTGACTGGGTGTCACTAGGGTTGCCCTCCGGTTTGGAGGAAGAGGGGAGGCTGTTCCCCTGGTCAAGCTGTTTGGCAGCAAGTGTTCGCAGACTGAGTCTGCTGGTTCTAGCGTTAGCTAGTGATAGCTAGTGAAGCCTCACTCCGGTTTGGAGTGAGGGGTGGATGTAGGTCTTGGTGACCGAACCACCTAAAAATCTTCTGTGCAGTGTGGTTGGGCTTGTGCGCTTGTTCCTTATCGTCTACCTCCTTCACAGGTTGCTTTGAGCATTCTTGTTTCTATCCGTGCTGTAAGTTGATTGCATTCTTCTGCTTCCGCTAGTTGCTTGTTTAGGCGCGCCTTATATATTTTCTCAGTGGTTTAAAAGAGAATTTAACTTGTTCTTCAGATTGTCTATTTGCCTTGATAGTGTTCTAGTCTTTTATTGAGCGAAAAGTTTTTTGAAGGGTGGGATTCATTCACCCCCCCTCTGAATCCATCGCACCGATCCTATCAATTGGTATCAGAGCGGTGTCTGCATAGTAGGTCCAGCGACCTGCAGATCCGATCCTGCTGTCTTCGGTGCATTTTTGTTAGAGTTGGTTTATCGGTTTGAATCCACTGCTCTGATTTAGTTTTGATCTGCTTCAATGGCTCATCCACCCGTCTTTAGTGGTTCTGGTTTCAATCACTGGCACAGTGCTTTCCGTACTCATGTTAAATCTGGTGATCCAGACCTGTGGAAAGTGATTTCACATGGTCCACATAGACTACCAAAAGATCAGTCCAAATGGACTAACAAGCATCGATCTATGTGTGCAGAAAATCAGAAAGCACTGGAGTTAATGAAGGCCGCGACTAATCGAGCTCTTCATTCATGTTTCCTTGGTTGCAGATCTGCAAGGGATATATTGGAGATGATAAAGAGTGTTGGGAAGGAAAATCAAACGAGGTGCATGATGGCTAATATAAGTAATCAAAGTGGCAGCGATCAAGGCAGCAATTAGGATGAAGACGATAATGATGAGGAGGTAAACCCTTTTGAGAACTATACTTTAGATGATTGGGAGAATGCATATGCTGAATTATTAGAGTCACATGAGAGGTTAAGAAGATAGTATAAAAAATTGGAAAAGGGTACTGGGTTAGAAAGTTCAAGCTCTTCTTGTGAAAAATGTCTAGAGTTGAAACAATCTCATGATGCGTACTTTTCTGATATTCAAATGTTGAAAAAATAAATTTCGTTGCTGAAAATTGAGAATCAAGATCATGTAAAAGAAATCTCTGAACTTGAGAAGAAGCTTAGCCTAACTTGTTATGATTCTGTTCAGAGTAAGGATTTGCTGAAAGATTTTGAATGTGTTAAGTCTGATTTAAACAAGCTGAAAAGTGAGAATGACTCTCTTAGAAAATATGTTAAAGAAAATGAAGAAAAATTTGGGAAACTTGAGCAAGAGAAGAACTTGTTTGCTGAAAAATTTAATGCCATAAAATCTGTAAATATAGAATTGCAGAAAGATTTTGAAAAACAGCAAAAGGAATTGAAGGAGTTTGAAGCTAGGAGAGAAAGCATGGTTAACTCAGAAGATCAGACTCTAATAAATGAGTTAATTCAAAATGATAAGTTTAAGGAAGAAAATGAGAAGTTAAAACTACTGAACTCTTCCATATCTGAAAGACCTCTTACTTTGGAGAAAGGGAAAGTCATCTGTATAAACAAAACTGAAGAAGTAGATGAGTTGAGAAAGAAATTGAAAAATACAAAACAGCTAACAAAGTTTTGAATGAAGCTGTCAATTGCAGTGAACAGGAGATTGCAAGTTATGAAATAAACGTTGCATCTCTCGAAAATGAAATTCAGGATTTGAAAACCTCTTTGTCTAAATTTGTTAGTGGGCAAGATAATCTGAACAAATTGCTGGGAACAAAAGTCAATTTTCAGAAGGAAGGGTTGGGCTACAATAATCTAAATAAAAAGGTTTTTCAGAACAAAGTTATGACATCATTGTAAATGCTTCAAATGTAGCCACAACATCAAAAGATAAACAGCCCATTGCTCAGAAAATGCTGGGAACAAAGGTTAATTTTAAGAAAGAGGGACTGGGTTGCAATCCAGTCATGAGGAAGGTTGATGGATCCAACCTGAAACTATTTTCGTTAAATCTTCAGAACAAGAAAAGCCTTCTATGTAGCAACCCTGATAAAATATTAATAACAATAAAGATTTTAAAAATAAATCAAATAATTAGATAAATAAAACAATATAAAATAACGCCTCGGATAAAGGCGCTATTTAAATTATAAACGCCTCTAGTTAAGGCGTGACTCAAGAAGTGACACCCTCACCAAACGGCGTCAAATTCCAACGTCAAAAAGGGTAAGCCCAAGAAACGCCCCTAGATTGGGCGTGTTTTAAAACATGAAACGCCCTTACTCAAGGCGCTTCTTTAGAAACGACCTGAACCAGGTCGTCAATTCAAGAATCGACGCCCTGACCGAAGTCATTAATTCCATTCCAGTCCCGTTCGAATCCAGATCTTATCCAGGGTAATTGATAAGCATTAGAAAGAGTTCAAACGTGGTAATGACTCTATCATGGAAGTATTACTTCCACACAATCACTAACCCTAATAGGATTTCCAAAATCCTATAAATAAACTGTTCGATCCAACCCTAAATCTATTTGGACGGACGACTGCTGCACGGTACGTGAAGAACATATGTTCTTCTAATTCCTTTTGTTTTCTGCTTCGGTTACAAGAAGAACTAATGATTCTTCATCTTATGTTCCTTCTTACAGGTCGGGAAGCTCCTACGAAAGAACCAGGTAATGTTCTTTCTTCCTTATCCTCTCGTTAGGTAGTTGAAGAAACTAATATATGTTTCTTCTTTCCTATAGGATCTACAGCAAAATTGACAAAACCAAGAACATGTGTTCTTCATCGAAAATGAACTCCTTCTTAAAAGAATTTTCTTCCTCCTGCTGCTACTGCGGTTGATTGGTTGCAGTGGAAGTTTCAGATCTTTCAAACCCTTCGTCAGTTCAATCATATTAAGGTAGGTTTTCTCAAGCTACTGTAGCCCAAATAAAAATAATTCAAGATACGTATATATTAGCATGACATGCATACGGTTTATTATAGTTTTAATACGTATCTGCAATATTTTGAAAGAGACGCCCCTGTCAAGGGCGCTATTTTACAAGACACGACCCTTACAAGGTCGTCAATTTCATATTTGACGCCCTGTACGTAGGCGTTAATTTCATTTAATCGTTAATCACCCATGTTAAGAACTGATTATATATGGAATCAAGATTCTATAATAATACATGATCATATGTCTTCAAACCTGCTAAATTTATTGTCATGATCTTATATTCGTTCCTCTCTGTTATCCTGAAATTATTACTGTTAATTTCTGAAAGTTGAATTAACGGCCTTATCTAGGTCGTCTCTCACTGGACTAACGCCTGACACTAAGGCGTAACTTGAAAAGTAACGCCCCTTAATAGGGCACGTTCTGTTAAATTCCTGAAAAACATATTCTGTAAAAATAAGAATCTGAGAGTAACGCCCCTGCCCTGGGCGCGTTTTTGATAATTCCTGAAATTCTTTATATTCTGTCAAATATTGTAAATAAAAGGACGCCTGCTAATGTAGTCGTCTCATTGTAAAGAAACGCCCCTGACCAGGGTGCGTTTCTGACAAATTACTGAAATATTGAAATTTTGCAAAAATGGAAAATAGATAAATGCCCTTCTGTTAGGCGTTAATTACTTGAGAAACGACTTTACATAAGTCGTTATTTTACTGTAAACTATTTTTAACTCGTTACTGTTAACCGATGGTTTCAATATATATTATATACATATATCGGCACTATATCTCCACTCCGTGAGTATAGTCCCACGTTTCACGATTGTTTTATCGATCACACTCAATTCTCATTGACATACAAGCTCTCCATTGAACATTCCGTTCCTTTGGACTAGCGAGTTAGTCATAGAGACCTCCGTAAGACTCCTCGTAGCCTTGGATTCCCTCAAGGCCGACTGAGCTGGTTGTACCCTAAAAACCCGTTACACCATTGATGCCATGTCACTCTAAAGAAACATGGTATACCGGCCCTTATGATTATACAAAGAGTATATCATAAGCAATTCTTAATGGGATGATGATATCATGCCATATCATGTCATTCTTGTAAACCTCAATTCTATGACAAGAATGAGGGTATCTTATCTTTGATATACTGTTCATGTGGACCTCAATTCTATATAAAGAATGTCCATATCGATTTGTCATGGTACCCAAGTTAAGGGAACTATATTCTACCTAGTTTTATCGCTATCGTGATTATACCGTTATTATCGCCAATCTATGTCCTTTGTCATATTTTGGACTCTATTCTATCAAAGTTGTCGTACGTGTCTACAAGCTTGATTATTGAAATTCTATGTTGGCTATAAACAAGAGTGGATGTCAAAATACATGATAAATGCCTGCGCATATAGGGCCCGATCTGGTCCTGGGAGGAGCACCCGAAAGTACTTGTGCCCATGGGAGTTAAAATGATAAGGTATCTGGCATTATACCGAGTACTTGACTTGCTTGATTGGGCATTCCACACACATCTTGTACTTGAATCGTACTTGACATGAAATGAAATGCGTGGCCCGAAAAAGGGTAAATTACTTGCTTGATACATGATAGCCAAAGTTCTTGACATGACTTGTTAAACGTACTTGCTTGAATATCTTGAATAAACTTGTTATCTTGTTGAAAGTTCATGATTAAGTTCATCTTATTTCCTTGATATTACATTCTCTCTATCTTGTCATTTTATGCGAGCATGCATAGCTTTATTGCATTCATGAAAGATGTAATTACTTAAACCCCTTGCTAGTACTTGAGATATAATTTCCTACTGAGCGTTCGCTCATTCCGTTTGTCCCTTTTTACTTTTCAGGTAAGTCCGACGACGATGGAAGTCAATCGGATGGGAATGGTCAAGAGTGAAAGTGATAGAGCTGCTCAAGTATCATCTAGTCTTTTCTTTAGTTTCTTGAGTCAAATATGTATTCTTTTCCTTTTTATTAAATAGAGTATTGGATTTGTAATAGTCTATCCATTATGAAATAAAGGATTGGGTTATCTTGCTATTTTGCGCATCTCTGTCTTTGTGTCGAATACACGACCACTCTGATTGACATGATTGATATAAACTCGTCACGCGTCTCCGGGTATCTTCCGCGCTCGGGGCGTGACAGTTTTTGTGGTATCAGAGCCTAAGGTATTCAATTCCTAGAAAAAACCCAAGTCCAAGGATAAGTTGAACGTTTAACCAAGTGAGATTGGGTAGAACCAAGGGTTAAGAGTCAATAAGTCTTTTAATAAGATCACAGTGGTATAATACTAATATAGTTATGGTAATTGTAGGATAATGGCTGCCGAACGTGCTCAATGGCGGAACATGCAGCGTACCCTTCAAGGAATGACTCAAGTGCTACAACAGGTAGCACAGGGTGGTGCTCCACGAGCTGGAAACTTACACCAAGCCTTTAAGAGCATGAATCCCCCGAAGTTTATGGGATCGACCGATCCGGACGATGCCGAGCATTGGATTCGGGAGGCTGAACGTATATTCCGTGTTATGCAATGCACGGATCAGGACAAAGTTCTATTAGCTACATTCCAGTTAGAGAAAGATGCTAGATGCTGGTGGGAGTCTATTGAAGCAACCATCGACCCTACTCAAGTAACATGGGAAGAATTTGTGGAATACTTCAATGCTAAATATTTCTCGGACCGAGTCCAAGAAAAGAAGGCTGCAGAATTCGCTGCATTAAAGCAACGATCTTTATCATTAGCAGATTATGAAGCTCAGTTCTCCAGGTTGTCTAGATATGCTAAGCATCTTATTAGCACGGAGAAGATGAAAGCCTGTAGATTTCTTAATGGGCTTAGGCCCCACTATATTACTCAACTGGCACCTATGGACATCCAAGTTTATTCTGAAATAGTGCGCCGAGCTCAATTACTTGAAGATGCCACGGAACTATCTGATAGGATCCGTGGAAAAGACAAGAAGGAACAAGTCACGGGTTCGGGTTCTTTCAAACCCAACTTTAAGAAGAGGCCTAATAATGGAGGTTCATCCTCTCAAGATTCCAAGTTCAAGAAATCCAAGCCCTTCTCTATCACCACTACACCTTCAAACGTAGTATGCAAGCATTGTGACAAGGCTGGTCACAAGACCGAAGAATGCTGGGGGAAATTAGGAGCTTGTCTCCGTTGTGGGAGTCGCGAACATCGGATTCCCGATTGTCCATTAATGAATGACCAAGCCGGTGACGGTAAACGCCCGGTGACGAAGAATGCTCGTCTTCATGCAATCCAGGAGACCGAACAAGAAGAAGAAGGCGGATTAGTGGAAGGTACATTGAAAATTTGTTCCAAAAGTGCTTATGTCTTATTTGATACGGGTGCATCACATTCCTTTATTTCTAAGAAGTTTGCCGACCCGTTACCATTAGAACCAGAATGGATAAAAATAGTTCTAACTACTCCTCTTGGAAGTGAAAATGATATTACTCATCACTACCAAAACTGTGAGGTAATGGTTCAAGGTAGGAATTTACCTATAGATCTCATATGCCTCGATCTAAAGGAGTATGATGTTATACTGGGAGCGGACTGGTTATCCAAATACCAGGCAACGGTTGATTGCCGCAATAGCCAAATTGCTTTCAAAGATTTTCCAGAATTAGTCTTTACTCGCCCCAAGAGTCGGAGCAAATCCCCTCTTATTTCGGCTCTTCGAGCAAGCAAGCTCGTCAGGAAAGGATGTGTATCCTTCCTTGCATTTGTCACAGTTAAGGAAACAAAGGACACTAAGATAGAAGACATTCAGGTAGTACAAGAATTTCCGGACGTGTTTCCGGAAGATTTGCCAGGATTACCCCCTCAAAGGGATGTGGCCTTCACCATTGACTTAGTCCCCGGTGCTGGTCCAGTTTCAAAGGCACCCTATAGAATGTCCCCTGCGGAACTCAAAGAGTTGAAGGAGCAGTTGATGGAACTAATTCGAAAAGGGTTTATTAGACCAAGTACTTCCCCGTGGGGAGCACCAGTCTTATTTGTGAAGAAGAAGGATGGATCCATGAGATTGTGCATCGACTATCGACAGTTGAATCATCTCACTATCAAGAACAAGTATCCACTGCCGAGGATCGATGAGTTATTTGATCAGATTTCAGGATCCAAATATTTTTCCAAAATTGATCTCAGGTCGGGATACCATCAGTTAAGGATCAAGGATGAAGATATTCATAAGACCGCATTCAGAAGCAGGTATGGCCATTATGAATTCGTTGTTATGCCTTTTGGACTAACAAATGCCCCTGCTGCCTTTATGCAGTTAATGAATAGCATATTCAGGCCTTACTTGGATCAATTCATAGTAGTCTTCATTGATGATATATTGATATATTCCAAAACTAAGGAAGAACATGAGGAGCATTTAAGGATCGCATTGCAAGTATTGAGGACAAATCAATTATATGCAAAACTCAGCAAGTGCGAGTTCTGGCTTGAAGAAGTGGCTTTTCTCGGACATGTGATATCCAAGGATGGTCTATCTGTTGACCCATCAAAGGTCGAAGCTGTTAGAAACTGGGAAAAACCAACCAATGCTAGCGAGATCAGAAGTTTCTTAGGCCTTGCAGGATATTATCGGCGATTCATCAAAGACTTCTCCAAGATCGCCGTGCCCCTCACAAGGTTAACTCGCAAGGAGATCCGATATGAATGGAGTGAGGAATGTGAAAGAAGTTTCCAAACTCTCAAGGATCATCTCACTACAGCTCCGGTGTTAGCTCTACCAATAGAAGGAGAGAAATTCAAGGTCTACACAGATGCTTCTGGCATTGGCCTCGGATGTGTCCTAATGCAACAAGGAAAGGTCATAGCATACTCTTCACGTCAACTGAAGAAGCATGAGGAGAATTACCCCGTCCATGACTTAGAACTGGCCGCGGTGGTATTTGCCCTAAAGATATGGAGACACTACTTATATGGAGTGCAGTTTACTATATACTCCGATCACAAAAGTCTCAAATATCTATTTTTACAAAAGGAACTAAACATGAGACAAAGACGCTGGCTAGAATATCTCAAGGACTTCGACTTCAATATACAATATCATCCCGGGAAGGGTAATTATGTTGCTGATGCCCTTAGTCGAAAGCCGAGAGTGATGATAGCCAATTGTATGATACAAGAATGGAAGTTACTAGAACATTTCTCCGAGCTCAATATAAGCCTGGACACGGACGCTAAATATGTCACCTTATCTCATGTAAGCATACAGTCGGATTTATTATCTGAGATACAAGCACTTCAGGATGATGATCCTATATTGGTAGAAATCAAAGACAGATTAGAAGGACAATCTGATTTCCAATTAGCTTCTGATGGAAGATTATTATTCAAAGGTAGAACTTGTATACCCGACTGTCCGGAATTAAAGAAGAAGATCTTAGATAAAGCACACCGATCAAGGTACACTATTCATCCAGGATCAACCAAAATGTACCAAGATGTAAAGAGGAACTTTTGGTGGCCTAATATGAAAAGAGAAATAGCGGACTATGTATCACGCTGTCTCACATGCCAACAAGTCAAGGCGGAACACCAAAAGCCTGCTGGTAAACTTCATCCTCTAGATATTCCTAAGTGGAAGTGGGAGGATATTGGTATGGACTTCATCATGGGATTATCTAAATCAAAAGGAGGACATGATGGAATCTGGGTTATCATTGATCGATTGACTAAATCGGCGCATTTCTTGCCAATAAAAAGCCGATGGTCAATTGATGTGCTAGCTGCACTATACATCAAGGAAATAGTCAGGATACATGGAATTCCTGTCTCAATCGTGTCTGACAGAGATTCCCGTTTCACTTCTCATTTTTGGAAGGGATTACAACATTCGTTGGGAACAAGGCTCAACTTTAGTACTGCTTTTCACCCGCAAACGGATGGTCAGACCGAGAGAGCTAATCAAGTTGTTGAGGATATGCTAAGAGCTTGCATCATTGACTTTGGTGGAAGCTGGCATGAACATTTGCCACTAGTGGAATTTGCATATAATAATAGCTACCAAGCTAGTATCCAAATGGCACCTTTCGAAGCTTTATATGGAAGGAGTTGCCGATCACCCTTATGCTGGAACGAAGTTGGAGAGAAACAACTGTTAGGTCCAGACATGGTAAGGGATACAACTGAGAAGATACAAGTAATCAGGGAAAGATTGCAAGTTGCTCAGACAAGGCAAAAGGCTTATGCTGACACAAGAAGGAGAGATCTTGAATTCCAGGTTGGAGATCATGTATTTCTTAAAATATCACCTGGACGTGGCATACGAAGATTTGGTGTTAAGGGCAAGCTTACGCCAAGATTCATCGGACCTTTTGAGATACTCGAAAGAGTTGGCGAGGTTGCTTATCGCATCGCATTGCCTCCTCAATTATCCGAAGTACATAATGTATTTCACATATCTATGTTGAAGAAGTATGTGCACGATCCATCGCATATTATTGAACATGGAGATCTGGTGATCCAGAAAGATCTCACATATGAACAGAAGCCTATGAAGATCTTAGATCGAGAAACACGAGCTCTAAGGAATAAGGTTATTCCCATGCTCAAGGTGCAGTGGAATAAGAATACTGAACACGAAGCGACATGGGAGACTGAGGAATCTATGAAGAAACGATTTCCCGAGTTATTCTAAGAGGTATATACTCTACACTCTCCGCGTGTATACAAAATATGCAATTGAATTTGGGGACCAAATTCTTTTAAGTGGGGGAGGGTGTAGCAACCCTGATAAAATATTAATAACAATAAAGATTTTAAAAATAAATCAAATAATTAGATAAATAAAACAATATAAAATAACGCCTCGGATAAAGGTGCTATTTAAATTATAAACGCCTCTAGATAAGGCGTGACTCAAGAAGTGACGCCCTCACCAAACGGCGTCAAATTCCAACGTCAAAAAGGGTAAGCCCAAGAAACGCCCCTAGATTGGGCGTGTTTTAAAACATGAAACGCCCTTACTCAAGGCGCTTCTTTAGAAACGACCTGAACCAGGTCGTCAATTCAAGAATCGACGCCCTGACCGAAGTCGTTAATTCCATTCCAATCCCGTTCGAATCCAGATCTTATCCAGGGTAATTGATAAGCATTAGAAAGAGTTCAAACGTGGTAATGACTCTATCATGGAAGTATTACTTCCACACAATCACTAACCCTAATAGGATTTCCAAAATCCTATAAATAAACTGTTCGATCCAACCCTAAATCTATTTGGATGGACGACTGCTGCACGGTATGTGAAGAACATATGTTCTTCTAATTCCTTTTGTTTTCTGCTTCGGTTACAAGAAAAACTAATGATTCTTCATCTTATGTTCCTTCTTACAGGTCGGGAAGCTCCTACGAAAGAACCAGGTAATGTTCTTTCTTCCTTATCCTCTCGTTAGGTAGTTGAAGAAACTAATATATGTTTCTTCTTTCCTGTAGGATCTACAGCAAAATTGACAAAACCAAGAACATGTGTTCTTCATCGAAAATGAACTCCTTCTTAAAAGAATTTTCTTCCTCCTGCTGCTACTGCGGTTGATTGGTTGCAGTGGAAGTTTCAGATCTTTCAAACCCTTCATCAGTTCAATCATATTAAGGTAGGTTTTCTCAAGCTACTGTAGCCCAAATAAAAATAATTCAAGATACGTATATATTAGCATGACATGCATACGGTTTATTATAGTTTTAATACGTATCTGCAATATTTTGAAAGAGACGCCCCTGTCAAGGGCGCTATTTTACAAGACACGACCCTTACAAGGTCGTCAATTTCATATTTGACGCCCTGTACGCAGGCGTTAATTTCATTTAATCGTTAATCACCCATGTTAAGAACTGATTATATATGGAATCAAGATTCTATAATAATACATGATCATATGTCTTCAAACCTGCTAAATTTATTATCATGATCTTATATTCGTTCCTCTCTGTTATCCTGAAATTATTACTGTTAATTTCTGAAAGTTGAATTAACGGCCTTGTCTAGGTCGTCTCTCACTGGACTAACGCCTGACACTAAGGCGTAACTTGAAAAGTAACGCCCCTTAATAGGGCGCGTTCTGTTAAATTCCTGAAAAACATATTCTGTAAAAATAAGAATCTGAGAGTAACGCCCCTGCCCTGGGCGCGTTTTTGATAATTCCTGAAATTCTTTATATTCTGTCAAATATTGTAAATAAAAGGACGCCTGCTAATGTAGTCGTCTCATTGTAAAGAAACGCCCCTGACCAGGGCGCGTTTCTGACAAATTATTGAAATATTAAAATTTTGTAAAAATGGAAAATAGATAAATGCCCTTCTGTTAGGCGTTAATTACTTGAGAAACGACTTTACATAAGTCGTTATTTTACTGTAAACTATTTTTAACTCGTTACTGTTAACCGATGGTTTCAATATATATTATATACATATATCGGCACTATATCTCCACTCCGTGAGTATAGTCCCACGTTTCACGATTGTTTTATAGATCACACTCAATTCTCATTGACATACAAGCTCTCCATTGGACATTCCGTTCCTTTGGACTAGCGAGTTAGTCATAGAGACCTTCGTAAGACTCCTCGTAGCCTTGGATTCCCTCAAGGTCGACTGAGCTGGTTGTACCCTAAAAACCCATTACACCATTGATGTCATGTCACTCTAAAGAAACATGGTATACCGGCCCTTATGATTATACAAAGAGTATATCATAAGTAATTCTTAATGGGATGATGATATCATGCCATATCATGTCATTCTTGTAATGACAAGAATGAGGGTATCTTATCTTTGATATACTGTTCATGTGGACCTCAATTCTATATAAAGAATGTCCATATCGATTTGTCATGGTACCCAAGTTAAGGGAACTATATTCTACCTAGTTTTATCGCTATCGTGATTATACCGTTATTATCGCCAATCTATGTCCTTTGTCATATTTTGGACTCTATTCTATCAAAGTTGTCGTACGTGTCTACAAGCTTGATTATTGAAATTCTATGTTGGCTATAAACAAGAGTGGATGTCAAAATACATGATAAATGCCTGCGCATATAGGGCCCGATCTGGTCCTGGGAGGAGCACCCGAAAGTACTTGTGCCCATGGGAGTTAAAATGATAAGGTATCTGGCATTATACCGAGTACTTGACTTACTTGATTGGGCATTCCACACACATCTTGTACTTGAATCGTACTTGACATGAAATGAAATGCGTGGCCCGAAAAAGGGTAAATTACTTGCTTGATACATGATAGCCAAAGTTCTTGACATGACTTGTTAAACGTACTTGCTTGAATATCTTGAATAAACTTGTTATCTTGTTGAAAGTTCATGATTAAGTTCATCTTATTTCCTTGATATTACATTCTCTCTATCTTGTCGTTTTATGCGAGCATGCATAGCTTTATTGCATTCATGAAAGATGTAATTACTTAAACCTCTTGCTAGTACTTGAGATATAATTTCCTACTGAGCGTTCGCTCATTCCGTTTGTCCCTTTTTACTTTTCAGGTAAGTCCGACGACGATGGAAGTCAATCGGATGGGAATGGTCAAGAGTGAAAGTGATAGAGCTGCTCAAGTGTCATCTAGTCTTTTCTTTAGTTTCTTGAGTCAAATATGTATTCTTTTCCTTTTTATTAAACAGAGTATTGGATTTGTAATAGTCTATCCATTATGAAATAAAGGATTGGGTTATCTTGCTATTTTGCACATCTCTGTCTTTGTGTCGAATACACGACCACTTTGATTGACATGATTGATATAAACTCGTCACGCGTCTCCGGGTATCTTCCGCGCTCGGGGCGTGACATTCTACCTCATCTCCACCTCAGTACAAGGCTAAGAAAATAGAAAAATAGGATAAAAATCAGAAAAAGACTGGAAAACAGAAAATAAATAAAAAAGGTTCATCAGTGCATGTTGATCACAGTCCTCACACACACTCACATGCATCTAAAAAGAAAATGATCTATCATTACTATCATAGATTCGGTCATTTGATGCAAGAGTGTAAATTGATGGAGAAGGATGATATGAGAGCCGGCATAATGAATGCTACGAAATTTCATGATAAAAATCCTTCACCTCAGAAAAAGAAAATTGAATGTCTACACTGTGGCAAACTAGGACACATCATTAAACAATGCTGGTTTGTAAATGGTAAGAAAATATCTTTTTCACATCATGCTAAATTCCCTGCAAGCCAACATGGTCTTAATAAGAATAAAGTTGTTGACAATAGAAAATATTCTGCATGTTTCAACTGTGGAAAGACAGGCCACAGGGCCATTGAATGCTGGGACACTTGGGGTAGAAATGTTTTTAAAGGTAAGCATATCACATGGTTCGAGTGTGGGAAGAATGGCCATACAGTCAAGGACTGTTGGCATGTTCAGAAGAATTCTGCTAAACCCCATGTTGCAAAATTTGCATGCTCTAATTGTTGGAAGCCAGGCCATCTGGCTAGAGAATGCTGGTCACCTATTAAGAGAAGAAATCACTCTTCTCACTTTGAATATGAAAAGTCTGGCTACAAGGCTGTAAATTGCTGGCCGAATGATAACAAAGGACAGAACCTTCATGCAAACCACAGAAACTTTAATTCTCATACACATAGATTTCATGATCATGCTAATGTGTACAATGAGAACAAAAATTCTGTTTCATGTCGTTATTGTGGTGGCTTTGGTCATTCAATGAATAATTACTGTTTGATGAAATCTGATGACCTTCATGCACAAACATTGTTGAGAAAACCTGCTAGGAATGTCACTTTTAATTCAGGACCCAAGACCTCTTGGGTACCTGTTTGTGCAAAATAAACCTTGTTTTGCAGGTGTGCCTTGGGACTGAGAAAACAAGAGGGGTAATAAACCAAGGCATTCAAGAATGAAAACCCCAGGTCTACAGTTTTCAGGTCAGTTACGTGAACTCTCATTAAACCTTGCCATCTGAAATTTCTGGTTTAGATGTTTGCATAATCTGTCAAGCATACATAGCTGCATGTGCTATCTGCACAACTCTGTTTGAATCCTCTTCTTGCATAATGAAATTCATTGCATATCTGGTCTGATATGTTCTTGCATATTTGTCATCTTTTGAACACTATGAGTATTCATGTCTCTCAATGCTCATATGAATTGGATGTTTAGATATTGAAATGAGAATAAACTTACAATTTCTAAAAATCTGAACTGCATATGAATGTGGTTTGAAATCTGCCTGTTGCATAGCTCACTGAAAATCTGGATTGCTTATAGGACTGCATGTTGAGTTATCATGATTGACCACTATGGTATATTAAATGGTAAGCTACTAAAAGGCAGGAAAATCTGTCTGGAGGTTCTTACTATGTGTGAGATGGTCTTTTAGACCGGGTTCTACGCCTAGCACCATGGGTCATAGTGTTTGATAGGGCAGTCTGAATGAACATGAATCACAAAACCATATGTTCAGTTTTCATGGCACACATTGCATGTTTTCAGGGGTAGTTAATTGCATGTCTTTGCATAGCATTCAATGTTGAGTCTTTGCATGTCTTTGCATACATGTAGTTAATTGCATTGCATTTCATTACATTGAAAATGCCAAAAAAAAAAATTGACTGAATGCATATTGTCAGGGGGAGTCAATGCATTGCATGCAGGTGGTCAAGCGCATACATTTCTGTTAGAATTCATTGCACATCCTTCCTTATTGATTTTGTTGACAAACCTTGATCATATTTTGAAAACACTGGGCTTCAAAATCTCTTCTATCATTTGATATCTGAATTCTATCAGTCTTTTATGAAGATTTTAATGGTGCTATCTCGATCATAAATCTGAAAACACTTGAACTAGGAATCTTCTATTATACGATTTTATGAATGTCTGAAATAACTCAGGTGGTTTAAGTTTAATGTATTCATTGAGTTTGACTTTAAAATCTCTTAAAAATATCTGAATCACATTTAATAAACTTTAACCATCTGTTTCATACTGTGTCTTGTAAAATCTTCTGAAATCTGCATTATTGAATACATGGCTTTATTTGGTTAAGTACATGAAATTATTATTGATTTGAAGCAAATGAGTTTTTCTGAAATATCTAAAGGGTAAATTCTGTCAGAGCAATGACTTTGGTCACTGAGAAACACATGTCCAAAGGACTGTGTCATGAGGTGCCATAGTTAACTCTGCTTAAGAATGAGTGTTAATCAGGCAGAGCACTGGCATGCACACTGAGAAATACATCTCACTCATCAAGAAATGAGTTGAGATATGTCATGAAGTGTAAATGTTACCTCTGTTTATATAAAGCATGACTGTTAGTTACACTAAGTGGTTAGGGATATTGGCATCTGATCAACGTATATCCTCTAGTTACAAGGTGTATACTGAACTAGAGTGCTCGTAAAATGTGTAGCATAAAAATTTGTTGAACAAATTGCTATATTTGAATATTGATGCAAAAATCAAATTGCTACAACCCTAGACAAAATCATATGACTTCATAATTGCTTGATCTCAATACTAGTGCATGTAATTCCGAAAGAAGTCAATAATTTTGATTGTGTAAGAGAAAGGGAGATTAATCAAGATATATATATGAGGGCTTGGTTCATTTTTATTAAACTGTGATATTAGATATAAATACAGAATTTTATTGATAAACCTTGCATACATCATGTTTAAACCCTGCTGATCAATAAAGTTCATTCATAAGCCCTTATAATGGAAGACTTTGAAAACTTATGTTTTGGATTTATGAGATTGATATCTCCTTGAAAATCTTGTTGAATCTCACTGTCCTGGATTCATCATGACCTGAACTTATCCTTGATTGCCCCTGTGGTTTCCTTCTCATTCATTTCATAAGGTTCCATTTATTGAGGGGGAGTTTCCTTGTCATATGAATCATGCTGCATAGAAATTCTTAAAGGGGGAGAATTGTCTTGCATTCATACATTTAGGGGGAGTTCTTGCATTTCTTGTTGCCTCTGCATCTCTGCATTCATACCTCTTCCATGATTTTTTTTAAAACAAAGGGGGAGAAATTGGAATAGGGAGAAATGTTACATCAATCGTTTCATATCTGCTTAATTTTTCTCTCTCTAACTAATGTCTTTTTGCTGAAGTCAAAGGGGGAGAATGTTTTTGACTTGAGTCAGGGTGACTCATAGTATTGCCATCATCAAAAAGGGGGAGATTGTTGTGCCCCTGTGGTTTTGATGATAGCAAACACTATAATTCACCATATGCATGTGTGCATGAAAGACCTTGTTGATTCATTTAAGTGCATTCATATGTGTTCATGTATTTGTGAATGTGTGCTTGTGAGTGCATTCATATGCGTTCATGTATTTGTGAATGTGTGCTTGTGAATGACATTCTATTATATACACTGTGTGCTCACATTTTATCTATCTGACATCTGGTTGATGCATTCATGTAACAGAGTCAGCACGATTGCATTGAGCATACAGTCAGTACACTGCATGCAGAGTCTGCACTGCACACTGGTTTGATAGCTTGTTCGTGAATTCACAAGTCTATACATCATCTGTTCATCGTCACATGTGCATCACTTAGGAAGTCTATACATCAGTCAGCATTGCCTCTTGCTCGTAGAGTCTATACATTGTCTGTGCTTCACGCTTTGTTCAAGTCTATACACTATGTTGCATCTTGGTCGTAAAGTCTATACATCATCCAGTCATGTGAACATTGCATTCGGCAAGTCTGTACAGAGTATGTTGCATCGTTCATCAAGTCTGTACACTGCATTGCACGAGCTCAAGTCAGTACATTGTCGTTGCATAAGGCCACACACAGTCTGTACATGCCATAGTCGTGCATACTTAAAGTCTATACATCCGCATGCTAGCAAGTCTGCAAAGTCTATACATTCACATGCTACAAAGTCTGCACATCCAGTTTGCATCATGTCTATACAGAGCTTTTTGCATCGTTCATCAAGTCCATACATTGCACTGTAGCTTGCTTAGTTGAAGTCTATACATTGCATTGTTGTGTTTGTGCTCAAAGTCTGTACATTGGACTGTTCATGCATCACTCCATTTGGCAAGTCTGTACATTGGACTGTTCATGCATCACTCCATTTGGCAAGTCTGTACATCGGACTGTTCATGCATTCATCTCAAGTATATACATCCGACTGTGCATTATTCATGAGTAAGTCTATACAGCCTCTGCATTGCATCAAGTCTAAACATTGCACTGTAGCTTGCACGAACCAAGTCTGTACATTGCCCAGTCTGCATTTTCCAAAGTCTATACATTGTCATCTTTACCTACGTTAAGAACCCCAAGTCTATACACTGGTAAAGTCTGCACATTGTGCTTTGAAGCTGCACCATGTTTATACATTATCTCGCCCACATCTTCAAAGTCTGTACATCCGATCGTCTCTTCCAGCATCTCACGCTATCAAGTCTGTACAGCATTTGCGTACAGTGCATCGTCATCCAAAGTCTGTACAGCCAGCTCTGTCTCACCTTGCGTCTCTTCAAGTATGTACAGCCTTGGCGTATGCTTTCGTGAAGTCTATACATTGGTTTTTCACTTCAAGTCTGTACATGGCCTTGGCATCTGCTTTGAAGTCTATACATTGGTTTTCACTTCAAGTCTTTACATGGCCTTGGCATCTGCTTTGAAGTCTACACATTGGTCTTCGCTTCAAGTCTATACATTGGCCAAGTCTACACATCGCCGTGTTCACTTGTTTCAAGTCTGCACATTGTCTCAAGCTTTCCAAGTCTGTACATTGGCCAAGTGTCTTGTGCTTTGAAGCTTTATCAAGTCTATACATCGCATGCATTGCACACTGCAAGTCTGTACAGCCCAAGACTGTACATCCACCGTTTCATGCAGTGTCACTAAGGCAAAGTCTTTACATGCATGCATTGTAGCAAGTCTGAACATTATTTTCTCATGAACGAAATCAAAGCATGTACATGCCTCTGCATTGCATATGTGAAGTCTATACATGCTATAGCTTCGCATTCACAAAGTGTGTACACGCCACTGCATTGCATACATGAAGTCTGAACATTGCTTCAGCGTTGCCTTCAACCAAGTCCATACATTGACTGGCAGCCTTCAGCAAAGTCTGAACATTGCATCATTGTGCATGCATTGCTTTCATTCAAGTCTACACACTGTTGTTGACATTGCATGATCAAGTCTATACAGACTTAGCGAAAGCTTAGCAAGTCTATACACTGGTGTCGTCTGCTGCAGAGACAACAAGTCTGTACATTGAGTTCTCATGCATGTAAACATCAAGTCTACACTCCCCTGTTTCATGTCTATACATCCGGTTGTTAGCATACCTGCACGCATGAATGAAGTCTGTACATCGCTTAGTGCATTACATGCATTCATCAAAAGTCTGTACACTCGTGAATGTAATGTCTGTACATTCATTCTCATTGTACACACTTTCTCTTCTATTGCACATGCATCTTTCATACCAAGTCTGCACATCGCTGCATTCTAAGTCTACACATTCTCACATTGTACATACTTGCATAAATGCTGCATCTAAAGTCTGTACACGCTCATGCATTACTTCATTAAGTCTATACACTCTTTGCTGATCGACTGAAGTAACTCTGTCATTGTACAGGCTGATGAATGGGCACGTGATCCGAGGTTGGCACCTGGCACGTGATCCGAGGTGTCCTCTGGATAAAGGGGGCACACGCCCTAGTTGCTGCTGATATATATATGTGAAGTTTCTTCATCCGCAGAAGACTTATTGAAGAGGGCTGATCGAGAGAGTGATAGAAGAAAGTGAGAGCAGCAGAGAGGCAGTGAGCAGAAGAAGAAGAAGAAGAAAAAGAGCAGAGAGGCAGAGTGTGAAAGCAGAAGAAGAAGAAGAGAAAGAGAGAGAGTTCGTGGAGAAGAAGAAAGAAGATTTTATTGAAGATCTGTCTACTGGACTTGGATCAGATCCAATCCAGTTTGCTCCTGCGAGAGCTACATTTTACATTGCGTTTTCAGCTTTCCGAGTGCTGTATTTTCATTTCTTATTTTCCTTTTATTTGATCACTGTGCTTTCCGATTCTCTGGTTAGAGATCGGTATTCCTCTTATGGTCTCAAGAGAAGGGAGACTTGTCTCCGATTTGCAAGTGACCGGTTGTCACTTGTGGGTTCCCCTCCAGTTTGGAGGAAGGGAGATTCATCTCCGGTTCTGGTCTTGTGGGTTGCAAGTCCAGGTGTTCCCTCCAGTTTGGAGGAAGAGAGACTTGTGTCTCTGGTTGGCAGTGATTGGGTGTCACTCGTGGGTTCTCTCCTGGGTGGAGGAAGAGAGATCTCGGTCTCTGGTTTCTAGTGACTGGGTGTCACTAGGGTTGCCCTCCGATTTGGAGGAAGAGGTGAGGCTATTCCCCTGGTCAAGCTGTTTGGCAGCAAGTATTCGCAGACTGAGTCTGCTGGTTCTAGCGTTAGCTAGTGAAGCCTCACTCCGGTTTGGAGTGAGGGGTGGATGTAGGTCTTGGTGACCGAACCACCTAAAAATCTTCTGTGCAGTATGGTTGGGCTTGTGCGCTTGTTCCTTATCGTCTACCTCCTTCACAGGTTACTTTGAGCATTCTTGTTTCTATTCGTGCTGTAAGTTGATTGCATTCTTCTGCTTCCGCTAGTTGCTTGTTTAGGCGCGCCTTATATATTTGCTTAGTGGTTTAAAAGAGTATTTAACTTGTTCTTCAGATTGTCTATTTGCCTTGATAGTGTTCTAGTCTTTTATTGAGCGAAAAGTTTTTTGAAGGGTGGGATTCATTCACCCCCCCTCTGAATCCATCGCACCGATCCTATCAGCTGCCATACAGCTTGTTCCTAGGAACAATCTCCTCGATCTTCCTATGACCAGAAGAACCCCTGGAGGACCAACCTCCCTTCCTTTGCACACCACAAGGGGAACCCTGTGAATTGCACCCAGCAACTCACGAACCAGAGGATCAATCATCCCTTCCTCCAAACACGATGGAGGGAAAATGGAGAACCTCTCCCTTCCTCTAAGAAGACTTAGAGGGTAACAAAACCAGTATAGAAGGGATTAATGAAACAACTCGAAAATGAAAAATAAAAGGAGTCAGTCACTCAAAAATAGCGATAATGTAGCTTCCAGAGAAGCAGACTTTCAAGCTCAAATAAAAGATGATCACTCATGCACTTCCATTTCTAGACAGGCTCTTCTCTCGAATAGGGAAATTTCGGCACACGCAGTAGCTTCAGATGCTCTCACTTCGTTAGTCTTTTGCAGCACCCTCTTGCAATCTTCAACCTCCTTTGTATAGCCAGATGATAACGCATGGGTAACACGATTCCCGCCCAGTTCTTTACGCAGATCTGATCCCTTTTTGATTCCACGTGTCAGAACCATGGTGCTGTAGCAGTCCACGTGGTAGGATCATCCTTTATGTTCCTTGCCTCGGATCACGAGCCCTTAAACCTGGTACTTTGACTTCCACGTGGAGTATCCTCACAGGTTTTGGGTTCGCCGAACAAGTGCTCGACTAGGTAGCAAACCGGGCAGCCATATGAGAATATTAGCACAAACCTTATAGTCTAGGGTGTAAGCATGCACAGACCGTATAGCAAAATATGCTCAAACCATGAATAGAGTTTTGCAAGATATGCACAAACTATGAGGAACGTAGAACCATATACGCACATACCAATGTGTATAAGGTAGTAAGTCCACCGACTGAAATATGCACTGAGATAGAAACTGCACCAACTTCAAGTACCCTGATGCAAAGATTGCACAGACTTTGGTGCGCATATGAGAAAGTATGCACAGACATTATTACACAAGACAAAATAATGCACCGACTCTATATACCCAAAACTGCACCGACTCAATATGCGTAAAAACAATGTGAGACTTGCACAGACTTAGAATACATCGTACTTCAATCATGCACAGTCATTAGACTCATAAACCTCTTATGCACGGACTTACCAAAGAAGTGTGCATAGACTTTATGTGCATGATGCGAGAGTTGCACCGACTTGATTGCGTGCAGCAATGATTATTGCACCGACTTGCTGTGCCTAGAGCTCAACATGCACGGACTTAGTCGCATGCCTCAACGAAGGTTGCACCGACATAACTAATGCATATACAGACATTGCAACGACTTAGTCACGTGCAGCAACGAAGGTTGCACCGACTTGATGAATGCATGCACAGACCCTATTCAGTTGAAATGCAACATATGCACGGACTCAATACAGAATGAACTGAGTATGCACGGACCTTACCACCAAAACTTGACTCAGAGTAAAACCAGAGAGTGCAGTATATGAAGAATGTATAAAAGAAGAATGTATTAAGATAGACTATCATGATTGACTTATAGTGTATGACATCATCAAAATCGTAGGAGTGCAACAGTCTCCCCCTTTTTGATGATGGCAACACTATGAGTCAATTTATGTCAATGCAATCAAAATTGAGTGATCAAGCATGCATGCTTTATTACACACTAACTCCTACACACTAACTCCTGCCAAAGCAAAACCCTCTCCCCATCATT
Organism: Amorphophallus konjac; assembly: GCA_022559845.1. NCBI lineage: Eukaryota > Viridiplantae > Streptophyta > Magnoliopsida > Alismatales > Araceae > Amorphophallus > Amorphophallus konjac. Next base: position 108,532,423 of record CM040129.1, on the reverse strand, counting down.
TGACTTTCCCCCTTAAACTCTCCCCCTTTGACATCATCAAAAGGAGATGAAAGAGATATGCAGCTGTTGGATAAGTGAGAGAAAAATACAGTATCTTCACAGTGAGAATGACCGATGAACATATCTAAAAAAGATTAAGTAGGGCACTAAAACAAGCGTAGATTCTTCAAATCAAGTAATCAAGAAAGACCTAGAGTGAGAGTGAAGTTTATCTACGTACAGAAGATATGATGAGGAATCAAGGGTGAACAGATATGTCAAGAGAGAGCTGATCAAAACTATACTAATTAGACTGTAAGAGACTGATCCTCAGAAAAGGTTCTTGAGGTATTGAGGACAAACAGTCCATAGACTAGCAACAACAATAAGGGATTTGACTAAAATATATTTTTCTTTAACGAGCAGTATAGAGATCAATAAGTAAGTTGGTAGATCACATCTTTGACATTAAGGAGACACCTTGATCAGAGGCCGGAGTCCCCAGTTACTCAATGTGAGAACCGTATTACCTCTCTTTTAGAGAGTAGAGTTAGTAACTGTGGGTTTTTACGTGAGGAGACACCTTGATCAGAGGCCAGACTCCCTAGTTACTCACCACTTTATTACCATTGCTCTGTCATGTTCAAAATTTTTACACTTCTTAAATAGAGGTAATCTGACACCTCATAACTTAGGAAAAATTTCATTTTTTTTTGATGAAACACCCAATTTCTCAGTAATCAGACCATTGCTCTGAACATATAATTTTTATTTTTATCCCCTTATATTTTTGATATGAAATGTTTGAAAGCAATACCTACCAGAAGCACTCTTAAAGAATGTGTTCCTTGAAGTCTAGGTTTCAAGTTTTTAGCAGATTTCATGACATACAAGTTAGCTTGTTCCATGATCATGAAGTATGTAGGGAGATATACTTCTAACACCTTATCCAAGTCTCTGCTAAGTTACTAGATAAAAGATTCTAGCTGAACTTTAGTTGTTCAGACTTAAGGATTTAAGACAAGTATGGGATTCTACTTACTGTGAATGAGCTGAATTAAGTCTTTCATGAGAAGCAATAGCAACATACATCTCTCAAATGCTTTTGAATCAGTCAACCTTCACATACTTACCAGCTCCCCCTCACAAAATGCAAGAATTTCTAAAGTAAAAAAAACTTCTTCATAGAGACAACTCCCCCTCACTCAATGAATTGTTATTACAGAACTCCCCCTCACATTATGACATGATATGCAGACATACTCATGCTGAGTGGTTAAGGACACAGAGGAAAGACATGTTATTCATGGAAGCAAAATAGTTTATTCATGACAACAAAATGTAAATGCTGAAAACAAAATCATGAAGGCATTTTATTCATGGAGCTAAGATTTAAAAATACTTAACTCTCTCCTCAAAGATGTAAATTTGTCATTATCCAGTGACTTAGTGAAGATGTCAGCTATTTGGTTTGTAGTGCCTACATGGATTAATTCAAAAGTTCCTTTGGAAACCTCATCTCTAATAAAATGATGTCTGATTTCTACGTGTTTGGTTCGAGAATGCAAAATAGGATTCTTGGCTAGATTGATGGCACTAGTATTGTCACAATATATGGGTGTGCACCCCAAATCTACTTGATAGTCCTAAAGTTGGTGTTTGATCCATATGACTTGTGTACCACAACTCCCTGCAGCTACGTACTCAGCCTCTACAGTAGAGAGAGCCACAGAGTGTTGCTTCTTGGAGCCCCAAGAGACTAAACACCCACCTAGAAATTCACAATGTCCACTAGTACTTTTTCTATCTAGCTTACACCCGGCATAATCTGCATCCATATATGCAATAAGATCTAAAGTGTGAGATGCAGGAAACCATAAACCTAGGGTGTGTGTAGCAGATAAGTATCTGAAAATTCTTTTCACAGTTGCTAAGTGCAATTTAGTGGGTCTAGATTGGTACCTAGCGCACATTCCTACACTGAACTATATATCAGGTCTCGAGGCAGTCAAATAGAGCAAAGATCTAATCATACCTCGGTATAGCTTTGCATCAACTTCTTTACCTGATTCGTCTGCATCCAATGAAGTGTTAGTACCCATTGGTGTTGTGATGTACTTCAGATTGTTCATGCCAAACCTCTTGAAGATGTCCAGTGTGTATTTGGTCTGGTTAATTAAGCATCCATCCTCCAGCTGTTGTACCTACAAGCCAAGAAAATACTTCAATTCACCTACCAGGCTCATCTCAACTCAGTAGACATCAAATGAGAAAATTCATTACATAGTTCAGTGCTTGTTGAACCGAAGATAATATCATCTACATATACCTGAACTATGATGAGGTCTTTATTCAAACTTTTGGTAAACAGAGTTTGATCCACCTTACCTCTGTGGTAGCCCTTGCTGATCAGAAATTTTGTCAGCCTCTCATACTAGGCTCGAGGAGCCTGCTTTAGACCGTACATGGCTTTATTCAACCTGAAAACTTAGTTAGGTTGAGGAGAAAATTGAAATCCGGGGGGTTGTTCTACAAAAACTTCTTCTTTGATAACACCATTTAAAATTGCACTTTTAACATCCATCTGTTGAAGTTTTATGTTTTTAGAACAAGTGAAAGCCAATAAAATCATTATTGCTTCCATCCTAGCAACAGGTGCATAGGATTCATCAAAATCAACTCCAAATTCCTGACAGTAGCCCTTGGCTACTAGTCTGGCTTTATTTCTTGAAATAATTCCAACCTCATTCATTTTATTCTTAAAGACCCATTTAGTTCCTATGACATTTGTATTTTCTGGTCTCGGAACTAGCTCCCAGACATTATTTCTTTCAATTTGACCTAACTCCTCACACATAGCATTAACCCATGATGCATCATTTAAAGCCTCTTCTACTGATTTGGGTTCAATCTGAGAAACCAAAGCAACTAGGTCTTGATTATAAACATTTCTAAGATAAGACCTTGTCCTAGGGGGATCTCTTAAGCTGCCTATAATGTTATCTATAGGATGATCTTTCAAATATCTCACATTGATTGAAGACTCACCTGCTTCATCTGATCTTACTTGATTGGGAGTGCTTGATGCTTCAGGTGGTTCAGCTTCTTCATTCTTCTTGTCCTCTATGAATTCTCCATCATCTTTCGTGCACCTATCATCATCATCCACTTTAGTGTCATTGTTCATTTCATCAAATATGACATGAGGTGATTCTTCTACAGTCTGATCTGTACTATTGAAAACCCTATACGCCCTAGTTGTTTCAGCGTAACCTAGAAATTTTCCTGGATTACTTCTTGCATCAAATTTGTCTAGGTCCTTTTTATTGTTGTTATGAATGAAGCATTTTGAACCAAAGATTCTAAAATATGAAACATTTGGCTTCTTACCTTTCAAGAGTTCATAGGAAATTTTCGTATGGATGGGTCTTACCAAGGCTCTGTTGATGATGTAACAAGCGGTATTAGCTGCCTCTGCCCAAAAACTTCTGGGAAGTTGACTCTCCATGAGCATAGTTCTTGCCATCTCAATGATTGTGCAGTTTCTTTTCTCCACTATGCCATTCTGCTCCGGAGTCCTAGGAGAAGCAAATCTGTGAGTTAGTCCTTCATTGTTACAGAATTCAAAAAATATAGAGTTCTCAAATTCTCCTCCATGATCAGATTGAATCATGGAAATGCTGTGAGTTCCTTCGTGTTTGACTTTATCGAAGAGATGTTCAAACTTCTGAAAAGCTTCATTTTTATTTGTTAAGAAAAATAACCAAGAATATCTAGTGAAATCATCTACAATTACAAACCCAAATCTCTTCCCATTTAGACTTTGAGTCCTGGTTGGGCCAAAGAGATCCATATGCAAGAGCTCCATTGGCTTGGAAGACAAGGGCTCGGATCTTAACTTAAATGATTTGTGGGTTTGTTTGCCTAGAGCACATGCATCACAGGTTTTAGAAATGGAGCTGAATTTAATCCTAGGCATGCCTCTAACTACGTCATGTTTTACCAGTTTAGTCAAAGAAGAGAAGCTTGCATGACCTAACCGTCTATGCCAAATAAAAGCATTATTTTCAAGATTAGCAGACAAATAGAGATTTAACTCAGATTTATCATCAAAGTCCACAATGTAGACATTATTGACTCTATTAGCTACAAACTTCACACTATCAGAATTTATTTCCAAAATTTTGCAAGAGTCGTTATCAAACATAACTCTGTGACCCTTGTCACATAGCTGACTAATACTAATCAAGTTGTGTTGAAGACCATCAACAAGCAGAACCTTCTCAATAGTGTTTGAGGTAGACTTACCAACCGTTCCTGTTCCGATAATCATACCTCTGTTCTTCCCTCCAAATTTGACCAGACCCCCTACCTTCATTTCCAACTTACTAAATTTGGATCGATCACCTGTCATGTGCCTGGAGCAGCCACTATCTAAGTACCACCTGTTGTGCTCGGCTACTAGGCTAACCTGCATAAACAAATCAAGCAAGATGGTTTGGAACCCAAAGAAGATTGGGTCCAAAAGCATTGCTCAATCCTTTAAGAAGGGTCCTTGGAATCCAAAACTGTTTCACAGTATATTTCTTTTCCATGTTGTTGACAGTTTTGTTGAAATTATAATTAGAATTCCGTCCATTTGGTCTAAGGGTGTGGAATCTATTATTGTTATTGGACTGTTCATTCCTTGAGTATTCAGTGTACCCAGACTGTCTAGGGGAGTCAAATTTATTAGAGTATTTCTATGGATATGCAGGACTTCCCCAATTAGTTTTGTACTGGCCCAGTCTGTTATAAAAGTTGAAGTTTCTGTTCTGACTCGCATGCCTTGACCTGTTAGCATTCCTGTTCTGGTGAATAAGCATAGGGGGTTGCTTAGCAAAGGTCTTACCAGTTTCAGATTGTTGTCCAGTATTTTTTGTTGGATTTTCTTTTGGATGCCATTTTGAGCATTGTTGGAACTGGATGGTGTGTCCTATTTTTATTTCCCTTTTTCTGGACAGAATGTCACAGTTTTGTACTCAAAGGACTTCTTGTTTGTTGGGTTATAGCCTAAACCCTCTCTATTGAAATTAACCCTAGCACCTAACATGGCATCCAAATTTGTCTTTTCTTGAACAAGTTTTTCTAAGGTGCTTTGTTTGTCTTCCAATTCCTTCTACAATTTTTCACAATTTTTCTAAAATTCAGAATTGACCTTCCTAACAGCTTCATATTTTTTAGTGATTAAACTATTTTCACTTTGACTTTCCTGAAGTTTTAACTTGAAGTCATCAAGTCGTTTCTGAATTTCGTTGTTTTCAGACTTAAGGTTCTCATTTTCCTTATTTGTTTGAGTTTGCTCTTTAGTGGTAGCATTAAGTTTTCTCTTTAAGACCCTATGCTCTTTACTTAACGCATTAAACTTATCTAAAAGCTCAGCATAGGCGTCTTCCCAATCATCAATTAAAAAATTCTCAAAGATATTTGTTACCTCTTCGTCACTGTTAGCCATCAAGCAGATTCCTTGGTCTTCTTCCTCTGACGAGTTGGCCTCGGGGTCTTCCTCCTCGTCACTCCACGTGTAGACCATAGCTTGAGGTTTCTTCTTTTACACCTTGGAGCTTTTCTTCTAGAGGTCGGGGTAATCCCCTTTCATGTGTCCAGGTCTTCTACAATGAAAACATGTAATCTTCTTAGTGCTCCTATTTTTATCATTATTAGATTCAAAATTCTTACCAGAAGGATACGACCCTTTTCTTCTAAATGTTTTTCCCTTCGTTCTCAGAAACTTCCGAAACTGACAAGTGAGCATAGCTTGCTCCTCTTGATCAAGGTCTGACAATCCGTCAGACTCCCCACTGCTATTGCCGCTGCTGCTGCTACTGTTACCACGGGACACCTTGAGGGCAATGTTCTTTCCCTTCTTATCACTTCCTTCACCATTTCTTTTGAAGTTCATTTCGTAGGTCATTAAGGATCCTATCAGTTCAGTGGATGTCATTTTCGACAGATCCCAAGACTCCTCTATCACTATGGCCTTAGTGTGCCATGCGGGGGATAGTGACCTAAGAATTTTCCTGACAATGTCCCCTTCTGAAACTTGTTTCCCAAGCCCATTAAGACTGTTAGTAATCAATGACAACCTGGTATATATTTCTATGATAGTCTCCTCAGATTTTATTTTGAACAATTCATATTCAGAGGTGAGCATATTTACCTTAGTGGCCTTCACTTGGGATGTACCTTCGTAGATTAGCTCTAATTCATCCCACATTTTCTTGGCTATTTTGCAAGCTGAGATCCGGGCATATTCATCAGGATGAACCGCGCATTGAATGATGTTTAGGGCCGACCAGTTAATGGTTGAAAGTTTGACGTGATCCTCCGTCCACGCATCTTCATTTGGTGGAAGATCATAAGGCCCTATGGTGATCACTCTCCAGAGCTTGTGGCTCTGTGCTCTCATAAACACCTCCATCCTATTTTTTCAGTAAAAATAGTTGTTACTATCAAAGAAAGTAGGGCGACTGATAGACTGTCCCTCAGCCATGAAGTTTCGAGGACCACTAGATCCAGAATTACCCTGGCCGTTGGACCACATGATGGGTAACCTGCTCTGATACCAAGTGATAGTTCACATGGTGGGTGAGCTAGAAGGGGGGGAGGGATGAATAGATCACCCCCAAATTCAATCTAATTCGAAGACATACTAGAAAATTCAGAAACGCAGTAGGGGACCTCCTCAAATCTAGCCATGTATCAACCAGAAAGACAGATGCTCAATGAGACCAAGAACTAAGTAGTGCAAAGATCAAACACCTGGCGAGCAAAAAATAGTATAACAGATAAAAATCAGACCACACCAAAGGGACAGAAGATTTTTAAGGTGGTTCGATTGCGATCTGCAATCTACGTCCACCCCTTACTCCTTTGGAGTAAGGCTTCCTTGCACTAAGCAAATTTCAAACCACAGACTCAGTCTGCAACACCAGCTGTCGTACAGCTTGCCCCGAGCACAATCTCCTCGATCTTCCCATGACCGGAAGAACCCCTGGAGGACCAACCTCCCTTCCTTTACACACCACAAAGGGGACCCTATGAATTGCACCTAGCAACTCACGAACCAGAGGATCAATCCTCTCTTCCTCCAAACATGATGGAGGGAAAATGGAGAACCTCTCCCTTCCTCTAAGAAGACTTAGAGGGTAACAAAACCAGTATAGAAGGGATTAATGAAACAACTCAAAAATGAAAAATAAAAGGAGACAGTCACTCAAAAATAGCAATAATGTAGCTTCCAGGGAAGCAGACTTTCAAGCTCAAATAAAAGATGATCACTCAGACACTTCCGTTTCTAGACACGCTCTTCTCTTGAATAGGGAAATTTCGGCACACGCAGTGGCTTCAGATGCTCTCTCTTCGTTAGTCTTCAGTAGCACCATCTTGCAGTCTTCAACCTCCTTTTTATAGCCAGATGATAGCGCGTGGGTAACACGATTCCTGCCCAGTTCTCTACGCAGATATGATCCCTTTTTGATTCCCCGTGTCGGAACCATGGTGCTGTAGCAGTCCACGTGGCAGGATCATCCTTTATGTTCCTTGCCTCGGATCACGAGCCCTTAAACCTGGTACTTTGACTTCCACGTGGAGTATCCTCATAGGTTTTGGGTTCGCCGAACAAGTGCTCGACCAGGTAGCAATCCTGGCAACCATATGGGAATATTAGCATATACCTTATAGTCTAAGGTGTAAGCATGCACAGACCGTATAGCAAAATATGCTCAAACCATGAATAGAGTTTTGCAAGATATGCACAAACTATGAGCAACGTAGAACCATATACGCACAGACCAATGTGTATAAGGTAGTAAGTGAACCGACTGAAATATGCACCGAGATAGAAACTGCACCTGTTGTGTCCCCTGGTTTTGATGATAAAAAATCATAAATCATTAGTAGATGTTTGAGAAATATCTAACTTAATTTGGTTGGATAAATTGATTAAACAAGTGCAGAAGAATCTCACTAAGTGTTTTCTCGACACAGCCCAATCATGTCTCGACACATCCAGAAGAGATTATGTTGAATTTCCAACATTTGAGCTCCGGCATACCAAAATGTGTCGACACATCCAACTCATGTCTCGACACATCCAGAAGAATTCAAGCTGAAGCGTTCTGACTAAGTATCTGGATTCACCGATGTCTCGACACACTGAGTGAAAAGCGTCGACACATTCGTGTGATAATCTCTACACAAGGCGCTCATGTCCCGACACCTTCTTACAACAACTCTACACATGGCTCATATGTCTCGACACCGTTTGGTGTTGTCTCGACTCATCAGCCATGGTTCTTCAAGATTTCAAAGGGATGTCTCGACACACTGGGGGTAAAGTGTCGACACATCATCGTTCAACCAGAACATGCTTGAAACTGACAGAAGCTGTCTACAAGGTTTTTTAAAGGGATGTCTCGACACACTGACAGAAAAGAGTCGACACATTCATGATCAACCAGAATGATTCTCCAAGATATTCAAAGGAATGTCTCGACACACTACCTGGAAAGTGTCGACACACTGTGTTCATCTAGAACGGATCTGAATCCGACGGAAGCTGATTTTAAGATCCGAAACTTAATCCAGAGGATCCATTTGCTCTGGAAAAAGCCGTCAGATTGCATCGGTGTCAGAAGACTGTGATTTGGCAGAGATATTTTCTGAAGAAAATCATACCTTTGATGATATGGTCTCCTACTTACCCACATTCCTACAGACTTGACAATAAGGGAGTCAACTGTGCAAGTGGAAGCAGATCAAATAATGTGGATGTGACATTCTGGGTGTTGCTTGAAAAGTGGACAATGTTGGTGTCGCCTTAGGACATCAGAATACAAGGAGCATGAGCTCCAGTTCAAAAGGGAACAAGAGCAACAGGTGAGCTGAGAAGAGTGCTGAGGAGAAAATGAAGAAGAAGAAAGCTTGCTGTTCAAGCTACTCTTCGTCCAGATGCTGCCAGGCGTGAGTGAAACTAGAAGAAGACATTTTTTCTTCCTCACGATGAAAAGAAATATTCCGTGGCTGCTATGAAGATTCAACGAGAAGAAGAAAGCCAAGGCTCTCTCAAGCTCATTCCCAGATAGGAGACTTTTTTGTCATAGCGTTTTCACTACGATACTCTGTCTGGCCATTTCATCTTTAGTTTGCTTTTCTTCTAAACAAACTTCATATCATTAGATCCCTACCTGCGTGTAGGAAGACAGAAGGTGTGGTCACCTGTCTGTGTGGTTGGGGTTGTGATCCCACAAGCTGTGTGACAACGGAGTGTGAGAGTGTATCTCTCAGTTAGAAGCTATGAATCAGCTGTTGTGCGTTAGCACTAGTGAAGCCTCACTGTGTTGTGTGAGGGGTGGACGTAGGTCTCTAGATTGATACTGAACCACCTTAAAGATCTTGTCTTGTGGTTTGTCTTCTCTCTTGTTCCACTATAGAAGCTTGATAGGACCATTTCCAGGCATCCTGTGTGCATCTAGCTTCTCAGATAATTAACTAATATATGCCTCATTATCTATTGTGTTAGTCTTAGTTCTTATTTCCGCAAAGAAGGGCAAAAAGGGGCCGATCTATTCACCCCCACTCTAGATCTGCCTATCACCACTCAACACGTGGTATCAGAGCTAGTCTCTCTGAATGTGGTCTAACGACTTTGAGAGAACTGGTGATATGGCTTCTAAAGGTCCTATGGCTGAAGGACACTCTGTAAATAGGCCTCCCTTTTTCATTGGGACAAATTGTCCTTACTGGAAAAACCGCATGCAGGTCTTCATTAGAGCCCAGGATCATGAAGTCTAGCAAGTGATCAGCAAGGGACCATTTGAGCTGCCTCTGGAAGAAGATACATGGACTAAAGAACAAATCAGACAATCAACTCAGAACTAGGGGGCCAAGCATATCATGCAGTGATCCCTTCATCCAACTGAATACTCAAGGGTGTCAACTTGCAAAACTGCAAAAGAAATGTGGGATCGCCTTGAGGTAATATATGAAGGGACACAACAGGTACGTGTAACCAAAGCTAATATGTTGGTATCTGAATATGAGAAGTTTATAATGAAATCTGATGAGTCCATTTCGGACATGTATGCTAGGCTAACCTCCCTCACTAATGGCTTGACTGAGCTAGGTAAGACATACACTGAGCAGGAGATAGTAAGAAAGATACTCAGATCACTAAATCCTATCTGGCATACAAAGGCCACTGTGGTTGAAGAGTCAAAAGACCTAACCACCATCAAAGTAGAAGAACTCATAGGGTCCCTGATGACCTATGAGATGAATCTGAAAAACAAAGAAGCTGAGGTAAGTAAAAAGAAGCCTCTGGCTCTTAAAGCTAGACCAAGCACTAAGGACCTATATGATGATGAAGAGCCTTCAAGCAGCAACACTGAAGAAGATGAAGTTGCCCTATTGACAATAAAGTTCAGAAAGTTTTTAAGAAAGGAAGGTACAAGCTTTACTAAGAAGAAGCCCCAGGTAAGAAGAGGTTTCAGGCCAAGACCTGAAAATGCTAAAAAGTCTGAAAAGCTTGTATGTTACTATTGCAGGAAACCTGGACACATCAAGTCTGAATGTCCTGAAGGAGCTAAGAAAGCTATGCCCAGGTGGAGAGCAAGAAGAAGTAGGCCATGGTGTGCACTTGGAGTGATGATGAAGAAGAAGAAACTGAAGACAACTCCTCTGAAGAGGAAAAAGATGATCTCTACCTAATGGCCAATGGAGAAAATGACAGCGAGGTGAGCTCTCCCTTTGAACATTTGTCCACTGACGATTGGGAAGAAGCTTACTTTGAACTGATGAACAAATATGAAGTATATAGAAAAGAAAATTTAATCTTAAAAAAGAAGGTTGAATCCCATGGGCATGATAAAACTCTCAATGAAAAGATAATCTCTTTAGAAACTGAAATTGAAGATCTAAGAAAAATGAATGAGAATCTTGAGGAAGGAAGAAAAGAAATGAGAGATTTGGAAGATAAAAATGAAAGGCTAAGAGATGAAATTGATGAATTGAAATTAAAAATACAAAGCTAAGTAAAGGACAACAATCTGTGTAATGAAAAGTTGAAGCCTTTAAACAGGTCAACTCTTAACTGTTGAAAGAAAATGAGAAACTTCAAAAGGACCTAGCAGATAAACAAACCTCTCTTGAAAAATTTGTTGATGGGAGTGAAAATTTGAATGCCATGCTTGGAACCAAAATAAACTTCAACAGAGAAGGGCTAGGATATGAGCCTACCAAAAAGAAAATATTTGGGCTAAAGACCACCACTTTTGTATCATCTTCTGAAGCATCAACCTCCAAATCAACACACCAAGAAAAAGTTGAAAACAAGGGAAAAGAAAAGATAGAAGAACCAATCAACAAAACTTTCCAACAACCCAAAAAGGTTCACAAACAATCCCAAATAGGTCGACAACCATCCAAGCCTCAGCCTGCACATCACAAAAAAAGAGACAGTTACAACGTTAGAACATGTCGGGGCACTCCATGGAATAGGTCGACACCCATCATGTCAAACGCCCAACAAAACCCCAGGTTTGCACCAACAGGTCGACAGTTTCCATACAGGAGGTCGACACATCCATTATCCAGAAACAGTTATAGACGGACTGAACAATGGACATGTCGAGACTTTGCCTTCTACAGATCGACAGCTCCATGGGTAAGGAACAATAATGCTCCCTATGGTCATAGGTTCACTCAACCCCAACGACCTAGGCAATATGACACTTCCTACTCATCTAGACCAACAAACTGGAACAGATGGTCTAATCAACAATCCTTCTCCACCACTTCCAAAACTCACAAAGTCCAAAAGACTAAAGAGAAGAAAAATTAGAACTCCCAACAAAGCAAAGATGCTAAGAAGGTTTGGATTTCGAAGTCTGTCTTATCCTGCTTTACCGAAATGAAGAAACTATTGGGACCCAACTGTCCTTGGGTTCCTGTTGACACCTTGAAAATGAGCAAGGGCAGAAACAGAATTGAAAGGAAGATCAGACCAATAGTGAAAGATCAATGACGAAGTTCATCAACCATCTACCCGGCTGAAGCCTTTTCCCGGGCCAAGCTGATGTCCGATGCCATTGTCAGTCAGACGACGGCACTGATGAAATAGCAGTCACCTGGCTGAAGTCTTTTCAGGCTAAAGCTAATGTCCGGTCTTGTCACCGTTCAGGTGACGATACCGATGAGATGATGTCTGACTTTGTCGTCAGTCAGATGGCAATGCCGATGAAACCCCAGTCTACCGACTGATGAAAATCTATGAATGATCTCAATAGAAGCAGTGTCACCAGTGGAGGGCCTTCTCGGGTTCTGCTACATTTGAAGGACCAATAAAGGCCGAAGTCTATGTGAGGTCTTAAAAGCCCTAAATGGGCCTATAAAAGTGGCGTCGGGATCCCCTTGTCGAAGCCCAGAAGCGGCGCCGAGAAGCTTGAGTCTCACGCGCCGGGAGCTCTGCCTACAATTGAGGCGCGCCGGGACGAGCCTGCCGGGAGGACACCAACGAGGGATATAAAATCCCCTCATTCGAAGAAAGAAAAGGACATCTCTTGAAGGCAACAGAGAGTTAGAGCAGATAGAAAAAAAAAGGGGCAACAGAGAGCCTGAACAGATAGCCACAAACAAAAACAAGGAGAGGAGAGTGGAGCCTGCAATCTGATCCGAGATAGGAAGAGGCGGAAGGAAAAAAGAAGAAAGGAGTCTCGAAGCCTGATCGAAGGTGGGCAACGGGGAGGGAGAGGAGCCAATGCTCCGCCCTCCCCTCCCCATTTTCTGTAGTTTACTCTTCTAATTTTCGATTGCTTCTGCCTCTTCCCCCTTTTGATGTATGCTGTGATATCACAGCCGATTTTACTCTGCTAGGGCAAGGCATAGTCTGCCTATACCTTCTTTTATGTATCGCCCCTGATGTGCGAGTGTAATCGTGATGTTCGAATGAATGAAAACTACAGGCTCCCGTTGAGGCCTGTTGTCTATTTCTCCGAAACCATATTGCTATCTCCCCATGTTTTCTGTTTCTTCTTAAGACTCAATAGCATGCTATCCCCCCCAGTTCGATCGATCGCCTGTTTATTCGCCCGTTTCTCGAACGCTCCTCATGCTTGCTTCCGAGCCAGGGACAGACTATCCCTTGGCCTCTGAAGCAAAGCATAGATACATAGCAACTGTCGCTCGATTTTAGATGTTGCATTCATGCTCATCGGCTTTGCCGAAGTCATCCACGGGGCCAGAGACAGTCATCTCTTGGCCCCCAGATGATGAAAAGTATACCAAAATCATCCTCACGGATCATCAGGAACGCTGGTGACAGAGATACCCTAAACCGTGTTTCCCCCAAATCACTCTCCGCCTCCGGCCTTCCCTTTGAAATCCAAGCCAAAGTCAGTTGTAGTCTGATGAATTGAGCTCTTTGATTTCTTAAGGCCCGTCTATCTTGGCCCGAATCACCAGGAAAATCCCTGAATCCTCAACAGACCCAAGAACAGGGGTACCGTAAAGCTCTGTTTCTCATCCCGGCGCCCTCACACCTCTCGGCCCCGCATACAGTAAATCAGATGAACAGCTCTCGGCGCTATCCTTCAGGCGCCGAGAACTGTCCTGGCCTTATGACCTCCGTGCCGGGAACCCCTGGCCTCTTCCCCTCCGCGCTGGGAACCCCTGGTTGCTTTGCCATTGCGCCGGGAAGTCTATTCCCTGGCCTCTTCCCCGCCGCGCCGAGAATCACCCCTGGCCGCTTTGCCATCGCGCCAGGAAGCTGGACTTCTCCCCTGCGCGCCGGGAACCCCCCCTTGAGCGATTCCTCTTCACGTCGACAACCCCCTTTGGCCATTTGGCCCTTGCGCCGAGAGCCTACTTCCTAGCCTCTTCCCCGTCGCGCCGGGAACCCTCCATATTGAACCCGCCGAGAACCCTCACCCTCTGGCATCCTTCTGGCGCCGAGAGCCCTAATTACTTGGCCTCCTTGCCTGCCGGGAGCCTAACACCTTCACCCTTCTGCCCTGGCGCCGTAAGACCCCTTTGCTTTCCTGCTTGTCTGCGTCGAGAACTCCATTAACGCCAGCTTCCCGGCGCCCCAAATAGTGCCTTGCAAAGAACTCTTCTCGGCACGGTGGTCTTCACGCCGGGAACTCATATACCCATTCAAATCCATGCCGAGAGGCTGCCCTGCCACCCAATGAGCCTCCGACTCCTCTATCAAACCCACCTAGGGATGTCCATGAGTCACCAGAACTGTCCCGATGATAAAATTAAAGGGAGTCAGACTCCCTTATGTCTCACTGATCCGTACCGGGTTTATGAGCAACCCCTTTAGCTAAGGTGAGCTCTGCCACGGCACGAGTGTCACCGGCTTCTATAAGGGAAGAGTCAAACATTGCCCCAGGGTATACATGTACAGTGTGGGGGGGTTTGCTCCCCCCTTTTTCTCCGCTTTCATCCCGGCACTCCGTGGGTGATAGCCTATTCTCCCCTGGGCATAATCCAGATTATGGGGAGATGCTGTCGAAATGTCGATAGATGTTTTAACCTCGATAAGTCCCGGGAAGTGCCCATCATACACCTCCCGTCTGGCTCGATTTTTCGGGGAATATGAATACTGCGAGGCCTTTGGCTGGATGAGGAACATGAAAGGGGATATGTCCCCGATGACTGTCTAGGCTCCGCCCCGTCGCTGCGTGGACGGTGTCCTATCTCCACCTGGCACGACCTACACAAGGGGGGGTCATGCTGATTTAATAAACTATCGTTCGCTCAATTACCTTCTCAGAATAATAATATCTTCAATATCACGCACTGTTATTTTTTTTTCTTTTATTATCGCCCCGAGTGGCCTCCTATTTTGGCGTTTAATCAAGGGTTGTCCTTTTTAGGAAGGGCGTAATTAACGTCATAGCCTTTATGGTATGGCGGACTTTTGATCCCAACTCGGACTTCACAATCGACTGACCAAGTCAAGTCGAGCGCACAATGAAATCGTCACACATGTGACTGGCACGCCTAACAAACTAAACAAAATAAATAAATAAAAATAATAATAACTAAGGATAATAATAAAAATCCCGCGCCCACAAGTCTGGCACACCCGGTGGGACTTAGTCTCCCTTCATCTCTACGCCAAGATAGGAGGCCCAGTGGCCCCCCCCTCAAATTTCTGATTTTCTGTGCTTTCTCTATTTTCAGGAAGCTACGATGACGGCGGGAATCATGTCTGTTTGCTTTGATCAACAAGCGGTCGATGCCCATGTTCGAGAAGGCTACCTGGCGGTACCTCTTTCGTTCGGATCGATGTCGCCTGCTGTCGGGATGCCCAACTGCCTGGGCCTTATCTTCACTGACTTGCTCGAGATCGACGACCAGGAGCAAAGGACTATTATCGAGACATTGCCGCAAGCTACCAGCCCCAAGATGAGCCAGGTGATGCAGGATACTCCTAAGGTCGTGTCCTGCTTCGTCCATCACGAGGCGAAAAGGGGCGCATCCTCTGCTGCTAGAAGAAGGAGGAGATCCGACAGGAGATCCCAATCCACTGCTGCGGGTCGTCGAATCTCCAACTCAGAAAAGACAATGCTGATTGGAGAGGTCCGGGCAAACCTCAATGGTTTCCCAAGGGCGGTCAAGCCGGACGTGATCATCCCGATGGTGCCTACTACCAACAGGTTCCGGGTACTAGCTACCAGGAGGGCCGACATGAAAGAGGAGGATAGAAGGCCACTGGCGCCGAAGCCGCCCAAGTTCAGGCAGATCTGGCGGCCGAAGAAAATCCAGAGCTGGGTCCCAGCTCGAGAGGAAGAAAACATTGTTGATACCACTGTTGCCCGCTTCAGGGCAGGAAGCAGAAGAGAAGAAGGAAGAGACATAAGAAATGCTGTTGCTGTTCACCCCAGGGCTCGGGGTAGGAGAGATGAGAAAGGGAATGAAGGAAGAAATCTGACTACTATTCGCCCCAGGATGAGGGGCAGAAGATATCAGCAGAAGGAAGACCTCATGGTCACCCACCCCATGGCTGGGGGCAAAAGATGGGAAAGGAAGAATTATGCTGCTGCTGCCAACTGCTGCCAGGATGGGAGTAGAAGGTTCAGGGAGGAAGAGGAAATGAGAATAAGTGAACCAGTCGCTGCTGTCACTCTAAGAAGACCAAGAGCCTATGCCAGACAGCCGATATATTCAAATACTGCAGAGCCGAGCACTTGACTGCTTAGGTGGAGAGACTGGCTTATCAGCAGAAGAGCCAGGAAAGATTGATGCTCCAACCAAAGCCATGAAGGCACAATCAAGAGGAGATGAAACAAGTGGCTCAAGACTACTTTCACTACCTGGGGAACTCCGCCGTCGGGCAGCAAAGATTATCCCGTGCCTTGGGCACCATGGATGAAGAATAAGAAGAAACCCTTCAAGAAGTGATGCTCGGAGTCTCCTCCTCCGATTCCAATGATTATGAAGAAGGCCACAGAGCCGGGTATGGGAAAGAAGTCCTGCATAGGGAAGAAGCTAGAGAAAGAATATCAGTCTTTGACCGGCTCAAATACCCCGATCAGGTGAGAAGGAAAGTCTACAGGCAGAGGGAAAAGATGCAGATCTTTGCCTGCAATATGGCTGGGCTTGTCAGAGGGCAGGATATGCTGCCAACACAGCCAGATGAACTGCTCAGACTAGCAACCAGACCAGGCCCGTCACAAGAAGAGGCTAGGCGGCAAAAGATAATATGAAGACTAATGATAAAGCCTGCAAGATCACCACTATGACAGTTAATGTGGTGACAGCGAAAGATGAAGATAATCCCTTCGTCGATGATGCTGAAGGGACTTCAGAAGATCTACAGATCCCATCAACCCTGGATCCCATGATCCAGATGATGTTTAGAAGATATCAACAAGAGATCAATGCTCTCAGAAGATGGCTAAATGAGAGGCATGAAGTTACACCGGTCTCCAAGCAAGCCGAGCCTATGGGGCAGACTGCCAGCTCAACAGAAATGGCTATCCCAGCTAATCCTCTCCCGACTGATAAGGGCAAAACACCGAGCCAACCCTTCTTGCAGCAGACGGTAGCTCAGCCCTCTGTATCTCAGACCCAGCCTGCCACGCCGGCCTTGCACGCAACTGTGATGACAACTCCTTACGGTCAGCAACAAGCTCACTTCTTCCCGGAAAACATAGATCCAGCCATAGCCCAGAAGCTGATGATTGAAAAGATTGTGGAGATGAAGCTGTCTGAAAAGACTGGTGATGATGCTAGTACCTACGATGTGTACAGGGTATCGTATCCTCCCCAGTATGCTGCTAAGAGACTACCGCCAAGCGTCAGTAAGCCGCCGAAGTTTGAAAAATTTAATGGCCAGGGCTCTCCCAGGGAGCACATAGCTTACTACACCACAATCATGGGTGACTTGGCAGCTGATGAAGCTTATCTGCTTAAGTTCTTCGGCTCGTCCCTCACCGGGATAGCCTTTGAATGGTATTCAAGCCTGCCGGCTGGGTCAGTGACCGATTGGCCTGATATGCAAAGAAAGTTCCGCAACAGATTTCACGTCACGGAAAGAGAGATTACAATAGCAGAACTATATGCAACCAGGCAAAAGCAAGATGAAACAACACTGGACTACATCAAAAGGTGGAGGAACTTAGCTATGAGATGGAGAAGACCTCCTCATCAAGAAGATGCAGTGCAAATATGCTAGCAGAGCCTCAGGAGAGAGGTACTGGAAAAGATGATTGGTGCAGATGTCAGGACATTTGACCGGCTGAACAATATAGTGGCGGAGGTCGAGACGTTCCTGTCTAAGCGTCCGACGGCCAATGCTCCAACTGTGCCGAAAGGGAAATCTAATGATCGACGACCATCGCACTCTGAGGCCAACACCGTCGATTTCAGAACCTTCGAGCAACAGAAAGGGAAGAAGGGGGCAGATGAAGCTCCCCCGCCAGTAGACACAGCAGAAAGAAAAGATAAGGTCTCTCTGAGAAACAAAATGAGAAAGCCGTACTCTTTCCCGAAAGATAAGACATCCGCACTATTCAACTGGGCATACAAGTTCAACAAGGTAACATTGCCTTAACCAAAGAGACCCGATGACGCGGCAAAGAAAGGTGATCCACTGTTCTATCCATATCACCGTGCGCTGGGGCACGCAATTGAAGATTGCTACGTCTTCAAAGATATTATGGAAGGCATGGTCAAAAAGGGCGAGCTACAGCTGGGAGATTACCAGGTAGAGCCACCTCGTCCACATGAGCCTCCGGCATTAAAAATGGCCGCCAATATGATTTCAATCTACCAGCAGCTGCCTAAGGAGGCCGTTGAAGAATGTACCAGGCATACTTATGAAGCTTGCTTCCTCACCCCACTGAAGGATCAAGAAGGATGGCAGATGAAACCCATAAAGAACAGAAAGAAGACTCCCGCAGCCAATACCAATGGAGCAGTTATCCGCGGTGTTACACCAAGACCTGAACCGCCTCCAGTAAAGCCAGTATGGCGCACAGTTGAGACAGGGCCAGTCATCCGGATCCCCACTCATAACCAGAGAAGACAAGTTCCCCTACCTGCACATAGGGAAGTAAGTCCTGCAGCCAGACGTTTACATCAGTATATTAATGGGCTCGATGAATATGAACAGAAAAAGCCCGGGCACCTGCTGGTGAAAGACTCTATACTCTGGGAACAGCTCGAAGAATTGAAAATTAAAGAGCAGTCAGAGGCAGAACAAGAAAAGGCTGAGACTGAACCCTTCTAGGGGCAGGGGCCAATAAAGCCAAATTCCCAGAAAAAGAAGAGACGGCTCAAGTCCAAGAAGGGAAAGAGGGTCGTAACAGTACAATGTAACACCCTGTCGGCACTCTTTACCTCGCCCGGGGAGAATGATGAGGATGAAACATCAAGTGCCCTGTTAGAAGCCAACCATGCCGAGGCCTCAACCTCAGCACATGCAACACGCTCCGGAAGAAGGTGGGGGCGTCCACCACCAGCTAATCATAACATTATGTTCAGAGGGGAACAGCCCTACCAGATTCCCGAACCGGAGGTACGAGGTGTCCAGGTTCCTCCCCCTGCCAGCTTGTACCAAGAAAAGAAGAAAGGAGGTCAAACTCCAACATTTCTAGAATTTCTGTCCAGTCTGGAAAAGGGGCAGTCGATACAGGCTGGGCCAGATAAAGGCAAGAGACCTCAGCAATCGGCATCTGTAGCCTACAAACAGAATGAGAAAAAAGAGGATAACTCTCCGACGGCACCAGGGGCCGTTGCTATAGAAGAAGCCCCCCAAGAAATCAGTCCAGAGGATGAAACCAGCACTGGGCAGCAGAGGCCACGGGCACCACATGAACCTCCAAAACCCCGATGGGCGGAAGAAATGAGACTGTCTAATGTCAGGGTGGGCAGCCGGATCATGAAAATGCTAAAGAAGCTCCCTACCAGATTCTCCATCTGGGAGATTCTCTCTCTGAGTGAAGAGGCTCGCCAAGCAATTGTTGATGCCTTGCAGTCGCCGGCACAATATGAAGCACTCTTGACAGAAGTGAATTCTGGGCCGTCGGTTACATTCACAGAGGATGACATGCTGATTCCGAATTCCTGCCATAACAGACCACTGTATATGAGGGGCTCCCTGAACTGTCAGCCACTGAGCAGGATACTGATAGATCCCGGGGCTGCCGTGAACATTCTCCCATACCGCCTCTACCAAAAATATTACTTTGATCTGTAGCTTACCAAGGTCAGAGACATGAAAATTGCGGGATTCAACCAGAAATGTGAGACGCCCCTTAGGGTGGCTGATTTTAACCTCACATTGGGGGATCTCACTACCGTGGTACGATTCTATGTAATCGACTCCAACACCACATATAAGGCCCTGCTGGGGAGACCGTGGCTGCATGAATATCAGATAGTGCCGTCCACGCTGCATCAGTGCATTAAATACTGCCATGAAGGAAAAGAAGAGAGGGTGTTTGCGGATCTACACCCCTTCGAAGTATTCGAGTGTCATATGCTCGATGCATCCTACTACACCGAGGTGTCGCAAAATTGCAAGGAGAGGGAGGCTGTGGTCAGCCAGAAAAAGCCGGCAACGAAGGAAAGAAACTGGTCTCCCCCGCCACCAAAGGGCTATATTAAAAAGCATGAGGTATCTCACATCTCTTATGATGGTGACTTTGCTCGGATCACCCCTCCTAGCATTCACCCGGATGATATCAATGAAGAAATGAAAGAAAAGTACACACAGGTGGAGGTTCCGCAGGGTTTAGTTAAACCCATCGCTAGCCTAGAGTACCAGACGGTGCTACCACTGAAGACTATGGAAATCCCTCGCTTCTGCGAGCCTCCTACCATATTCTACACCGGGGAGCCAGTCGAGGAAGATGATCAAGACTGCATGGTCCCTGAAGAGGCTGCAAACCGGATGGTCCCGATTACAGGCTTAGATTATACTACCCAACGGGTTTCGCAGATGTTCTCTAAGATGCATATGCCATCACTACAACCTGTTGCCCAAAAGAAGGCATTCCAGGAGCTATGGGATCCGCCTCGGGATAATAAAGAACTGAGGAAGATCACTCAGCACCCGGGATTGGGTTATACCCTTCAAGAATACTGTGAAGCTGAGGTGGACGTCATCTCTGTCTCCTACCAGCATGAAGACCCTCCCGAGGTGGGATATGACAAGTACCCCTCGGAAGATGAAGAAATCATTTATCAATCCGTAATGAACAATGAAGCCCCAGACAGTCAGCCAGAGACGGGGACATCTGATGAAACAAAGAAAGATTGGTGCTGGGAAGACCTACCCTGCAAAGAGGATCTGTTCCATGCTGCAGCAAAGTTTGATACGGGAACCCCGGATGAAGACCAAATAGCCAAAGAGCTGAGGGAGTGCCTGGAGTTTGAGCGCATCCTGGAAGAAGTCCGGGCTCTACAGAATGATGATCTCTCAAGGGCATCTGCATCAGAAGAGCCTCTAAGGGCGGCAGACTCCATTTTTGAGTTTCCTGCTGAGCCAGTCACGTCCTCGGGGCAGACTGAACAGAATCCAACAATATTGGCCGTATATGACGGGTCAGCACCCGCTGATGACCAGTATGACGAAACAGAGAGTCATGAAACTGAAGAAGATTATATCCCGAGAGGCTTCATTGACTTGCAAGAAGCCCCGCCCGAGGTCGAAGATGGAGGTCAGGCCACCGTCGATGAGCTTGTGGAAATAAATATGGGGACCACAAATGAGCCAAGGCCGACATTCCTCAGTGCACTGCTGGAGCCAGCTGCCAGGGAACAGTATGTACAGTTCTTGAAAGAATTTCGAGACTGCTTTGCATGGACATATGATGAAATGTCGGGACTGAGTTCTGATGTGGCACAGCACCGATTGGCAATAAGCCCAGAGGCTAGCCCTATAAAGCAGCCTTCCAGGAGAATGCACCCTGAATTAATAAATCAGATTAACAAAGAGGTTGACAAGCTGATTGATGTAGGCTTTGTTGAAGAAAATCAGTATACTACGTGGCTGGCAAACATAGTGCCCGTAAAGAAGAAAAATGGGCAGATCAGAATATGTGTTGATTTTCGGGACCTTAATAAGGCTTGCCCGAAAGATGACTTCCCAGTGCCAATCACTGAAGTGATGATCGATGCGACTACTGGTCATGAGGCCCTATCATTTACGGATGGGTCATCCGGATACAACCAAATCTAGATTGCTGAGGAAGACAGAGTGCACACCGCGTTCCGCACTCCGAAGGGGATATTCCACTACAAAAGGATGCCGTTTGGTCTTAAGAATGCCGGCGCTACCTACCAAAGAGCTATGACCAAGATCTTTGATGATTTGCTCTTCAAGAAAGTAGAGTGCTACATTGATGATTTGGTAGTAAAAACTAAAAGAAGAGAAGACCATTTGCAAGACCTGAGGGTAGTATTCCAGAGGCTGCGTAAATATGAACTCAAGATGAATCCCATGAAATGCACCTTCGGCGTGTCCAGTGGAAAATTCCTCGGGTTTATTGTCCGTCATAGGGGCATTGAGATCGACCCATCCAAGATTAGGGCTATCCAGGAGCTCCCTCCACCAAGGAATCTGCCCAAACTGAGATCTCTGCAAGGGCGTCTGGCATATATCCGACGATTTATATCAAATCTGTCGGGAAGATGCCACCCCTTTCACAAGCTCATGATGAAAGATGTGACGTTCCTCTGGGACGATGGCTGTCAGGAAGCCTTTGAGAAGCTGAAAGAATATCTCAAGACCCCTCCAGTGCTGGGGGCACCCGTTAAGGGCAGGCCCTTAATACTATACATCGCAGCCACACACTGTTCCCTGGGGGCAATGCTGGCACAGTTAAATGAAGAAGGCAAAGAACAAGCCTTGTACTACCTAAGTAGGAGGCTGATTAGAACTGAAGAAAGCTACAGCTACATAGAAAAGACCTGCTTGGTGCTAGTCTTTGCTGTCAAAAAGCTCCGACACTATATGTTGTCACATGAAGTCAGATTGATATCTGCAGCAGATCCGCTCAAATACATATTGACTCAGCCAGTACTGAAGGGCCGGTTGGGCAAATGGGCAGTGATCCTGATGGAATTCGATATTACCTATACACCCCAGCGGGCGATAAAAGGACATGCCGTGGCTGATTTCTTCGCAGAGCATCCTGTGCCGGAAAATGGTATGCTAGGGACTGAGTTACCCGATGATGAGACACTCGAGGCCTGCCAGACCCAGTTAGTTATGTGGCAACTATTCTTTGATGGAGCATCCAGAACAGAGATAGACTCCGATGGAAAGACCAGAATACGGGCTGGAGCCGGTATTGTGCTGAAATCACCAGAAGGGGAGGTCGTGCATACTTCCTGTTCTATAAACAAGCCCTGCACCAATAATGAGGCCGAGTATGAAGCTCTGATAATCGGGCTATATATCAGCCTCAACATGGGTATCCAAATGCTTCAAGTATTCGGCGATTTGATGTTGATAATAAAACAGATCCAAGGGGAGTTCGAAGTGCGGAAGCCAGAACTGAATCCCTACCACCAAAAAGCTGTGCGCCTCATGGCGAAATTCTACCATATTGAGCTCAAGCATGTGGGCCGTGGACACAATGCCCAGGCTGATGCACTGGCAAAGCTGGCCAGCTCACTAGCAGTCCCACCAAATAAGACACTGAGCATCGTCGTTATGAACCGGCGACAAGTCCCCAGTATGCTAGAAGAGTGCCCCGAAGGAGACGAGGTTGCCACCATCAGCACAGAATAAGCGTCTGATTGGAGACAACACTTGCTGCAGTGGTTTCTACACCAACAACTACCGCAGAAAAGAGAAGAAAAGATGAAACTCTTAAGAATCAAAGATTCTTATGAACTCAGGAATGGAATTTTGTTCCGAATAATGGCAGATGCACGCAAGAAGATTCTACTCCGCTGTCTGTCCACTGAGGAAGCCTGGCAAGAGATGAAAGAAACACATGCTGGGACAGCAGGTGCCCACCAGGCTGGTCCCAAGATGAAGATAGAAATCAAGAAGCTGGGCTACTATTGGCCCACCATGTTTGAAGACTGCTATAAATTTGCAAAATCATGCCAGAAATGCCAGGAGCATGCTACTGTGCCTAGAAGGCCTCCTACGACTCTGCACCCTACAGTTCCCAGCTGGCCATTTGCACAATGGGGAACTGATGTAGTCGGGCCACTGCCGACTTCCTCGGCCGGACATAAGTATATACTGGCCATAACAGATTACTTCTCCCGATGGGCGGAGGCTATAGCATTAAGAGAAGTGACTGGTGAATTGGTCGCCAGATTCATCAAACAGAACATTATCTTCCGATTCGGGATCCCCAGCCGAATAATATCCGACAATGGAAGTCATTTCAGAAATCAGAAGGTCTATCGGCTTGCTGAGAAGTATAAGATCAAATGGAGGACCTCCACTCCTTACAATCCACAGGCAAACGGATTGGCAGAAGCTTTTAACAAGACTCTCTGCACCTTGCTGGCCAAGGTCGTCAGTTCTAATAAGAAGGACTGGGAGGAGAAAATGTACGAAGCTTTGTGGGCATACCGCACTATCTTCAAGACACCTACAGGGTGCTCACCATACTCGCTGGTATACGGCTCAGAGGCAGTGGTTCCGCTAGAGCTGGAAGTCCCGTCGCTCAGAGTGGCAGTCCAATATGGCCTGGCCCGTGGCGAACAGACCAATGCAGAAAGAAGACTAGAAGAACTGGCTGAATTGGAAGGGAAGCGCCTCCGAGTTTAGAAGAGTATCCAAATGTATCAGGCCCGCATGGCCACTGCATTCAACAAACTCGTAAGAGGACGAGAATTCAAGAAAGGTGACCTCATCATGGTCAAGAAAAAAGAAGTCATGGCGTCCAACCCAAAAGGAAAGCTGAATGCTAATTGGGAAGGTCCTTATGCGATACAGAGGGTCTACGAAGGAGGGGCCTACGTGGTTGTTAACCATCGAGGGGAAATCCAATTCTCGCCACTCAACGGAAGACATCTGAAGCTGTAACATACAGCACAACCAACATTCCCCGAGTAATCGGGCAAAATCTACCCTTTTCTTGGTATAGCGGCGCTCCGCCCTAGCCAAGCTACACCCTTTTCCTGGTCTAGCGGCACTCCGCCCTAGCCGAGCTACCCTTTCCTTGGTCTAGCGGCACTCCGCCCTAGCCAAGCTACCCTTTCTTCGTCTAGCGGCACTCCGCCCTAGCCGAGCTACACCCTTTTCCTGGTCTAGCGGCACTCCGCCCTAGCCGAGCTACCCTTTCCTTGGTCTAGCGGCACTCCGCCCTAGCCAAGCTACCCTTTCTTCGTCTAGCGGCACTCCGCCCTAGCTGAGCTACCCATTTCTTGGTCTAGCGGCACTCCGCCCTAGCCAAGCTACCCTTTCTTGGTCTAGCGGCACTCCGCCCTAACCAAGCTACACCCTTTTCCCGGTCTAGCGGCACTCCGCCCTAGCCGAGCTACCCTTTTCTTGGTCTAGCGGCACTCCGCCCTAGCCAAGCTGCACCCTTTTCCCGGTCTAGCAGCACTCCGCCCTAGCCGAGCTACCCTTTCCTTGGTCTAGCGGCACTCCGCCCTAGCCAAGCTACCCTTTCTTCATCTAGCGGCACTCTGCCCTAGCCGAGCTACCCATTTCTTGGTCTAGTGGCACTCTGCCCTAACCAAGCTACCCTCATCTTGAGCTGGTGGCATTCCGACCTGTCACCCTCTAAAAAAAAAAAAAGAGGAAGGAAGAAGAAAGAACAAAAAAATGAGGTTAAAAAATAGAGATACCCCGCCGGACTTGCTCCTATATTAGGGACAAGTGCAAAAATGGCCCAAAACCCAGCTGTGGTGAAAACCCGAAAGGCCACTGCAGGCAAAATCGGGTATCCCGCCACGTGAAAACCCGAAAGGGCGCGTGGGCAAAAGCAAGAGGGGGCTGGCTCCGGCGAAAACCCGAAAGGGCGCCTGGGTCGGTAATTTGGTGATTCCAAAGAAAGCCTCACCTCCCGCCATAAAACTCCTCGTCGATCGACCGGCGCCTTGCCCGATCAACGATTAAACCCATCCGGAATGGACCTTACGTCTATTCTGTTGAAGCCTTCATGCATTGCTCAAGAAAAATTCCCTCGATAATAAGCCCACCTCGGGATAGACCTTCCGTCTGTTCTGATAAAACACTTCCACTTGTTTCTGTCTAAGACCCACCACGATGAAACCTGCCCGGTTTAGACCTTACGTCTATCCCGATGAAACCTATTCTACGTCCCGCCGTGATGAAACCTGCTGTTGATCGATTGGCACACTGCCCGATCTATGATGAAATCTATCCAGTTTAGACCTTCCGTCTATCCTGATGAAATCCATGAACTCCTTGCATTGGTATAAATCCAATACCAATGATGAAACCCGCCATTGATCGATTGGCACCTCGCCTAATATCAATGATAAAACCCTACTCAGTTTAGACCCTACGTCTATCCTGATGAAGCATATGAAATCCTTGCATTGGTATGAGCCAATACCAATGATGAAACCTACTATCGATCAGTTGGCACGCTGCCTGATCAATGCTAAAACCCATCCAGGGTAGACCTTCCGTCCGCTCTGACATAGCACAACACTGCTCTTTGAATCGGTTCAGACCCTCCGTCTGGATGGATCATGAAACTCTATTCATTTGCGTTAATGTTAAACCCCACATTAACGATGAAACTCATATTTTCAGCAAACGGCCTCGTGCCCGAGCTGCTATCTATAGCCTCTAAATCAATTCGGACCTTTCGTCTGGATAGATCATGAAACCCTACTTCCCTTTGCATTGATGTTGACACCCACATCAATGATCGTGTGTCCACAATAAACATATGGCGCCATGGTCCATAGGATGAAAGTTCTGGTCCTAGAAAAGACAATGAAAAGGAAAAGAGAAAGAAAACGACAAAAAGTACATATATAGAAATGGGGTTGAAAATAGAGATACCCCGCCAGACTTGTTCAGGCATTCTGGACAAGGGCAAAAATGGCTAAAACCCAGCTATGGTGAAAACCCGAAAGGGCACTGTAGGTAAAATCGGCTACCCCGCCACGTGAAAATCTGAAAGGACGCGTGGGCAAAAGCAAGAGGGGGCTGGCTCCGGCGAAAACCTGAAAGGGCGCTTGGGTCGGTAATGTGGTAATTCAGAAGTTCCATGCCAACCGGCACGTTGCCTTCACCTCCCCTTCACTGATGAGACCTTTCGTCGGTCATCTGGCTCTATGCCCCACCGATGATAAAGCCTTTCCGGGGTAGATCTTACGTCTACCCTGATGAAATCTACATACCCTCTTTCACATGTCCCACCGACAATAAAACCCGTCATCATTCTGATAAAGCCTGGCCAGTTCAGACCTTACGTCTGTCCTGATCAAACTCCTAAACCTTCCCTTGATCGATCGGCTCCTTGCCCGGTCAACGATAAAACCCTGCCAGGATAGACCCTACGCCTAGCCTGATGAAACCTACGTATTTCTTGGCAAAGTCCCACCCACCATAAAACCCGCTGGAATAGACCTTACATCTGTCCTGACGAGACCTACACCTCTACATACATCCCACCGTTGATAGACCGGCACCTCGCCCGATCAATGATGAAATCCTCTGTCCGGTTTAGACCTTACGTCTATACTGATGAAACCTATGAAACTCTTTGCGTCGATATAAGCCCCATATCGACGATGAAACCAACCACTGATCGACTGGCACCTCGCCCGATCAGTGATGAAACCATGTCCAATTAAAACCGTGCCAGTTTAGGCCTTTCGTCTATTCTGATGAAACTTATAACACTTTCTTTGCATCGATATACACCCAATATCGATGATGAAACTAGCTATTGATCGACCGGCACCTCACCCGATCAATGATGAAATCCTATCCAGTTCAGACCCTACGTCTGTCCTGATGAAAACCACGCACCCTTCAATGTCCCACCTGCGATAACCTCTACCCAGTCTAGACCTTACGTCTACTCTGATGAAACTTGTAAAACTCTTTTGCATCGATATAAACCCAATATCGATGATGAAATCATGTACTGGTCGATTGGCACATTGCCCCGACTAGCTTTGAAACCTGCCCGGGACGGACCATTCGCCCGTTCTGGATAGTGCTCTGAGCCTCTTCGCTCACATTCCTGCAAACCGTCTCCCTTGTGGCACGTATGGCCAAGAAGGACGTTTGCTACCACCAACAGAATTCGGTTTAAAGCACCCCCCGGAGGTCGTCACGCGGTGGAGCGAGTTCCCCATCCTTTCTCTGAAGGGGTGGACGCTCTCCTGCTAGGTACGGGCCATTCCCATAGGGACCGCTAAAACCGCTGCCAAATCGCCGTGAAATATTGACGGTGCGATAAGTTAAGAACAAACCACATATGAGACTGGTATAAAGATTCCTTTCCATTGAATAAAAAAAAGGGAATACAAGAAGGGCCCCTGAGGGGGAATTGTATTACAAAAAGGGGGGAAACAGATATTCACGGGCGCCGGAATATGTCCTAGAAGGCCAGAAGCCCTACATGCGGGGCAGCCCCCAGCTCATGAAGTCGAGCCTCCTCCTCCTGTAGCCGAGCAGACTCATCCTGAAAGGATGCCACCTGCCCCTCCAACAGAGCTACTTCCTCCGCAAGCTGCGGCCGAGAAGTTGTTAGCTGCGGCAGTTCTGCCCGGAGGTCAAACAGTTCAGCCTCCAGGATGGTTATCCGGCTGCGCACGAACTGCTCCCGCTGCGCCAGAGACTGCAGTTGGCATTGGCGCTCCTGAAGAACAGAGTCCGTCTTCTCCAGCTCAGATTTGCACTCCTTCCTTTGCAACTTCAAAGCTGCCAGTCTGTCAGACATAATATGTGCCAAGAAGTCCCGGCGATGTATAAACTTTAACAACAATAGAACCCGCTGGGCCCATATTTCCATGGGACAGCCCATCTCCTGTAGACCAGCGGTGAAACGCTCGGCTATCTCCTTCAGCCGCAGATAAGTCAGTCCGGGCTGGGACTCCACCAGCTGGCGCAGCATGTCCAGATTTTGCCAGACGAAACTCTCGGATGAAGCGAAGCCAGGAGAAGGAACTGGAGCTACTTCGAAAGTCACCTCGCCGTCAATGTCAGCCCACAGTGCAACATCCGGCTGAGAGGACGAAGACGGCAAATCCGCTGGAAGAATTGGCCGGTCCCTCTCTGTGCTCTCCGGTTGAGCTGAAGATTCCTCCTCTACCGCTGTCTCGGGGGCTATGGCTTGAACATCCGCGGAGGGAGAACCAATAAATGATGGAGCTATCTCTTCATGAGTCTCCTGAATAAGGGCTTCATCTTCAGCTACTCTTTCTGATAATGTAGACGAGGGGTCCCTAGTCTGTAGAGGCAGAAATCCAGTCTCTATAGCCACTGTGGCAGGGACTGCTAACTCGGGCGCAATCGACATTACGGCGACCGGTATAAAAGCGGAGCTTCTGGCTGGGTCTACTTCGGCTCTAAACTCTGAAGCCCTGATAGGGATGGAAATCTCTCCTGATGATCCCAAGTCCAGTGATGTTAACGCAGTTGAAGATTGTATTCTTACTGGCACGGGGCGAATAACCTCAGAAATTTCCTTGCAAATTGAAGGTAAAGCAGGGATGATGACCAAATCTGCAGATGAGACGTCCATAGAAACTGCGGCCGCGTCTGAGCTGGTAATGACAAGATCCTGAGGACAAAGCAGAATGATCTTCAGCGATGAATGAAAGAAAATAAATAGAGCAAAGAAAAAAAAGAAACTTACCTTTAAAGTGGGGTCTATATCCTCAAAATGAGACAAAAGGGGAGAAAGTTCCGTAGTTGAAGCAACAAATGGAGGGGTTATGTCGACCTTAGTGTCGAGCCCGGCAAACTCCTCTTGCAATTCCTCCTCAGAAGATAGCATCAGCAGCTTAGGAGGCTGAAAAGGCGGAAGGCCTTTTGCAAATATGGGCAAGGCTTCTGATTTTAGGATTTCCTCCTCACTGTCGCTGAAAGTCACTTCCTCCTCATTATCGGGGACGGTCTCAGAGCTGCTCGAGGATACCTCCACACTAGCTATATGCTGCGGGGTCACCTCTAGAGCATGCCGGGATGCAGACTGGGTGATTATGCGTCTGGCCGGAATAGGGCTCCGTTTTTTTTGAGTCCTTTCACTTTCCTGTGGCTGAGGTGACTCTCCCGCTGCTATCATGGCCTCAGTCGGCTCCCTGACTGTCACCTCAACAAAAGGGGAACTCTGAGGGATATAATGGAAAAGAATAACAACAAAAGTATAAAGAGAAAAGATGAGAAAGCACATTTACCCTCCTCCTCGCCAGCCGGGGTAGGAGAAGGCAGCCTCGTGTCCCTTTCCGCAGGCACTGCAACCTGCTCCGGGGCTGTATCAGATAAAGAGAAGCTCAGTCTCGAAGGACGCCTTAAAAGTTCAGTCAAGAAAACAATGAAGATCACATCTGCAAGATATTTACCACCACTCTCGGCAGGTTCCTGAGCAGCCTCCCTCTGAGACCTGAACTCGTCAAAAGAGGGGATGTCTGGAAGAGGGGTCCCGGCATTCGTCGCAACTGGAGCTGACTGCTGGACCCGAACAACCTTGGCCCTCTTGGCCTTGACAACTGCAGCTTTCACCACAGAAGGCTTCCTCTTCTTGCCCGGGGGCAAGGGAGTGGTCGTGGGTGCCGCTGCAGGAATTTCAAAGTAAGCAGGCTTCTCAACTTGAGCAATAATCTTCCTGTAAAGTCCCTGCCGTTTTATGTCCGGTCTATCTGTGCAAAACACAAGAAAGGCAGTCAGAGTCGACAGATGCAGAACATAACAATAAAAGAAAGACGCCATGAGCGCACAGGAAGGGTCATACCTGCTGGGCCGTCATAGAAGGTGGAAAGCGGCCAATACAGATAAGCCACCTCCTTCGAGCGGGAAGCAGCCTCCTTCACGAGCCAGCATACGTCACCAATGGTCTGGCACTTCTCCGTCAAGGCAGCCAAATCTTTATGTCCGTGGAAGTCGAGGCAATGAAACAGGCCGAGATAATCCATGCACCAGCCGTCGACATAATGAAAAGAAATAAAAAGCCGCTTATTCAGAATGCCAGCTATCGGGTTCTCTACTGACAGCCCGTGAACATTCAGCAGTACAAAAAGCCAAGAAGTGTGCTGATAATATGTCTTGGTGCGGTCTTCCCTCCGCACAAACGTCCTATAAGGGTGAAATCTGTCCACCGGGCCCCTCCAGGGGGCTGCTGTCGGGAGAGGCTCCTCCGGGGGAAATGGATACTGCACCTCCACATGAATACTCCCTATGTGGCCCAACTGCCTCAGGTTCTTTGTAAAAGCATCTTCATTGATCTCAGAAAAGACGGGAGTGGGTATTTCAGAACCTTCCTCTTTTAAGGATCGATGCCTGGCAATATATGTTTCTGCCTCCTTCGGATGCTGTGAATAGAGCCTTTTCAGATGAACCTCATCAATTTCAAACACAGGCCCTGATTGCCGCTTTAAGAAAGAGCGCTCGGCCACGTCCCAAAAGGCGCCTCTGCCGTCTTTATAGAAATTGGTACGGGTATTCCACCACTTAATATATTCTGATGTGACACGGGGAATATGATTAGAGACGGTCGGGACCCTGAAAGTTACGCCCTCTCGGTGATGAAAGAAATCCCACCATATCCGACCGTCACTGGCAATGGAGGACCCATGCTTGGCACGGCTGTCCAAAGGAAACTGAGCAACTGATGGCGGAATATGCTGATCGTAGCCAAAGTTTCTGCTAAAACGGAATGGGTAATAGGGCTCCAAAATGAGCAAGCCTCCCTTCCTGAAGACCAATACACTGGGTCGGATAGCCATAGCCCACCTTACCAGTTCTGGTTCTAATATGGGCCGGGTGGCATTGGCCCCCGAAACAGGATGAACATAAACTTCTACCTCCTCCATTCTGCATTCCCTCTGAGGGTCTACTAAAGGAGCCGAACCTGCTGCCAAGCTCCAGAAATGAATGCTGCCAGGAGCATCTACAGGCACTTTTGTCAACCTGCCCCTTATCTTAAACAGCTGCTCTGAGAAAAGACCGGGTTCGGCGCTAGCAAACTCAATCATCCGAGGGAGCAGTGTGTCTGACTGCAAAGTTCTCGGGGCCAGCTCGGGGAAAATGCTGCAAACCCAAGCATTGAAGAAATGAAATGGACCTACAGTCCGTAAGGAACGGGGAACCCGATGTCTATGCAAATCTCCCAACGATTTGTAAACTAACACAAAGCCGCCGGGCACAGAGACAGTCTCATCCCCCAGGCCATCTGACAGGCCGGATATATAGCCTCGGTCTGATAGTCGTCTCGTCCCCTTGGGGGAGAGCGAAAGTGCACAGCCAGAAGGTCAGATAAGCTGCACAATGAGTAATGGGGTCAACCCCTGCTGGGTTCGGGCCATCTACACCTGCTCGGCGCAGTGAAGCCGGCAATGCTGATTTGTAACGAGGGGCCCTGATCTGCTTACCGGGAGTCGGTCCCACGGAAGGGAAGTCTGTATACTTCAAGGGACCCCCGAAGAAGTACTGTATCCACTGTCCTACACGGACTCTCAATCTGCTGCTCTTTTCCCGGGGTTGATATCCTTTGGAAGATCCCCTGCTGTAGGCCAGACAGATGGTGCGATAAGCCTTCATCAAGTACCGGTATGCGTAGCCAAAAGAATATCTGCCCTCTCCATCAGAGGCGTCCTTTACAGAGTCGTCTAGACAGACCTCCTCGTATGGCTCCCCATCTATAGGCAGGCCTGAAAGCTGCGCAAGACTCCAAAGATCGAGAGAAGTCTCGCCTTCTGCTGTATAGAACGTATTAAACTGTGGGCAGAACACTTCAAGCATGCCGCAACATAATCCCCGAGAGATGGGATAGCGGAACCTGGAGGCAAATACACTATGATATACCCCAGCTCTAATCAGTAAAGGGGCGTATTCCTTCAAGACAAATTCTGTAAACTCCACTGCTCCTACCCTGAAGAGATGGGCGTCTGTCACTTTAGCATCTCCAAACCAGCCGGCAGCTAGCTGATATTTAAATTGAACGGCCAGACAGTTCAGAATAAATGGCTCGTCCCTGTAACCCCACTTCACAGGAGCTAGAAAAAGTCCAAAGTTGGGCTTCTCCCGATGGACGCGACCGGCTGCATGGTCCCACCTTGCCGGGGTAAACTCTGGAGCCCGGGTCAGCATCTTCTTTTCCGGCTCTAATTCAGAAATGCCCAGCACGGCATTCCAGTCCCTCTGCTCACCCGGGAGATATATAGCTCGGGCGCGATAAACAGAACCCTTCATGCTGTCTCTGTCAGCAAGTATTGCCGCTTCCACAGACCGAGCAAGCAGGAAATCCCTCATTCCGCCTATGGTGAAGGTCCGGATAAATGGCAGCAGATGACGATCCTTCGGCAGGTCCGGACGGTAGTCAGCAGCCCTTCTGAAATCAATACCTTCTGTGGAAGAATAGACTCCGGAAGACGGCACTGTGTCAGTCTCGGAATCAGAGGACTCGTCGACAGTGGCGATCTGGTTATAGCCAAAGCTCAGACTATTCACATTCAGCCAGTTGACTGAAGCCCGAGATATGTCCGGCTGAGCCGATGAACTCGCTCCCACAGTCATGGAAGCCGCAGCAGAAGAGTCGGAAGCCATGTCAGTGACTGCAATCAAGAAAAGATGAAAATAAGCATCGGAAAGATGAATGAGCATGTGATGATTAAATAAATAATTCCATTTAAATTTCGACAGCATCTCCTCTTGTCCGGGGTCTGCCCAAGAAAAATAGGGACTCACCCACCAAGAGGGAGTGATCCCGAACATAAAATGGGACTCAATCCCGTATCATGAACCTACCCGAGAATGAATGGGTCAAAAGGGGGGGGATGCGACGAGGCTCTCGGCGGGGGGGGAGCTCACCACTGCCGCCGAGATGAAGAGAGAGAAGGGAGAGGTAAGAAATGAGGTAAAAACCCTCTCGGGGGGGTTAAAAAGAAGAAGAAAGAGGGACTTCTCGGCGCGAAGAAAAGCGCGCCGAGAACCCCCCGTCGGTCGGAAGAAAAGGGGGCGTGCCGAGACGCCCGCGCTGAGAAGCCCGCCGAAGACGCTCGCGCCGAGAAGGCCGCGCCGAGATGCCCGCACCGATAACAGGCCACGCCGAGAAGCACTCGCGCCGAGAAGGGTCCTACCTCGCGCCGAAAAGCCCAAGGCAGGGCCAAGAAGGCTCCAAAGTGCTGACAATAAAATCAGAAGATATGGAGATGAAAAACATGAAAATGAAAGATACATGTGCATAATATTGCTACAGCAACATGATTAAGCCAAAGAACAATGTCAAAGAGAAATGGAGGAAGATACCCTCGAATGATGAAAGGCACCTGCAGACCCCGTGCCGCTTATTCTGCGCTTACGCCGCCCGCAGGTGGGGGGCATTTGTTGACACCTTGAAAATGAGCAAGGGCAGAAACAGAATTGAAAGGAAGATCAGACCAATAGTGAAAGATCAATGACGAAGTTCATCAACCATCTACCCGGCTGAAGCCTTTTCCCGGGCCAAGCTGATGTCTGATGCCAATGTCAGTCAGACGACGGCACTGATGAAATAGCAGTCACCTGGCTGAAGTCTTTTCAGGCTAAAGCTGATGTCCGGTCTTGTCACCGTTCAGGTGACGATACCGATGAGATGATGTCCGACTTTGTCGTCAGTCAGATGGCAATGCCGATGAAACCCCAGTCTACCGACTGATGAAAATCTATGAATGATCTCAATAGAAGCTGTGTCACCAGTGGAGGGCCTTCTCGGGTTCTGATACATTTGAAGGACCAATAAAGGCCGAAGTCTATGTGAGGTCTTAAAAGCCCTAAATGGGCCTATAAAAGTGGCGCCGGGATCCCCTTGTCGAAGCCCAGAAGCGGCGCCGAGAAGCTTGAGTCTCACGCGCCGGGAGCTCTGCCTACAATTGAGGCGCGCCGGGACGAGCCTGCCGGGAGGACACCAACGAGGGATATAAAATCCCCTCATTCGAAGAAAGAGAGGACATCTCTTGAGGCAACAGAGAGTTAGAGCAGATAGAAAAAAAGGGGCAACAGAGAGCCTGAACAGATAGCCACAAACAAAAACAAGGAGAGGAGAGTGGAGCCTGCAATCTGATCCGAGATAGGAAGAGGCGGAAGGAAAAAAGAAGAAAGGAGTCTCGAAGCCTGATCGAAGGTGGGCAACGGGGAGGGAGAGGAGTCAATGCTCCGCCCTCCCCTCCCCATTTTCTATAGTTTACTCTTCTAATTTTCGATTGCTTCTGCCTCTTCCCCCTTTTGATGTATGCTGTGATATCACAGCCGATTTTACTCTGCTAGGGCAAGGCATAGTCTGCCTATACCTTCTTTTATGTATCGCCCCTGTTGTGCGAGTGTAATCGTGATGTTCGAATGAATGAAAACTACAGGCTCCAGTTGAGGCCTGCTGTCTATTTCTCCAAAACCCTATTGCTATCTCCCCATGTTTTCTGTTTCTTCTTAAGACTCAATAGCATGCTATCCCCCCCCCAGTTCGATCGATCGCCTGTTTATTCGCCTGTTTCTCGAATGCTCCTCATGCTTGCTTCCGAGCCAGGGACAGACTATCCCTTGGCCTCTGAAGCAAAGCATAGATACATAGCAACCGTCGCTCGGTTTTAGATGTTGCATTCATGCTCATCGGCTTTGCCGAAGTCATCCCCGGGGCCAGAGACAATCATCTCTTGCCCCCCAGATGATGAAGAGTATACCAAAATCATCCTCACGGATCATCAGGAACGCTGGTGATAGAGATACCCTAAACCGTGTTTCCCCCAAATCACTCTCCGCCTCCGGCCTTCCCTTTGAAATCCAAGCCAAAGTCAGTTGTAGTCTGATGAATTGAGCTCTTTGATTTCCCAAGGCCCGTCTATCTTGGCCCGAATCACCAGGAAAATCCCTGAATCCTCAACAGACCCAAGAACAGGGTATCGTAAAGCTCTGTTTCTCATCCCGGTGCCCTCACACCTCTCGGCCCCGCATACAGTAAATCAGATGAACAGCTCTCGGCGCTATCCTTCAGGCGCCGAGAACTGTCCTGGCCTTCTGACCTCCGCGCCGGGAACCCCTGGCCTCTTCCCCTCCGCGCCGGGAACCCCTGGTTGCTTTGCCATCGCGCCGGGAAGTCTATTCCCTGGCCTCTTCCCCGCCGCGCCGAGAATCACCCCTGGCCGCTTTGCCATCGCGCCGGGAAGCTGGACTTCTCCCCTGCGCGTCGGGAACCCCCCCTTGAGCGATTCCTCTTCACGCCGACAACCCCCTTTGGCCATTTGGCCCTTGCGTCGAGAGCCTACTTCCTAGCCTCTTCCCCGTCGCGCCGGGAACCCTCCATATTGAACCCGCCGAGAACCCTCACCCTCTGGCATCCTTCTGGCGCCGAGAGCCCTAATTACTTGGCCTCCTTGCCTGCCGGGAGCCTAACACCTTCACCCTTCTGCCCTGGCGCCGTAAGACCCCTTTGCTTTCCTGCTTGTCTGCGCCGAGAACTCCACTAACGCCAGCTTCCCGGCGCCCCAAATAGTGCCTTGCAAAGAACTCTTCTCGGCGCGGTGGTCTTCACGCCGGGAACTCATATACCCATTCAAATCCATGCCGAGAGGCTGCCCTGCCACCCAATGAGCCTCCGACTCCTCTATCAAACCCACCTAGGGATGTCCATGAGTCACCAGAACTGTCCCGAGGATAAAATTAAAGGGAGTCAGACTCCCTTATGTCTCACTGATCCGTACCGGGTTTATGAGCAACCCCTTTAGCTAAGGTGAGCTCTGCCACGGCACGAGTGTCACCGGCTTCTATAAGGGAAGAGTCAAACATTGCCCCAGGGCATACATGTACAGTGTGGGGGGTTTGCTCCCCCCTTTTCTCGGCTTTCATCCCGGCACTCCGTGGGTGATAGCCTATTCTCCCCTGGGCATAATCCAGATTATGGGGAGATGCTGTCGAAATGTCGATAGATGTTTTAACCCCGATAAGTCCCGGGAAGTGCCCATCATACACCTCCCGTCTGGCTCGATTTTTCGGGGAATATGAATACTGCGAGGCCTTTGGCTGGATGAGGAACATGAAAGGGGATATGTCCCCGATGACTGTCCAGGCTCCGCCCCGCCGCTGCGTGGACGGTGTCCTATCTCCACCCGGCACGACCTA
The DNA here is from genome assembly GCA_022559845.1 of Amorphophallus konjac. NCBI lineage: Eukaryota > Viridiplantae > Streptophyta > Magnoliopsida > Alismatales > Araceae > Amorphophallus > Amorphophallus konjac. The sequence continues at coordinate 108,495,672 of CM040129.1, read as the reverse complement.
CACAAGGGGGGGTCATGCTGATTTAATAAACTATCGTTCGCTCAATTACCTTCTCAGAATAATAATATCTTCAATATCACGCACTGTTATTTTTTTTCTTTTATTATCGCCCCGAGTGGCCTCCTATTTTGGCGTTTAATCAACGGTTGTCCTTCTTAGGAAGGGCGTAATTAACGTCATAGCCTTTATGGTATGGCGGACTTTTGGTCCCGACTCGGACTTCACAATCGACTGACCAAGTCAAGTCGAGCGCACAATGAAATCGTCACACATGTGACTGGCACGCCTTACAAACTAAATAAAATAAATAAATAAAAATAATAATAACTAAGGATAATAATAAAAATCCCGCGTCCACAGTTCCAAACATTGTCACTTAATTCCTTGTGCAGGAGTGTCTTGTAGCCGTGCACAACCGTTGGTATCTTGACAGTGGCTGCTCAAGACAAATGACTGGAGATAAAATCAAATTCTGTCTCCTGGTTGAAAAGGAAGCTGGACATGTCACATTTGGAGGAAACAACAAAGAAAAAATCATTGGTTCAGGTAAAGTTGGTAAGAACGCCTCCAACTCAATTGATAATATATTACTTGTTGATGGTCTGGAGTACAATTTGCTTAGCATTAGCCAACTATGTGATAAAGATCATACTGTTGTTTTTTACTGAAATGAATGTTGGATCTTGTAACCTAATTTTAAAGAAACCAAGTTTTCTGGTAAAGGAGTCAATAACGTGTACATGATTGACTTAGATGACCCTGCTCACATAAATCTTTGTATTGCTGCATCCAAATCTGAATTGGTCTGTTTGTGGCATCGCAGACTAGGGCATGTAAGTTACAACACTCTTCATAAATTGGTGAAGCATTCAATTGTCAAAGGTCTGCCTGAAATTAAATTGAAACTGAACACTAAGATTTGTGATGCATGTGCTCAAGGAAAACATACTATAAAGTCATTCAAAAGTAGAACTGAAAACTCATCATCTAAACCACTTGAACTAATCCATATGGACTTGTTTGGTCCAACCAAAATAGCTAGCTTAAGTGGTAAAAGATATGGTTATGTCTTGGTGGATGATTTTACTAGATTCACTTGGGTATTCTATCTTGCACATAAAAATAATGCCTTTGATGAGTTTCAGGCACTGTATATGCAAGTGAAGATATATGATAAGTTTAAAATTTCCAACATTATTTCAGATCATGGTGGTGAATTCGACAATGCTGATTTTGAAAATTTGTGTAGGACTGAAGGAATCATTCACAAGTTTTCATCACCATGGACTCCTGAGCAAGATGGGGTAATTGAGAGGAAGAACAGAACTCTCATAAAAATGGCACGCACAATGCTTGTTGAAAGGCATCTACCAAGGAGATTTTGGGCTGAAGTGATAAACACAGCATGCTGTATCATCAACCGCTCAATGGTAAGACCCCTCACCAAAATGACTCCATATGAGCTGCTGAAAGGTAAAAAGCCATCTCTCTTTTACATGAAGGTGTTCGGGTCAAAGTGCTTTGTTCATAACAATGACAAAAGAGTTCTGGACAAGTTTGAGCCCAAGAGTGAAGAAGGGATATTCCTTGGGTACTCTGACAAGTCTAGAGCTTATAGAGTCTATAATGTTAGGACCCTTTGTGTAGAAGAATCCCCTCACATCACTTTTGATGAGATTGATCATAACAACTCTTGCAGGGAAGATGATGATGGGGAATTCCTGAACGTAAGAGGAAAAGAGGAACTTCCACAAGAAGAGACATAGGCAAATGAGGACCAAGGAGAACCAAATAATGCTCCGGTCACCGAGGCAGATGAAGGTAATGCTCAACCTAATCTAAGAGTGTTGAAAGATCATCCGTTGGAAAACATCTTAGGTAATCTGCATGACCGAACCAAAACTAGGTCTCATTTCAAAATTATGGATGAAATTCAACAACTTGCTCTTGTGTCTCAAATTGAACCCAAAAATGTTATAGAGGCCCTAAAAGATGAAAAATGGATCAATTCCATGCATGATGAATTAAATCAGTTTGAAAGAAATAAAGTATGGCATCTTGTTCCAAGGCCTAAAGAAAAATCAGTCATAGGAACTAAATGGGTGTTCAGAAATAAGCTAAGTGAAGATGGAAAGATAGTAAGAAACAAATCCAGATTGGTGGCTCAGGGGTATAATCAAGAATTTGGCATAGATTATGAAGAATCTTTTGCTCATGTTGCTAGACTTGAGACCATTAGAATTTTGCTAGCTTTTGCATGTTCTCATAAAATCAAACTGTAGTAAATGGATGTTAAGAGTGCTTTCCTAAATGATTTTATTATATAAGAAGTTTATGTAGAGCAACCCCCTGGTTTTGAATGCACATATTTCAAAGATCATGTTTATAAGTTGGACAGGGCTTTGTATGGCTTGAAGCAGGCACCTAGAGCTTGGTATGACAGACTAAGCTCATATCTCACCGAACAAGGGTATTCAAGAGGTAATGTAGATCAGACACTATTCACCAAGAAACAAGGTAAAGATATCTTAATAGTTCAGATGTATGTAGATGACATAGTGTTTGGGTCCACTAAACCTCAAATGTGTGAGGAGTTTGCTAAACTCATGACCAATGAATTTGAAATGAGTCTAATGGGTGAGCTTCAATTCTTTCTTGGCCCGCAGATTAGTCAAAGCAATGAAGGCTGCTTTATCAATCAAGCCAAGTATGTGAAGGAGTTGCTGAAAAAGTTCGATCTCACCGACTGTAAGCCTTTAGGAACTCCAATGGGGACTGCCACTTCACTTGATGCAGATGAACAAGGTATTCTTCTAGATGCAAAGAGATACAGAGGTAAGATTGGATCATTGCTCTATCTAACTGTATCTAGACCAGACATTCAATTTAGTGTTTGCCTTTGTGCTAGATTTCAGTCTAGTCCTAGAGAGTCCCACTTGACTGCTGTCAAGCGTATCTTTAGATACCTTGCTGGCACTCAAGAATTGGGAATATGATATCCCGCATCTTGTGAACTTTCACTTATTTCATATTCAGATGCAGATTATGCAGGATGCAAACTGGACCGCAAGAGCACTAGTGGCTATTGCCAATTTCTCTGTGGGTGTTTGGTTTCTTGGGCTTCCAAGAAACAGCACTCGGTTGCACTCTCTACTGCAGAAGCCGAATATGTTACTGCAGGGAGTTGTGGCACCCAAGTACTGTGGATCAAACACCAACTCCAAGACTATCTAATAGATCTTGGCCGTGTACCCATTCTATGTGATAGCACAAGTGCTATAAATCTTGCAAAAAATCCAGTCATGCACTCTAGGACTAAATACATTGAAATTAGGTATCACTTTATAAGGGATGAAGTTCTCAAAAATCACTTTGAGCTCCATTTTGTAGACTCAGAAAATCAGATTGCAGACATCTTCACAAAACCCTTAAGTAATGACAGGTTCACAACTCTAAGGAGAGAGCTTGATCTATGCAGACCTCAGTCCACTCAGGTTTGAGCTATCAATTCCTCCTTAATGATCTGCGTACTTGTCTTTACAATGATTGAAACAAGCATATCTGAATTGATTTAGATCTGGTCCATTTGGTGTATGAACCTTGCTTGGAATGATGGTCACATTCAGGGGGAGCTTTCTTGTACTTATGAATGTCTTTAATTGAACATCATCTTGTGACTGCATGGTATATCAAATGTTGAGAAGTGAAATGACAGGTTACGCCTGTCAGGAAACTCTCCTTATGCTTGAGGATAGGCCTCCGCCAAGTACCATGAGTCAGAATTGCACATTGCTATCTGCATAGTTGATCTCTAGTGCATAAGCATGTTTAAAGCTTCAGCATCCAATCTAGCATTTCTCAGTGGCAGCAAAAGGTAAAACCCTTCTTGAATGGTAGTCTGAAAGAAAAAATTTAGAGGCATTGGCAGTAAAAGATGGCAAGTGTCTGTCAGAAATGAAGAATCATAGACGCTAGCAGAGAATAGTTTGATATACTGATATGTGTCGAGACATGCTGAACAATGCCTGTTGAACAGGTCGACACCTTATTGATATGTGTCGAGACATACAGCTTAGAAACTGGTGTTCAGATCGACACCTTCAAGTCATCTGTTGAGACTGTCTCACTGTCGCTTTGGTTTTAAAGAACAAATGGAGAGTTTCCTTGACTCCCTCTTTCCACTGCTTCTTTCATTTCCACCTCAAATCTCTTGCCTCTGAACCTTCACTTTTCACCGAGTATCAAGTGAGGGGGAGTTGAGAAAATTTTCATTCATCTATACAACCCTGGGTGAGTCTTGCTGTATTACTCCTGTTAAAGAAATGGTTTCTTGATTATAATTCTCATTTTCGTGAATCAATTGCATTGAGCTTTACCAATCTTGCATTCATAATAGGATTGAAATATTTCTTAAGTCCTTGAAAATAACCCTTGCCCCTGGGTCTGAAACTTCACTGCAACTTGGCTCCTTGGCGTTTGAAATGATTGGCATGTATTGTCTTTAAACATGTTCCCATCTTGAAGTCTATAAGAGAACATGCCTCTAAATACCATGCTACTATAATTTCAGAGCAATTACTTCTCTTCAAAGAAATTAGTTCCTTCATCAATGAAATGAAAGGTTAATCTAGTCATGATGAGGAAAGTCACCTCTGTTCAAAAGAATTCTGAAAGATAAGCTACACTAAGTAACCAGGGACTCTGGCATCTAAACAACGTGTTTCCTTGTGTTAAAAAGTGAATGCTTTATCTGACTGTTTTATTAATTTAAAAAAATGGTTTGGCGTTGACTCTACAACTTGCTTCAAAACAAAAATGGGTATTGTTTATCTTCAATACTTGCTTATCTTCTTTTCCAATTATGCCAAATGAAAGCGATGAGTAAGTCAAATGGGCTTGGTTCTATTCTCTTACTTTCTCAAATGTTTAAGTCATATTATTTGTTGCAAAAATAGTTTGCTCAAACTTTTATTACTCAAAAATGAGCTTATAAGCCTTAAACCATCTGAACTTAACATAGGGGCATATACACCATTTCTAACTTCAGGGTTGTCCTTTTCAAAAGTAACAATCTCAACTTTCCCCATTTAACTCGACGGTGAAAACCAAACTCTCACTCGTTCTTCATTTTCAAACCCTACTTCTCTCTCTCACACCCACGCTCTTGCGATCCTGCACACTCTCACAGTGGAGGTCGACGCCCTCGCCCCCTTCTCCGTTCTCTTGTGCATGATAGCCCTAACTAGCCTTCGTACTCCTCTCCTTCCTTTCCGTCCACTCTCCATGGCTCCTCCAGCCACCCGCGATAGGAAGAAAGAGGCAGCTTCATCTAAGAAGGCCGCTGCCTCAAAAGCCCCATCTGAAGGGTGATCGAAGCTCATTGAGGACCGCCCAACTGCAGAACCAGCCAGGAAGAGGGCTGCTGAAGCCCAGGGGTCCAACACTGACAAGGGTTCGCCGCCGCAACCTCCGGCCAAGCGGCCACGACTGTCAGCCAAAGAAAAAGGGAAGGCCAAAGCTCAGTCAATTCCTCAGAAGCCCTGCACTGCTGCTTCTCCCAGGGAAGAAGAAAGCGATCCCTCATGGATACTCTTCCCTAGGTATGTAGATTTTAGTGACCAAGAGATGCTTATGTATTTTCCTGAGCTACTGCTGTTGTTTGAGTTCCAAGGTTGGAGACAGTTTATGTCTGAGCACATGGTATACTACCCATTTCTGGTTCAGCAGTTCTACAAGAACTTGTTTTTTGATGAGAAAAAGAAAGTCCTTCGGACTGTAGTCAAGCTCACAACTAAGCTTCTTCACAAAGCTTTACACATACCCCGGGATGGAAAAATAGAATTTGAGGTTGAGATCGATATGTCTGCAGCTTACACCCTCCTGACTGGCAAGCCTAGAAATCCTCAGGATGACACCCAACTTTTGGCCAGCACCAGCACCAGCACCAGCACCATGCCTCCACCACAGCAGCCTCCTCCTTCACCCCCTCCTTGTTGATGACAAAGGGGGAGAAGTACTGAAGTCAAGCAGCATCAAGCATCTGGCATATAGTTAGCTTTTTCATCCAGCTTTTTGCATGTAGATTTGCAGTGTAACTGCTTGAACACACATCCTTGCTTGATCTGTACAAAACTATGGTTGATTAATGAATCAAGCCTTTTGTTGCCGTTGAAAATGCTCTTTGTTGAAAAATGCTAACATTCAGTGGTTGTGTGAATGAATGAACTTTGCTTGGTTGATGGCTCTTCAAACCATTTTGATTGTTTTGCTATATGAATCCTTGGACATAATGATTCATGGTTGTCATCATCAAAAACGGGGAGAATGTTGTGTTCCCTGGTTTTGATGATAACAAATCACAAATCATTAGTAGATGTTTGAGAAATATCTAACTTAATTTGGTTTAATAAATTGATTAAACAAGTGCAGAAGAATCTCACTAAGTGTTGTCTCGACACGGCCTAATCATGTCTCGACACATCCAGAAGAGATTATGTTGAAATTCTAACATTTGAGCTCCGGCATACCAAAATGTGTCAACACATCCAACTCATGTCTAGACACATCCATAAGAATTCAAGCTGAAGCGTTCTAACTAAGTATCTGGATTCATCGATGTCTCGACACACTGAGTGAAAAGTGTCGACACATTCGTGTGATAATCTCTGCACAAGGCGCTCATGTCTCGACACCTTCTTACAACAACTTTGCACATGGGTCATATGTCTCGACACCGTTTGGTGTTGTCTCGACTCATCAGCCATGGTTCTTCATGGTTCTTCAAGATTTCAAAGGGATGTCTCGACACACTGGGGGTAAAGTGTCGACACATCATCGTTCAACCAGAACATGCTTGAAACTGGCAGAAGCTGTCTACAAGGTTTTTCAAAGGGATGTCTCGACACACTGACAGAAAAGTGTCGACACATCCATGATCAACCAGAACGATTCTCCAAGATATTCAAAGGAATGTCTCGACACACTGCCTGGAAAGTGTCGACACACTGTGTTCATCCAGAATGGATCTGAATCCGACAGAAGCTGATTTCAAGATCTGGAACTTAATCCAGAGCATTCGTTTGCTCTGGAAAAAGCCATCAGATTGCGTCGGTGTCAGAAGACTGTGATTTGGCAGAGATATTTTCTGAAGAAAATCGTACCTTTGCTGATATGGTCTCCTACCTACCCACATTCCTGCAGACTTGACAAGAAGGGAGTCAACTGTGCAAGTGGCAGCAGATCAAATAATGTGGATGTGACATTCTGGGTGTTGCTTGAAAAGTGGACAACGTTGGTGTCGCCCTAGGACACCAATATATATAAGGAGCATGAGCTCCAGTTTAAAAGGGAACAAGAGCAGCAGGTGAGCTGAGAAGTGTTAGTGTTGGTGTGCTACAGGCCAATTTCGGGTCAGGTAGGCCCAATAGTTGTACGATCTTGTTCATTATTAATAAAGTAGTATTTGAGCATAAATATGCGATTGTGTTACTTTACGTTGTCCCTAGGATATGTGGTTGTAAAGTCAACTCGAGATGGGATCTCGATTATGAGACTGACTTTACATGAACACATACCTTAAATTGTTCCTGGTTGGAGGGTAATCACTCGGGGACTTTGATTACCTATTAAACCAGTACATATGATGTGTCAGTGACCAGTCTCATGGTCATTGGTGCGGGGGCACCAACACATATGTGTAGCTGTATGTCCTTGGAGGATGTACACTGAACTGATCCACTATTGGATCTTCAGATGGAAGATTATACCTAATGTCAACTGAAGATCCAATTGTCTCAGTAGCATCGTTGGTCCTTTGACCTGAGGCATTGATCGGATCTTACACGAGGATTGGAATGGTTTAATCACTTGGCTAAGTGACTTTAACCATAAGTCATGAGTTGCTGAGTCGTTGACCACTCCAGGATACGTGTGAAGATCATCAATGGTCAAGAAGGGATCGCTCACTGTCGGGTATATATCAGATAGTTAATGGGTCATGACATTGACGCTCCGTTAAATCCCTGGCCAGGGTCGTGTGAGTTCGTTTAGAACGAACGTCATACACTTTAAGGAGGTCATAGTCAAATGGCACGATCATGGGGTTTGACAGGAACCGTACCCTCGATCGTACCAGACTCATAGAAGGAGCAAGGGATTATATCGATACGGTAACTGTGGACTTACAGGTACCAGACATGCTGGTTTAAACCTGACGTCCTCTAGGATCACGCGGATTTGCTTGACCCAACGTGATCGAAGGTTCGGAATAAATTAAACTATTCTTCGGCTCTGGTAGAAGCGAAGAATACGTTTAATTTACTTCTAATTGGGAATTAGAAGTTAATAGGGCCTTAAACTAGAGTGACTAAGGGCCTAGAGGATCACACACAATGGATTCTTGGGTGACGGAATATTATTGTACAAGTGTATGTATTAATTCCCTTTAATTCCTTTTGGAAAGGAGTGTAAATGGGGCTTAATACATATGTATAATAATGGAAAGGTCATATATACAATTTTGGTCCTTTGGAGGTCTTTAGAAAAGGGCCAAAACTCTATATATATGGCAACCTACGAGAGCTCTTCGAACTCTCCTTTTGGCTAATCAAGCATTAAGCTAAAGGAGGAGGATTAGCTCCTCCCCCTTTCCTCCCTCTTGCTCTCTTTCTACAGAAGGTGAAAAAGGGCCGGGGAAGGTCGAGCCGGGGGGTACCGTCGCTGGGCAAGGGTCCGTGTGGATCTGCTCTAGAGGCCGTGCAGCTATGCGGCTCGATATTCGATATCAGGCATCGCGGACAGCGTCGTTCCGCGCAAGGTGAAACACGTAACCCGTAATTAGGGTCTTAGAAACACCGATTAGAGCACATATTAAGCTTTCATAGCACCGGGATCGGGCAAATAATTTTTGTTATCCGCTGCGTCGCCCGTAGGTGCTGTACGAAACCTTACAAGACGAGTGCTGAGGAGAAAACGAAGAAAAAGGAAGCTTGCTGTCCAAGCTACTCTTCGTCCTGATGCTACTGGCGTGAGTGAAACTAGAAGAAGACATTTTCTCTTCCTCATGACGAAAAGAAATATTCGGTGGCTGCTATGAAGATTCAACGAGAAGAAGAAAGCCAAGGCTCTCTCAAGCTCATTCCCAGACAGGAGACTTCTTTGTCATAGCGTTTTCACTACAATACTATGTCTGGCCATTTCATCTTTAGTTTGCTTTTCTTCTAAACAAACTTCATATCATTAGATCCCTACCTGCGTGTAGGAAGACAGAAGGTGTGGTCGCCTGTCTGTGTGGTCTGGGTTGTGATCCCACAAGCTGTGTGACAGCGGAGTGTGAAAGTGTATCTCTCAGTTAGAAGCTGTGAATCAGCTGTTGTGCGTTGGCACTAGTGAAGCCTCACTGTGTTGTGTGAGGGGTGGACGTAGGTCTCTAGATTGATACTGAACCACCTTAAAGATCTTGTCTTGTGGTTTTTCTTCTCTCTTGTTCCAACGGTAGAAGCTTGATAGGACCGCTTCCAGGCATCCTGTATGCATCTAGCTTCTCAGATAATTAACTAATATATGCCTCATTATCTATTGTGTTAGTCTTAGTTCTTATTTCCGCAAAAAAGGGCAAAAAGGGGCTGATCTATTAACCCCTCCCCTCTAGATCTGCCTATCACCACTCAACAGCACCAACTTCAAGTACCATGATGCAAAGATTGCATTGACTTTGGTGCGCATATGAGAAAGTATGCACATACATTATTGCACAAGACAAAACAATGCACCGACTCTATATACCCAAAACTTCACCGACTCAATATGCGTAAAAATAATGCGAGACTTGCACAGACTTAGAAACACCGTACTTCAATCATGCATAGTCATTAGACTCATAAACCTCTTATGCACGGACTTACCAAAGAAGTGTGCATAGACTTTATGTGCACGATGCGAGAGTTGCACCGACTTGATTGCGTGCATCAATGATTATTGCACTGACTTGCTGTGCCTAGATCTCAACATGCACAGACTTAGTCGCGTGCCTCAACGAAGGTTGCACCGACTTAACTAATGCATATACAGACATTGCAATGACTTAGTCGCGTGCTGCAACGAAGGTTGCACCGACTTGATGAATGGATGCACATACCCTATTCAGTTGAAATGTAGCATATGCACGGACTCAATACAGAATGAACTGAGTATGCACAGACCTTACCACCAAAAGTTGACTCAGAGTAAAACCAGAGAGTGCAGTATATGAAGAATGTATAAAAGAAGAATGTATTAAGATAGACTATCATGATTGACTTATAGTGTATGACATCATCAAAACTGTAGGAGTGCTACACTCCCTATAAATATAGTTTTCACTTAAATTTTATGTCTCTTCTTATCTTTTTTTATCTCTCTTACCTTCATGCCATTTGTAACAAGGTGAAAGAGCAATTTTTAGATAGAACCATATTGTATCCACACATTATACATGTTAAGACAGCAGAGGCTGCCAGTTTGGGAAGGATATCCCTATGGACTTCAATACCAGGACCTTTGACATGTAAGGATTGTTCCTTTTTGAATTCCTTTTTCTTTCTTTCATTCTCATTTAAAAAATAAAGTGTCTTTTTAGTGTCATAGGTCTTCCCAATCACCAAGATGAAAATTGTAGTATTTACATTTTGTCATTGAAGTATTATTTGATTTATCAATATGTCTCACAATGAAAGGAGTTTCCAAATGATACTCTGAACAAGTTATTACTAGAAATGATGACAATAAGTCCACAAACATTATCAATACGAAAGCCTTGACGAAAAGTGTAAAGCGTGCATAAAACAACACTATAATTCTTCTCAATGCTACCATGTAAAGCTACTTGGAATTTGAATGTAGATGCAAAACAAAAGGGTCAAACCTTTGAGATTGTATTCATTGTGAATGAAGTAGGAGAACAGCTTTGCTGCTATTTCTTAAAATGGTTACTCCATTCAAATACATGTCATAAGGAAAATGTGCTCTTCAAACACGTGAGATCTTACACCAACCAGCAATTTATTTGGTTGGTACCAGCTTTATGATCAGTTATGATTAACCACTAGAGAACATTCATGTGACAGACATCCAATTGAATATAAGCCCAAGCTAGCATGCCAAATTCTAGAGGAAACATTTGCCCTCTAGGCAACATAAGAACCTCCAATTAATTCTGGACAAGTGGTTATTGGAAACGCATCTCACCTAGCTGTTGAGAATGTCTAATTGAGAAGTTGCATTGAGATCATAATGATAAGAATTACATTCATACACAAGGCATTTTATTTTCAAAAGAACATTAAAAACTTCATTAGTGTAATACGACAAACAATGCTGAAGTATAGAGTTTTGGATCAGAAAAGCAAAATGTAACTCCAGTAAGTACATAATGGCCCTATTGGTTCAACCTTTACACTCAGGAAAAAGGCGCATGGGCAGATGTATCTCTTGACCTAGGACCCTCATCATGCTATTAATTCCTCCATGGCAAAATAACACTGACAGGAAAGGCAAATAAAATGACTCCTCTTGTGGCTTGAAACTTTTATCTTGCAGTCACAAGAGAAAGAGCATGACTTTAAAACTTGTAGTCACAGGGGAAAGCACAAGAGGATTTCAAGTCCTATAATAGATTGCCAGGGAGAAGTGACAGGATGACCACTTTGTTGCTATGCTCATCATTCCAAGAGAACAAAATTTGATGTTGGGTATCTTCACATTGCTAGAGGAAAAAAATGAGAGAATAGTAAGAAATTTTTACTAATCTTTCAAGCTAAAAAATCTGATATCCATTTAAGCATTACAATTTCTCTTCCCTTTAATTATGCATCACCATTCTTGTGGACTTAACAGGCACACTTAGAAATGAGAAGAAAACATTTCAGATAACCAGAAACATAAACTTTCTTGGTCAATTCTAATTCACATTCTCATTTGATTGTGTTAATACAACATAGTCTATTAAGAACCTTTTCATCATCCAAAAATTATATTGACCATGACAACAATGACCAACTTCATTGTCCACTTTCCTGTCCACTTATCTGTACCATGTCCCCTTGACTCCTTTGTAAATGCATGACTGTATGACTATCAATATTAATGGATGATTGACTGTCCATGTTTATGATAGTGTGGACACGAACATCTCCTTTTGCGGCATGTGTGCAACCCCTTCCCTAAGTGCCAGTGTCGGTGACTCTCCCATAGACGGTGGCACCTATATGCACATCAATAACCTTATGAATAATGTGGACATAAAGAGTTGCTCTTCCTTAGAAAAAAGTAAAATTGTATACCTCTCGACCGGGTGGTGGTTCCTCATTCATGACTTGTACTCCCTTCATTGCTCTCAGACTGAGTTGGTCTTCTCCGCCTTCAACGACCCCTTTGTGAACAACCTGGAAGATATATGTATTATATCATGCAATTAACAATATGGATTTTGGCTGGAACTAAGATAAATGAATGACATTACTCGGGCAAAACGAGGAAGCCACATTTGCACCTCCACCCCCACCCGATGCCGCTGGACCTCTCCCACCTCTCCCACCTCTGCCACCCCTTGAAATAAACCTAGGTGGTCTTCATGAGAATTGCCTACAAGTTGAAGTATTACACATGTGTATACAATAACTAAACAAAGTAAAAAAATGAGAATAGGGCGTAGTAGCTTACTGTTGGGTTGTTGTAAAGCTTTGCCCAACACCTGTCACTCCTGATTGGGGTCCTAGGAGGGGTTCCTTACAAGCATTTTTATGGTGAACCCATTGGCCACATCTTTTGCACTTATGAAGCCTCTCCGTAGCCTTCTCCTCTAGGTCTCTAATCGTCTTCTTTCTTGGACATCCTCTGGGTTTGCAACATCTAGGAGGAAGCACATCTGGGCTATCAATTGATTCCCACATCTTTTTATCTATTAAGGGGCAAACTAGGATTTCATAGGCTTTTTTGTAGGCTTAAACTCCATAGCACTTATCAAAAAAATATTTAATATTCAACCCTCTGCGAACATCAACAACTGCTGCGACATGCTGACATAGCAGGCCACTCACTTGCCATTTTCAGTAAGAACAAGCCCTCTCATCTAAACGAACAACAGACATCTCATAGAAAGCTTCAACTTCAGCTCGAAAGTCAGATGAAAATCTAACTTGAAATTTTCCTAGTATCCTTACAATTCCTTTTAGATGTGCCACAGCTCTGGCCAATGTTGACACCCATTTTTAGCCTGCAAGTTGCGTCATTTCTCTTATTCATCATTTTTGATGTCCCCAATTAACCATTATTTTGGAGCCTTCCTTGGATAAATTTCAAGCCCATTTCATTGTTCCTTAGCCTTTGGACTTTGGAGATCATGATTTCTTAGAGCCCTGGGGCTTATTTTATCAACTTCCAGCCTTCCAAGTCGACTTGCGGCCCATTTAGGTCGACTTCCATCAAGCATTTGGCCCCTTTCGCTACACAGTCCTAAACGCGGCCCTTTTTCATCCCCTTCTATTCCTCTATTCATTAGCTGCCTTTTACCAAAGTTGTTCGTTTTTTAAAGCCCTAGATTTTCTTCTTCTACGCCATTAGCCAATTCTCCACTGATTTCAAGTTATTTGCATTTTTATTGACATGCTGTCTTGTTCAACCGTGAACCTAATGTTTTTCTTTGTTCTCTCCCTATTTTCTCTCTCTTTTGCTTGTCTTCTCATCTTTATCCCTTCATAAAAGTTGTTCAATTTTTTGTTATCTACAATTTCTTCTTCTACGCCTTTCACTAGTTCTACACCATTTTCTAGATATTCTCCAATTTTCAAAATTGACTGCATTCTGCCAAAAAAAAAGTTCTTCCATCAGCCTAGCGGTCCTGGGAAGATCGCTAGCTGATGGTGGCGGTCTTCCCAAGATCGCAACCCCCCAAACAGTGCCCATTTTGCCCCGTTTCACCCTCTGAAGCCTTGCGGTCTTCCCTATACCGTTTTGTGGTACCCTAGCGGTCTTCCCATGACCGTTTGGCTCCCTAGCAGTCTTGCGATAGACCGTTTGCCAGACAGAGAGTCCAAAACTTCTTAAACTCTGATTTCTACGCCCGTGGACTCCTTGGAGACCTTGTTTGATCTATTCTCTCCGAGGTAATCCTCTTTGATCAATTCTAATCCCTCTTGGGGGCTTTATCCCACTATTATCTCTATATTTCATCAATCTAGGACTATTTTGAAGAATTATCTCCTAAATCTGAGGGAGAACTTTCTGGATTCCTACAACTCTATTTAAACCTACCCAGTTCGCAGTGTGCAATGGGGGGCTCTTTAAATTCTTGGCTCGGGGCAAAGCCATGCTGCACCGTCTACTCACATCTTCGACCTTGGCCTGAAGAGGGAAGTATTGTCTTCGATTTTCACACTCAAGGGTTGTCTAACTCTCTTTCCACTCTTAGTTATTCTCCTCCCAATTTCACAAATCATCACAAATCTCTATTTTCTACACTCTGTCTACACTTTTCTTCATATTGCATGCACATTTTCTGTAGTTGTGATGCGTGTTTTTCCTCTCTCTTTATCTTATTCTCATCACAATACACACACATATCTTTTCCACCCTCCCACAAGTGTTAAAAACCTTATCCCGGTGCGTTCTCCCTCAATTTTTATCTCTATTTTACCACTACGGGATTGATGCTACTCTTGCATGTTTCTAATGGGTTTTCCTCTTGTGTTTTAGCTTTCTTTTACTAGAGAGCATGAATAGAACGTGAGGCCCTCTTTCTCTATCCGGCTGGAAGGAGAGGCGGTTGAATCCACAAAGTTCCCCCCACCCCGTTCCTTAAGCGCGATCAAGTCTTCATCCTTTTCCAAGGTACACGGCGCCGTTCCTCTCCTTTCTACATCCTTTTGGCATTTCTAATCCTTGGTGACGATCATGATCAGTATTTCTCATCTTTCATCGCCTCTTTATTCATACTTTCATGCTTGTTCATGCTATTATGTTATTTGCATAGTTTGGGGGGGGGCGGGGTAGAGAGATAACAAAACATCTATAACCTCTATTTTTTGGCGATCATGATGGGACGCCTAGTGCCCATCACGTTATTCATGCTCTCTTGCAAGTTTGGTGTGTTATATGCATGTTTAGATAGAGTTTTGTCCATTTTCCTACTGTTCTGGGTGTTTTTGGGTCTGTTAGAGGGTTGCAGTGTTCTCCGGGACTGCTAGACGGGCCTAGCAGTCATCACTGGGCCGCCAGGGCCTTTCTGCTGGCCTTGCAGTCTACCACTAGACCGCAAGGGTGTTTAAAATGGTCATCTGGTAGACCACTTTCTGATTCTGGCAGGTCTGCGCGTAGGCTCACAGGGGCATCTTTCTTGGGCGATTTAGTTGACCTCTCGGGGTCGGATAGCTCTGTTCTTGGGCCCGTTCTATAGCCCTTTGTATTGTCTCTCCATACATATATTATTTGCATTATTTGGGTCACGTTTATATAGTTTAATTCTGTCTTCATTTTTGAGTTTTCTACATAAAGTCTGCAGGCAGGTCTAGGGATAGATTCACAGGTACATCTTTCCATAATGATTTGATTGGGTTCCTGAGATCTAATTACTTGCTTCTTGCTTCCATCTTGTTCCCCTTTGTATTATCTTTATTTTCTTATCTTATTTGCATTATTTGGGTCACGTTTGCATAGTTAAATATTGTCTCCATTTTCATATTTTGTGCATAAAATCTACATGTAGGTCCATGGGCAGACTCACAGGTATGCTTTGCAATCATGGTTTGATTACCTTCCGGGTTCTGTTTGTGCTTGTTTCTGGTCTTGCCTTGTTGTCTTTCGTATTATCTTCATTTTCATATGTTATTTGCACCCATAACATTGAGTTTGCATAATTAAATCTTGCCTTCATTTTTCACTTTTATGCTAGATTTCTACATGCACTCCAGTGCACATAGGGCCATGCATTGCATATCATAGTTGCATTCCTACCTTGGTAAGTGATCCTCTCGCCTCCATATTCCTTGGGGTCGACTAGGTGATCTTATCCTGGACCTCCATAAGTCCCCGTGAGCCGTGGATTCCCACACGGACGTCGGGCCAGTTATACCTTTCCACCCCTTAGGCTTGCATTTTGCATACGTGTGAGGGAGTTAACCTTAGTCAACCCAAAGTTTGGACCTTATTCCCATAGGATTCCCATGTCTTGAGGGAATTATGCTTAATTCAAATCATTAAAAGGTCCATTGAAACTAATAAAAAGTAACGATCATATCAACTTGTTTGATCTTGGTTGAATCCTCTCACATTCATATCGTTTATTGGGATTACCCCGAAGCCCATTTGTGGTGTTGTTAGCTGCATTTTCCCTTCATATAGTCATTTGTGGTCCGTCGTTCCGAGTCGCGTTTGCATTTGCATGAGTCTGTCTATCTCCCGCCTTCTTCCGTCACGTCGCCTCCTCTCCTTATTCTTCGAGCCCTTACTTCCCTAATTGTATTCCCTTGATTTTTCTGTATTAAGTCTCCATTTGCCTTCATGGAGCACTGCCCCAATCCCTTGTATCCTCCTTTTTCATCTTCCTACTCCCGTATGGAATCCTCTTTCCACACGGGCCCATCTCCTCGTGGCCCCTCCGACCCGTCAGTTGAGCAAGCAAACCTCATGGCCCATCTATCATCTCTTGTTTGCCAAATGGACTCGGCCCAGGCCCAAAAACTCATTGTAAATCAACTTAATGAGCCTCCTTCTCATAACGGGCCTCCTTCCTTTAACGGTCCTCCATCCTCTAATGTGCCTTCCTCTTTTAATGGGTCTCTTTCTCTTAATGGGCCTCCTTCTCCTAATGGTCCTCCATTCTCTAATGGGCCTTCTTCTTTTAATGGGTCTCCTTCCCTTAATGGGCATGCTTTCCTTAATCGGCCTCCATCTTCTACCCATGTTGCTACTGGCCCGATTGGTCCTCATGTTCAGGTTCCTTCCAACCCTACGTATCCTTCTCGTCCCGAAATGGGCTTCCCTTATTCTTTTCAGCCTGGAGCCTCTTATCCGGCCATTATCATGTTCCTGGTCCGAATTCACATTCTCTTGCTCAAGTTGGCCCATATTCCTCTCTATCTCTCCCTACCCTGGAGATGATCGCTCAAGCTCAATGCCAACTTGATGAACTAAAACACCGGATCGATCCTAAACATTCTTTGAGTGTCCCATTTGCGTTTCAAAATCTTCGGCTTCTACCCCCTTCTCAAATTCTCGCATATCGCCGTTATAGTGGAGTCGGTGACCCCTATGTGCACTTAAAGGAGTTTCTTTATGAGTCAGCCCAATTTCGACATGACCAGCGCCTGATGGCCTATCTATTTGGTCTTTCATTGGAAGGCTCAACTCGAGATTGGTTCTTTTCCCGGCCACAAGAGTAGATTGTAAATTTTCAAGCTATGCAAGAGAAGTTCATTCAGCAGTTTCAGGACCAGGTTGGGCCCAGGTATTCTATGGTGGATCTGGCCCACGAGAAGACGAAGCCTGATGAGGAGTTCTCTGCCTTTGCTGACCACTGGCATCGCCTTGCCGCACAAGTCCCGGGGCACATTCCGGAGGGAGAGCAGATCAAGATGTTGATATCCAATGCAACGCCGGAATATCAGTTTATCTTAACTTTGAATGATATCACCTCTTGGCAATAACTCTGTAGCCGAGCCCGCTTCGTCTGCCAACAACTCCAAGATTCCCTTGACCCCGAGTCTTCTCCACCTTCGCCATCCATTTACACTTCATCCTCCACCTTCCACGCCCACATACACCGTGCCATCCACATATTCGCCTTCCACCACGTATCTGCCGTCCATGAGTCAACCCTCCGCATATCAACCTTCCATGAGTTAGCCTCCTGCCTCCTCATACCCACATCCGCCTCCACCTCCGGTCGAAGAGACACCACACCACAAGCAAGTGGATGCCATCTATATACCCCCTCATGCCGCTCCATATATGTCTCCACCAAATCCATCCGCCATTAGCCATGCGCCCTTACTTACACAACCTCCTCCATCATCTCATACCCCTCGACATCCGCCTTGCCCAAAGCGGGCTCCTCATCCTCCGTTGCCAGAGTGTTTCACAGATATTTTCAGGGCTTTGATGGCCACTCATGCGTTGCCGCTCTCTCTGGTTGTGCCTTGCCAACCCGCGGTCAGGGATTTGCTCCAATTTTGTGATTATCATCGTCAGCAGGGGCATTTGGTCAAGGATTGCCCCGAGTTCCGGGAGTTTGTTTACGACCTGGGAGATAAGAAAAGGATCGATTGGGCTGCCATTCACAAAGTTGTTCTACATCTTCGCAGCAAACAACAACAAGCAGCACCGCCCAGGCAGCCATCTCCATCACTACAACACCCGAGTGATTCTTTATCTGGCGCTGCACCCACTCCGTCATCTGCTCCATCGCTCGTTCCCTCACCTAGGCCATTGCCTACCCCATCGTCTCCACCTGCCCCATCTACCCCATCGCCATCTCCTATCCCGGCTTCATCGCCTCCATCTACCCAAGCCTCTGCTCAGGATAGTGACTCCACTTCTTCCTCAACTTCTTCCACCACCACTTCCACTCCCAATGCCACCCGACGCGTTATGTCGATACGTCGACGATGGGCGCCGCGACCTTCCCCTTTGCCTTCATCACCGCCTCCATCTCCACCATCAGTGCCTTCATCACCATCGCCTAAACCTCCATCATCTCCGCCATCACCTTTGCCCGAGCCTGAGCAAGTGTCGCCTTCACCTTCACCTTTACCCCCGCCTACACCTCCACCTTCGCCTTTATCCTCACCCGAGCCTATCATTGCCACATCGCTTTTGCCACCACTCGACACCCTCATTCCCGTTGAGGCGTCCACGCCTTCCAAACGTTCACCTACGCCACCCAAACCTATTCCCTCTACTTCTCCATCCACTTCCACCCCATGGAGCGGGTGTGCATTACCTTTGATGCCCCTCAGGTCTGGTCCCCAGGGAGACCATTAGCCGAGTCGAGATCGTTCGGAGCTGGCCGTGTGTTTCAAGATTCAAGATTTCATCTATCGGATGCCGATCCACGTCTTAGTCCCTAGTTATTTTGGGGCTGATGTGCCTTTACCTCCGATGATGGTTGTCAAGAAGAGTTCTCTTGCACTCGTGCCACTTTCCTCTCAAGCGAGACCAGTGGCAATCTCATTATTGGTACGCTGGCCACGTCAACGCCGCCCATTGATCTCCCTCAGCTTCGTCCTTCTCTACTAGCAAGGGAGTTCTACTTCATGCTGAATTGCCGAGTGGAGTTACCGAACCACATGCTTCTAGTGCCAAGTGACAAAACTCCATGGTTTTCTGATGCTCATCCATCTAAAGAGTTCATTGTTCAAGAATGTCCACATATTGATAGCACTGGATGTCTAGGGGCAACCGCCCCAGTAAGGCTGCATGTTCATGACCGAGCCAGGCCGTCTGCCAGGTGCGCCCGTTATTTGAGAAGGTATTACAAAACAAGAGGCCCAAGGGTCCCAGTCCATGCGAGGAGTGCCCATTTTCAAGGAATCTCCGCTAAGAAGAGGCGGCGGCATAAGTTTAAGGGCCGTCAGTTGTACACTCACAGGTCCACTTCTCCTTCTTCTCCTTTTCACTCATCATTTCTTCTGCTCGGTTCCCACCCCTGGGTGGTGTATCTTCCATCTTCTAACTCCGTCTCTACGATTCTCTCCTCTCCTCCCGAGTACGTGAACCCCTACTTTTCTTCTTCTCGTTCGGGGCCTCTGGGTTTTCCACATTCTCATTATTCTAGGCCTCGACCTATGCCCTCTCATCATCCCGATCCTGGGACATCTTTTGATTCTTCTCCTCTGGTATCTCTGGGTTCTAATTTTCCTTTCCCGACCTTGTCGGGTGATTCTCGTTCTCCTTCCTCGACCCTGTCGGGTGGTCCTCATTCTTTTTCCCCGACCCTGTCGGGTGTCTATGGTTCTTCTTCCCCGACCCTGTCGGGTGATTCTAATTCTCCTTCTCCAACCCCGTCCGGTGATTACCATTCCTCTTCTCCTCTTTCTACTCACTCCTCTTCACCCCTTCGGGGGCATTGCCCTTTTTCATGTAATTTTCAAGGCTTTAGTCCACCTTGATCTCAAATGATCTCTATTTATTCTGTATCAGGTTCCTTGTTATCAGGGTCTCTATGCCTTAACGAAGGAGTTCTAGCCTTCGTCTCTCTTTCTTTTATCCCTCTTCGTCCAGTGTGATGTCCGCTGCTCCTAAGTGTAGAGGAATCGTCAACTCCTTTGCTATCCTTTCCTTCTCGCTCCTGACAAGCAAGGAATACAAAGCTCGTGCTGCTCAAAACTTGATGATCAAGATCGCTTCAAGATGCTATTTTCACGCTATGGATTTGCAAGGTATTTTTATTTTGTGCAAGAACATGCTATTATTGCTATCATTTCTATTTTTCCTGCGCATGAGTATATTGCTGGTTTCTTCACGCGAATGAGTGGTCTTAGTTAGGTTAAATTTGGTTAAAAAGAGTTCGCTTTTGCAGCACCTTAGGCTGGTGATAGATCCGCGCTGCGAGTCTAGTGTCTTTCCCCGATCATTGAGGGTGACCTTTTAGTATGGGTTTTCACACACTTCACGGCAAGCCATAGCCGATTTCTTCAAGCAACACCGTTGCTACTTTAGCCATATTTTGGGTATGCACAAAGGTCTTTTCTTTTCTCTGCTCAGTCAAGTGCAAGGGCAAGAGATGGATGGATAAGATAACCAACCTAGGCGCTCTCTAATACGGGTGAGGTCTCAAATAGGGGCAGTCTTGACCCTTGAAAAGTAAGCTTTTATGCTATATCTAGCCAGTAAGGGCTACCAAAATCAATATTTAATGAATCAAATGCAAAATTATGATTGAAAGGCATGTCAACAGTGGCAGTACAGTTCCCCGCGGGACGTCATGAGCCCGGTCGCATGCGTGCCTGATAAATATGGGTCTCAAAATCAAAGACACAAAGCCCCGGCGCAACAGACTGTATCTTTGAGGGGTAGTGCCCTAGGAAGAATTTGAGTCTTGATGTCTCCCATCCTGCATAAAGTTTATCTCCCATTTTTTTTCTGCTTCTCCCTCTTAGGTTGGGTTGTATCCCGAGTATGGCCTTAGTAGAGGCATCGTTCTTTAGAGGCGGTTGGTTGTGGCAAGCTACCCTCAAATGCACGCCCTGCTCAAGGGAAGCCTTTAATGAGAGGGGAGGAATGACGACCCTTGGCCAGTAATTTGAGCATATCTCTAGGTGCTGCAGATTGCTTTACAAAAATTAAAAAAAAATCAAATATTGGAAAAATTCAAGAAAAATCAAATATTGTAAAAATATTAAAAAATCAAATATTACAAAAATCTAAAAAAATCATATATTGTCAAAATTCTTAAAAAATCAAATATTTCAAAATCTCAAAAAAATTAAATACTTCAAAAATTCAAAAAAAATCAGATATTGTCAAAATTCTAAAAAAAATCAAATATTTCAAAATCTAAAAAAATCAGATATTGTCAAAAATCTAAAAAAATCAGATATTGTCAAAATTCTAAAAAAATCAAATATTATCAAAATTTTAAAAAATCAGATATTGTCAAAATCCCCAAAAAATTAGATATTGTCAAAATCCAAAAAAATCAGATATTGTTGAAAATCAAAAAAATTCAGGAAAATCAAAAATCCAAAAATATATGTCTTATGTTCCCTTTTTCCTGTGTTTTTGTCTATTTTATTTTTGAGGACGGATATGATCTGTTTGTTAAGTGTGCAGGTTGCAGGTGTTCAAAGCTTCCTTGCTCTTCATCATTTGCTCTGCCTCCTGTTCACGTCTTTTGATCTGTTCCCTTCTTCAATCTTATCTCTCGATCTGTTCTGAAGCTTGTGTCCTTCTCAGCTTTCGCTTTATCTCATCATATCTCCATGAGAGGGCTTTGCCTCACGATTACGAACCTGACGGTTCTGCTTCTTCTGATCTTGGGCTTTGATTGAAGAGCGTATTTGTCATGTCTTTTGTCCCGCCGTGTCCTTGTCACACATGTTTATGTCCCTCCGTGTCGTCACGCATGTCTTTGTCCCTCCGTGTCTGTCATGTTTTTGTCCCGCTGTGTCGTCATGCTATGTGCTGTTGTTGTCCCCCGTGGTGTTGTCATCCCGCGTGCCTTTGTCCCATCATGGTCTTGTCCCACCGCATGTGCCGTCCCACTGTGTTGTGGTGTTATCTTTCCCCACCATACTCTTTAGTCACGCTCACGCTTATTGTTTGTTCATGTGATGTCTTGCATATGTTGTTCATATGATTTCATCCTTCGTTATGTTATGTTATGTTATCTTTCATCCATCTTTGTGATGTTGTGTTATGTTAATGCTTGTTCTTTTGTTGTTTTGGTTGTCTTATATCAAAATCAAAAAAAAAATGCCGCTTCGCCTACGCAGGTAAGTCAGGTATGGCTCTCTATCCCTGCTCATTGTTGCATTGCTATATGATATCTACCTTACTATAGCCTCTCAAGGACCGGCTGGTTCTCCGTGTGTTCTGAGATCTGATGTTCCCCTTTACCAAAAATGATGATGATATAAGAGCATACGGTTAATCGCTAGATAAGCCGTTAGTTTGAGTCAGGTAGGAGACGATGGACTCTGTCTCACACGCCGTGGTTGCAAGAAGACTCTTGACCCTGTCTTGCTCGATCTAGCAATAGTATCCTTGAGTACTTTCTAATTTCTCTTTTCTTTGCATTCGTTTTGATGATTTCTTTATTTTTGCGTCATTTTGAGCATTCACGTCTCGTCATTCTTTCAAGGTTTCTCTTCAACAATGGTTGATTGCACTTCAGTTCTCTTGGATAAGAGATTCTCATTCCACTCTGAATTTGAATGATTTCTCTGATCTGCCCGCTTGGTCTGGATGGCCAGCGTGATTCCTGTCTAGATTGTATCTTAGTTTTACTTTCCCGTTTCCAGCTTTTCAGTTGTGCTCCTTCCGATCCCCTCATTGTCTGTGGATTGTGTCCGCAATGAGGTCGGTCGTGTTTTCCATCTCCTTCCTTTGTTAGTTCTCCATACATGTCTCATCCGCGTCATCCAGTCCTTGTGGTTAGTTAAGCATTTTCGGGAGAATTCCTATCGCTTGTTGGTTGTGACAGGTGTCTTTTTACCTTGATGTCCGCTTTTCAGTTCTCTCTACTTCATCTCCGCTTCATCTCCATTTCTCGTCGCCGTCGCTTTCTCTCCATCTCCTTTCCATTTCACCTTCGCATCACTTTCGCTCGTTCCCTTGCAAAGCGAACATCAAGGAGGGGCATCTGTTGACACCCGTTTTTAACCCGTAATTTGCATCATTTCTCTTATTCATCATTTTTGATGTCCCCAATTAACCATTCTTTTGGAGCCTTCCTTGGATAAATTTCGAGCCCATTTCATTGTTCCCTAGCCTTTGGACTTTAGAGATTATGATTTCTTCGAGCCCTGTGACTTATTTTATCAACTTTCGGCCTTCCAAGTCAACTTTCGGCCCATTTAGGTCGACTTCCATTAAACATTCGGCCACTTTCGCTACACAGGTCCTGAATGCGGCCCTTTTTCATCCCCTTCTGTTCCTCTATTCATTTGGTTCCTTTTACAAAAGTTGTTCATTTTTTAAATTCCTAGATTTTCTTCTTCTACGCCATTAGCCAGTTCTCCACTGATTTCAAGTTATTTGCATTTTTTTCGACACGTTGTGCTGTTCACCTGCGAACCCAATGTTTTTCTCTATTCTCTCCCTATTTTCTCACTCTTCTGCTAGTCTTCTCATCTTGCTCCCTTCATGAAAGTTGTTCAATTGTTTGTTATCTAAAATTTCTTCTTCTACGCCTTTCGCTGGTTCTGCACCATTTTCAAGATATTATCCAATTTTCAAAATCGACTACGTTCTACCAAAAAAGAAAAAGTTCTTCCATCAGTCTAGCGGTCCTAGGAAGACCACTAGGTGATGATGGCGGTCTTCCCAAGACCGCTACCCCCTAAACAGTGCCCATTTTGCCCCGTTTCACCCTCTGAAGCCTTGCGGTCCACCCTAGACCATTTGGTGGTACCCTAGCGGTCTTCCCATGACCGCTTGGCTCCCTAGCAGTCCTGCGATAGACCGTTTGCCAAACAGAGAGTCCAAAACTTCCTGAACTCCGATTTCTACGCCCGTGGACTCCTTGGAGACCTTGTTTGATCTATTCTCTCCGAGGTAATCCTCTTTGATCGATTCTAATCCCCTTTGAGGGCTTTATCCCACTATTATCTTCATATTTCATCAATCTAGGACTCCTATTTCGAAGAATTATCTCCTAAATCTGAGGGAGAACTTTCTGGATTCCTACAACTCTATTTAAACCTGCCCAGATCGCAGTGTGCGACGGGAAGCTCTTTCTCGGTTCGGGGTGAAGCTATGTTGCACCGTCTACTCACATCTTCGACCCTGGCCTGAAGAGGGATGTATTGTCTTTGATTTCCATGCTCAAGGGCTGTCTAACTCTCTTTCTACTCTTAGTTATTCTCCTCCCAATTTCATAAATCATCACAAATTTCTATTTTCTGCACTCTGTCTGCACTTTTCTTCATATTGCATGCATTTTCCCGCAATTGTGCTGCGTGTTTTTCATCTCTCTTTGTCTTATTCTCATCACAATACACACACCTATCTTTTCCACCCTTCCACAGGGGTTAAAGACCTTCCCCCGGTGCGTTCTCCCTCAATTCCTATCTCTATTTTACCACTACAGGATTGATGCTACACTTGCATGTTTCTAATGGGTTTTCCTCTTGTGTTTTGGCTTTGTTTTACAGACGAGCATGAATAGAACGTGAGACCCTCGTCCTCTCACTGGCTAGAAGGAGAGGAGGTTGAATCCACAAAGTTCCCCGCACCCCGTTCCTTAAACGTGATCAAGTCTTCATCCTTTTCCAAGGTACACGGTGCCGTTCCTCTCCTTTCTCAATCCTTTTGGCGTTGTTAATCTTTGGTGGCGATCAGAATCAGTATTTCTCATCTTTCATAGCCCCTTTATTCATACTTTCATGCTTGTTCATGCTATTATGTTATTTGCATAGTTTGGGGGGTAGAGAGATAATAAAACATCTACATCCACAAATGGCTCTTTCCATCTCCTATCATGTCATCTTCTTTGGTCCATCTTCACCATGATCTTTTGTCTTATACCATCTAGCATATCAACAATAGGTAGCCCTCTATAGTCACTAACAAAATAATTTCAGGATTTAGCCAATTTTTTTGTGATGTAGTGACATTTGGCCTTCTTAGAAAACTGACACCTAGACCACACACATGCAAGCTTCTACAAATAATTTGCTGCCTGTGCATCAAGTTGTTCAATTTCAAATAGTTGGGATTGATATCTCCTGATGGTGTAACTGTTGTACCACTGTGGTTTTGATGATGCCAAACACTATGACTCATCTAAGTATGATGTCATATGTGTTGATGCTGCATTTATGTGATTTTGATGATGTCATGATATTAATATGGTTTAATGATGCCAAACATTGATGGAAGTGATACATTGTATTTTTGCTTACATAATTGCTCTTAAGATCATCTGATTATATGTAGAAGATGTGTGTTGAATTCTCCACATAACAGGCTCTGAGAATAAGCAAAAGGTTAAGTCAAAGTCATGAAAAATAGTGAAGCTGAAAGAGTAGGTTGACATACTCTGACTGAGCAAGGGTATCAGGTCGATGCAGCTAGGCACTGCCTCGATGCAGCGCTGGTCATAGAAGCAAATATGAAGAGATTGGCTCGACGCAGTAAAGGGCTGCCTCGATGCAGTCGGGAGATGGCTCGATGTAGAGAAGGCATCAGAAACAAACCAAATGAAATTGCCTCGACGCAGTTGGCCAATGCCTCGATGCATCGGTTCACATTCCTTAAGGAAGAATTCTGCCTCGACGCATCTACAACACATGCCTCGACACATCCGTTCAGAATCTCAATCTGGAAGTTTACAAAGTGGAAGGACCAAGAGTTCTACCTCGACGCATCTGAGTACACGCCCCGACACACTAAGAATATAAATTGCCATAGTACATATGAAGTCTACGCATCAAGGTGATGCACTGAAGCAGCGGTTGATCAGGTCGATACATCTAGGAATTGAAGTCCATGTCTGTATGCTGAGAAGAGACAGGTCGATGCACCCTACATCTATACATGCATCAGGTCGATGCATCTTGAATTTTCACATCGATCCGGTTGATGCATCTGAGTACTGCCTCGACGCAGTAAATGGTCAAAGAAGCTAAGTCTAAGACACTACCTCGATGTAGCAGTATCATCTAACAACACTCAGGTCGATGCATAAATACAAGCCTAAGTAATCAGGTCGATGCAGATGTTAATATGCTAACAAATATGAAGATCCAAACTCCAGGTTATTAACTTAAAACCGGACCCGATTGGGTAGCTTGCTCCAATGATAAAGTGGCACGTGATCCGAGAAGATCTAACACGCTTTTTTAGAGGTTTTCAGAGGAAGAATATTCTATTTCCAGCTGGACCAATGAGATTTTACTAGGTATTTGCCTCATCCATTTTCGGAGGCTCTGTTCTATATAAAGCCACCCCATCCTCTAAAGAGTAAGTAGGAGAAGCCGCTGCTACTGTGCTAAGAAGTTCCCCATTTGAAAAGAGAGAGTGCGGGTGAACAAGAAATGAGAAAATAGAGTCAGTAGAAGAAGATAGAAGAGAGCAAGTGTGTGAGCAAAAGAAAAGAGAGAAAGAGAAAAGATCTGAGAAAGAAGAGTGAGAGGAGAGAAAGAAGAAGAGAGAAGTAGCCAGAGGGTGAGAGAAAGAGAGCAGCCATAGCATCAATTATAGATCTGCCAGCGTTTCGACTCGTGGATCATATCCAGAGTCTATCTGCTCCTCGGAGCTATAGTTTATTTCTGCCTTTGTTTTCTCTTGTTATTTTCCATTTCGTTTGTTTGTTTGTCCATTCCTTTTGTGTTTTTTCGATTCCCTGTTCAGGGATCAGGGTTCCTCCTGTGCGAACAGGAGAAGGGAGATTGGGGTCTCCGATTGTGAGTAACGGGGTGTCACTCACGGGTTCCCTCTAAGGATTCAGAGGAAGGGAGGTCATCCTTCGGTTCTAGTTCTGTGGGTAGCAGAGCTAGGGTGCTGGTCCTGTGGGAAGCATGACCAGGTCGAGGGATTTGTTTCGCTCAGTCTTAAGCTGTTTGGCAGCCGTTGTTTGCAGACTGAGTTTGCATCTTACTTTAGCAAGGGAAGCCCCACACGGGTTTGAGTGGTGGATGGATGTAGGTCTGTGGGTAGCAGAACAAACCATCTAAAATATCTTGTCCATCGTGGTTTGTTCTGTGTGTACATTTCCTTATCTTCTATCCCCCCTTCTCAGGCTGCTTGCGCATTCTATATCAGAAGTTCTTCTGTGTGATTTCTGTTTGAAATCAATATAGCTATTAAGTGTTTGACTGAGTGTTTAGTAGAAGCATTTGCTTCTAAGTGTTTCTCATGGCAAGAGTTCATTGAGCACCAAGTGGTTGAGCTTGAGCGTTTTCATGACTGATCTATTTTCAGCAGTGCATGGATTCTAACACTCCTAGTGTTCTAGAGCAATTCTGAATTGAGTTTTCTGCAACTATCATTTCCTTCAGTTTAATCTTAGTGGGCACATTTTTGGCTTGAGGCCAGTTTTAAAACTGATCTATTCAACCCTCCCTTCTAAATCCCTGCCTTGCACCCTATCACTTGGTATCAGAGCGGGTTACTGTTTCATTGGATCCAACGATCCGCAGTAGATCCTGCAGCTTCTTTGGTGCATTTCTGAGTGTTCTTAGTTTGTTGCATTGAATTGTTTGTTGATTGTCTCAATGGCTCACCCATCGGTTTTCAATCGCTCTAATTTTAATTTATGGTTTAGTAGCCTACGTAGCTATGTTAAATTGATTGATCCTGATCTATGGAAACTTATCACTCATGGTCCACACAGGTTACCAAAGGACAGGTCTAAGTGGACAGACATACATAGATATAGGAATTCTAAAAATCTTAGAGCATTAGATTTAATGAAGGTAGCTACTAGCAAGGCATTACATTCTTGTCTTTACAATTGTAGGTCTGCAAAAGAGATATTGGATAGACTAAAGACCGCCAATAGAGAAAATGAAGATAAATGTCTCATGGCGGATAAAAGTGATCAAAGCAGCAATCAAAATGAAGATGAGTCAGATGATCAGGTAAATCAATTTGATAATTTTTCTCTAGATGATTGGTAGGATGCGTATGCTGATTTAGTTGAAACAAACGAAAAGTTAAGAAAACAATATAACAAATTGAATTTTTTTTTTATCATAATAGTTCAAACCCTTCTGTGAAAATTGCTTGAAACTGAAACAAGCTCATGATATTAGTTTATCTGAGATTCAGATGCACAAGAAACAAATTCTATTGTTAAAAAATAAAAATCAAGAACTTGCAAATGAGATTTCTGAACTAGAAGAAAAACTTAGCTCAACTAATGATGATCAGATTCTTATCACTAATCCAGTTCATAATGAAAAATTGTTGGAAGATCTTGAATGTGTTAACTCAGAACTAAATAAGCTGAAATCTGAAAATGGATCTCTCAGAAAATCCGTTAAAGAAAATGAAGAGAAATTCAAGAAACTTGAAGTTGAGAAGAATTTGATAGCTGAAAAATATGATGCAATAAAATCTGTGAACATGGAGCTACAGAAAAATATTGGAAAACTCCAAAAAGATCTGAAGGAAAGCTCTGAATCTAAAAGGAGATAGGAAGTCATCTCAGACGATCAATTGTTAATTAATGGGCTAATTCAAAATGACAAACTGCTAAAAGAGACTGGACTGTTAATGGGAGAGAATGAAAAACTAAAACATCTAAACTCCACCTTGTCTGACAGACTGGTTGCTTTCGAAAGGGGTAAATGTGTGATGATGGATAGTTCAGAAGACTTGAACAGTCTTAAAACTGAAATTGAGAATCATAAGACTATCAATGCATTATTGAATGAAAGACTGGCTAAGAGTGAAGAGGAAAACGCCAAGTCTGAACTGCTCATTGTAACTCTGGAAAATGAAATTAAGGATCTAAAAAATTCTTTGTCTAAATTTGTTGAAGGTCAAGATAACTTGGATAAATTGCTAGGAATGAAAGTAAATTTTTAGAAAGAGGGGCTAGGGTATAATCCAGTAAATAAGAAGAGCTTTGCAAATAAAATTCATACATCATTTGTGGTAGTTCTGAACAAACCAGGACCAAGAATCCATTAGTTTTTCAGTTCACAGCTAGAAGAATCTGAAGCAAGTTGCTGTTCAGAAAAGTCAGTGTAGCAACCCTAGTGAATTAAAGGAATAAAATCATAAATGGATTAAAAACTAAACTAATGTTCAAGGCCCAACCCATATATATACATAAACCACTTATATATATATATACATAATGGGCCTTGGTCTTAAAAATGGGCCAAAGATGAATGGCACCTCCTCTTAAGGCGCCATTTCATTAATTGAAGACCCCTCAAGGGGGCACCAATTGGTGAATTGAAGACCCCTCATGGGGGCGCCGATTACCTAAAGGGCGCCCCTATCTTGGGCGCTACTTCCCTGCAGGATGAGAATGGAAACCTGTTGCAGTGTCTTGTTCGAACTAGAAAGCAGTGGCCGATCAGGAAAGTATTGATCTGGAAGGATTAATACGTAGGGAAACCTTGCTTCTAATAGGAGTCTTACATGGGAAGTTTAAAACCTAATCAAACTCTAACCCACGATCGAATCCCTTCTCTATAAATATCAAACCCCCTCCATCGAACTCTCTGTTGACTCTATTTTTTGAAGACGTCTTGCTACTCTTCGTTCTCTTGAAGCTTATTAGTTCCTTATTCTTCGGTTGTACGTGGGGGAGAGATCATATTCTCTTTCTTTGCTTCTTCCTGGAGAAGGCTCGTGGCTGCTGCTGACGTTAGAGTTCTTGCTTCTTCTGCCAGTGGGTTGCTGAGAAGAGTTTCTTCTCCATCTACTTCCTTTGAAGCTGCATTATCTCTTCCTAGTTGCTGTTCTTCTACAGCTAGGAGCCGAGGAAACAAGCTGCTGTTACTACTCCTTCTGATATTATCCTCGTCCTATTGTCGTTGCTTCCAGTTTCTCTGTTGTAAACAGAGTATCGTACTGTGGTTATTCTTGTTGCTGATCCTTCAATCCCTTCACGTTTCCATCATCCAAATTACCAATCAAGGTAGGTGTTCTCAAGTACAAGCCCAATCTAATAGCTATGAGATCATGAGCATGCATATAGGTCTGATAGAATGTTCTCAGTAGGTTTTGTAATGTTTCTAGAAGTTTCAGTAGAAGGCGCCTCCCCCTAGGGCGCTATTTGATATAACGACCGTGCAAATAGTCGTCAGTTAGTTGGTTAATTAGTAGATACACATGTTTAAAATTTAATAACTGTGAACCATGACATCTAATCTAATGCATGAATATACTGCTAGATTCCTGCTATTTTTCTCTACCTGTGCATGTACTTGTTCCTGCAAAATTATTTTTATTGAAAAAGTGCTACTATTCATGACCAAATTACACTGATATTAAAAATCACGACATGCATCCTGCCATTATTTTGAAAAATGGTGCCCCTGACTAGGGCGCTACTTACTGAATTGAAGACTTAAGCCAAGGCGCCATTTACATAATTTCTGAAATTTGAGAATTATACAGATCTTAATATATTTAGAACCTGGATACAACGACTGAATGAACAGTCGTTATATATTGCACTAGCGACCCTGCCCAGGACGCTAATTGATAAAATGAAGACTTGATCTCAGGCGCCATTTACCTGAGTTTCTGATTTTTGAATGTTTTCTGTAACCCTTGACAGTGGGTTATGTATACAGGCACTATATTCCATTCCGTGAGTATAATCCCACGTTTCACGATGTTTTATCGATTACCCCTCAACTCTTAGTGACATACGAGCCCTCCGTTGGACATTCCGTTCCTCCGGACTAGCAAGTTAGTCATTGGGACGTCCATAAGACCCCTCATAGCCTTGGATTCCTCAAGGCCGATTGAGCAGATTGTACCACTAAAATCTATGACACTTTTTGATTGCCATGTCACTCTAAAGAAACATGGTAACCCGGCCCTCATGGTATGCCAGTTGGATATCTTGAGAATGTTTCTTAAGTTAATGGAATGGAAACCATACCATTGTCATCACTCAAAGATTTAGTGCTCTACATGTGGACACTAGTTCTTTCCACCTTGTCATGTGCAAAGGACGAGCAATCATGTGAATATGAATGCTTATTCTTGTTCGCTTGGCACCCATTAGGGAGTCAATCCACCCAGTTTCTATGAGTATCGTGATTGTACCGACTTGACCGTAGTATGTCCTTACATGAAAATTCTATCCTTGTGATTCTATTCCACAAAGATCTACCTTATATTCCTACAAAGGTTCATTCTGTTGAAATTCTATATTGGCAATAACTAAAGTGGATGTCGAAATACATGATTCAATGTTTGCGCATATAAGGGCCCGATCTGGTCTTGGGAGGAGCACCCGAAAGTACCCATGCCCATAAGAGCTAATATTGATCACAGTGTGGCATGGCACCGAAATACTCATCGTTCTAGATAAATGGCATTCCACAAACTCTTGTAGTTGTACTTGACTTGACGTGACTTGACATGCATGGCCCGGAAGGGTATTTACTTGCTTGCTTGATAACATGATAGCCAATTCTTGACATGACTTGCTAAAATGTACATGCTCGCCTTCTTGATATAATTACATGAAATCTTGGATATCTTGCTAGTTCATTCCAAGTTATCTCTTGCTATACACTCTCTCTATCGCCGTTTCATGCGAACATGCACAACTTTACTTGCATCCATGCAACATGTAATTTACTTAAAGCAAGCTAGCACTTGGGATATAATTCCTACTGAGCATTCACTCACCTAGTGTTTTCCCCTATTTTTTAGGTAATTCCGATGACGAGACTCATTCGGATGGGGATGGACAAGAGTGAAGAGTTTAGAGCCTTTCTGACCGTCGAGCGTTCTCTAGTCCTATCTTTTCTATTTCCTTGAGTCATCCATTGTATTTTTATTTTATTGAGTCTTAGTGTTTTCATTAAAGAGTTGTAACTGGAATACTTGAAGGTTTATGATTAATAAAGGACTTGGTTATCATTACTTGTGCGCTCTCTGTCTATGTATGTCGGATACGCTTACGCTCTGATTGACATGATTGATATAAACTCGTCACGCATCTCCGGGTTGCTTCCGCGCTCGGGACGTGACAATTTTTATGGTATCAGAGCCTAGGATATTCAATTCCTAGGAATCCAAGTCTAAGGATAGACTTAAACCAGTAACCAGTGAGATTTGGGTAGAACCATGGGTTAAGGTAACTTAGGTATGTAAACTCTTGGTCAATCTCGTATTGATTAGTTATTAAAAATTTTTGTAGGACGATTGCTGCCGAACGTGCCCAGTGGCATAATATGCAACGCACTATTCAAGGCATGACACAGGCGCTACAACAAGTGGCGCAAGGAATGGTCAACCGTGGAGCTAGTGACCTCCATCGGAGTTTCAGAAATATGAACCCACGTAAGTTCGTTGGCTCATCAGATCCCGATGATGCCGAGCATTGGCTCTGAGAAGTGGTAGGGATATTCCGTGTTATGCAATGCACGGATGAAGAGAAGGTATTGCTAGCTACTTTCCAATTAGAAAGAGACGTCCGTTCATGGTGGGAGTCCGTAGAAGCCACCCTGGGTGAAGAACCCATTACAGGGGCGGAGTTCACCAAGCACTTCAATACCAAATACTTTTCCGACTGAGTGCAAGAGAAGAAAGCCGCAGAATTCGCCTCACTCAAACAGAGAACTCTGTCAGTGGCCGAATATGAGGCCCAATTCTCTAGGCTGTCAAGGTACTCGAAACATTTAGTAAGTACCGAGAAGATGAAAGCAAGAAGATTTCTCAACGCGGTTCGACCTCAATATATTACCCAACTGGCACCGATGGACATTCAAGTCTATTCTGGTATGGTTCGAAGAGACCAACTATTACAAGATGCCACAGAGTTGTTCGACAAGATCTGTGGGAAGAACAAGAAAGAGCCTATTATAAGCCCTGTAAATTTCAAGCCCTCCTTCAATAAGAAGAGAACCAATGATGGTGGTACTCCCTCCCAAGAGAAAAAGTTCAAGAAGACTAAACCTTTCTCCATTACTACCACACCTTCTAAAGAGGTGTGTAAACATTATGACAAGACTAGCCATAGGGCCGAGGAATGCTGGAGAAGGCTCGGAGCTTGCCTCCGTTGTGGGAGCCGTGAACATCAGATTCCCGATTATCCGTTACTCAATGATCAAGCCGGAGATGAAAAGCGCCCGGTGAAGAAGAATGCACGACTGCAAGCTCTTCAGGAGGTAAAATAAGAGGAAGGCGGACTAGTGGAAGGTACACTCAAGATTTGTTCTAAGTATGCTGATGTCTTGTTTGATACCGGTGCATCGCACTCTTTTGTTTCAAAGAAGTTCCCTGATCCATTACCTATGGAACCAGAGTGGATAAATCTAGTAATTACAACCCCACTCGAAAATGAATCCGAGATCTCACACCACTATTCCAATTGTACAGTTATGGTAAAAGGGAAGAATCTGCCAGCAGACTTAATATGTCTAGACTTAAAAGGATATGATGTTATCTTAGGAGCCGATTGGCTATCTACACATAAGGCCGTTCTCGATTGCCATGAAGGCAAGGTAACTTTTAAGGAGTTCTCGGAACTTGTCTACACTAGCCCTAAGAGTCGGAACAAGTCATCTCTTATTTTGACTCTCCAAGCTAGCAAGCTTATAAAGAAAGGATGTGTTTCCTTCCTTGCTTTTATCACCATAAAGGAGTCTAAGGAGACCAAGATAGAGGACATCCCGGTAGTTCGGGAGTTTCCAGATGTATTTCCAGAAGATTTGCCTGGATTACCCCCACAAAGAGAAGTGGCCTTCACCATCGACCTAGTCCCTGGTGCTGGTCCGGTTTCTAAGGCACCTTATAGGATGTCCCCTGTCGAGCTCAAGGAGTTAAAGGAACAATTGGAGGAGCTTCTAAAGAAGAGATTTATCAGACCAAGCACTTCCCCGTGGGGAGCACATGTATTATTTGTAAAGAAGAAGGATGGATCCATGAGGCTATGCATCGACTATCGACAGTTGAATCATCTCACTATCAAGAACAAGTATCCACTATCAAGAATCGATGAATTGTTTGATCAGATATCTGGATCTAAGTATTTCTCGAAGATTGATCTTAGGTCAGGATATTACCAACTGAGAATCAAAGATGATGACATTCATAAGACCGTGTTCAGGAGCAGGTATGGGAACTATGAATTTGTGGTTATGCCTTTCGGACTAACAAATGCCCCTGCCGCTTTTATGTAGTTGATGAATAGCATATTCAGGCCTCATCTAGATCAGTTCGTGGTGGTCTTTATTGATGACATATTAATCTATTCAAAAACTAAAGAAGAGCGTGAAGAGCATTTGAGGATTGTATTACAGATATTAAGGATGAATCAATTATATGCAAAGCTTAGCAAATGTGAATTCTGCCTAGAAGAAGTATCCTTCCTAGGACATGTAATTTCCAAGGATGGGTTATCAGTAGACCCCTCAAAGGTTGAAGCTATGAAGAACTGAGAAAGACCAACCAATGCTAGCGAGATCCGAAGTTTCTTGGGCCTTGCAGGCTATTACAGGCGATTCATTAAGGATTTCTCAAAAATCACTGTGCCGCTTACTAGGCTAACCCGCAAAGAGATCCGTTATGAATGGAGCGAAGATTGTGAAAGAAGCTTCCAAGCTTTAAAGGATCACTTGACTACTGCCCCGATCTTGGCCTTACCAATTGAAGAAGAACAATTCGAGGTTTATACCGATGCATGTGGCATTGGCCTCGGATGTGTATTAATGCAGTAAGGAAGAGTCATAGCTTACTCTTCCCGACAACTGAAGAAGCATGAAGAGAACTACCCAGTCCATGACCTAGAATTGGCTGTGGTAGGGTTTGCATTAAAGATCTAGAGACATTACCTGTACGGAGTGCAATTCATTATATACTCCGATCATAAGAGTCTCAAGTATCTCTTCTCTCAAAAGGAAATGAATATGAGACAGAGACATTGGTGGGAATAGCTCAAGGACTTCGACTTCGCAATCCAATATCATCCTGGAAAGGGTAATCCTGTAGCCGATGCCCTCAGTCGAAAGCCAAGAGCGTTATTAGCTAATTGTATGATTCAGGAGTGGAAATTACTGGAACAATTCTCTAGACTTAGTATAAGTATGGACGAGGAAAACAGGTGTATTACTCTATCACATATGAGGATACAACCCGATTTACTCTTGGAAATACAAAGTCTTCAAGACAACGACCCAGTATTAGTGGAAATCAAGGGCAAGATAGAAGAGCGGTCTGATTTCAAACTAGCAACAGTTGGAAGACTATTATTCAGAGAGAGAACTTGTGTGCCAGATTGTGCAGAACTAAAGAAGAAGATATTAGAAGAAGCCCACAGATCAAGGTACACGATTCATCCTGGATCTACCAAGATGTACCGAAACTTGTTGCAGACATTTTGGTGGCCTAACATGAAAAGAGAGGTAGCAGATTTTGTGTCTCGTTGTCTCACTTGTCAGCAAGTTAAGGTAGAACACCAAAAACCTGCCGGTAAGCTTCATCCTCTTAATATTCTCAAGTGGAAATGGGAGGATATCGGTATGGACTTTATAATAGGACTGTCTAAATCTAAAGGAGGACATGACAGAATTTGGGTCAACATAGATCGATTGACCAAGTCGGCACATTTCTTGCCAATCAAGAGCCGATGGTCAATTGACGTTATTGCCGCACTATACATCAAGGAGATAGTCAGACTTCATGGAGTTCCTATTTCAATCGAGTCTGACCGAGACCCTCGATTTACTTCTCATTTTTGGAAGGGTCTACAACATTCATTGGGGACAAGACTCAACTTTAGTACATCCTTTCATCCTCAAACGGATGGTCAGACTGAGAGAACAAATCAAGTAGTGGAGGATATGCTCAGAGCTTGTATCATTGATTTTGGTGGAAGCTAGCATGATCACTTGCCTTTGGTCGAGTTTGCTTACAACAATAGCTACCAAGCAAGTATACAGATGGCACCTTTCGAAGCCTTATACGGAAGGAGTTGCCGATCACCCTTATGCTGGGATGAAGTTGGCGAGAAACAACTACTAGGCCCAAACATGGTTAGAGATACTTCCGAGAAGATCCAACTGATTAGAGAAAGACTTCAAGTAGCTCAATCTAGACAAATGGCTTATGCCGATAACCGAAGAAGAGATCTCAAATTCTAAGTTGGAGATCATGTATTCTTAAAATTTTCTCCAGGCCGAGGAATCAGTAGATTTGGTGTTAAAGGCATGCTTACACCAAGGTATATCGGACCTTTTGAGGTATTAGAGAGAGTTGGCGAGGTTGCCTACCGTATTGCCTTACCTCCTCAATTGTCCGACGTCCATAATGTTTTCCACATATCCATGTTGAAGAAATATGTGCACAATCCATCACATGTCATAAATCATGGAGACCTTGTGATATAAAAGGATCTCACTTATGAGCAAAAGCCCACAAAGATCCTTGATCACGAGGCACGTGCGTTAAGGAACAAGACTATTCCCATGGTCAAGGTGCAATGGAGTAATTGCTCGGAACAAGAAGCCGCATGAGAGACCGAGGAGTCCATGAAGAAAAGGTTTCCCGACTTATTTATGAACGGTATGTACTCTACACCCTCCACGTCTATATACAATTGAATTTGGGGACCAAATTCTTTTTAAGTGGGG
Organism: Amorphophallus konjac; assembly: GCA_022559845.1. Lineage (NCBI taxonomy): Eukaryota > Viridiplantae > Streptophyta > Magnoliopsida > Alismatales > Araceae > Amorphophallus > Amorphophallus konjac. The sequence goes on along the minus strand of CM040129.1, from coordinate 108,458,701 downwards.
GAGGGTGTAGCAACCCGGGTGAATTGAAGGAATAAAATCCTAAATGGATTAAAAACTAAACTAATGTTCAAGGCCCAACCCATATATATACTTAAACCACTTATATATATATACCTAATGGGCCTTGGTCTTAAAAATGAGCCAAAGATGAATAGCGCCTCCTCTTAAGGCGCCATTTCATTAATTGAAGACCCCTCAAGGGGACGCCAATTGGTGAATTGAAGACCCCTCTGTTGGTTATAATGTGTCCCTTCTTTTGTAAGATGGGCTATGATGCCAACTATGATGAAAATATGAACCAATAATGAAATCAATCAACCTATGAACATGTGCAACATGAACCTAGGCAACCAGCATGAATACTAGCATGGGCATGCTATCTCAATCAAGGATAAGCTAAGCAAATAAAGAAAAACACACGCGGGGCGTGGAATAAGGAGTAAAAGAAAACACACCGTATAGGTGGAACAAGCAAAATAAGAGAAGATATGAAGAAAAGAGAGCTACTGCCCAAACTAAGAAAAGATGTGATCGCCACTAAGGTAAAAATAAGCCAAAGACCTGATAAATACCTTAGAATATGAGGATGATGCACCCGCCGACGGGAGAGAGAAAACAACCAGGAAACTGCAGCTCTGTGAAATGTAACGGCTGAAGACTGATGCGTCACAGAAGTGTGACGGCCTCACGATAGACCGCTACGTGACTATAACGCATCTGCACCAGACCGTCAGAGATTCTGCAGAATAAGAATTGAGAATCTTTGATCTCCAAGCTTTCCAATCGGCCATGAAGCTTGGGCCTCGTGCTGTGAGCCCTGTAAACCTACAAAAGAGTGTAGAACACAAAAAAACAATCCCAGATTAGCCCTTGAGAAGAGTAGTATCAATAAACCAAAGAAACTGAAGGACATGCAAAAGGAAAGGGAAATACCGGGGAGGTTGGTTTTTAACCCCTCTGGGACATTTTAAAGATGGGAGGGAAGTTTAAATGGATGCAGAAGATGCAAGAACGTGGTAGAGGAAGAGGGACAGTGCTATGATGCTTGGAAGAGGGAAAAGACGCTAGAGAAGAAAACTTTGACTGAACTAAACCCTTGGAATCGATACTCCCTGGACTTTGGAAGCAGATGGACGTGGGAAGCAGCTCTCCTTGGTTGGTTCTAACTCCAGGATGCGGCAGCACTTCGAAGCGAACTCCAGATGTCTCCCCTCAAGCCATGAAGTCAAGAGTTCGATTTATAGACCCTCCAACTCTCTGGTCGAGTAGAGGATAATCCAGCTAGAAAGTAGGATGTTTCTTAGCAAACTCTTGAAGATAATACTCTCAAGAGTCCATAGAAACAAGCAGAAGGTTCTAAGGATCAGATTTGGAAGAGAAATCAAGGAATCAAACTCTTAATTCGGCCACGGAGTAGCAGAGAAAGAGCAGTTCTGCCAGAACTCTCTGTTTAACGTAACGGCTGCACGATAGACTGCCACAGGGATGTAACGCCCCAGGGATGGACCGTCACACAACCCTATCCACTAAATGATAAGGCTAATGGGCGAACTTTTCAAACACAGGACTCTAGATGAATGTAACGGTTAAGGATAGACGCGTCACAATGAATGTAACGGCTGCACGATAAACCGTCACACCCAACGGATAGGATATGAGATAAGCTTTGAAAGAAGACTCTGACTTAAGGACTCTGGCATGATGTAACGGACTAATGTAGATGCGTTAGAGGATTGTAACGCGCCATCAAAGGACCGTTAGAGACAATGGAGTGCAAATGAAATGAAAGTTTACTAAGCTTCGTCCAACGAAAAGAGGTAAAGAACCAGACCCAACCAAGGAGACATGACCCATGAAATAGACCTCAAATTGACCAAGATATCCCCATAAGGGTGAACAACTCGGAGCATCATTTAAAATGAATAAGGAGATGACCCCACTTATTGGTAACAAAATGGGTGTCAACAGATGCCCCTCCTTAACGTCCTCTTTGCAGGGGAACGAGCGGAGGTGAAGCGAAAGTGAAATGGAACATGGAGATGAAGCGGAAGTGAAGCGGAGCGGACTGAAAAGCGGGCGTTAAGGCAAAACGACACCCGTTCTCAACCAACGAGCGACAGGAATCTTCTGGAAAATTTTGGACTAATCACAAGGAAATAACCACCAAATGAAACATGTCTGGAGGAACTAACAACTAAGGAAAGGAAAACACGGCCAGCGGCCGGAGCAACGGAAAAGAAATAAGTAACTAAACTCCAGACAGGAATCTTCAGCTAACCAGATCGAGCGAGTAGACCGAAGGAAACCTTCCAATTCAGAGTGGAATGATTCTCCTTATTCGAGATCATTGAACATATAGTTATTCACCATTATTGAAACACCTGGACAGATGAGGCTCGTGAATGCTCAAAGATGCGCATGATGCATGCTGGGCTAAAATAAAAAAACCGTCAAAACAAATGCAAAGAAAAGATAAAATAATAAGATACTGGAGAATAGTATTGTTAGACCGGAGAAACCAGGGTCAGGACACTATCTGCAACCACGGTGTGCGAGACAGAACCATCGTCCCCAAGCTTTTCTAACCTAACGGCCTATCCAACGATTAAACATGTGCACCTAGATCATCATCATTTTTATTTTAAGGGGAACATCAGATCCTAGAACACATGAATGACCAACCGATTCTCGAGATAATATATTATAGATAACATATAGTAATGCATTAAGGGATAAAGGATCGAGATACTGTACCTGACTTACCTGCTCGGCGAGATGGCGAAGCATAATGACTAAATGACGTTCATGATTTTCATCCATAAAAAAGAGATCAGCCAACAACAATTAATCATCTTCAAGCATGAACTTCATTGATAACATAAGGAATGAAAGCATAATGATCATTCAATCATGAAATAGGGCATTATCATTCATCAAATGTTTTAAAGCCGCTGACGGTCCATGGATGGTGCGTCAGAAAATTGTAACCGTCTGCGATAGACGCGTCACACAACATCGGTTCACATTTTCAAAAATAGATAACTATTTCACCTGACGGCCCAAGAGAGACGCGTCAGAGACTGTGACGGTCTTACGATAGACCGTTACAGTTTCTGGGCATTCAAAAAAAAAACAAACTGAACGGCTATTCCCCTCTCACATTCGTTCAAACGCCAAAAAATGCAAACAACACCCAAACCCCACTGAACCAAAAACCACCGGCGATGATGTCTGGCGACGAGCTCCCCCGGCCACTAATGGAGAGGGAGAAAGGAAAGAAGAGGAAGGCGATCAAGAGAAAAGCCCTAAGGGGATTTAGGGCACGGGTAGACCAAGAGGAGGTCACCCCGGCGGCGGCGGCGGAACAAATGGTGGAGGAGGACCCTCCCACGGTCGAGGAAGGAGGAGAAGAGGCCGTTGGTGGCGAAGAGGGATCCACGGCACTAGAGAAGAGGAAAAGAGGGCAGGACCGCGTGGTAGGCCCCTCACCCCTCACCCCAAAACTCCATTTTCAATTTTTTTATGTGTGTGCATGTGTAATTGAGGGGATAGAAATGGGTCTAGGGACCTATCGGGAACATTTTTAGGCCATTGGGCCATTTCCACGGGTTGGGGAAATAGAGGGGATGATGCCCTATCGGGAATGGTGTAACGGTCCTTGCAGTGGCCGTTACAGCCCCTGACGCGCAACCCTTGGTGCGTCAGATATCTCTGACGCGCCAGGGCAGGGCCGTCAGAGAAACCAGAGATAGAACTGATTTTTTTAGGGTTTTTTTTACTCAATTTTTGTTGTTTTATTCATATTAAATGCAATGATTTGAAACTAATGAGATGACTAACTTATGCTCTATATGTGTGCAGGGGAAAAGAAGAACCAGAATATCTTGGCTATAGATTAGGGCGATATACCAGGCACTGCCAGAATATTAGCGGGATAGATTGACTGCCATGGTCTTCGGGGAAGTCCTGAGCATTGAGGTGACACGGATGGATACGCCTCTGCTATACGCGCTGCACGAGAGATGGGATCCAGTCAGCCGAGCATTCATCTTCCCATGGGGTCATATGTTCCCAACATAGAAGACATGGCCAGGATTACAGGGTTGCGGGCCCACGGAGCAGCGGTGACCGGCTGGACGTACGGTGATTATAGAGTAATAGCCCAGGAGCTGTTAGGGCTAGACTTGGTGAGACTGGGACATCCATCATCCCAGCTATCACGATCGAGACTCCAGGAGATCCTGGGTCTACGGGGAGCAACTATAGCAGTCGGGGAGCTCCAAGAGCAGCATCTGGGCAGAGTGATTGAGCAAGTTCGCCCGAGGGTAGCAGCGGAGGCGGGACCAGAGGGAGACAGAGTTTTAAGGCGGTTCCTGATTTTGTTATTCGCGAAACTGCTATTCCCAACCCGAGCAGATGTGATCAGCTGCAGGCTCCTGCCATTGCTGGAGGATTTGGGCAGAGTGGGAAAATATGCATGGGGAGCGGCAGCACTGGCTTTCCTATTCGAGTCCTTGAGCACGACCGACCGGCAGACGATGCTGGGTGGCTTCTCACCTTTTCTACAAGTAAACGTTGAACTCTTCTATATATTTATGATTATGAACATGAATGCAATTTGCTGATACTTGACTTCTAAAATGCAGATCTGGAGCTTCGTCTATCTCCCGGGGATTGGACGAGGCACCCAGATGTATCCTGGGTGGATCCCGATCGCGAGGCGATGGATGGTTGCGAGGGACACGGGGTCGATCAACAGGCTGACCCAGGCCATCCAGGATGATCTTGACTCATTCCCACACACAGCGGTAAACTCCGAACTTAAACTTTCTATATGCTTCTTACATGTTTTCTAATGCCTTCTACATAGACTCAATTGCCTTTTTAGGTGCGCTGGACACCATACCGGGATGAGAGCTACGAGGGATAGCCATGGGTCAAGGCGTCCCTGGCATACAACGGGCGAGATGTCTGGCTACACTGCATCAATATGATTGAGCCGCTGCACTATCGCCTGATCCTGAGGACACGGGGAGTCCATCAGCTAGAGGTGACATTCCCCCGCAGAGATGATGAGCACCCGAGCAAATCTTCAAAGGGCATTAGCGGAGACGTCGATTGGTGCACCCGGAAGGCAAAATATGTGCACGATTGGAACAAGAGAGGTCAAGCCATAAAGGATCGAGCAGACAGCGATGAGGCCTACCTCAAGGCCTACTCGCAGCGGTACGGCGACCAGGTGTTTCAAGGCACCCGACGACCGGTATGAACTTCTAAACTCAAAACCCTTTTCTATTCCAATTAATTAAATTCCTATATGCTCTAACACATGTTTTCTAAATGTAGCTAGACCCACAGGGAAGGATAGCCGAGCTCGAGGGACTCCTCCATGCCACCATCCAGCAGCAGGATGAGTACCGGACAGCCTTGGAGCTTTTGGTGAGTTTCCCTAAACCTTAGACTTAAATGCTTATGCTTATGATGCGAATGTGACTGACCTTGACTTCTAAATGCAACGAGCTGAGGGAGCCCAAAGAGTAGGACCAGATGCTCCATCCTCGTCGTCACAGCCTGCCGGGGGTAGAGCTGAGCGGGATGCAGAGTTTGCTCGGGCGGTAGCTCGGGCCGAGGAGGCGGAGACCACCCTCGCGGAGCGGGTAAGAATCAACCCAATTCCATTATATTAAAAATGCTTATGTTTATGCAAATGCCTAAAGGATTGACTATGCAAAATGCAAAATGTAGGCGAGAGAGCTGATCGCGGTGGCAGCCGAGGCGGGACGTGCTCGAGCGGAGGCAGAGCGAGGGCGGTCGGAGGCAGAGAGACTCCGGACAGAGTTGGCTCAGGCACGGGCCGAGGTGGAGAGACTCCGCATCGGGATAGCGGACTTGGAGCGTTACCGGACCGAGGCCCGTGAGACACGGCGTCAGATCTTCGAGTTGAAGATCGAGCGGCAGATGATGGAGCGGACGGTGCGGATGATGGGCCGCGGACTGGAGCGGAGTGCCTCCCAGAGTGGTGCACAGAGGAGCGTTGCCCCGAGCGGATCAGTGGCAGACTTTCTTGCCAGTTCCTCTAGCTAGCGGAGGAACGAGGAGGCAGAGCAGAGGCAGCAGCGAGAGGAAGGGAGCGTCTCCATAGCCCCACCAGTGAGGAGACCTGAGGGTGCTGGCGATAGTGATGGCCCGGGAGACAAACCGGCCGAGTGACTTTGTATTTTCTTGACACCCACACTTGTACATGACTTATGTGAATGGAATGGAATGGAATGATAGAAATGAATGAAAATTATTTTTTATGTTTTGTTTATATGGATGAATGAATGGAATGAACGTATGGAGGTGACTGAGTGGATGAATGGATGGAATGAATGTGTGGATGTGTGAATGAATAGATGAATGTGTGTATGTGTGAATGAATGGATGTGTGGACGAACAGGTTGGACAAAGTGTAAGACTGGCATGTTAGACCAAAGAAGGAGGGAAAGAGGGAATGAAAACCTGTAGCAGAGGGTGTGACGGTCAAATGGTGGAGCGTCAGGGCCATGTAACGCATCAAGCTTAGGCCATCAGAGATGACAGAGAAAGTGGACTGAAAACTTGTTGCAGGAAATATGATGGTCCAATGATGGAGCGTCAGGATCTGGTAATGGTCCAAAGTTAGACTGTCAGTCATGACAGTGAAATTGAACTAAAAACATGTAACAAGAAATGTGACGGTCCAGTGATGGAGCGTCAGGGAGCTTTGGCAGTCCTACGATGAACCGTCAGAGAAAAAACTGTAATCCGAGACGGTTTCTGCCGTGAGAGCCCAAACTCGAGGCAAGGAGACCTTAATCCACACTAGAACCCTCCTAGGCTTAGGATAAGGCTTTCTAACCCCAGTCTTATCATTCTAGCACCAAAATCAAGCCTTTATAAGTTAGGAACAAGCCCAAGAATCGTTGCTTTCATTAATCCTCTACTTCAAGGGCTGAAAACTTCATCAAAAGGCAAGAACACCATGATGAGAAGCTTCGGAGAGATGGGCATGGAGGAGAGAGTCTACACCGGTCCCAAAGTAGCCAAGAGAGAACATGGGGAGCTGCAAAGATTGACATCCATCTCCAAGCATCTGAGCTCAAGTGCCCAAAGAGTGGTAAGTTTCAAAAGTTCATCAATTTCTGCACTTTGCATGCTTCTTATGATTCTTCTCTCTTTCTCCTTCTCTCTTCCTTTTCTCTCTAGCCTTTGCCTGGCCCAAGGTGTTATTCCAACTTAAAGTGGGTGGCTCCCATGGTCAAAGAACTCCCATTAGAAGTCTTGTCGATCCTTAGGGCATGGCACCTCCAACCTTTATTAGTTTTGGCCAAGAATTTCTCGAAATTATCCTTAGATTAGGCAAGCATTTCAGCCCTCATAGAGCTATGGCATCCACAAACACACACCTTCGTCTTCCCTTCCTTTGAAGCTACAGTCCTATTGGAGGAGGTAGAGACCTACTTAGCCCTTGCTAAGATTAAAGTGGGGGATGAAGATCTAGTGTGCCATACGGTTGAACCTATTGACCCACCCTTGATCCTAAGTGATTTCATACACAACCTGAAGGACGTGAGGACCATGATCAGCCCATGCCATATTCACTTGATACCCATGGCTCAATGGATAGTCTCTCATTGCAAGAACAAGTGGGAAAGATATGAAGCCATTGCCAAGGCCTTGTCGGTTTGCTTATGCGGGGTCTTCCTTTTCACCACCACCGACCACCTCCTAGATATTCAAAACCTTAGTATCATCAGCGGATTGTGGCGGGGTTTATTGATTTCTCAAGTAGTCCTTTCATACCTTTATGAAGGACTTAGCTCAGCTTGCTTAGGAGGACCTCTATTCGGCTCAATGATACTCCTTAAGTGTTGGATGGTAGTGAGAATCAAGTTCCAACCCAAGGAAGACATACCTTCAGCTAGCCGGATCTTCGGGAGCCACCCTTTGTTCTTTATTGGAGGTGCCTTTGGACTTTCTTCACAGGTTGAATGCCGAATGGAAGATAAGAAAATGTGGGACGATTGGCGCCTCTTCCTCAACACCTTGCCAATAGAGAAGTTCATGATGCGTCGAAGAGTTCTTCGGAGCATCTTGCTCAAGGTACCACGGCAACCAGGTCTTGATCTTCAGCTAGTGGGGAACACCACGATGGCGATCTACAACCCACACCGGTGCTATCTTCAGATCGGGCTACCCCGTACCGTAGTTGCTGCACCATCGCACTTTTCTCCCCTTGAAGCTAGGAAGATGGGGACCGAGGGGGATGAGAGAGCAGTCTGGAGCGCCCTAACCATGTGGGAGATCAGCAAAGTGCACCCGTGGCAAGAAGAGGTGGAAGAAGACGACGAGGGATGCCGTGGCTATGTGAAGGAATTACGCAAGATCCGCCCTCTTGCGGATAGAAAGCTGAATGTAGCTTGAATTTTCTTGAATGTAATGACAATTAAAGTTTACCAACCAATCTTATGTTTCATTGAGTTTAATGAAATGACATGGAAGTGCTTAAGTTGAATGGATTTTGAGTTTGTTGCTTGATTGGGCTCAAACATTCTAGAAAATAGAGTTTCTGGGAGATGTAACGCTCCTATGCAGGACCGCCACAATGGCCTAACGGTCTCACAATGAGCTGTCAGGAAGGTGGGTTCAGGAAAACTGAGTTTTCTGTTCTCGGGGAGGTATAACGGTCCAATCATGGGCCGCCAGAGTGAAGTTATGGTCGAGTGTAGACGCATCAGGGAGAGTCTACTGACAACATATGAGTTTTAACCTTCGGGAGAAGGTAACGACCGAACGATGGACCGTCACAGGACTGTGACGGTCCATAAATGGAGCGTTACATGCCTTATAAGTTTGCGAGCTTAGATCTTGAGCTCGAACCTGCATTCTGCACACATTTAAACAAGAGACAAGTTAAATATGTTCTTAGACTCAACCCCTTGCTTGAAACAAGTTAGAAAATGACCATTCTTGATATTTGGTCAAGGGGTGGAGCCTTATTAATTAGGCGGCAAACATAATGGAAACAATGCGATGCATGCGATGCACCTGATGGAATTTTGGGATTTTTTGCAAATACTCAGATTTTTTGTGAGATTTTGAAATATATGATTTTGGATTTTGGAATGATGATTTTTTTAGATTTTGAAATATATGATTTTTTAGATTTTGAGATATATGATTTTTTGGATTATGAGATATATGATTTTTTTGGATTTTGAAATATATGATTTTTTGAATTTTGAAATACATGATTTTTTTTGGATTTTAAAATATAAGATTTTTTAGATTTTGAGATATATGCTTTTTTGGATTTTGAGATATATGAGTTTTTGGATTTTGAAATATATGATTTTTTGGATTTTGAAATATATGATTTTTTGGATTTTGAGATATATGATTTTTTTGGATTTTGAAATATATGATTCTTTGGATTTTGACATATATGATTTTTTGGATTTTGAGATATATGATATTTTTGGATTTTGAAATATGTGAATGAATGGATGAATGAATGGAATGAATGTGTGAATGTGTGAATGAATAGATGAATGTGTGTATGTATGAATGAATGGATGTGTGGACGAACAGGTTTGACAAAGTGTAAGACTGGCAGGTTAGACCAAAGAAGGAGGGAAAGAGGGAACGAAAACCTATAGCAGAGGGTGTGACGGTCCAATGGTGGAGCGTCAGAGCCATGTAACGCATCAAGCTTAGGCCGTGAGAGATGACAGAGAAAGTGGGCTGAAAACTTGTTGCATGAAATATGACGGTCCAATGATGGAGCGTAAGTATCAGGTAACGGTCCAAGGTTAGACCATCAGACATGACAGGGAAATTGAGCTAAAAACGTGTAGCAGGAAATGTGACGGTCCAGTGATGGAGCGTCAGGGAGCTGTGGCGATCCTATGATGAACCGTCAGAGAAAAAACTGTAATCCGAGACAGATTCTGCCGTGAGAGCCCGAACTCGAGGCAAGGAGACCTTAATCCACACTAGAACCCTCCTAGGCTTAGGATAAGGCTTTCTAACCCCAGTATTATCATTCTAGCACCAAAATCAAGCCTTTATAAGTTAGGAACAAGCCCAAGAATCGTTGCTTTCATTAATCCTCTGCTTCAAGGGCTGAAAACTTCATCAAAAGGCAAGACCACCGTGAAGAGAAGCTTCGGAGAGATGGGCATGGAGGAGAGAGTCTACACCGGTCCCAAAGCAGCCAAGAGAGAACATGGGGAGCTGCAAAGATTGACATCCATCCCCAAGCATCTGAGCTCAAGTGCCCAAATAGTGGTAAGTTTCAAAAGTTCATCAATTTCTACACTTTCCATGCTTCTTATGATTCTTCTCTCTTTCTCCTTCTCTCTTCCTTTTCTCTCTAGCCTTTGCCAAGCACAAGGTGTTATTCCAACTTAAAGTGGGTGGCTCCCATTGTCAAAGAACTCCCATTAGAAGTCTTGTCGATCCTTAGGGCATGGCACGTCCAACCTTTGTTAGTTTTGGCCAAGAATTTCTTGAAATTGTCCTTAGATTGGGCAAGCATTCCTGCCCTCATAGAGCTATGGCATCCACAAACACACACCTTCATCTTCCCTTCCTTTGAAGCTACAGTCCTATTGGAGGAGGTAGTGATGGGGACATCAATTACCCCTTCACATTTCTCCGAGGATCATATTGCTTGCCATTTTGTTCGCCATCATTTTCTGAGTCCAGCCATGTAATTTTCTCATTTTCTTGAGTCTTATCTATGTAATTTTCCCTCTTATTGAGTCTAGTACCTAAGTAAGTTAGTCATTTACCTAAGTCTAAGGTCTTCATTAAGTGGCCAAGTGAGTTAATGGGCTAGTATGTCTTATTGGGCCAAGTCATTGGCCAAGCCCATGGGCGCCCCTTCCCATGACCCTTGATCTTCTGTCATTAGTCCACAATGTGAGGACTTAATGTAAATTGTGGGTCTCCTATATAAGGACCCCAATCCCCACTTGAAGAGGTTAATGAAGAATTGATGAATTTGAGTCCACATTGAGATTTCCCTCCCTCCTTCTCTCTCTCTCTAAGTATTCCCTCTCTCTCTCTCCTAAAGGGGCCGGCCCCTCCTCTCTCTCCTCCTCCTCTCTCTCTCCCCCTCAACCTTGGGCGAACCAGCCCCTTCACCTCCCCTCCCACCTGCCACCTCAGCTGCCACCTCACCCCTCCACCCCTTCACCTCCCCTAGGCCATTAATTCCATTCAATCCCCCCTCTTCCCAAGTGACCCTTCCCATTCCCCATACACATTCACCACCCCCCATACACCCCTCCCTCTCCCCCAAGCATCCCTCCCACTTCCCCACACCCCATTCAAGGCCTTGGTGCGACCCAAGCCACCCCTCCCTTGGCTGGCTGCGCAAACACCTTCTCCCACACCCTACCATCTTGCCTTGGCCGAACCACACCCCACCCCTACCAGCTTCGGCCCCTCCACCCCCTGCCCCATCCCCACACCAGATCCGACCCCCTCACCACCTCACACCTCCTCCCCCTCCTGCCATCACCCTACAACTCCAACACTAGCCAAGACCTCCATTTTCACTTCACCCTCTCCCTCCCCTCACCCCCCTCTCTAGTTAGTTCGCTGGCAGCAGAAAAGGATCCTGAAGATCACGTCTGTTCGGGGCTCATCCGGCATCTTCTGAAGGCGTACCACCCATCCACGGAAAGAGCTCGGGGTCTACTTCGCAGGCGAGGCGATTTCGCGTTGATCCGAGCTCGGGACTGTTCACAGTGGCGGTTCTCCCCCGACTGCGCAAGACAAGACCTGCAGTGGACTTGAGCCGGAGAAGGGAGCTTCCCACGACCGCCGGCGGCAGAATCTGACACGGGTCTCTTCATCAAATTTTCTCCCCTTCAAGTCTGGTACCAGGAACAGCAAGCGGAACGGCCATCCGGGGTCGAGGGACGAAGTTATCCCCTTTTTCTCACAGGTCAGTCGGTTCTGTCCCAGTCAGGTTGCTCCGACCAGTCAGCACTCTTTCGGCCCTCCCCGTCTCCACCGACCTCAGACGACAGCGAGACCAGATTTGCTGGAAAGTAGACCCCCAGACGGTTCCAACGCCACCCGCCGTTCGTGAATCGGAGCTTGGGAGCGTCCGCAGCATCACCGGCAACCTGCTGTTGCAGACAGATTGATCAGAGTACCAGAATCTTCATCCCTGTTCGTACCGCCACCACGGCCAGCGGCGGCCAGACAAAATTCTCAGAAAATTCACAGTCGACCAGGGTCCAGTGAAGAAGAGAACCCCACCAGCCACGTCACCGGCAAAATTCTGGAGCGGGAACTACGTCCCAAACAGTGATCAGGGGTCAGAACTTCAGCAAGCGGACAGAACAGCACAGTCCACCGTCCTTAGCTCTTACCCGATTCCCGTCCCCCGCCTGGCCGGCTTAACGCCCCTCCCTGCGTGGAGGTAGTGTTTGGTGTAATAATTCATCCCTCTTCCCCCACTTGTGGGACGTGGTAATTGTAATAAACAGGTTCAAGCGTCACCGGCGCAGTGTGCGGGGAACACACTTCCCCGCTCGCCCTCGTCTCCGAGCGGGATCGGCGTCTTCACGCCGGTCAGGTATTCTCTCACCCTTGCTCCCTCGTCTTTCTGCTCATTTAATATTTACGCTGCAATCCGCTGGTTAGAACGAGAGTGCCCGGTCCCGTTGCCACCGCCCTTGAGTGGGCCATCGTGGTTGAGTGAGAAAGAGAGTCCTAGTGCCCCCAAGGCACCCGGCCGCCCACGAATCGGGCTCCACACTTGCGGGAGGGCTAACACATAGCGGTGCTGGTTCCTAACCAGCTAGGGTCTTGTCCCAACACCCTCTCTTGGTATCACCAAGTCACCAAGGGGACGCGTGTGAACGTGGTGTTGAGAACGTTGCAATTATCGCTTGCTTTGAGATTGTGTTGCGAAGTACGTCCAAGGGTTCATATTCACTTGTATGCTTGTGGATGCATAGGTCTAAGGGTCATTCTGCACTAGACCGTAGCCGTTTCACATCAAGTGGTATCAGAGCAAGTTTTAGACTTGTCTCTACAAGTCTAGTCCATGGGAACGATTGCATTAGAGTCTCCGACAGATCGTCACATGCATAGTCCACCACCCACTGTCAAAGAGTCTACGGACCACATGATCCCTCTCCCAATCATATTTCTTGCATACCTACCCAGTGGAGAACCTACGGAAATTGACTTCATTGACTTAGAGCCCGATAATTGGGTATCTCCCGATATTGTTGCCTCTCTTTCTAGGGCCGGACAAATCGTGCACGACGGAGACCGAGTCTTCGTTGAATTCCATAAATGGTTTGGGAAGACCATGTACTGTGATGGAGCTTGGTGTCAAATTGGCACTATGGCGGGACCTTGCATAATCCTAGGAAGGAGATGGCTAGATGAAAGGAATGCCACCATTGACCCGACACGTCGGACTTGCCTTGTGCATCCGTCACACCTTCCGGGGGCCTTCCGATTCAACAACACCCATGTCCTCTCTCATCCACCTAAGCCCATGACGGCCACCACCCTCCAACCCACAAATCCCTACCCAACCCCTCCACCCCAAAGAGTTGGGGAAGTGATTGAAGTTCATGAATCTCCCCTTGAATGGGAGGAAGAATTTGAGGCACAATGCCAAGAGTCAAGTCAGGAAAACCTAATCCCCACCGACCTTCCCCAACTAAAACTCACTTCCACAACCCTCACCGTTCAAACCCAAGTAGATCTCGTGCCCACCCCTCCACCTAGTCCCGCACCGGTCACCACCCCCCAACTCACTATTCCCCATGAGACCCATACTCCCCAAACCCCCGTAGCCCCTACTACTACCCATCCATTATCCCCTATAAGGGATGCCCCTCCATTATCCAACTGTCTTCTCCCAACCCACCTTCCACTCCCAACTACAAACCTACCCCAACCTAGACTCCCACTACCTCCACTTCCAACCCCAACCCAATTCCGACCTTGCTCATCACCTTGGGTGCGCCATGCACCTACCATCACCACCCCACCCCTAACATATTCCCTCACCTCTTTGGAGGAGGAGCCCATACCCAACCCCAAAGTGGTGAACACCCTGGACCCAACCCCCAACATGGAGACCACACCTGTCCAAATTGAAGAAAAGAACTCACATGGTAACCTTCACCCTACACCACCCTCTCTAGATGGGATCGGGCTTATTTTAGGAGAGACCCTTGTTAGCTGGTTGAGGGGTAGCCCAATTAGAGAGATGATGGCCCTTGCCTACCCTCCCGTGGGACAACACCTCCCCATAGTCCCTCTCTCCTCCTATCACACCACTATCCAATCCTCCTATGAGGTTGAGAGTTGGGATGACCTTCTTAAGGGCCTAGCTTGGCAAATAGGGTTGACAGACATGTTGGCCACAATGGCTGACCAACCAAGGAGCGTTGACCTCCTACATCTATGCGTCGGGTCCATCTCTTCCATTTACACTGTAGGTGGCTACACTAGCGACTTACTTTTATCCCTCCCCATACCCGAAGAGCCCAATGCTATCCGCGAATTGGAGTTATTTATTTTGGGTAGGATGCCAAGCCCTCCAATCATGACCAACCAACCCTCCTCAAACTTCGGTTCAATTACTACATTTGAGGAGGAGGACTCACCCTCACATAGAGACCTTGAGATGATAGAGCACCTCTCTCAGGGTAACACATTCTATGACCCCTTTGACCCCTTCCAATACCTACCCACCACCCACTCCCTCCTACCCTCACCTACCATGCTAGAACCAACACACCTCTTCCAAAACCTAGTCCACACTAAGGGAACCATACACCTAGGGAACAAGGTAGTGTCCCACCCCGTGATGCATACCTACTATGATCCCTTCGACCCTTACAAATGGGAGCTTAAAGACCACCCCATACCCACCCACATGGTCATCATCTCTAGGAAGCACCCATCTTGGCATGTCACATCATTCAACAAGGGTCACGAGCCCAACCCTCCCACGCATGTCACACACAGTTTAGGCTCAAAACTTGACCGGATTACATTTGGGTATGTTGGTCCCCCCCCACTCTTCATCCATCTCATGCACGATAGAGCTACCAGTGGTTGCCCCGGTCCACCTGAGTTCATGAAAGTCCTCATCACATCTATGCATGATAGGTCAACTCTCGGATACCCGGGTTCCCCGAAGTCCATCAAAAACTGCATAGCACCACTGCATGATAGGTCCACTTTTGGCTGTCCAGGACCCCCATTATCTCCTAGTGAGTCAACACCCATAAAGATGCATGAGCATATTCGCAACAACATCAACAAAGGCAATGAAATTTACAAGAAAGCAGCTGATTCACACCACCGCCACCAGGAGTTCCACATTGGTGACTATGTGATGGTGAGAACTGAGAGGTTATTCCCAGGGAATGCCTCAAAGTTGAGGGCACATGGGACTGGTCCCTTCCGGGTGCTGAAACGCCGTGGCACCAATGCTTATGTGTTAGATCTCCCAGAGGAGTACGGAGTTAACCCCACATTCAATGTGGCGGACCTGGTGCCCTACAAGGGCCCCACGATGGCACCCAGTAAGGATATCCAGCCTGATCCATCCCTTGAGAGTGCCCCCACACCCCCGAGAGCTCCCCCCAAAACCTGAGGGACCAGCGTGATACTGTGGCGCGAATATTGGATGAACAGACCACCAGCACGAGGAACAAGGTCCATGAGAGGTACTTGGTCCGGTGGAAGGGCCGTCCACCCTCGGACGACGCCTGGGTGAGTAGGGAAGACCTCCAGCAGCTTGCGCCCGACCTGTTGGAGCAGTATCGCAGCAGGGACGGTCTTTACTCGACGGAGTCGAGTCCTTCGCACCCCGGGAGTATGATGGGGACATCAATTACCCCTTCACATTTCTCCGAGGATCATATTGCTTGCCATTTTGTTCGCCATCATTTTCTGAGTCCAGCCATGTAATTTTCTCATTTTCTTGAGTCTTATCTATGTAATTTTCCCTCTTATTGAGTCTAGTACCTAAGTAAGTTAGTCATTTACCTAAGTCTAAGGTCTTCATTAAGTGGCCAAGTGAGTTAATGGGCTAGTATGTCTTATTGGGCCAAGTCATTGGCCAAGCCCATGGGCGCCCCTTCCCATGACCCTTGATCTTCTGTCATTAGTCCACAATGTGAGGACTTAATGTAAATTGTGGGTCTCCTATATAAGGACCCCAATCCCCACTTGAAGAGGTTAATGAAGAATTGATGAATTTGAGTCCACATTGAGATTTCCCTCCCTCCTTCTCTCTCTCTCTAAGTATTCCCTCTCTCTCTCTCCTAAAGGGGCCGGCCCCTCCTCTCTCTCCTCCTCTCTCTCTCCCCCTCAACCTTGGGCGAACCAGCCCCTTCACCTCCCCTCCCACCTGCCACCTCAGCTGCCACCTCACCCCTCCACCCCTTCACCTCCCCTAGGCCATTAATTCCATTCAATCCCCCCTCTTCCCAAGTGACCCTTCCCATTCCCCATACACATTCACCACCCCCCATACACCCCTCCCTCTCCCCCAAGCATCCCTCCCACTTCCCCACACCCCATTCAAGGCCTTGGTGCGACCCAAGCCACCCCTCCCTTGGCTGGCTGCGCAAACACCTTCTCCCACACCCTACCATCTTGCCTTGGCCGAACCACACCCCACCCCTACCAGCTTCGGCCCCTCCACCCCCTGCCCCATCCCCACACCAGATCCGACCCCCTCACCACCTCACACCTCCTCCCCCTCCTGCCATCACCCTACAACTCCAACACTAGCCAAGACCTCCATTTTCACTTCACCCTCTCCCTCCCCTCACCCCCCTCTCTAGTTAGTTCGCTGGCAGCAGAAAAGGATCCTGAAGATCACGTCTGTTCGGGGCTCATCCGGCATCTTCTGAAGGCGTACCACCCATCCACGGAAAGAGCTCGGGGTCTACTTCGCAGGCGAGGCGATTTCGCGTTGATCCGAGCTCGGGACTGTTCACAGTGGCGGTTCTCCCCCGACTGCGCAAGACAAGACCTGCAGTGGACTTGAGCCGGAGAAGGGAGCTTCCCACGACCGCCGGCGGCAGAATCTGACACGGGTCTCTTCATCAAATTTTCTCCCCTTCAAGTCTGGTACCAGGAACAGCAAGCGGAACGGCCATCCGGGGTCGAGGGACGAAGTTATCCCCTTTTTCTCACAGGTCAGTCGGTTCTGTCCCAGTCAGGTTGCTCCGACCAGTCAGCACTCTTTCGGCCCTCCCCGTCTCCACCGACCTCAGACGACAGCGAGACCAGATTTGCTGGAAAGTAGACCCCCAGACGGTTCCAACGCCACCCGCCGTTCGTGAATCGGAGCTTGGGAGCGTCCGCAGCATCACCGGCAACCTGCTGTTGCAGACAGATTGATCAGAGTACCAGAATCTTCATCCCTGTTCGTACCGCCACCACGGCCAGCGGCGGCCAGACAAAATTCTCAGAAAATTCACAGTCGACCAGGGTCCAGTGAAGAAGAGAACCCCACCAGCCACGTCACCGGCAAAATTCTGGAGCGGGAACTACGTCCCAAACAGTGATCAGGGGTCAGAACTTCAGCAAGCGGACAGAACAGCACAGTCCACCGTCCTTAGCTCTTACCCGATTCCCGTCCCCCGCCTGGCCGGCTTAACGCCCCTCCCTGCGTGGAGGTAGTGTTTGGTGTAATAATTCATCCCTCTTCCCCCACTTGTGGGACGTGGTAATTGTAATAAACAGGTTCAAGCGTCACCGGCGCAGTGTGCGGGGAACACACTTCCCCGCTCGCCCTCGTCTCCGAGCGGGATCGGCGTCTTCACGCCGGTCAGGTATTCTCTCACCCTTGCTCCCTCGTCTTTCTGCTCATTTAATATTTACGCTGCAATCCGCTGGTTAGAACGAGAGTGCCCGGTCCCGTTGCCACCGCCCTTGAGTGGGCCATCGTGGTTGAGTGAGAAAGAGAGTCCTAGTGCCCCCAAGGCACCCGGCCGCCCACGAATCGGGCTCCACACTTGCGGGAGGGCTAACACATAGCGGTGCTGGTTCCTAACCAGCTAGGGTCTTGTCCCAACACCCTCTCTTGGTATCACCAAGTCACCAAGGGGACGCGTGTGAACGTGGTGTTGAGAACGTTGCAATTATCGCTTGCTTTGAGATTGTGTTGCGAAGTACGTCCAAGGGTTCATATTCACTTGTATGCTTGTGGATGCATAGGTCTAAGGGTCATTCTGCACTAGACCGTAGCCGTTTCACATCAGGTAGAGACCTACTTAGCCCTTGTTAAGATTAAAGTGGGGGATGAAGATCTAGTGTGCCATACGGTTGAACCTATTGACCCAACCTTGATCCTAAGTGATTTCATACACAACCCAAAGGATGTGAGGACCATGATCAACCCATGCCATATTCACTTGATACCCATGGATCAATGGATAGTCTCTCATTGCAAAAACAAGTGGGAAAGATATGAAGCCATTGCGAAAGCCGTGTCGGTTTGCTTATGCGGGGTCTTCCTTTTCACCACCACCGACCACCTCCTAGATATCCAAAACCTTAGTATCATCAGCGGGTTGTGGCGGGGTTTATTGATTTCTCAAGCGGTCCTTTCATACCTATATGAAGGACTTACCTCAGCTTGCTTAGGAGGACCTCTATTTGGCTCAATGATACTCCGTGAGTGTTGGATGGGAGTGAGAATCAAGTTCCAACCCAAGGAGGACATACCTTCAGCTAGCCGGATCTTCGGGAGCCACCCTTTGTTCTTTATTGGAGGTGCCTTTGGACTTTCTTCACAGGTTGAATGCCGGACGGCGGACAAGAAAACGCGAGATGATTGGCGCCTCTTCCTCAACACCTTGCCAATAGAGAAGTTCATGATGCGTCCAAGAGTTCTTCGGAGCACCTTGCTCAAGGTACCACGGCGACCAGGTCTTGATCTTCAGCTAGTGGGGAACACCACGATGGCGATCTACAACCCACACCGGTGCTATCTTCAGATCGGACTACCCCGTACCGTAGTTCCTGCACTATCGCATTTCCCTCCCCTTCAAGCTAGGATGATGGGGACCGAGGAGGATGAGAGAGCAGTCCGGAGCGCCCTGGCCACGTGGGAGATCAGCAAAGTGCGCCCGTGGCAAGAAGAGGTGGAAGAAGACGACGAGGGATGCCGTGGCTATGTGAAGGAATTACGTAAGATCCGCCCTCTTGCGGATAGAAAGCTGAATGTAGCTTGGATTTTTTTGAATGTAATGACAATTAAAGTTTACCAACCAATCTTATGTATCATTGAGTTTAATGAAATGACATGGAAGTGCTTAAGTTGAATGGATTTTGAGTTTGTTGCTTGATTGGACTCAAACGTTCTAGAAAATAGAGTTTCTGGGAGATGTAACGCTCCTATGCAGGACCGCCACAATGGCTTAACGGTCTCACGATGAGCCGTCTGGAAGGTGGGTTCAGAAAAACTGAGTTTTCTGTTCTCGGGGAGGTATAACGGTCCAATCATGGGCCGCCAGAGTGAAGTGACGGTCTAATGTAGGCACGTCAGGGAGAGTCTACTGAGAACATATGAGTTTCAACCTTCGGGAGAAGGTGACGGCCGAACAATGGACCGTCACAGGACTGTGACGGTCCATAAATGGAGCATTACAGGCCTTATAAGTTTGCGAGCATGGATCTTGAGCTTGAACTTGCGTTCTGCACACATTTAAATAAGAGACAAGTTAAATATGTTCTTAGACTCAACCCCTTGTCTGAAACAAGTTAGAAAATGACCATTCTTGATATTTGGTCAAGGGGTGGAGCCTTATTAAATAGGCGGCAAACAGAATGGAAACAATGCGATGCATGCGATGCACCTGATGGAATTTTGGGATTTTTCGCAAATACTCAGATTTTTTGTGAGATTTTGAAATATATGATTTTGGATTTTGGAATGATGATTTTTTTGGATTTTGAAATATATGATTTTTTAGATTTTGAGATATATGATTTTTTGGATTTTGAAATATATGATTTTTTTGGATTTTGAAATATATGATTTTTTGAATTTTAAGATACATGATTTTTTTGGATTTTAAAATATAAGATTTTTTAGATTTTGAGATATATGATTTTTTGAATTTTGAAATATATGATTTTTTGGATTTTGAAATATATGATTTTTTGGATTTTGAAATATATGATTTATTGGATTTTGAGATATATGATTTTTTTGGATTTTGAAATATATGATTCTTTGGATTTTGACATATATGATTTTTTGGATTTTGAGATATATGATTTTTTTGGATTTTGAAATATATGATTTTTTGGATTTTGAGATATATGATTTTTTGGATTTTGAGATATATGATTTTTGAGATTTTAAAATATATGATTTTTGAGATTTTGAAATATATGATTTTTTGGATTTTAAAATACCAGTGCCTCCCTAGAAACGTGGGTCCTCCTTATTCCATTGAGAGTTCTGAAGGTTCACGTGCAATAGCCCCTGGCCAGGGCCTAAATCGCGTGACGGTGGTTCTACCAAGGCCATACCCAGGGTATTTGTCTTAGTCCTGAAAAGGAAAATAGAATGCGGGGGTAAGCTTAGACCAGATATAGAAGTGTTCAAGGCTTGAGTTCCTCTCCAGACAACCCATTCAGAGACTCGGTCTGTTGCGCCGGGGCTTTGTGTCCGTCATCGAACCTTTATCCACTCTAGGCACGCATACGACCGGGCTCATGCGTCCCGCGGGGAAACTGTACTGCCACTCTTGCCATGCCTAGCCTTTTATTTTTCTTGGAGCTTTGGAACTTATAATTGATAGACTTTTGAGATAAACTTGTGCTTTTGTCACGATGAATGCTCCTTTTCTTTTGCCCTTTTTTTTCTTTTCTCTTGTGGCGTCAGGTCATAACGGACTACCCCTATTTGAGACCTCCTCTCGTCCGGGTGTCTAGATTGATCGTTGCCTCCTTATTCACCTCTTACCCCTGGATTCAGTCGAAGAAAGAAACGGACATGGACTTTGACTTTCCCCCAAGTATGGCCAAGGAGAAACGGTGTCTACAAAGTGGAAAACCCGACCAGGGACGTCGTGTAGTGTGTGATTGCCGTGCTCGGGGTCCTCTTTCACGTCAATAGGGAAATGACACCTTGCTACCGAGGTGGCACTGGTTTAGACTCTAAGGAAAGAAACGCTTAAGATACAACCCAATCCAAGCGTGAGCAAGCTCCTCACCTTCTACATTCACTAAGCGATAAGTATTCCCTGGATAAGCTTCTTTGACAACAAACAGTCATTCCCTGTTAGGTTGTAATTTAGACATAGGACCAGCAGACTATATGAATTTGCGTTTCAAAACCATATCACCTTTTTGAAATTTACGCTCAATTACCTTCTTTTGAAAATAACGTGAAACTTTTTTTTGACAAATGGATACGTGATCGGCCGCATTCATCCTCTTCTCGTCTAAGAGTTCCAGCTGGACGAGCAACGCCTCTCGACGTTCATCGAGATTAAGTTCTTTATTGAGCTGTACCCTTAGGGAAGGGATCATGATTTCATATGGGAGCACCGCCTCCATCCCATAAGTGAGAGCATAGGGGGTTTGCCCCGTGGGAGTGCGGACGGAGGTGCGGTAAGCCCATAGAGTTTCCACTAATCTTTCTGGCCAATCAAAAAATTTGTGAGATTCACATGTTTTCTTTATGATTTAGAGAAGTGCTTTGTTAGTGGCTTCGGCCTGGCCGTTGCCTTGCGGGTAATATGGAGATGAATGATGCAATGCTATATTGAACTTCTTACATAGGTCCTTGAGCTCTTGAGAAACGAACTGGGGTCCGTTGTCGGTGACGATGCTGCTTGGCACTCCGAACTACGAGATGATGTTCTTCATGATGAAGTGGCACACCGTTGTAGCTTTAATCTCCGCGTATGCTTCGGCTTCAGCCCACTTTGTGAAGTACTCAGTGGCGGTAAGGATGAAGGATTTTTGCTTGATCTGAGAGTTGGGATCACCGAGCGGGCCGACAATGTTAAAACCCCACATAGAGAATGGCCAAGGAGCAGACAGAGGATGAAGAGATGAAGCTGGAGCGTGGATCTTATCAGCATGGAGTTGGCACTTAAGACACCTCCGGACATAGAGGGAGCAATCTTCCTCTAGAGTGGGCCAGTAGTAGCCCTACCTAAGGATTTTATTTTCTAGAGCCTGGCCATTAACATGACCTCCACACTCACTAGAATGGGCTGCTTCGGCCACCTTCCAAGCCTCATCATCGTCTAAGCATCTCATGAGCATCCCATTAGTAGCGCGCCTATATAGTTCACCTGCGACGATAGTATACCTTGAGGCGGCTCTCCTTTTTGATTTGCGCTGCTCGGCATTTGCCCCTTCCGGGAACGATCCATCTTTGCAAAACAACTCAATTTCATGATACCAGGGTAATTCTTCCTTCTCTAAGATCTCTTCTAATTCCATCAAAGATACTTCCTTCAGCTCTTCCTTCTTAGCCCTCGTCTCTACAGTTTTCCTAAGGTTAGCATACCAAGGATCCTGAAGAGAGGGTGCGTCCAATCTCTGAACAATGATAGTCTCAGTACTCTGACTAAGAGGGAAAGATAGAGAGGAAGCGAGGGATGCTAAAGCATCGGCTAGAATGTTCTGAGACAGAGGAGTATGGATATAGATCAACTTACGGAATTGCCTCGCTAGGAGCGTGACCAGATCTTGATATGGCTTGAGCTTAGGGTCACGGGTGCGGTAAGTGGACAAAACTTGCCGCAGGACGAGCTGAGAGTACCCTATGATATTCAAGTAACGCGCACCTAAAAGATAGGCGTGCTTCAATCCGGCTAGGAGAGCTTCGTACTCGGTGATGTTATTGGTAGCAGAAAATCGGAGTTGATAAGCGCAGGGAATCGTCACTCCTTATGGAGTGAGCGGGACAGCGCCTATCCCTCGGCCCTGAGAATTGAGTGCACCGTCGAAGTGCAGAGACCAAAAGGGATGATGAGTAAGGACAGAGAGATGTTCATCAGGGAAATCATCCTGAATAGAATCAGTGTAAGGGATGGGGAGATGAGCAAGATGTTCAGCAATGTCATATCCTTTCACTGCCTTCTGAACGATGAAGGTGATAGCGAACTGAGAGAGGAAACTCTGCCAGCGAGCCAACCTACTAGAAAGGACATGCTTTTCTAAGAGATAGCGGATCGGGTCCATTCTAGAGATCAACGTAACTGGGTGGGCTAGGAAATAGTGTTTAAGCTTCTGAGCTACCCACACTAAGGCGGCACAAGTCTTCTCCATAGCGGCATATGTAGCCTCAGCCGGGTTAAACAACCTGGAGAGGTAATAAGCTGCCCGCTCTTTCCCTTCATCGTCTACTTGTGCTAAAATCGCACCTAAGGAGTCCTCAATGACCGAGATGTATAGGATTAGGGGTTTCCTAGGGACAGGAGGTTGCAAAATCGGGGGATTGGATAAATATTCCTTTAGGTCCTCGTAGGCCTTTTGACAATCTTCATTCCATTCAAATTTGACCCCCGCCTTTAGTAGCTCATAAAACGGGCGGCACCTCTGAGAATGTTGGGATATGAATCTTCTGATGAATTACAATCTGCCAATCAGTCCTCGAAGTTCTATAATGTTATTCGGCGGAGGCATGTCCATTACGACCTTTGCTTTATTAGGATCAATCTGGATCCCCCATTTGCTAACTATAAAGCCTAGTAGCTTCCCTGAAGAGACTCCGAAAACACACTTCTTTGGATTCATTTTGAGCTTGTACTCCCTAGCTCTTTGCAGCACCTTAGCCGGAATAGCGGGGTGTTCTTCTTTGGTTCTCGACTTCACCAAGATGTCATCTACATAGGCTTCCATAGAGATATGCATCAAGTCATGAAAGATGGTCATCATCGCCCTTTGGTAGGTGGCACCTGTGTTTTTCAGATCGAACGGCATAACCACGTAGCAATACGTGCCCCAGGGCGTGGTGAAGGAGGTTTTCTCTTGATCCTCGGGAGTGAGACGGACTTGATTGTAGCCATAATAACCATCCATGAATGATAAAGCTTCGTATCCAGCGGTGTTATGCACCAAGACATCTATGTGAGGTAGCGGGAAATCATCTTTGGGACATGCCTTGTTAAGATCCCTGGAATCAATGCAAATACGCACCTTTCCATCCTTCTTGATAATAGGGACTATGTTTGCCACCCATTGTGGATATAGAACGACTCTAATGAATCTAGCCTTGTATAACTTATCGACCTCTTCTTTAATCCTTAAGGCCATGTGGGGGTGAAATCTTCTTGACCTTCGCTTTACGGGTGTTGCCCCTGGTTTAAGCACTAGTCGGTGTTCCACTAAAGAGGGGTCAAGACCTGGCATGTCCTCATAAGACTAGGCAAAAGAATCACTATACTCCCTCAGAACATTGATTAGATCTTCTTCTACTTGCGGAGGGAGGTTAGCGGCAATAATAATGGGCTCTTCTTCTACTTGCGGAGGGAGGTTAGCGGCAATAATAATGGGCCTTGGATCTTCTTCAGTTCCCAAATTTATTTCCTTTGTAGGTTCATCCACTGCCGACGATGGCTCGTCGAATCTCTTTAATCCTTGCGCATACAGATTGGTAGTGTCACCTACGTTGATATCCTCATCATCGATTGGGTCCTTTTCATCTAGGACTTCGTACACACCTAGTCCATCATCGCTCCACATTCCGTCTATTTCCTCATCATCTTCTATCATAATTGCCGTAGCGACAAATTTCGGGCACTTCAAAAGAGCATGGCATCACTGAGCTAGATCCTACAAGAACCTATCAGGGATGGATTTGGAATGAGGCGCAAGCGAGCGCGACTCAGATTCGGAAGGATTGGACGACCTAGAACAGGACCCTACTTCTCTAGACCTAACTGACTCTACTTCCCTAGACTCGACAGACCCTACACCTAACCTAGGAGAAAGGAAATTTAGTGGAAAGGAAGGGACAAAGGACTCGTGCCCCTGAGAGGATGATGGAGACAAGATAGCGTAATCTTCCACTGAAATCTCTGTTTTAAATTTGACATTTTTTTTGGAGATTAGTGGAGATCATATGGCAGGATGGAGGAGATGGTGGAGGGGGAAGTGCGAGCGGAAGAAGAGAGGAGTAGAGAAGATTTGTTGCATCCCTATGGTTTTGATGATGTCCCACACTATAAATCAATCTTCTATCTCTAGATTAATGCTGTTTCATCATGTGAGTGAGTACAGTTCAATGGCTGTCAGATATCATGCTTTACCTTAATTCTGCCTACACTCTGTCTGCACAGTCTTCACACCAGTGCGTCAACTCAGTGTGCTGATGCGTCGACCCTTTAGTCATTATATGTCTCTGTTCTCACACCAGTGCGTCAACTCAGTGTGCTGATGCGTAGACTCTTCTGTTCAGGTTCTTCATTTGATTAAGTCTATACATCATCAGTTGAACGTAAAAGTAATACGTTGCAGCGTCAACTCATTGGGCTGCAGCGTCAACTCAGCATGTTTGCACTTCGCCTTCAGACTTTCAAGTCTATACACCCTATACTCATTCAAGTCTGTTCAGCCGTTTGCATCTCATAAAGTCTATACATTCGGTTCCTTGGGCAAAGTCTACACATCGCTTAGTCTGCTCAGTGCCTTCAGCCCAAGTGCTCAAAGCCAAGTCTATACAACGCCAACCCAACACATTGAACAGTTCTCCAAGTCTATACACTAGACTTCATTTCTCTGAGTCTATACATTGTTGTTTGCACTGTAAAGTCCATACACTGGAAGCTCTTCGTTTGATATCAACAAGTCTGTACATTGGGTTCAACTCTCCAAGTCTGTACAGCCTGTTTGTCTTCTTGTGTGAAGTCTATACAACGCATGCTCACATAACTAACTCTATACACTCGATTGTTAGATCTTCAACTATATACATTGGTTGAGTCTATACACTGAGATCTCATGAAGAGTTGCAAGTCTATACACTCGTTGTTAGAGACCTAGACTGCTAAGTCTATACACTCCCTCACTATGTACACACTTGCTATATTGATCTCTGAAGTCTATACAATGCTTCACGTTAACACTAAGTCTATACACTTCATTATTGTTGCTGAAGGGAACAAGGTCGACGCCTGAAGCTTAAAGCGTCCACGCATCAGTAGACGAAGCTTTCACGATGTCTTCTATTGCGTAAACGCCACAAGCAAGCAGCGTCGATGTAGCAGTTAAAAAAAAGTAGAGACTCTTACAAGCGACGAAGCTTTCACGATATCTTCCACTGCGTCAACGCCATCAACAAGCAGCGTCGACGCAGCGACTTAAGAGACGCCAGTATACAAATGTACATGTTCAATGCGTCAATGCAACATGCTGATAACGTCGACGCAGCACGCCCATTTGTTGAAGACTTGATCACTGGACTGCCAATACCGTTGCGTCAACGCAGCAGGCTGATGGAGTCGACGCAGCGGTTAAAAAGGTTGAAGATATCTGATAGCTGCGTCAACTCTTTGGAGCAAGTGAGTTGACGCCATCTAACTCCAGTTGCTGAGCGTACTGGTGCTGGGCACGTGATCCGAGGATAAGGAGAGTGCCCAGATGAGGACACGTGTTCTGACAGCATGCTGGATGCTGCCACGTGGTCTGAATTCTTAAGGCGGGAACCTGGCAGCCACACGCCATTATCTGCTATAAATATAGAGCTTCATCCTTCAGTAGAAGCTTGATCGTGAAAAGAAAAAGCAGAAGCCATTGGTGAGAGTCTGCATGATCCAGAAAAGAAAAAGAGCAGAGAGTTCCATAACTGAGAGGAGATTGTTTGAGAGAGAGAGTGTGTGTGTGGATTGATGAATTACTTCATTTGAAGCTACATTTGTATTGGGTTTCAGAACCGATTTCTTCTTCATTGTTTTTGTTTCTACTTTGCTTTCGTTTATTTTCGTTCTTCCATTCTGATTTGAATTGGTTTCCCTCCGGTGTGTGGAGGAAGGGAGTACTACTCCAGTTTCCCTCTGAATTGTAGAGGAAGAGAGATCGGTGATCTCTGGTGGTGTTAGTGACAGGTTGTCATTAACTGTTCTCCTCTGGTGTGTGGAGGAAGGGAGAGGATTCTCCTGTTGTGTTCTAGCTGGGAGCTAGAACAGGTTTCAAGTTCTGTGGGTAGCAGAACTTGGTTGAGGGATTTGTTTCCCTTGATGTTCAAGCTGTGTGGCAGCATGTTGTTCGCAGACTGAGTCTGCATTGATCTAGCATCGTCTAGTGGAATCCTCACTCTAGTTGGAGTGAGGGGTGGATATAGATTGCGGACTGCAATCGAACCACCTAAAAACCGAGTGCCTCCTCTGTGGTTTGCTATTGATTTCAGT
This sequence comes from Amorphophallus konjac, assembly GCA_022559845.1. Lineage (NCBI taxonomy): Eukaryota > Viridiplantae > Streptophyta > Magnoliopsida > Alismatales > Araceae > Amorphophallus > Amorphophallus konjac. The sequence continues at coordinate 108,431,282 of CM040129.1, read as the reverse complement.
GCTCTTCATCTGCTTGTCCCTTTGCCTTCAAGTGATCAGTTCTTCACTCTCATCTATATTTCTCTGTGTACGGGTTAAGGAGGTGCGTTAGCAGTAGAATCTATTTTCCGCCTGAGTTTCTGCAAATTGGGAGTGATCTATTCATCCCCCCCTTCTATATCACTCTTGTTGCGCTAACATTTGGTATCAGAGCAGGTTTACGCCATGTGGACGAACGGTCAAGGAAATGCTGGTGGTCCTAGAACCTTCATGGCCGAAGGTCAATCCATTAGTCGCCCTCCTTATTTCGATGGTAGTAACTATCTGTTTTGGAAGAACAGGATGGAAGTGTTCATCAGAGCTCAGAGTCATAAATTGTGAAGAGTAATCACGGTGGGGCCATATGAGCTGCCACCAAACGAGGATGCTTGGACAGATGACCATGTGAAGCTCTCGTCACTCAACTGGACGGCGCTGAACATAATCCAGTGTGATGTTCATCCAGAGGAATATGCTCGTATATCTGCATACAGAACTGCCAAGCGAATGTGGGATGAGCTGCAATTGATCTATGAAGGTACAGCTCAAGTGAAAGCCTCGAAGGTAAACCTCTACACTTCTAAGTATGAATTGTTTAAGATGAATGCAGATGAGAATATAACCGAAATGTATGCCAGGTTATCCTTGATCACTAACACTCTTAAAGGGCTAGGGAAGGATCTTGCTGAGGCAGATATAGTCCTGAAAATCCTTAGATCTTTATCCCCGGCATGGCACACTAAGGCCATTGTGATTGAGGAGTCAAAAGATTTGACTATCTTAACTGTGAATGAACTCATTGGATCCCTGATGACCTATGAGATGAACTTCCAAGGAGGTGGAGAAGGAAGTGAGAGGAAGGGTAAAAATGTAGCTCTAAGAGCTTCCCGCAACAAGGGTAGTAACAGTGGGAGCAGCAGCAGTAGCCTCGAGTCTGAGTCCGAGCTTGAAGGTTTATCAAATCTCGATCAGGAGGAGCAGGCAATGCTCACTAGATAGTTCAGAAAATTTTTGAAGAAAAAGGGAAAGACCTTTAGGAAGAAGAAGCCACAACCCTTTAACAAGAATGCTGAATTTACCAGTTACAGGGATAGAAATCCTAAGAAACTGACTTCTTTTAATTGTAACAAATAGGGACACATGAGAGGCGAATGCCCAGACCTCCAGAAGAAGGGTCCCTATCTTCAGAAGAAAAACATAAAGGTACAGAAGAAGAAGAAGCCACAGGCGATGGTCTGCACATGGAGCGAGGAAGAAGAAGACCCCGAAGATGCTTCCTCATAATAATATGACGATGGAATTTGCCTTATGGCAAACAGTGAAGAGGAGGTAATAAACGTTTTTGAAAATTTCTCAATTGATGATTGGGAGGATGCTTATGGTGACTTGCTAGATAAATTTAATTCTCTTAGCAAAGAGCACAGAGTTTTGAAAAGAAAATTTAACACAAATATTGAAGAACAAACTCTGGTCTGTGAGGAAAATGAAAAGCTAAAAGAACAACTAGAAGAAATGACCTCACTAAGGAAAGAGAATGATAAGCTTAAGGGAGAAATTCAAGAAAGTCAAAAATAGCTCAATGAATTCAAAACTAAAATTGAAGAAAGCATGAATGAAATTAGAGTGAATTCAGATAAATATGAAGTTGTGAAGAAAGTAAATGCTGAACTCCTAAAGAATTCTGAGTCTCTTCAAAAGGAGCTGGAAGACAAATAGAAAATCTTAGAAAAGTTTGTCCAAGGAAAGACTAGCCTATATGCTATACTAGGGACTAGGGTCAATTTCAATAAGGAAGGTCTAGGCTATGACCCAACCAACAAGAGACCCTTGCAATTCAAGACCATCACCTTCTGTCCAGAGAAGGGAAAAGAAAAGCTGGACACACCATCCAGCTCAAACAGCTCTAAGGGAACTCAAAGTCCCAAAGAAAATACAAAAATCAGTATTGGACAACCATCTAAGAAGGGAATGAATTCTATGAAGAATAACACTAAGCCCACTTACCAGAACACAAATGGTAGATGGACCATGAAAATAAATCAAAATAAGAGTTAGAATTACAACAATCAGATGGGTCCAAACAGGACCTACTGGAGAAATAATTTTCATGGTCAAAGATATGCTAATCAACAAGCCTACAAGAAATTTCCTAGGAATAGGAAGACTAATGAATGGAATAGAACTCACTTCTCCAGTTCAGCTGGATTCAACTTTAATAAACCAGAAAGGAAGGTGCTAGAGAAAACCATGCTGAAACAAATCTGGATACCTAAACACTTGATCAGAGATTTGAACATTGTCCTTGGACCCAACTCATCTTGGGTTCCAAATCACTCTGCTTGATATATTTGTGTAGGTCGGCCTGGCAGCTGAAGACAACAAGTGGTACCTCGACAGTGGCTGCTCCAGGCATATGACAGGAGACCGATCCAAGTTCAGCAAGATAGAGATGAAGCCAGGGGGTCTGGTCAAGTTTGGAGGAAAGAACAAAGGTAAAATAATTGGAGTTGACACAGTAGGTAAGTCTTCCACAAATTCCATTGAAAAAGTATTACTTGTGGAAGGGCTTCAACACAACCTGATTAGCATAAGTCAGTTATGTGACAGGGGTCACAAGGTTGTATTTGATGATAGTTCATGTAAAATCCTTGAAACAAATTCTGACATGGTTAAATTTGTAGCCAACAGAATTAATAATGTCTACATTGTAGACTTAGATGAGAATTCTGAATCTACTATTTGCTTATCTGCCAATTCTGAAAATGATGCTTTTGAGTGGCATAGACGTCTAGGTCATGCTAGCTTTTCAACCTTAAATAAATTGGTCAAGCATGATTTAGTTAGAGGCATGCCTAGAATTAAATTCAACTCAATATCAAAAGCATGTGATGCCTGTGCTCTAGGCAAACAGACCAGAAATTCTTTTAAATTAAGATCTGAGCCATTGTCTTCTAGACCAATGGAACTTCTTCATATGGACCTTTTCGGTCCAACTAGAACTTAGAGTCTTAATGGAAATAGGTTTGGCTATGTCATCATCGATGACTTCTCTAGGTACTCATGGATATTTTTCTTAGCAAATAAGAGTGATGCATTTCAAAAGTTTAATCTGTTTTTCAATAAGGTCAAACAAGAAGGGAAGTACAAGGTTAGTTCTATTCAATCTGACCATGGAGGTGAGTTTGAAAACTCCATGTTTACTGATCTTTGTGACAAAGAAGGACTAACTCACAGGTTTTCTTCTCCCAGGACACCTGAACAAAATGGGATTGTGGAGAGAAGAAATAGAACAGTGGTGAAAATGGCCCGAACCATGTTGATTGAAAGTAAATTACCTAGAAAGTTTTGGGCAGAAGCGGCCAATACAGCAACCTACATAATCAACAGGGCCATGGTAAGACCCATACACAAGAAAACACCCTATGAGCTTCTAAAAGGTAAGAAACCAAACTTGTTTCATTTCAGAATTTTTGGAGCAAAATGTGTTATTCATAACAATGATAAGAAAGATTTAGACAAGTTTGAAGCCAAGAGTTCACCTGGAATATTCTTGGGTTACTCTGAAGTGTCAAGGGCATATAGGGTATTTAACATATCAGATCAGAAAGTGGAAGAATCTCCACACATCCTTTTTAGTGAAAAGAAAGATGTCTCTAATGTTGAAAATCTTGACAGGGATTCCAATCATGGTGGAGACTTTCTAGAAGACCAACAGGAAGAAGAGAAGACTCAGCCAAATGGAGAAACAAATTCCACCAATCAGGAAGGGCCAAGAGAAACAGGTGAGTCTTCAACAAATATCAGATTTCTTAAAGACCATCCTTTAGATAAAGTCATAGGCAATCCTGAAGACCCTCTTCGGACTAGGTCTCATTTTAGAAATGTGAATAATGATGACTTAATTGCTTTAGTCTCACAAATTGAACCCAAAACAGTAGAAGAGGCCTTAGCTGATCAAGCTTGGGTCAATGCTATGAGTGAGGAATTAGGTTAGTTTGAACGGAATAATGTCTGGGAGCTTGTCCCAAGACCAGATGGTATAAATGTCATAGGAACCAAGTGGGTGTTCAAAAATAAGATGAATGAAGATAGAATTATCTCGAGGAATAAAGCCAGACTAGTAGCCAAAGGCTACTGTCAGGAATTCGGTGTAGACTTTGATGAATCCTATGCACCTGTTGCTAGGATGGAAGCTATAAGACTGTTGCTTGCCTTTGCATGCTCAAAGAACATAAAACTCCAACAAATGGATGTTAAAAGTACCTTTTTAAATGGAGTCATTAAAGAAGAAGTTTTTGTTGAACAACCTCCTGGATTTCAATATTCTCCTCAACCTAACCAAGTTTTCAGGTTAAACAAAGCCTTGTATGGTCTAAAGCAGGCTCCAAGAGCTTGGTATGAAAGATTATCTGAATTTCTGATCAACAAGGGCTACAAAAGAGGTAAAGTTGATCAGACTTTTTTTACCAAGGGCATGAATAAAGATCTCATCATAGTTTAGGTATATGTAGATGACATTGTATTTGGATCAACTAAGCATGAACTATGTGATGAATTTTCTACCATGATGTCTGCTGAATTTGAAATGAGCTTGGTTGGTGAACTAAAATATTTTCTTGGATTGCAGGTACAACAGCTAGAAGATGGGTGCTTCATCAACCAAACCAAATACACAATGGAATTGTTCAAAAGATTTGGCATGAAAAACTTAAAGCACATTACTACACCCATGGGCACCAATACTTCATTGGATGCAGATGAGACAGGTAAAGAAGTAAATGCCAAACTTTATCGAGGTATGATTGGATCACTACTTTACTTGACAGCCTCTAGACCTGATATACAATTCAGTGTAGGAATGTGTGCAAGGTATCAGTCTAGACCTACTGAACTACACTTAGCTGCAGTTAAAAGAATCTTCAGATATTTGTCAGCTAGTCACTCTCTTGGTTTATGGTTTCCTACATCTCACACACTTAACCTAGTAGCATACACAGATGCTGACTATGCAGGCTGTAAACTAGACAGGAAAAGCACAAGTGGCCATTGTGAATTCTTGGGTGGGTGTTTAGTGTCTTGGGGCTCCAAGAAACAACATTCTATAGCCCTCTCCACTGCAGAAGCTGAATATGTGGCTGCAGGGAGTTGTGGAACATAAGTCATATGGATTAAACACCAGCTTCAGGACTACCAAGTAGACCTGGGGTGCACACCTATTTACTGTGATAATACTAGTGCCATCAATCTTGCTAAAAATCCTGTTTTGCATTCACGAACCAAACACATAGAGATAAGACATCATTTTATAAGAGATGAGGTGTCTAAGAATAATTTTGAACTGATTCATGTAGGCACAGATAATCAGATTGCTGACATATTCACAAAACCTCTGGATAATGAAAAATTTTCCACATTAAGAAGAGAATTAGACTTATACAAATTGTCTTAATTATGAAGCATGTTCTTGTTGTGAGGGGGAGTTGTGCTTGTCTGATGTTTAGCCTTCTTGCATGCTAGTTTAAGGGAGAGTTCAGAATGCTTACTGGTTAGCTTTCAGGAATGCTCTAAATAAAGGAAAGCCTTGAGATTTTGCTGGAATGTTTTATTGAGGAATGCTATGTCTTAGGGGGAGCTGAGTTGTAATGTGAGAAGAGAAGTTCTTTGACAGATTCAAAAGGGCTGTCCAGATGTGTACCTTTGCTGGTCTTGCATGACTGATTTAGTGTGGTTCTCTCAGAAAGTAGAGTGTCACTTATCTCTTAAGTCTATAAGTCAGTGACTCTAATCTCCAAGTTAGAATCTTTCCTTTGATACTCTTTCAGAGATCTGGACTAATTGCATAAAGTATATCTTCCTACATTGTCATTGATTATGGTTCAGGCCAAAAACTTGTATGTCTTGATATCTGACCCAATCAACTTGAAATCTAGACTTCAAGACTCAATTCAAGAAAAGTCCTTTTTGGTATTGTCTTCGATCATTCTATCTCTTTAACTCAAGGGCTTAACTGAACAAACATGTTCTGTTTTGATCACTGAGAAACTGGGAGCTTCATCAATGAAATGAATATTTCTCCCAAGTCATGAGGTGTCAAATGCTTAAAATAAATGAAAAGTCATGACAGAGCAATGGTGGCTTGCTGGTGAGTAACTGGGGACTCTGGCCTCTAATCAATGTGTTTCCTCATGTCAAAAGCCACAGTTACTAACTCTGTTCCTTAATAAAAGAAAAGGAAGGAAGTAATGAGGTACTCACTCTGAGTAACTGGGGATTCAGGCCTCTAATCAAGGTGTCTCCCTAATGTCAAAGGAAGTGAACTACCAACTTACTTATTGATCTTCTTGAAAATCATCTCCAACAAAAATTCCTTGTTGTTATGCAACTAATGGATTGCTTGTCTTCAATACCTTGAGAACACCTCTCTGATTTAGTCTCTTGCTGTCTTGTGGAATAGTTGAATGATCAGCTATATCTGGCCATACTTGTGAACTCCTGCTCTCAATCATCCACTATGTATGCTGATAAACTTGTCTATCATTCTACTTCTCTATTGTGTACTGAAGTCTAAAGAATCCTCTCTTGAGATTAGAAACTCACTTATTCTCTTAAGACCTACTCGTGACTTTCTGCACTAAGAAGTAATTGCCCTTAGTCCTCATGTTTCCAGCACTGTCACACATTCTGTAGTTCTTTTTGCTGATGTCAAAGGGGGAGAGAAGCTTGCAATGTCTGCAATTTCAGTGAGAAGTTTGCAATATCAGTGAGTATTGGTTTTGTCTTGAGCTTTGAGGGGAGTCATGTTGCTTCGTGGAAGAAATGGTTATGAGTTGTGGGGGAGATGAGAGTGTGCTGTAGGGAATGCTGTAGGGAATGTTTAATTCATTTGCATGAGCATGTCTTGAATTTATTCTGCTTGTTGCAGCTGGTATTAACTTTTTGTTGAAACTTGATATTGCTTGATTCATAGTGTTGTCATCATCAAAAAGGAGGAGATTGTTGCATCCCTATGGTTTTGATGATGTCCCACACTATAAATCAATCTTCTATCTCTAGATTAATACTGTTTCATCATGTGAGTGAGTACAGTTCAATGGCTATCAGATATCATGCTTTACCTTAATTCTGCCTACACTCTGTCTGCACAGTCTTCACACTAGTGCGTCAACTCAGTGTGCTGATGCGTCGACCCTTCAGTCATTGTATGTCTCTGTTCTCACACCAGTGCATCAACTCAGTGTGCTGATGCGTAGACTCTTCTGTTCAGGTTCTTCATTTGATTAAGTCTATACATCATCAGTTGAACGTAAAAGTAATACGTTGCAGCGTCAACTCATTGGGCTGCAGCGTCAACTCAGCATGTTTGCACTTCGCCTTCAGACTTTCAAGTCTATACACCCTATACTCATTCAAGTCTGTTCAGCCGTTTGCATCTCATAAAGTCTATACATTCGGTTCCTTGGGCAAAGTCTACACATCGCTTAGTCTGCTCAGTGCCTTCAGCCCAAGTGCTCAAAGCCAAGTCTATACAACGCCAACCCAACACATTGAACAGTTCTCCAAGTCTATACACTAGACTTCATTTCTCTGAGTCTATACATTGTTGTTTGCACTGCAAAGTCCATACACTGGAAGCTCTTCATTTGATATCAACAAGTCTGTACATTGGGTTCAACTCTCCAAGTCTGTACAGCCTGTTTGTCTTCTTGTGTGAAGTCTATACAACGCATGCTCACATAACTAACTCTATACACTCGATTGTTAGATCTTCAACTATATACATTGGTTGAGTCTATACACTGAGATCTCATGAAGAGTTGCAAGTCTATACACTTGTTGTTAGAGACCTAGACTGCTAAGTCTATACACTCCCTCACTATGTACACACTTGCTATATTGATCTCTGAACTCTATACAATGCTTCACGTTAACACTAAGTCTATACACTTCATTATTGTTGCTGAAGGGAACAGGGTCGACGCCTGAAGCTTAAAGCGTCCACGCATCAGTAGACGAAGCTTTCACGATGTCTTCTATTGCGTTAACGCCACAAGCAAGCAGCGTCGACGTAGCAGTTAAAAAAAAAGCAGAGACTCTTACAAGCGACGAAGCTTTCACGATATCTTCCACTGCGTCAACGCCATCAACAAGCAGCGTCGACGCAGCGGCTTAAGAGACGCCAGCATACAAATGTACATGTTCAATGCGTCAACGCAACATGCTGATAACGTCGATGCAGCACGCCCATTTGTTGAAGACTTGATCACTGGACTGTCGATACCGTTGCGTCAACGCAGCAGGCTGATGGAGTCGACGCAGCGGTTAAAAAGGTTGAAGATATCTGATGGCTGCATCAACTCTTTGGAGCAAGTGAGTTGACGCCATCTAACTCCAGTTGCTGAGCGTACTGGTGCTGGGCACGTGATCCGAGGATAAGGAGAGTGCCCAGATGAGGATACGTGTTCTGACAGCCTGCTGGATGCTGCCACGTGGTTCGAATTCTTAAGGCGGGAACCTAGCAGCCACACGCCATTATCTGCTATAAATATAGAGCTTCATCCTTCAGCAGAAGCTTAATCGTGAAAAGAAAAAGCAGAAGCCATTGGTGAGAGTCTGCACGATCCAGAAAACAAAAAGAGCAGAGAGTTCCATATCTGAGAGGAGATTGTTCGAGAGAGAGAGTGTGTGTGTGGATTGATGAATTGCTTCATTTGAAGCTACATTTGTATTGGGTTTCAAAACCGATTTCTTCTTCATTATTTTTGTTTCCACTTTGCTTTCATTTATTTTCGTTCTTCCATTCTGATTTGAATTGGTTTCCCTCCGGTGTGTGGAGGAAGGGAGTACTACTCCAGTTTCCCTCTGAATTGCAGAGGAAGAGAGATCGGTGATCTCTGGTGGTGTTAGTGACAGGTTGTCATTAACTGTTCTCCTCCGGTGTGTGGAGGAAGGGAGAGGATTCTCCTGTTGTGTTCTAGCTGGGAGCTAGAACAGGTTTCAAGTTCTGTGGGTAGCAGAACTTGGTTGAGGGATTTGTTTCCCTTGGTGTTCAAGCTGTGTGGCAGCATGTTGTTCGCAGACTGAGTCTGCATTGATCTAGCATCGTCTAGTGGAATCCTCACTCTAGTTGGAGTGAGGGGTGGATGTAGATTGCGGACTGCAATCGAACCACCTAAAAACCGAGTGCCTCCTCTGTGGTTTGCTATTGATTTCAGTGCTCTTCATCTGCTTGTCCCTTTGCCTTCAAGTGATCAGTTCTTCACTCTCATCTATATTTCTCTGTGTACAGGTTAAGGAGGTGCGTTAGCAGTAGAATCTATTTTCCGCCAAAGTTTCTGCAAATTGGGAGTGATCTATTCATCCCCCCCCTTCTATATCACTCTTGCTGCGCTAACAAGATTGAGGGGAGAATCGGATGAGGAAAAGATAGAAGAGGGGGAATTAAGAGGTGGGGAATACCCACAAGGAGAGTGACTTATTACGAATTTCATCGGCAGGTCGTACCGGAACGGAGATTTTGGACAAAGCGAATCAACCACAATTGAAGGAGGACGATGAATAAAGTCCAGTGTATGGAACAATGCGCGCAGGCGGGAAGGAGATATAGAAACAACAATTGGAGAGCTCACTGTTTCCTGTGGACGGCACGCTAGCTTCGGTTTCCACTGAACAAGCCGTACCTCCTGATTCTTCTTCTGACCATAACCATCTGGCTCGCTGAGTATTCTGGCAAATGACTAACTGAGATATGACATATCATCAACATGCCCTTTTGGTAGCAGAGGCGGACTGGCAACCGTGTAAGCTGTATTCTTCTTCTCTGACTGTGCTGGCTGCGGCTGAAGTGTCCCTGGTTGGAGAGGGCATTTAACAAAGTGTTGGCGATAGTCCCATGTAAGCGGTCCTGAGTCTTCCGTCATTGAAGGTGCAGACTCTCGGTAGCCGAGACCCCGTCTACTCATTTTTCTACCCCTGGGAATGGGCTTAGTTCGCCCTTGTAATTGAACACCGACGCCTCTCCCCGGTTGGTAGCCCAATTTCAAAATAATATCCCAGCCCTTGGAATCTTGGATCTAGGGTTTCGCTTTGATATCAACATGTGTAGTGGCAGGCCTGTGAGGTGCATAAGCCCAAGGAAGGTCCAGGTCCAATATCGAGATAACTGGCCGACTGCTAGGCCATAGCGTAGGCAAGATTTTCTCTGAGATAGCTTTAACAGACTGGACCGTGGATAAGCTTTTTACTTTAACCACCATCCCTTGAAAAGGAAACTTAAGACATTGATGCGCGGTGGAGGGCACGGCACTGAGAGTATCGATCCATGGATGACCCAAGATAGCCTTAAACATAGGGTCAATGTCCAGCACAAAAAATTCAATGGGCATAGTGAGAGGCCCAAGCTTAGCTTGAATAGTAACAATCCCATGACATGCTCTTCGTGAGTTATCATATGTAGCTATAGTTGTGGGGGTCAGCCGTAAAAGTTCCTCTGATAAGTTACAGGCCCTGAGAGTGCTGAGTGGACATACATTGATAGATGCCCCTGTATCAACTAGTGCCGCATCAATACTGACTTTGTTCAAGATTATTGTGATGCAAAGCGGCATTGCTGAGCCTCTGGAGGAGCTAGCTCTGTCTCAGAGAAGGTTATTGCCGACCCATTGGAAATAGTTGCCAGTGCTGTAGGTAAGCTGTCGGCTGCCACATCTTCACTAACCATCACCTTCTGAAGAAAGTTCTTGAGAGCATCTTGGTGAAAGGTAGATCTTTTAATAAGTTCCAGTACAGATATCTTGGCGGGCACCCTATCCAATTGATGTAGCAAATCATACTGGGTACCCGGCAGTAGCTCAGCCTCTTCCTACTCAGCAGCTAGTTGGGAATACTGGGGATTTGAGGTAGGAGCAAAATTGTGATGAAACATAGGCCCGCTCTGTAGGGCACAATTATAAGCTGCCGCAGTCTCGGATGGACTTAAAATAAGTGACTTAACAGGCCCGGTGGGGTGAATGAATGGTATGAAGGAGGGTGTGGAGGTAATAATGGGGGTGGGAATGGAGGTAACGGCTTGTGATGATAGAATAATGGGCGGAGGGTTAGTTGTGGGTATGGTGGTAGCGAGGGTAAGCGAAAGTGGGGTGGTAAGTGGAGGTGTAATGAGCGGAGGGTTAGATGGAGGCGTGGTGATAGCGGGTGTGAGCAATGGGCGAGAGACGGGTGGTGGGGTAGAAACGGGTGAAAGGATGAGTGGTCTAGCAGGTGGAGGAGGGTTTTGGTGTGTGGGTGTAAGGATGGTGGGAGTGGAAGGAGTGGGGTAGTTGTGGTGGAGGGCCATGACTTGTGGCATGGAGCCATCTTCATCAAAGAACCACCCGGCATCAGGGCCCGGGGGTTGAACTACATTAACTTGAGCCGGTACTGGCGGCTGAGACTGTGGAGGGGGAGGATGGTTCGGCATTGGGTTATGATGGATCCCCAAATCTTGAACCGGGTGCTATTGTTGTTACGGCTGCTACTGCGACTGCGGTGCCTGTTGTTGCTGCACTTGCTGCCTCGACGGCTGCCCTCTTTTCTCTTTAATTTCTGTAATGGCCCTATGCATTTCGGCCCAATCAATCCTCTGCCCTTCATGGAGGTCATAGACCAAGTCTCTGAACTGAAAACACCCTTCAATTGTATGTCCCGGCTGCCTGTGGAACATACAATACTTCATTTGATCAACGGCCGGGTTCCAGACGGGGCGTTCCGGAGGAAGTTGGATTGCACTAACTGACATGAGAGCCGAGAAGATGTCCGTGAGGGACTCGGGCAAAGGGGGATACTGGGCTCTCTTGGGTCCCGGGCACTTGTTGTTGTTGTTATAGCCATTAGGTGGAGGGACATTATGGTATTGCGGAGGCTGTGGAGGTTGTTGCGAAGCGGCGAAGGTGTTTTGTGGAGTGGCAAAGGTAGGCAAAGGATTTTATGAAATGGGTTGAAAGTTTTGTGGAGCGGGATTTTGAGGAGTGCGGGGGTTTTGTGGAAAGCGGAATGGTGTGGCTTGGAAGGGGAAGGTAACGGCTTATACTTGCTCCTTGGTCTGGACCCCCTCGGTGACAGGCCCTCGAGGTTTCTTATGATATTTAGGCTTTTGGTTCTCAAAGAGCGAGTGGATGGGGGAGTCTTTGAACTGGGTTTGAATGAACCACGCCCGGCTGTACAGTTGGTGCATGTTGGCTATGTCGTTCATGGCAAGAATGTTACGGAAGGTCGGAGTGGCGTTGGAAATGAGTAGCTTGACCTTCTCATCCTCCGGAATGTGGCCTGGCACCCTGGTGGCCATCTGTCTCCACCTGTCAGCATAGGTTTCAAACTCCTCATCGGGCTTCATCCTCTCGGCCACCAAATCTGTGAAGGAGTATTCTGGGCCGACTCTATCTTGAAACCGCTGAATGAACTTATCTTTCACCACCTTGAAGCTCTCGGCATCCTCTAGTGGCAGAGAGTAGAACCATTCAAGCGCGACCCCATCTAACGATTGGGGGAACAGATACGCCATGAGGCGATCATCATACTGAAACTGGGCCGATTCATATAAAAAGTCCCTCACATGGATAAAGGGATTGCCATTCCCATCATACTTTCAGTAATTGGGGAGCTCGGATTATGGAGGGAACCGGATGTTCTAGGAACTCGGGACCGGAACGTCTGCCAAGGATTGTGGGCCAACCCGCTTCTGGAGGAAGTCAAGTTGTTGTTGCATGGCGGCCCATTTATCGAGTAATTCTTGCTCTCTGGACGGAGTAGGGATAGTGAAAGATGGCATTTGAGGAGCAGAGGGGTAAGCAGATGGAGGGGGTGGCCCATAGGAAGGATATTGGGCCGAATGAAGACCCATATTGGTGTGGACTTGGGCTGCCCCTTGATTATGGCGCATGAAATCATTTGGATCGACAAGAACCTATGGTACTGATGGGCCGGACATGTGATGATCTGACATAGAAGAAGGAGGGACAATGGTCTTTCCCTTATCCAAAAATTGTTGGGCCGAACCAGAAGACTGGCCCATCTCCAGATTAGAGAATCTGAGGGTCCTAGGTTGGACCAGAGTGAGGTCAATGGGAATGGGCTGGACGGTGGACCCATCGGCCCCAGGCTGAGCAATGGAAGGATTGGTCTGACCTTGCATAATTGGGGAAGGTGGGGTGTTGGACCCCTGCATGGCCTGATAAACCGCCCGAAGTTGGGCCGGGTCTAATTGGGCCATCATTTGAAGAATGGAATTAGCGGAAGGAGGAAGAAGAGCTTGAGTGGATTGGGCGCCCTCCATAGGGATGGAGGACGAAGGAGGGATGGGCCCCTCTCTGGGTTGGAATGAGATAACCCTAGAGGGATCCTCTAGAAGCCCTTGAGGGAGAGACTCCTCTTGGGAACGGGGAAGATCGAAAGAAGCCATGGTGGATTCGAAGAGCTGATTGAAGTAGCACTTGGGGAAGGAATTGCCCCTAGAGGATGAAGTTTCTAGAGATAGGAAGCAACTCCACATGCAACGAAAGGCCTTAACAAAATGCAAACAACACACAACAACACACAATAAGTGATTTAAACTAGATGATTTAAACAAAGATGTAAGTGAAACAAGAGATAACAACACTCAAGGTCAACCAAGTTGTTTAGATGATGCAATCGGATTTTTACGATTTTTCTCCTTTAGAACCTTAGTGACTTGATTAAAATGTGCTCTCCGAAATAGGTTCCTAATAGAGGAAAAATATGTGGCTTGGTTGACTCTGAATGTAATCGCTCCTTCACTTATGCAATCCTAGACACGGGGTGGGAAGTGGTACAATCGGCCCGGCATCCGTGTGGGAATCCACGGCTCGCGGGGACTTATGGGGGTCCCTGACGTGATTTCCTGGTCAGCCCCAAGGAATATGGAGACAAGAGGTCCACACACCAAGGTATGAGAATGCAATGTAATGTATGAGAATATGCATGAAACTATGTGCACCGGAGTGCATACAAATTCTAGCCTAAAATCTAGCAATCAAATATGCACACAATGGTATGAATATGTGAACCAACTAAGGAGGAGACCAAATAGCACCCAAGCATGAAGATCACAGCAAAAACTGTGGAAATAAACTACACCTCGGGATGTGTACCTGTCTGGAGTATGTGATGGTCTAGAATACCCGCACTAGAAGAATGTGACGGTCCAAGATTGGACCGTTAGATATAACTTAACGCGTGAAGAGGCGACCGTTAGAGTAGCCAGAGAGCCAGAAACAGCAGAGAAATAAAGGGAAAATCCAGGGAAAACCAGAGCAACTTAGGGCAAACAAAGAACAACAGGTTTTTTTAACAGAGATTCAAAGCACGATTGGCACTAGATGTCCCACCGTGATCGCCAAAAAATTCGGTTGGTTATAATGTGTCCCTTCTTTTGCAAGATGGGCTATGATGCCAACTATGATGAAAATATGAACCAATAATGAAATCAATCAACCTATGAACATGTGCAACATGAACCTAGGCAACCAGCATGAATACTAGTATGGGCATGCTATCTCAATCAAGGATAAGCTAAGCAAATAAATAAAAACTCACGCCAGGGCGTGGAATAAGGAGTAAAAGAAAACACACCGTATAGGTGGAACAAGCAAAATAAGAGAAGATATGAAGAAAAGAGAGCTACTGCCCAAACTAAGAAAAGATGTGATCGCCACTAAGGTAAAAATAAGTCAAAGACCTGATAAATACCTTAGAATAGGAGGATGATGCACCTGCCCACGGGAGAGAGAAAATAACCAGGAAACTGCAGCTCTGTGAAATGTAACGGCTGAAGACTGATGCGTCACAGAAGTGTGATGGCCTCACGATAGACCGCTACGTGACTATAACACGTCTACACCAGACCGTTAGAGATTCTACATAATAAGAATTGAGAATCTTTGATCTCCAAGCTTTCCAGTCGGCCATGAAGCTTGGGCCTCGTGCTGTGAGTCCTGTAAACCTACAAAAGAGTGTAGAACACAAAAAAACAATCCCAGATTAGCCTTTGAGAAGAGTAGTATCAATAAACCAAAGAAACTTAAGGACATGCAAAAGGAAAGGGAAATACCAGGGAGGCTGGTTTTTTTAACCCCTCTGGGGCGTTTTAAAGATGGGAGGGAAGTTTAAATGGATGCAGAAGATGCAAGAACGTGGTAGAGGAAGAGGGACAATGCTATGATGCTTGGAAGAGGGAAAAGACACTAGAGAAGAAAACTTTGACTGAACTAAACCCTTGGAATCGATCTCCCTAGACTTTGGAAGCAGATGGACGTGGGAAGCAACTCTCCTTGGTTGGTTCTATCTCCAAGATGCGGTAGCACTTTGACGTGAACTCCAGATGTCTCCCCTCAAGCCATGAAGTCAAGAGTTCTATTTATAGACCCGCCAACTCTCTGGTCGAGTAGAGGATAATCCAGCTAGAAAGTAGGATGTTTCTTAGAAAACTCTTGAAGATAATACTCCCAAGGGTCCATAGAAATAAGCAGAAGGTTCTAAGGATCAGATTTGGAAGAGAAATTAAGGAATCAAACTCTTAATTCGGCCACGGAGTAGCAGAGAAAGAGTAGTTCTACTAGAACTCTCTGTTTAACGTAACGACTGCACGATAGACCGGCACAGGGATGTAACACCCCAGGGATGGACCGTCACACAACCCTATCCACTAAAAGATAAGGCCAACGGGTGAAGTTTTCGAACATAGGACTCTAGATGAATGTAACGGTCAAGGATAGACGCGTCACAATGAATGTAACGGCTGCACGATAAACTATCACACCCAACGGATAGGATACGAGATAAGCTTTGAAAGAAGCCTCTGACTTAAGGACTCTGGCATGATGTAACAGACTAATGTAGATGCGTTAGAGGATTGTAACGCACCATCAAAGGACCGTTAGAGACAATAGAGTGCAAATTAAATGAAAGTTTGCTAAGCTTCATCCAGCGAAAAGATGTAAGGAACCAGACCCAACCAAGGAGACATGACCCATGAAATAGACCTCAAATTGACCAAGATATCCCCATAAGGGTGAACAACTCGGAGCATCATTTAAAATGAATAAGGAGATGACCCAACTTGTTGGTCACAAAACAGGTGTCAACACCCTCATGGGGGCGCCAATTACCTGAAGGGCGCCCCTATCTTGGACGCTATTTCCCTGCAGGATGAGAATGGAAACCTGTTGCAGTGTCTTGTTTGAACTAGGAAGCAATGGCCGATCAGAAAAGTATTGATCTGGAAGGATTAATACGTAGGGAAACCTTGCTTCTAATAGGAGTCTTACGTGGGAAGTTTTAAACCTAATCAAACTCCAACCCACGATCAAATCCCTTCTCTATAAATATCAAACCCCCTCCATCGAACCCTCTGTTGAATCTATTTTTTGAAGACGTCCTACTGCTCTTCGTTCTCTTGAAGCTTATTAGTTCCTTCTTCTTCGGCTGTATGTGGGGGAGGGATCTTATTCTCTTTCTCTGCTTCTTCTTGGAGAAGGCTCGTGGCCGCTGCTCACGTTAGAGTTCTTGCTTCTTCTGCCAGTGGGTTGCTGAGAAGAGTTTCTTCTCCATCTATTTCTTCTACAGCTAGGAGCCGAGGAAACAAGCTGATGTTACTACTCCTTCTGATATTATACTCATCCTGCTGCCGTTGCTTCCCGTTTCTCTATTGTAAACAGAGTATCATACTGTGGTTATTCTGGTTGCTGATCCTTCAATCCCTTCACATTTCCATCATCCAAATTACCAATCAAGGTAGGTGTTCTCAAGTACAAGCCCAATCTAATAGCTATGAGATCATGAGCATGCATATAGGTCTAACAGAATGTTCTCAGTATGTTTTGTAATGTTTCTGGAAGTTTCAGTAGAAGGCGCCTCCCCCTAGGGCGCTATTTGATATAACGACCGTGCAAATAGTCGTCAGTTAGTTGGTTAATTAATAAATACACATGTTCAAAATTTAATAACTGTGAACCATGGCATCTAATCTAATGCATGAATATACTGCTAGATTCTTGCTATTTTTCTCTAGCTGTCCATGTACTTGTTCCTACAAAATTATTTTTATTGAAAAAGTGCTACTGTTCATGACCAAATAACATTGATATTGAAAATCATGACATGCATCCTGCCATTATTTTGAAAAATGGCGCCCCTGACTAGGGCGCTACTTACTGAATTGAAGACTTAAGCCAAGGCGCCATTTACATAATTTTTGGAATTTGAGAATTATACAGATCTTAATATATTTAGAACCTGGATAGAACGACTGAATGAACAGTCGTTATATATTGAACTAGCGACCCTGCCCAAGACGCTAATTCATAAAATGAAGACTTGATCTCAGGCGCCATTCACCTGAGTTTCTGATTTCCGAATGTTTTATGTAACCCTTGATAGTGGGTTATATATATAGGCACTATATTCCATTCCGTGAGTATAGTCCCACGTTTCACGATATTTTATCGATTACCCCTCAACTCTTGGTGACATACGAGCCCTCCGTTGGACATTATGTTCCTCCGGACTGGCAAGTTAGTCATTGGGACCTCCATAAGACTCCTCGTAGCCTTGGATTCCCTCAAGGCTGATTGAGCATGTTATACCACTAAAACCTATGACACTTTTTGATTGCCATGTCACTCTAAAGAAACATGGTAACCCGGCCCTCATGGTATGCTAGTTGGATACCTTGAGAATGTTTCTTAAGTTAATGCAATGGAAACCATACCATTGCCATCACTCAAAGATTTAGTGCCCTACATGTGGACACTAGTTCTTTCCACCTTATCATGTGCAAAGGACGAGCAATCATGTGAATATGAATGCTTATTCTTGTTCGCTTGGCACCCACTAGGGAGTCAAATCCACCCAGTTTCTATGAGTATCGTGATTGTACCGACTTGACCGTAGTATGTCCTTACATGAAAATTCTATCCTTGTGATTCTATTCCACAAAGATCTACCTTATATTCCTACAAAGGTTCATTCCGTTGAAATTCTATATTGGCAATAACTGAAGTGGATGTCGAAATACATGATTCAATGCTTGCGCATATAAGGGCCCGATCTGGTCCTGGGAGGAGGTGCTTGTGCCTATGGTAGCTAATATTGATCACGGTGTGACATTACACCGAAGTACTCATCGTTGTAGATAAATGGCATTCCACAAACTCTTGTACTTGTACTTGACTTGACGTGACTTGACATGCATGGCCCGGAAGGGTATTTACTTGCTTGCTTGATAACATGATAGCCAATTCTTGACATGACTTGCTAAAACGTACATGCTCGCCTTCTTGATATAATTACATGAAATCTTGGATATCTTGCTAGTTCATTCCAAGTTATCTCTTGCTATACACTCTCTCTATCGTCGTTTCATGCGAACATGCATAACTTTACTTGCATCCATGCAACATGTAATTTACTTAAAGCAAGCTAGCACTTGGGATATAATTCTTACTGAGCGTTCGCTCACCTAGTATTTTCCCCTATTTTTTAGGTAATTCTGATGACGAGACTCATTCGGATGGGGATGGACAAGAGTGAAGAGTTTAGAGCCTTTCCGACCGTCGAGCGTTCTCTAGTCCTGTCTTTTTTATTTCCTTGAGTCATCCATTGTATTTTTATTTTATTGAGTCTTAGTGTTTTCATTAAAGAGTTGTAACAGGAATACTTGAAGGTTTATGATTAATAAAGGACTTGGTTGTCATTACTTGTGCGTGCTATGTCTATGTATGTCGAATATGCTTACGCTCTGATTGACATGATTGATATAAACTCATCATGCATCTCCGGGTTCCTTCCGCGCTCGGGGCGTGACATTCAGAAACCAACTATAAAGGTTAAAAAGGGTGACCACTTGCAGAAAAAGCCTACTCACACTTATGTTATGAATGTGCATGCTGTACACAACACGAACACACACATACATGCACACAAAAAGGGAATTTCATGCCATTACTGTGGTAGGCTTGGCCATTTAATCCATGCTTACAAATTGATGGTAGAGGAGAATCAGAATTTTGGTACAAAGCATGTTAAGAAACATTATAATAGAAATCATGCATTTCAAAGAAAGAAAATTCACTATTTTTTCTGTGGCAAATTAGGCCATATAGCCGCCCACTGTTGGCATGCCCAGGGGAGAGATGGTCACTTCAAATCTGCTAAATCCCCTGCAAACCATAATGCTGTTGGTAGTAATAAATTTGTTGTTAATGAAAAATATCCGGCATGCTTCAATTGTGGTAAACCAGGACACCGTGTATCAGACTGCTGGTTGACTGGTAGCAGAATTAAAAGTGCTCATGTTAAAAATGGAAAAATGCATGTTCATGCACATAGATTCCATGATCATTTTGATACCCAGAAGAAAAACATAAAACTTGTTGCTTCATGTCATTACTGTGGACGATATGGGCATTCTATGCATAATTGTTCTGTTATGAAATCCGATGATGTGAAAGCTTAAAGATTATGAAAAATATATGTCACTGGTGGTACTAACCATGTAGGACCCAAGAATTCTTGGGTACCTAAATTTGTAAAATGAGAATCTATTTTGCAGGAATGCCTTGGAGGAAGGAAATAAAAAGGGGGGTTCAATAAACCAAGGCATCCAAAGTTTGGTAAAACCCCGCCTCTGCATTTCACTGATAGACAATTTGAGTTTTCAATAATTCTGTTTAGATGGCTGCATGTCATGGTCCACCTGCCAGTGAAAATTTCATGCATCTAACATTTGCATTGCTCTACATGAGTTTCTTCATGCTTATGCTGAGTTATTTGTGCATACATTAGATTGAGAATGATTGGAATGTCATATTCTAAAAATCTGAACTGCATGTGTTTGATTCTTGCATATGTCAACTACATTTGTTTGACATTTGTATATGTCATGATGCATATCTTACACAGATACTGAATATCTGCTGCATAAATTTTCATCTGCATACATGTATGTTTGCCAAAATGACTTCAAACATTTGCATTGCATATAGGACAACAATGTATTCGTGATGCACCTTCATGCCTGATCACATGGTATATCAAATGGTATAGTGCTAAAGGGCAGACGAGGTCTGTCTGGAAGTTCTAACCATGCGTGAGGTGATCTTTAGACTAAGTCCTCCGCCTGGTACCATGGGTCAAGTGTGTGCCTTGAGTCTTGCATATTTTTTTTGCGATCAACATGTTCATGAGCATGGGTCATCGAACTCCTCGTATATTTTTTTTGCACTCAGAATTCAGTTATATAGTGCATAAAGTCAGGGGGAGTCAGTCAAGGTAATCCTTGTATTTCATGCATATGTGTTTAGATTAAGTTCCATGTATG
This sequence comes from Amorphophallus konjac, assembly GCA_022559845.1. Lineage (NCBI taxonomy): Eukaryota > Viridiplantae > Streptophyta > Magnoliopsida > Alismatales > Araceae > Amorphophallus > Amorphophallus konjac. The sequence continues at coordinate 108,410,896 of CM040129.1, read as the reverse complement.
GTCTTCATATCATACCTATCATTTCAATGCATTCAGATAGGGGGAGCTCATAAGTGCTCATCATTCATGTATGTCATTCTTCTCACTCTGACATATACATTTCTTAATAGCTCATGCATACAGTCAAAGGGAGAGCATATAACAAAATTTTGAACTGCATGACTGACATCTGCTCTATGCCTCATAATTCCATTCTGTCTAGTTCGGTCGACCAAATTTCCCATTTCGGTCAACTGAAACTCCCATCTTCAGTTTGAGTTGCTATCTTGGCTGTGATCTGTTTGATTAATACTTTGTGCTACATGTGAAGTGAAATTCATCTCAGCTCTTTGAACTCTGTGATTGAACCCCAGGTCGACCTATTGCTAGTTCAGGTCGACCTGGCTATCCCCAGCTGTTTTGAAAAATCCGTTTGATTTCAGCTGTAGTCTGGTTTCCACTCTTATCTATTATGAAATCTTTAGAGTTCATCATGTTGGCCTTGACATCTGTTGTCTGCTACTCTTGCATTTGTTGAGATGGGCTGATTATCTTAAACGCATTCTAAGAATGTCACCTGAATTGAACTGAATTGCTAATTCTGCTATATTCTGAAGCCTATCTCATTTTACTCTCTGTCAGCTACCATCTTGGATTCAGCTACTACATAAATTACTCTTATTCTTGCTAAGTGTTCTCTACTACTTATTGAATTGGTTGCTTCAGAAATTCTTTTGTCTTGACTATCGTTTAGGAAGATTTCAATGTGTGAACCTTGATCATAAATATGAAAACTTTCTATTAAAGAGAAATATTCTATTATATAGATTTATGAATGGCTGAAAGTTTCAGGTGATTTAAGTTTCATGTATTTCTTGAAGTTTGGATATGAACACCTTGAAAATATTTGAATCAATTCTTTTAATAAACTTTAACCAGTTGATTCATGTTATATCATGTAAGATCTTATGAAATATGAAAGTTTTTAAAATCATGGCTTACCTTGGTTGAGATACATGTTGTGAGTATTGTTTTTAAACATTTGTTTGTTCTGAGAAATGTCTGAAAGTAAAATATGGTCAGAGCAATGACTTTGGTCACCGTGAAACCATGTCCAAAGGACTGTGTCATAAAGTGCCATAGTTATCTCTGCTGAAAATTTGATGAAAATATGTGAAAGTTTAAGGCAGAGCAATGGTTAGGTTGCACCGAGAAACTGGGTCCTTCATCAAAGAAATGGAGTCAACCTATGTTATGAAGTGCCCTAGTTATCTCTGTTCAATGTGAGGCATGACAGTTAGTCATACAAAGTGCTTAGGGATACTAGCGTCTAAACAACGTGTATCTTCTAGTTACAAAGTGTGCACTAAACTCGATTGCTATTAAAAAAAATTTGCTATAAAAAATTGCTGCTGCATAAAAGGAGAAATCTGAAAAATAACTGCAACAGAAAAATTGATGAAACCATAGACAAAATCAGTTGCATTCATGGATGCTTAATCTCTATACTACCTCATGTAACCCTTAAAGGTGTCATTAAAATTGAATGATTAAGATGAAGGGAGGTTAAACTAGATGTTAACATGAAGGCATGGTTCACTTTTATTAAAATTGATTTCAGATATGAGTACAGAAAGTTTATTTTGGATAATCTCTGAATACATTATATTTAAACCATGATGCTCAATAAAGATTCCTTCATGAGCCGTTATAATTGAAGACTCTAAAATATGCTTATTTATAGACTTATGATAATGGTAACTCATTGAAAACTTTCTTGAATCATTTGATCATTTGGGCCTATAGTCTGATTTCTTATGCTCAGCTTTACTCTGTTGAAAACTCTTTGCTTGCTCTCAATCCTTCACTGATTGCATCATTTTAGATTCTACTGGTTGATATTTTTCTGCAGATTGCACTACCTCTTGAGTTATTCTCTTACTGAATTGTCTAAATACCCCTGTATTTTTTCTGATATATTCTGATCATTTCTTCCACTCCATTCCCTCTACTCTCTCAAAGGGGGAAACTCTCTTATTAGCATCCATTAACATCAAACGGGGTACATGATTTGTATTTCCAGGATGTTTAGGTTCATTTAGACAGAGGAGAATTGTTTTTATTTCAATAATATCAATGCATGCTCTGCATTTATCTCCACTGATTTTATCAAACTATTACTTGCTTTTTGATGAAGTCAAAGGGGGAAAATAATTTGAGATATGAGTCATCATGTTATTTCATGACTCATAGTGTTGCCATCATCAAAAAGGGAGACATTGTTGTACCCCCGTGGTTTTGATGATGCCAAACACTATGACTCATCTAAGCATGATGTCATATGTGTTGATGCTACATTTATGTGGTTTTGATGATGTCATGATATTAATATGGTTTAATGATGCCAAATATTGATGGATGTTGTAGCACCCCGAATTATTTAAATAATTAAACTATTAAATTGAATTTCCCCTTAGGCTAAAAATCGATCAAATTATAAAAATGTGAAAAATTCATATTCGTGTAGAGGGTCATTTTTCCTACTACTTTGTCTTCTAAACCGAACCCAATAGAAAATTTAGTTTCGCCCAATTGTAGGTTTTGGCTAGAACTCGGAGCTTCGTTAAGATCGGCCTTGTTCGACCAAATTCGAACCCAATTCTAGCTCAAATGGGCTCATTCCGGACCCAATCGATCGACCTATGATCGAAGCCCATTTCCCCTCTATCTCCCAGCGAAAACCCTAACCCTAGCTAGCTCAATTTCGAGCGGAGGTGACGTGACCCGGTCAAGCACGAGTTTCACGCGTGAGCGTTTCCCACGACTCTTTCCACCCTTATCGCATCCCTAGAGTCGACCCTAGCCCTATAAATCGAACCCTAGAACTACCGAGAGTTCCCATTTGTTGTGACGGCCGGTGACGTGCGCGTTCGTGGGTGGAGACGTGGAGTTTTGGAGTGTGTTTCCCTTGCGGTTCCAGCATCGGCATCCCCTTTCCCTTCGATTTCAGGTAGGTTCTTACAGACCAAACGTTAAATTAATTACACCATCTTGAGCGCCTTCGAGTCCTCTTCATTTTGATACCAAATCACCTACATTCTGTGCATCATAGCGTTCGTTATTAGCTTTTTGTCAAAACATGTCTAGTTTGGATTTGTCAGCGTCCCTTTCATCTTGTATCGACTTAAGCGTAGGGTTCTTGCAGGCTAAATTTCTAATTAAGTATGCTAACATGTATGAAATTTTGCTCTCTTTCTATTGATATCGTTTTGCCCAATTTCTATTGGCCATACTGTATGTATTTCGGCGTATAAGCAAAGTATGTCGGGACTCACCGGAGGCCAGGGTGGGGAACCTAGTAGCGGTCCTACCAGTGACCGCCGCTGGGCTTAACGGTCGCCCGATAGACCGTTGGTTTCCTGTCGTGGACTATGCTGGGCTTAGCGGCCGCCTGACAGACCGCCGCTAGGCTTAGCGGCCGCCCGACAGGCCGTTTGGTTTTTCCTGTTGTGATTTGCCCTGTAGCGGTCGCAGGTTGATCGCTAACCATGTCTAGCGGCCCTTTCCCTGACCGCCAGAAGCCCTCGGGTTATTGTTGTATCACTGTGTTTTCACCTGAAATCTCTCCTAATTTGATAGCATGATTAGGGTAAAAACACACCTAATGACTAAGGTTATAGGGAATGTTTAACAAGGTAAATTATCTATGGTTCATGGCTATTGAATTGCTATCTTTGCACCTTTAACGCATGGCTTAGTAAATGATCCTCTTGATGCAAAAATGTAGTTAAAATGTTATTAATCTACACGTGATTCCATTAAATTACTATGGCCCTATCACTTATTAAACTGATGCTTGTTTAATTGATTAAGTTGTTTGACAGTCATGCCACTCCGGTAGTATTGGTTGACTGCTTTACCCTCAATTTCTGCATTTTCATACCCTCAATCTTGTAATAGTTGGGACTCTCCACCGGATACTCCTTCCGTCGGACTAGGACCACTATTATGAGACCTCCATAAGCCCCCGCCAGCCCAGGATTCCCTCTAGGACGCCGAGCAGGTTGTACCACCAAAGCCTGAACCCACTACCTCGATCAACTCACATTTTGGGCAGCCCGAGTGCGGGACTGTTCTGCCCCATTCGACCAGAAAGCTGCCCTTCTGGGACCACTACCGTCATTTAGCAGCCGTGTCGTGACCGCCAAACATTTTCTGACCTCGCCTTGTGCCAATTTGCCAGGTCGACGTATCCTTGTTTCAAGTCGACCTAATCCTATTCAAGTCGACCTAAGCTTCCTTAATCCACCTAGGATACATGGGCTGAACCTTGGTTCGGTCCAACCATGCCTCAGGTAGATTGGGAACCTATTCTAAGTCAATTGAACCACCTTTTGCTGGACCCAGACTCTTGGCGGTCTCTCTTGGACCGGAACCCCCTTTTAGCGGCCCCATGTGAACCGTTTTATCTTATTCCTCTTATGCTTCGACATGTTGACCAGCGAGGTCGACGTCGGCATGTTCCTTAAACTGTCCGGCAGCGGTTTAGTCTAGACCGTTTCTTCCTTTTAGCGATCTTGTCTTGACCGCAACCATGTTCCTGAACCTGGTTTTTTTTTCGTGTTCTTGTGTGCTATGGCAACCGTGTCAAGGGTAGCCTTGGGCTGTAATATATTCTCTTTCATGATCGCTGATTATGAACCTTGACTCCAAAGTCATGTTCCTATGACTTTTATCCAAACTTATTTGGAACTTTCCCTCTTGATCTCAGCAATAAGTTACATGAACTTAACCTTGGAATTATTGGCCAATTCCAATGAATGTCTAGATTATTACTTGGGATTTTGGATCTGTCAATCAGTGCCAACGCATCATAAAGGGCCCGGTCTGGTCTTGGGAGGAGCGCCCAAAAGTACTAGTGCCCCCGGGAGTTTATAATCACAAGGTGTAGCATGGCACCAAGTACATGCTAGCGTGTTGTCTATGACATTCATTTCTATATGAAACTGACTCTGCCTGACTTGCTATAACTGCGTGCTTGCTTCGGCCAATTCATGAAATAGTGCTATACACTGTTCTTTCCATGATATTCCTTCCAATCGTTCCTTTCCTTTCCTTTTTCTTTGGTTTGACCTTAGTTCACTGTTACTCATGTTTATTTTATTTTCAATGTTTCATGTAGTAACATGCTTAAATTGGTTAATCACTTATACACTGCCTTTTAGAATCTACTGACCATTCGCTCACCTAGTTTTTCCCCTTTTCGGGTAGCTCTGGCGAGGATACGCAAACTGTTGGGGACGGGCCAGAGTGAACATCTACGAGCGACCCAATTAGAAGTCTTGCCGGGTGGCGGTCTTAGCATAGATTGTGTTTGAGTGGTGTTATTATGTTCAGTAGCAAGGGTTGTAATTTATTTTTAGTCACTTCAAATTGGGTCTACGTGTATGTAGTCAGCAAACTTGAACTAGTCGTTTTGATTAATGGAGTTGGCAGTTAATTGCGTAATCTTATTCTCCTTTATTCTGCGTATTTATTTAATTACGTTATTTGCTCTGATTGTCATGAGTGATTATAACTGCTGCGTTCCGATTTTATGTATCGGGGTGTGACAGTTTTGTGGTATCAGAGCCTAGGTTCTCTAAAGTCCCTAGGTTTCTAGTAGTGTTAATAACCCGTGGCCCTGGTAAAGTCTAGGATTCCAACCCAGTGAGATGGGGTAAAGATTTGGGTTGAGTTAACTAATAAATTCTAAAAGCGATTTCGATAGGTCATTTCTAACTAATTTCTTTACACGTAGGAACTTGTTGCAATGGCAGCTGAGCGTGCGAAGTGGTGAGATATGCAACGCACGGTCCAGGGTTTGACTCAGGCCTTACAGCAAGTAGCGCAAGGTGGTGCACATCATGGAGCCGGTGACCTTCACTAAAACTTTTGAGGCTTGAATCCCCCGCGTTTTGGTGGCATTGTAGACCCCGATAAGGCAGAACATTGGCTGAAGGAGATGGATTGGATCTTTAGAGTTATGCAGTGTGGTGACCAGGATCGAGTCCTCTTGGCAACATTTCAGCTGGAGCGTGATGCACGTGCTTGGTGGGAAGCCGTGGAAGCCACGCTCGGTAATAGGCGTGCGACATGGGATGAGTTTAAGGAGTATTTTAATAACAAGTATTTCTCGGACCGCCTGCAGGAAAAGAAGGTGGCGGAGTTCGCTGCTCTGCAACAAAGAAATCTATCAATTGCTGAGTACGAGGCGCAGTTCGCCCGTTTGTCTCGTTATGCACCACATTTGGTGACTACGGAGAAGATGAAGGCCAAGCGTTTCCTTAATGGACTGAACTTCACTACATTAATCAGTTGGCGTCGATGGAGATCCACAACTACGCTGAAGTAGTGAGGAAAGCACAAGTTCTTGAAGACACCACGGAGATGACGGAGTGGATCCGAGGAAGAGACAAGAAGAAAGAGCATACTACCACTTTTGGAAATTTCAAACCCAACAACGGCAAAAAAGAGGCCCACTAGCGGGTCTAGTTCGTGGAAGGACAAGAAGCCGAGAAATGATGACAAGAAGGCAGGTTCAGCTGCATCATCCAAAGCTCTTTGCAAGTATTGTGATCGTCTGGGTCACAAGATGGAAGAGTGCTGTCGCAAGCTAGGCGCATGTCTGCGTTATGGTAGCAGGGACCATAGGATCCCCGAGTGTCCTCTTATTTATGATCAAGCTACACCGGATAAGTGATAAGTGTGTATTTTTACATATTAATTCATGTTATATACATTTTTTATGAGCTTAAATAATAATAAATATACACGTATCACACTTACTTTTAATTTAGAGTCAAATATTTAATTTTTTAAAATTAAATAATTTTAATAAGGCTATTTACTTATTTATGCAGGCACTCGGTACGAGGAGAAAAGTGACATAAAGAAAAAATAAATAGAATAAAAGAAAAAAAATAAGAAAATACAAATTGGCCAAAAGCCCATGGACTTGTTCAAAAAGAAAAGAAAAAAAATAAATTTATTTGATATTTTTATGAGCTTTTATAAGATATATACATAATATATATATCAATATATAATATATATATATACATAATATATATATTATATAATATATATATATTGATATATCAATATATATATATTGATATATATATATTGATATATATATATTATATATATTGATATATATATATTATATATATTGATATATATATTATGTATATATCTTATATGTGTGTGTGTTTGTGTGTTGGCAAAGGTACGCCCCCGCGTTCGCGGCGGGGCACGGGCGACGAGAAGAGGCAGGGCGCGAGCCCGCCTTCGCACGCGAAAGGCACGGGCGACGAGGCCCGCCTTCGCCCGGTCAACGGCAGGCGCGTAGCGCACGCGCCTCACGCGGGCGCACCGCGACAGGCGGCTGGCGGGCCGGCGCACGCGGCAGGAGGAGAGAGAAGGCGCGCGGCGGCCGGCGCACGGGCGGCGCACGCGGCCGGAGGAGAGAGAAAGAGAGAAAATGGGAGAGAAAGGGAGAGAAAGGAAGAGAAAAAAATAGAAAAAAATCAGGAAAAATTGTCGAAGTGTGCAACACATGTTGGCACACATTCTTAAGTCAACAATTGCAGCAATGGCTTATGTTTTTCAACAAAAGAGGCAAAGAATGTTCACATGTGGAATGAGGTTGTGTTAACCCTATAAAAGGGGCTTCTATTGTAATGGGAGGAGAGGAGTTGCTAGGAAGAGTTGCTAAGAGTTGTAAGAGGTTGCTTTGAGTTTCTGAAGTTCATTCTTGTTGGCCTTAGTAGAGCTACATAGAAGAGTTAGAGGGTGTTATTTTGAGAGCTTTTGATGTAAACTTTGTAAGTTGATGTTGTTTTAATGAATGTTCTTTTTAAGCATTTAGTCTTTTCTTAGTCCCATTACTTGTTGTTCTGATCTCCATTTCATTTTCCTGTCTTCACAAAAGTTGTTCATATTTATAAGTGTTCTCCAATTTCTCTTTCTATCATTTCCCTTAATTCCTTGTAGTTTGAAAGTTATTTTCCGTCTTTCTAAGTTCTGTTTTACGTGATTACTGTTCATCCGAGATGATACCTTCTAGTATTCATCTGTTTTGAAACCTTTTCAATCCTCTTTTTACTCTAAGTTCTTCATGAAAGTTGTTCTTCGGTTATAGATCTAGATTTTGTTCTTCTATCACGTCTTCTAATTCTTCTTCGTTTATGAGTTATAATTAATTTTTATTATTCTATCTTTAACGTTTTTACTGTTTATCCGCACCAATAGATCTTGATTTTTCACATTTTTCACTGTCTTCCTCTCGTTTTCTATCTCCGTGGTCTTCATCAAACTTCTTCATCTTTTTATTCTCTACAACTTTCATTTCTTCCACTTCTTCTAATTCCCTCTATATTTTAAGTTATTCTATTCCTTCCAACCCTCTATTTTCAATATAATTCTGTTGTATTTTTAACTTGTCTTTGTTCCTATTTTTATCCATCCCCCTTTCTTCACGGTTTCTTCACACACCCAAAGCGGTTAGTCATCTTCCGGTCATCTCACGACGTCGACTTCCAAGGCGGAGCGATCTTCATCCAAGTCTCGGCGAGGAAACGACGGCATTCTTCATTCATTGGTTAAAATTTCCTTCACTTATCTCTTGTTATTTAAAGTTGTAATTTCATTTTACATTGCATCCTTTCACTTTCAAAGGAATAAAAATTCATCTATGCAAAGTTTTGAAATTCTCATCTTTTTACTTCTTCCAATTTCTCTTCTTTACTCATCTCATATTCTTTAGTTAAGTTTTCATGCAATTTAAGTTCCTTTAGTTTTAATCTCACTCAAAAGACAAACAAAAAATTGGATTTCAAAACATAAGGATATTTTCCAACATGATCTATAATCAAATTTCTTCCTCGTGGGATCGACTCGTTCTTACCACTTTACTCGTATTTTCAAAATCATTTAAGTGAGTGAGTGCGGTTTTATAAATTTTGAAATTTGTGTGGCACGGCATTTTTAAACGACGGGTGTCGAGCGCATCAAATTTTTGGCGCCGTTACCGAGGAAGAAAATTTTGAATGTTGGGATATTCTTGTGTTTGATGTGTATACTTATATAATAATTTTTCTATTTTTATTTTATAGGAAAAAGAAAACAAATCAGAAAATCAAAGAAAGAGGAAAATCATACCTGAAATTGTAAGAAAATGAAGCGCCGCTTAAAGCTTGGTACTGTAGTAGTCAAGCGTCGTTAAAGGGCAGAAATGTAGAAACATGTTCTATTTTTCCGATTTCTGAAAAATTTTCAAAAAAATCTGAAAAATTCATGAAAAATCTATAAAAATCAGAAGAAAATCAGAAAACACAAAAATATCATTTTATGCTTCATTTTGTACTAATTTGCATGTCTTGGTCATTTTATTATTTATAGCTTCTTGCATTCATCTCTTATTAAAAAATTTAAAAAAATCAAAAATCAAAACAAAAAAAATATGCTGGCTAGATAGTTTCATTAAGTAAAAAAAAAAATTATTCACAAAAAAATAAAAGACTTCATTCAAAAATAGAAACCACACCCACCATGTTCTAGGTCATGCATCATTTAGTATAGAATTTTTCCTTATTCAATTTTTGTCATTACATTTTGGAGATTGCAAGGGACAAGGTACGTTCTACTTATCCTATTCTGGCATGCATATTACATAAGAACCCCTTGTTTGAAATTATGGTGTGCATTTCATTTCAAAACACTTTAAGGGCGATACCCCTAAATAACATAAGGTGGGGATTTCATCACCCTTCCTTAGCCCGCAAACCACATTTCCCTTGCATCTTTGCATGACCTACGCCATAAATAAAAGTCAGTGCCCTAGGATCACACTGTGATTTTAGTACGATTTGAGTTTACCCTCTTGTGAAAATCGGTGCCTAAGGCAAGACGATCGGACGGCAAACGTCTTAAGCGGGCTAGTGGTTTGACATAATTAGGTCCCTACGAAAGTAGGGGGAGCCTCCCACTACCCCACCCCTTACCTGGCCGGTGGAAATATTGAGGGTGAACTTAAGTTACACTTTAGTTACTTTGTGAAACCCTATTTGTAGGTTTAGGTCACATCTAGGTCATTAGATAAATTGTTTGTCAACTTGTTTGTGTATGTAAAAAAATAAAAAAAATAATGAATAAATAAATCAAAACAAAAAGATTTTCCTGCAAAATAGAAAAAAAAATCAAAATAAAATAAACTCATTAAAAAACATCACTTTTTCTTGGGCCTTTTGCATTGCTATATACACTTTTGTTCATGCCTATTAATAGATTCTTTCATGTTCGACCATGCGGACTATTTGAATTCCAATCATTCATTTGCCCATTGTCATCAAACTCCTTCACTCTTCCACAATGGGGTTCACAATTCATCTTTCACCCAAGAGCCACACCACTTTTCATCGGATTTTTCCACCTCTGTCTCCTACACGAACCCATATCCTAGGTGAGAAAATCATCAATCTTCTTCTTGGGTACCATATCAAGACCCTATGCAAAGTCCTTCAAACCCACACTTCTCAAGTCGGGCTTCTTACTCAAATGATCCTTACAATCAAGCCCTATATAAAGGACAACCCATCTACTCTCTATCACCTCAGTACCAGATTGATTTCTATTCTGATTGTTACTTACCACAGTCTGAGTGCCACCCAACCTATCCAGCTCCTCCAAAGTCTGATTTCGAGGACAAGTTCAATCAAATGACTCAACTCATCCTGGCCAATCAGCAAACCATTCAAGCTCAGAGCCAAATTATTCAAGCCCAGCTTGACCAATAGGATAGAGAGCTTAAAATGGACCAACATGCTAGCCTCCCCACGGAAAACCTTGAAACTCTATTTTTTGATTATAATATCACATTGATTGATCCATCTATCAATCCTCCATTCAACAACTCTCCAATAAGTTTTGATAATGAGGATAATATGGAGCAGCCATATCAGGAATATTTATGGGAAGCTAATGAATCTCAATTTGTAATGGCCAAGAAAAATAATGAAGAGTCTAAGTTGGGGGGAGAAGACGAGAATGATGAAAATCATATTTGGGCCCTAAACTCTGATTACCATTATGACCCAGCCCATCATCACTCTCAGCCTCACTATTCAACTCCTCTACTCTGAAATCCCAATTCAGAAATGACATTCAATCAACACTGTCAATCAATGATGTTTCAAAGTCAATCTCTCCAAGCACGACTTGATATGATGACTAAGACGATCAAGAGGTTTGAGGAAGAGCAAGTGCTTAGCTACTCTGGTTCCATGTCTGCTGATCAACTTCCTTATAATGACTATGATCAATCCTTGACTTCCACTTATCATAATATTCAGTTCCACTGTGATTCAGAAGATGACGGAATTATGGAGAGATCTTGTCAGCAAAATTTGAATGAGGAACTTAGAAAGTTTGAGGAGATTGAAGAATTTGATGGAAAAGAAATAAAAGAAAGTGATGAAGTAATGATTGATCATATTCCCCCTCCTAAAATTGAATTTGAGTAGCCTATGCTTGATTATCCTTACAGGGAGAATGCTAGAGAGGTGGATGATCTCCAGTTAGGGGGAGAGAAAGAGTACACTGAACTTCAAATCTTTAATCACATGTCTCTCCCCGAATTTGAGGACATTCTCTTTGAAGATGGGACGGACGAAGAAGTGAAGCTGGACCAAGAACTTAATATTTATTTGAACAATGGAGTTGGGTTAAATGAGGAATTGAATGATTTGAGTGTGTCGCATGATAATTTCAATCTAGAGAAGAGGGTAGAGCTTATGCCAATTCTTGACCACGGTGATTCTTCTGAAACTCTTCCCGCTGATTGGTCCAATCTTGCTCTACATGCTGATTTATCTGATCCCACGGAATCTCAGGAGGAATATTTCATAATTGATGACATGATTTTTCCCAATGTTCCTCCTCTATTCTCTGATTGGGGTGGTCCTTTTGCAATACCTCCACCCCGATATATGTCTTGCCCTTGCACTCACCAGTTACATTCATTTTCTTCAGGGCATGAAAAAGCAAATTTTCATAATTATAAAATTCTTTGGTGGCTCATTCTAAAATCAACTCGTTGGTTATAGAACTTTGGGTCTGGCTGAAGACGTAAAACTCAGCGCTTTTTGGGAGGCAACCCAATATGTTTGATTTCTTTGTGTGCTAATAAATGGCTTCTTGGGAGACAACCCAGGTTTTTCTTGTGTTTGTATTTTTATTTTACAAGCGTGAATAAAAGATAAGTTGGGGAGAGAGAGATGATTGCTTGCATTGTTGCCCTAATTTTTAAAGTCCAGTACCACCTTTCGTCAGCAAGGATGCCCGTCGAAGTTCACTTCCGTCAGGTTGTACTGTTCCTTCCCAAGTTTCATGTCTACATTGTTCCTTATTCTCTATTGTTCAGGCCATTGAGGACAATGTCATTTAAGTTGGGGGGGGACGGAAATCATGCCATTGCACATGTTGCATTCATATACGACCTCATTTTTAAATAAAAAAATAAATTAGAAAACCCAAAAAACCAAATAAAACCCATTTTTGAGTTTCCTGATTCATGCTTCTATTGAAAATGATTCTAGAATACAAAAGACTAGGGAAAAGGATGATGGATAATTTATTTAATCTAGCCATGGAAAATTGATTTAAGAATCTCTTTAAAGTTCATGTGCACTTTAGAAAAATGAAAATCACGTTGCACGCTAATGAAACAAGTAAGACAAGCCTTCTACTATTTTGGATCCGTTGTCTGATATTCAACACTTCTTGAAGAAGAGATCTTTTATTTATAAGCTTTCTGCCATGTTATCTATCAAAATTAGTGCAAAAGCATAATTGACAAAATTTTGAGAAAAACACCATGAAAAATGCTCTGATTCTGAGTAACCGGGCCTACTTCACCTAAGACGCGTTGAGGTTCGCGTCAAAAGGAAAAGGGAACTTTGATCTGTGTAACCGGGCCTACTTCACCTAAGACGTGTTGAGGTTCGCGTAAAACAGTGAAGGGTAGTGCAGCATCTTTTGTGTATAGAAAAAAAGAGAAGAAAAAAAAATATAGATCCCAAAAGGGACAAACGTATTAAGGCAGACAAAAAGCTATTATGGTTAATGCTCTGATTAAGAAGTGCAGAGTTGAAAGACACTTGTTTGCAATAGCAATTGGGGGACGTAATTATCTTCACTGTAGACTTAGCATCTCACATGCACAAGTGCTACTGAATTTTGATTAGAATTCTTGATCATGTACTTGAATTTCCTACATAAGGCTAGTATGTGATAATGATTCAGATTCCTAATCTTTAGTAGATTCTATGAACGACGATCTGGAAATGGGGCATGGATATTTTAAACTCTTGTTGGTCCTAAAATATTTCATTATTTGCATTGCTAAGGGACTAGCAATGAGTAAGTTGGGGGGTGTGATAAGTGTGTATTTTTACATATTAATTCATGTTATATACATTTTTTATGAGCTTAAATAATAATAAATATATACGTATCACACTTACATTTAATTTAGAGTCAAATATTTAATTTTACGATATTAAATAATTTTAATAAGACTATTTGCTTATTTATGCAGGCACTCGGTACGAGGAGAAAAGCGACATAAAGAAAAAAATAGAAAAAAAGAAAAAAAACAAGAAAATACAAATAGGCCAAAAGCCCATGGACTTGTTCAAAAAGAAAAGAAAAAAAAGAAAAAAAATAAATTTATTTGATATTTTTATGAACTTTTATAAGATATATACATTATATATATATATATATCTAATAAGTGTGTGTGTGTGTGTTTGTGTGTCGGCAAAGGCGCGCCCCCGCGTTCGCGGCGGGGCACGGGGGACGAGAAGAGGCAGGGCGCGAGCCCGCCTTCGCACGTGAAAGGCACGGGTGACGAGGCCCGCCTTTGCCCGGTCAGCGGCAGGCGCGCAGCGCACGCGCCTCACGCGGGCCCACCGCGGCACGCGGCTGGCCGGCCGGCGCATGCGCCCACGCAGGGCGGCGCACGCGGCAGGAGGAGAGAGAAGGTGCGCGGCTGCGGCGGCGCACGCGGCCGGAGGAGAGAGAAAGAGAGAAAATGGGAGAGAAAGGAGAGAAAGGAAGAGAAAAAAATAAAATAAGCCATTGCTGCAACACATGTTGGCACACATTCTTAAGTCAACAATTGCAGCAATGGCTTATGTTTTTCAACAAAAGAGGCAAGGAATGTTCACATGTGGAATGGGGTTGTGTTAACCCTATAAAAAGGGCTTATATTGTAATGGGAGGAGAGGAGTTGCTAGGAAGAGTTGCTAAGAGTTGTAAGAGGTTGCTTTGAGTTTCTGAAGTTCATTCTTGTTGGCCTTAGTAGAGCTACATAGGAGAGTTAGAGGGTGTTATTTTGAGAGTTTTTGATGTAAACTGTGTAAGTTGATGTTGTTTTAATGAATGTTCTTTTTAAGCATTTAGTCCTTTCTTAGTCCCATTACTTGTTGTTCTGATCATCATTTCATTTTCCTGTCTTCACAAAAGTTGTTCATCTTTAAGTGTTCTCCAATTTTTCTTTCTATCATTTCCCTTAATTCCTTCTAGTTTGAAAGTTATTGCCCGTCTTTCTAAGTTCTATTCTACGTGATTTCTGTTCATCCGAGGTGATACCTTATAGTATTCCTCTATTTTGAAACCTTTCCAATCCTTTTTTTTACTCTAAGTTCTTCATGAAAGTTGTTCTTCTTTTATAGCTCTAGATTTTATTCTTCTATCACTTCTTCTAATTCTTCTTCATTTGTGAGTTATAATTAATTTTTCACTGTTCTGTCTTTAACGTTTTTACTGTTCATCCGCACCAATAGATCTTGATTTTTCACATTTTTCACTGTCTTCCTCTCATTTTCTATCTCTGTGGTCTTTATCAAACTTCTTCATCTTTTCATTCTCTACAACTTTCATTTCTTCCACTTCTTCTAATTCCATCTAGATTTTAAGTTATTCTATTCCTTCTAACCCTTTATTTTCAATATAATTCTGTTGTATTTTCAACTTGTCTTTGTTCCTATTTCTATCCATCCCCCTTTCTTCACGGTTTCTTCACACACCCAAAGCGATTAGTCATCTTCCGGTTATCTCACGACGTCGACTTCCAAGGCGGAGCGATCTTCATCCAAGGCTCGGCGAGGAAACGACGGCATTCTTCATCCATTGGCTAAAATTTCCTTCACTTATCTCTTATTATTTAAAGTTGTAATTTCATTTTACATTGCATCCTTTCACTTTCAAAGGAATAAAAATTCATTTATGCAAAGTTTTGAAATTCTCATCTTTTTACTTCTTCCAATTTCTCTTCTTTAGTCATCTCATATTCTTTAGTTAAGTTTTCATGCAATTTAAGTTCCTTTAGTTTTAATCTCACTCAAAAGACAAACAAAAAATTAGTTTTCAAAACATAAGGATATTTTCCAACTTGATCTATAATCAAATTTCTTCCTCGTGGGATCGACCCGTTCTTACCACTTTACTCGTATTTCCAAAATCATTTAAGTGAGTGAGTGCGGTTTTATAAATTTTGAAATTTGTGTGGTACGGTATTTTTAAACGACGGGTGTCAAGCGCATCAATAAGCCGTAAGGAAGCCAAAGGTGGCAGGGCAAACTCCAAGCCCTTCAGGAGACCAAGTCAGAAGCTACCGAGGTTGGTGGATTGGTTGAAGGTACTCTTACTATTCTCTCTAGGCCAGCATTTGTTCTCTTCGACACCGGAGCAACTCATTCATTTATTTCTCAGAATTTTGCTAAGTTTGTATCTGTGGAACCTGTGTTGATGGATTCTCAATTTTAAATTTCAACCCCTATTGGTTCGGGTTCAGCTATAAAGTATTATTATCCTTCTAGTGAGATTCTAGTTAATGGTCAGAATTTGCCAGCCAATTTAGTATGTATGAAGATGAAGGATTGTGATGTAATCCTAAGAGCGGATTGGCTAGCTAGATACGGAGCTAGTGTCCATTGTAAGTCAAGTTCAGTATCTTTTTCTGAACACCCCGAGCTTTCCTTTGTTGGTGTTAGGCATTCTAAGACAGTGCCACTTATTTCGGCACTTCGGGCCGGGAAATTGTTAACGAAAGGGTGTCAGGCATTCTTGGCCTTGGTCTCTTTGACCGATAAGAAGGAGTTAGAGCTGGAGGACATCCCTATTGTCTGAGAGTTTCTTGATGTATTTCCTGCAGACTTGCCAGGACTTCCACCTGAGAGGGAGGTAGTTTTCTCTATCGATTTAGTTCCTGGCGCGTCACCAGTCTCTAAGGCTCTATACCGTATGTCCCCCACTGAATTGAAGGAATTGAAAGTGCAATTGTTGGAATTGCTGGAGAAAGGGTTCATTCGTCCAAGTATATCCCCGTGTGGAGCTCCAGTGCTTTTTGTAAGGAAGAAGGATGGTTCTTTGAGGCTGTGTATTGATTATCG
This sequence comes from Amorphophallus konjac, assembly GCA_022559845.1. NCBI lineage: Eukaryota > Viridiplantae > Streptophyta > Magnoliopsida > Alismatales > Araceae > Amorphophallus > Amorphophallus konjac. Next base: position 108,394,421 of record CM040129.1, on the reverse strand, counting down.
CCAATTGAATCAGCTTACCGTTAAGAACAAGTATCTGTTGCCAAGAATCGATGAGCTGTTTGATCAGATATCGGGAGCGCAGTATTTTTCCAAGATTGATCTTCGATCAGGGTATCATCAGTTGCGAATCAAGGATGAGGATATCTTCAAGATGGCATTTCGAAATAGGTATGGGCATTTTGAATTTTTAGTAATGCCTTTTGGTCTAACGAATGCTCCTGTAGCTTTCATGCAGCTGATGATTAGTGTGTTCCAGCCCTACTTAGATCAATGGGTCGTGGTGTTTATCGATGATATTCTTATTTATTCTAAAAGTAAGGAAGAGCATGAATAACACTTGAAGATGGCATTGCAGATACTAAGAGATCATCAATTGTATGGCAAGTTCAATAAGTGTGAGTTCTGGTTGCAAGAAGTGTCCTTCCTAGGTCACATCATTACTAAGGATGATACCGCTGTAGATCCCTCTAAAGTAGAGGCAGTAAAGAATTGGGTTAGGCCTGTGAATGCAACTGAAGTTAGAAGTTTTCTAGGCCTAGTAGGCTATTATCGGAGATTCATTAAGGATTTCTTCAAGATTGCGGTACCTTTAACTAGGTTAACCCATAAGGAGAATCGATTCGAGTGGTCAGAAGATTGTGAGAGGAGTTTCCAGACTCTGAAGGAGTGTTTGACCACTGCCCCTGTACTGGCTTTGCGCTCTAGAGAAGGAGGTTTTGAAGTATATACTGATACCTCGGGTATTCGCTTAGGTTGTGTGCTGATGTAGCATGGTAAGGTTATAGCCTACTCTTCTAGACAATTGAGGAAGCATGAAGAGAACTACCCTATCCATGATTTAGAGCTTGCTGCAATGGTGTTTGCCTTAAGATTTGGAGACACTACCTGTATGGAGAAACTTTCGTTGTATTTTTCGATCATAAGAACTTGAAATATTTGTTCTCCCCAAAAGAGCTTAATATGAGGCAAAGAAGATGGCTCGAGTATTTAAAGGATCTTGACTTCCCCATTGAGTATCACCCTGGGAAAGGTAATGTTGTGGCTGATGCTTTGAGCCGGAAGCCGATGGCTAAGTTGTCAAGTCTAATGCTACAAGAGTGGAAGATGTTGGAACAATTAGCAAGTTTAGATCTTAATATGGATGAGAAGAGGAATCGGGTTGTGATCGCCCAAATTTAGCTTCGCCCAGAACTGTGGGCTGAGATTAAGACCTTGCAAGATAATGACCTTTTTCTGGTAGAGATCAGAGAAAGCATGAATAGTCACCCAGATTTTTCGTTGGCCGAGGATGGCAAGTTATTGTTCAGGGGAAGAACTTGTGTATCTGGTTCAGCCGAAGTGAAGAACAAGATCCTTGAAGAAGCCCATAGGTCCAAGTATACGATCCACCCTAGAGCTACTAATATATACATGGATTTGAAGAGGACCTTTTGGTGGCCGAGCATGAAGAAGGAAGTGGCTGAGTTTGTGAGCAGATGCTTAGTTTGTCAGCAGGTGAAGGCTGAGAATTTTAGACTTGCCAGGAAGTTAAAGCCTCTCGAGATACCACACTGGAAGTGGGAGAGTATCGACATGAATTTTATCATGGGATTACCTAGAACTCGTGGTGGTTTCGACGCAATTTGGGTGATTATTGATCGATTGACTAAGTCTGCGCATTTCTTACCCATCAAGTCAAAATGGACAGTGGATGCGTTAGCTGCCTTGTACATGAAAGAGGTAGTGAGGTTGCATGGAGTGCCTGTGAGCATCGTGTCTGACAGAGACCCCAGGTTCATATCTCATTTTTGGAAAGGATTGCAGGAATCTTTGGGAAATCGTCTAAATTTTAGTACTGCCTTTCATCCTCAGACTGACGGGCAGACAGAGAGAACAAACCAGATTGTAGAAGATATGTTAAGAGCATACATGATTGACTTCAAAGGTAGCTGGCATGAACGTTTAACCCTGATAGAGTTTGCTTACAACAACAGTTACCAATCCAGTATTCAGATGGCACCGTTTGAAGCTTTGAATGGAAGAAGCTGTAGATAACCTTTGTGCTGGGATGAGGTAGGCGAGAAGCAATGGCTTAGACCAAATCTTATTTCAGAATCAACCAAGAACATTCAGATTATCAGAGATCATCTGCAAGTTGCACAGTCCAGACAGAAGAGCTATGTTGACAACCGAAGGAGAGATTTGGAGTTCCAAGTTAGTGAGCACATATTTCTGAAAATCTCACCAACAATAGGAGTCAGAAGATTTGGCATCCGTGGCAAGCTAAGTCCAAGATTCATTGATCCGTTTGAAATTCTGGAGAGAGTGGGAGAAGTTGCCTATAGATTGACATTACCACCCCAGTTGTCAGGCGTGCATAGTATTTTCCATGTGTCCATGCTACGGAAGTACGTTTATGATCCCCCGCACATCATTCAGCATGCAGAACTGGAGCTAAAGGAAGATCTATCCTATGAAGAGAAGCCTATCAAGATTTTGGATCGGAAGCAATAACAACTCAAGAATCGATCCATACCGATGGTTAAGGTCTAGTGGAGTAGGCGTGAAACAGAAGAAGCCACGTGGGAGTCGGAAGAAATAATCTGCAAGCAATATCTCGAATTGTTCTGAGGTCAGCAACCTTGGTTTTCCCCTGTTTCGATAAATTCAATGAATTTGGAGGACCAAATTTTTTAAAGTGGGGGAGGGTGTAGCACCCCGAATTATTTAAATAATAAAACTATTAAATTGAATTTCCCCTTAGGCTAAAAATCGACCAAATTATAAAAATGTGAAAAATTCATATTCATGTAGAGGGTCATTTTTCCTACTACTTTGTCTTCTAAACCGAACCCAATAGAAAATTTTGTTTGGCCCAATTGTAGGTTTTAGCTAGAACTCGGAGCTTCGTTAAGATCGGCCTTGTTCGACTAAATTCGAATCCAATTCGAGCTCAAATGGGCTCATTCCAGACCCAATCAATCGACCTTTGATCGAAGCCCATTTCCCCTCTATCTCACAGTGAAAACCCTAACCCTAGCTAGCTTAATTTCGAGCGGAGACGGCATGACTCGGTCAAGCGCGAGTTTCGCGCGTGAGTGTTTCCCATGACTCTTTCCACCCATATCGCATCCCGAGAGTCGACCCTAGCCCTATAAATCGAACCCTAGAACTATCGAGAGTTCCCATTTGTTGTGACGGCCGGCGGCGTGCGCGTTCGTGGGTGGAGACGTGAAGTTTTGGAGTGTGTTTCCCTTGCGGTTCTAGCGACGGCGTCCCCTTTCCCTTCGATTTCAGGTAGGTTCTTACAGACCAAACGTTAAATTAATTACACCATCTTGAGCGCCTTTGAGTCCTCTTCATTTTGATACCAAATCGTCTAAATTCTGTGTAGCATAGCGTTCGTTATTAGCTTTTTGTCAAAACATGTCTAGTTAGGGTTTGTCAGCGTCCCTTTCATCATGTAGGGTTCTTGCAGGCTAAATTTCTAATTAAGCATGCTGACATGTACGGAATTTTGCTCTCTTTCTATTGATATCGTTTTGCCCAAATTCTATTGGCCATACTATATGTATTTCGACATATAAGCAAAGTATGTCGGGACTCGCCGGAGGCCAGGGCGGCGAACCTGGTAGCGGTCCTACGAGTGACTGCCGTTGGGCTTAGCGGTCGCCTGACAGACCGCTGGTTTCCTATCGTGGGCTACGCTGGGCTTAGCAGCCACCCGACAGACCGCTGCTTGGCTTAGCGGCCGCCTGACAGGCCGTTTGGTTTTTCCTGTTGTGATTTGCCCTACAGCGGTCGCAGGTTGACCGCTAACCATGTCTAGCGGCCCTTTCCCTGACCGCCAGAAGCCCTCGGGTTATTGTTGTATCACTGTGTTTTTGCTTGAAATCTCTCCTGATTAGATAGCATGATTAGGGTAAAAATAAACCTAATGACTAAGGTTATATGGAATGTTTTATAAGGTAAATTATCTTTGGTTCATGGCTATTGAATTGCTATCTTTGCTCCTTCAACGCATGGCTTAGTAAATGATCATCTTGATGCAAAAAGGTAGTTAAAATGTGATTAATCTACACGTGATTCCATTAAATTATTGCGGCCCTATCACTTATTAAACAGATGCTTGTTTAATTGATTAAGTTGTTTGACAGTCATGCCACTCCGGTGGTATTGGCTGACCGCTTTGTACTCGATTTCTACGTTTTCATAGCCTCAATCTTGTAATAGTTGGGACTCTCCACCGGATACTCCTTCCATCGGACTAGGACCACTACTATGAGACCTCCATAAGCCCCCGCGAGCCAGGGATTTTCACTAGGACGCCGGGCATATTGTACCACCAAAGCCTGAACCCACTGACTCGATTGACTCGCGTATTGGGCAGCCCGAGTGCGGGACTATTCTACCCCGTTCGACCAGAAAGTAGCCCTTCTGGAACCGCTACCGTCATTTAGCGGCCATGTCATGACCGCCAAACGTTTTCTGACCTGGCCTTGTGCCAGTCTGCCAGGTCGATGTATCCTTGTTTCAAGTCGACCTAACCCTGTTCAAGTCGACCTAAGTGTAGCACCCTGTATAAAAATAAGGAAATTTTTTTTATTAATATATATATACTTTTTTCCCAAATAACAAAAACTCTAGATAACTTTATAGGAAGGTTAAACAAGAAGTTAGAACATCCCATAAGGGCCATTATACAAATATGCCACCCTTTACGTAATAGAGTTTACTATTTAAAAATACTATTCAATTACTATTCACTTACTATTCATTCACTATTCAAAAATACTATTCACACAAATAGTGTGGCCCCTTCCCTAGGGCCCCATTTCTTGAAGATAGTCGTGACTTCTCTGTTAATATATAAATCATCCATGATAAAAATATAATAATTATGAATCATGATAGCTAATCTAATGCATGAGCATACCGCTAGATTCCTTATATTTTTCTCTATCTATCTACGTATCTGTCTCAAAAAAATTCTTTTCTTTGGAAAAGTGACATTATTCATTGAAATAGTGACTCTTTACTATTCATCAAAATATTGACTCTAAGTAACGACTCCACATAAGGGCGTTATTTCATATGGACTATTCACCTATACTATTCACTTACTATTCACTTGAAGTAACGACTCCTTATATGGGCGCGATTTTCCCAACCCATAGTGCCACAACCCACAGTTGTAAACCCACAGTATATATATAAACCTCTTTTACCATCCAATTATATATATATATAAAGGTAAAATAACACCTTTTAATACCCAACATGGTATTGAACAGGTAATGTACCCGGCATGACTAGGAATAGTAACAGTAGTTAAGGTTAATGGCGCCCCTTACCTGGGCGCTATTTCTTTTGGGCATTATAATATATATACATAAAAGAAGTCACGACCATCTGCAAGGGCAATTTTTCCCTAAACCATTATTGTTTAAACAGTCGCTATTTCGTTGCGAGCAACCTGCCAAACCGAAAAGTAAACATAAACAACGTATGTGTGCTGGCAATGGAGATTTTCTCCCGACAATAGATCTAATAGATTGAAGCATCAATTGCTTCTATTCCTGGCCTTGGACCCTTATGTTCTTCTTTCTTCCTATATTTAGACCCAACCTTCTAATGTTAGAAGGTTATTGCCTACGTATGGTTAGTCTCCACCTACAGAAGAGGCGGTTTTACAGAAACGTACAGGAAGGGAGGTCATCTTCCTGCATTCTTATTCCTGCTGTTGGATCGTGCAGAGAAGTTTGGTCTTTCATTATTTCTTCATCTCTTCTACGTGTTTACATCAAAGAGGTAGGTGTTCTCAAGATCTGGCTAAACTAGAATTTAACTTAGGTTAACATGCATGCTAGTTAAACTTGTCTTAGCTTAGCTACTTTCTGTCTGGAGTATATCAAAAGGCTTAGTAGGAAAGTTAGGTTACACCTCTCTGGAACACTAACCCTTGCGTTGAGGAGATCGTCCGCCAAGTACTCCCGGTACATCATACAGTTTAGTGTAATTGTCATTAACTTATCCTAATTTATTGCACATTGATCCATGTTTAAAAAATTAAAACCAATGAAATTAAACTCAGAAATTATTGCATGAGCTTGATCTTACATTCCAACAATTTTTCTATGTCTATCTATGCATTTACTTCCTGATTCTATGAACATGCTGTAATTCGTGAACAGTGAAATCACGTAATTAGTAGCCACCATGTTCAGACAATTATATCTTTTTAACCCAATCATGAAACTCATGCATGAGTACGGTTCTGGAAACCTCAGATTTTTCTCTATTTTACCATGTCCTTAGATCATGATTTACTGAAAATCTTAAAAATGAATAGTGTTTAAATAGTAACCCATGACTCATACTGCCCTGACGACCATGTTCAGACAATTATATCTTTTTAACCCAATCATGAAACTCATGCATGAGCACGGTTCTGGAAATCTCAGATTTTTCTCTATTTTACCATGTCCTTAGATCATGATTTACTGAAAGTCTTAAAAATGAATAGTATTTGAATAGTAACCCGTGACTCATACTGCCCTAAGAATAGGGCGCCCCAGACTAGGGCGCCATTTCTTGGAGGGCACCCAAGTCAAGGGCGCCAATTTTAAAAAAAAATTTGCACGATGAATAGTAGATGATTAGTGAAATGAGTCTATAGGAGCACCCTGAATGGTGTGCCCCTGTCTGGGGCGCCAATTTCTATTGGTGCACCCCAGTCCACGGCGCCATTTCCCTGGGTGAGGTTTAAGCCTCACTAACCCTATTTAGGCTGTTAAACTATGGTGATTAGCCCAATAAACCTGTTACCTGTTAAACCTGTTAATCTTATTACCTGTTAAACATGATACCCCATCAATTACTCATCCTGTTAAAACTGTTAGATCAAACAGCTTGTAGAACTTGATTACAGAGCCTGGTAAATTCATATCATGCCAAACCTTATTAAACACATAGCCAATGATTAGACTTTGTTAATTACATACCGGTTGTACTGTTATGGTAACCTATAATTAGTAGAAAAACCTGAAAGGGATTGCTAAACCCCGTAAACCCCTGAATTACATTTATGTCCTACATTCTTAAGTGGTTAAGTTATCATCCATCATTTTCATATCCATTGTCCTTGATCTCTATTCGGATTGATCCACCTTATATTCCTACAAATGAAAGCTTTTTCTTGAAATTCTATATTGGCTATATAAATGAGAGTGGATGTCAAAAGTATATATGAAATGTTGTGCGTATAGGGCCCGGTCTGGTCCCGGGAGGAGCACCCGAATGTACTTGTGCCCATGGGAGTTTATTGACCACGGTGTTTGGCATTGCACCGAAGTACTGGCTTGACTTGACTTGACTTGAGACATTCCCACTCACTCTCTCGTGACATACTTGACATGCTTGACATGCTTGACTTGAATTGTTTAGCCTGAAAAAGGGCAATTACTTGCTCGAATGAATTGAATGAAAATAGCCAATTCCATTGTACTACTTGAATACAAGAACTTGATATACATGAGCTTGAAATACTTACTCGAATTACTCGAATGATAAATTCTTGAAATTTACTTGCTTGAATACATTCTTGAATACATTGTCCTTGGAAATACTCATGCACTTACTTGCAAATTACTTGAAAATTCTTTATTGATACATCTTATTGAAATTCTTGTGTTATTCTTTATTGCAATTCTTGATATTCTTACTTGATCCTACATGCATCATTATACCACATGAACTTGTAATTAACTTAAAGATTGTTAGAACTTGAGATATAATTTCTACTGAGCGATTCGCTCATAAAGTTGTAATTCTAACATTTTTCAGGAAACCTGGATAGCGACCACCACCCGGATGGGATCGATACCGAGTGACAAGTGTTAGGGTCATAGTTGGATGTACCGTCAGCTAGGCCTAGTCCTTTGTATTCCAGGTCTTATGTCATGTATTTTCTAGTTGTTATTAAGGCTTGTAACCTATGATACAATTTCAGTCATTTATGTTTAAGTCAATTTGAATTATGTCAAAAACTGAAGCTTTATGAAATTAGTTTGAGGTATTACTCAGTTTGTCATCTTGGACTATAGTGTATGTTCAAATTTAAATTAGCAATGAAATATCCAATAATATGCGCACTCTGATCTTACACGAATGACACGATCGATATAGACGCGTCACGGATCCGAGTATCTTCCGCGCTCGGGACGTGACAGTCTTCGTGGTATCAGAGCCTAGGATTTTAATTTCCTAAGTAAAACCCGAGTCCAAGGATAGAAAAGTCTAAGGATAGAATTAGACCTTACTCGGTGAGATGGGTAGAGCCATGGGTTAAGTTCTATAATGAAATTTGACATCCTATTAAAACTCGATATTCATTACACTTAAACTCTTTTGTAGGATCATGGCCGCTGAACGAGCACAATGGCGCGAGATGCAGCGCACCGTGCAAGGCCTTACTTAGGCACTACAGCATGTGGCGACGCTAACCGTGGAGCCGGTGATCTCCACAGGGGTTTCTGCAACATGTACCCACCAAGGTTCGCGGGATCATCCGACCCCAAGGATGCTGAAAACTGGTTAAAAGAAATTGAACGAATTTTCCGTGTGATGCAATGCACGGACGAGGAGAAGGTGTTGCTGGCTATTTTCCAACTAGAGCGGGATGCTCGAAGTTGGTGGGAAGCTATAGAAGCGACATTGCCAGAAGACCATTGCACATGGGATGAGTTTGTCGAGCATTTTAACAGCAAGTACTTCTTCGACCACATTCAGGAAAAGAAGGCCGCAGAATTTGCCGCGCTGAAGCAATGTGGCTTGAAAGTGGCCGAGTATGAGGCCCAATTTTCAAGACTATCTAGGTACCCACTTGGTGAGTACGGAGAAAATGAAGGCAAAAAGATTCCTTAACAGGCTTCGGCCCCATTTCATTACTCAACTTCCACCGATGGATATCTAAGTCTACTCAAAAATAGTTCGGCGTGCGCAGTTGCTCGAGAATGCCACCGAATTATCGGAGAGGATTCGAGGAAATTTCAAGGCAACACTTAACAAGAAGGAACCTGCCACAAGCCTGGGAAAATTCAAAGCAACATTCAACAAGAAGCGGTCTTACATTGGCGGGGAGTCCTCCAAAGGGGGAGAATGTTGTGCCCCTGTGGTCATTTGAGTCATCTTGTGGTCACTTGGGTCATTCGACATCATCCTGTGGTAATTGAGTTATTTGATATTCTTGATTTTGATAATGGCTAAACACTATAAGTCATTGATGTTTTACCACTCTTATATGACTAAACTACTTGATGTTATTTCATGACAGATATGCCAAGGAATGGAGTGGAGATGGCAAAAGTGAAAGCTCAATGATTGTGCCCTCGCACGCGGATCGACCTGCACGGTCAGGTCATGAGAATATAATCAATAGAAATCTTCAAGTCAGTCAAGGTTGATGCCACAGATGAGAACGGGCTACTAAAGGACTCAAGCGACGGAGCTAAAGGGGTTAACAGACTGACCCGGCATAACCCAGGGTCTGCCCAGCTGGCGGTCAACCGCCAGCCCAGGGGCGGTCGACCGCCCCTGCCAGCAACCCACTGCCTGCAGCTCTCTCAGTGGCGGTCGACCGCCAGCCCAGTAGCGGTCGACCAAAATTTCCAGGGACCATCCGTCTACAGCGTTTCTCAGTAGCGGTCGACTGCTAGCTTCCACAGGTCGACCGCCAGCCCCGAGCCATCAATTGTTGACTTTATTTTCCACTTCGAGAAGGGCCATTCTCCATGGATTTCTTTAATCCTAAAGTCACCCAATCACCCACAAAATGTGGATCTGGTCTGGTTGTTTCCAAGGACCATTCAAAGGTTATAAAACACATACAAGAAGGGTTGGAAACCCTAAGGCTAAGAAGGGAGATCAAAGGAGGCTACAAGGGTGTGTTCAAGGGAGAGGAGTTCGAGTACTGTAGCTGTGAACAGTACTCCGGGAAGAAGTTATTCATCCATTCCAAGGGATTCAAGCCTAGATCTGAAGCCATCTCAACCTCCAAGGAAGCAAGAAGCAATCAAGGCTCTCAAGGGTGATCTAAACTACATCCTTAAACCTCTTCATCAACTCAAGGAGATCAAAAGGAAGATCAAAGCTACATCATAGTCTTCCTCATCAACTAGAAGAGATTCAAGGAAGATCATATCTCAAGGAAGAAGACACCACTGAAGCATCAGATTCAAGCTCCAACAATCTCAGACAAGATCTTTTCTTCTTGAGCATATTCCATATCTTGTTTGAATAGCTTGATATTTGTTCTCTTTTCATTTCATTCAAACATTTGAAACTGAAGATCGTCCCTACCGGTGGTTAGTAGGAAGGCAATCGGAAGTTGTCCGATCTGCGGTGTTGACGTCCCTACCTGTGGTTAGTAGGAAGGCAATCGATGGTCTTTCCGATTTACGGTTCAGTGCGTGGCACCAGTGGAGCCTCACCGGGTTTGGTGAGGGGTGGACATAGGACTGGGGATTCAGTCCGAATCACCTTAAAATCTCGTGTGTTGTGGTTTGCTTGTGCGATTGCTTCGTGATAGATGCATGCTTAGGTTCAATATCTATATTACTTATTCATCTTGCTAAGCAAATCATTGTGTGCTACGCTAAGCTAGTTATATTCCGCTGTAATTCTTTTTGTCTAGCTTTAAAAAGGGGTGTTTTACGAAAAGAGGGGTAGATCTATTCACCCCTCCCCTCTAGATCCGCTATCCACTACTCAACAGAAATTTCAGAAGAATGACAGGCCTTTCACAGCCCCCGCACCTACAAAAAAAAATTTGCAAATATTGTGATAAACCCATCCATAAGACCGAGGAATGCTGGAGGAAGCAAGGAGCCTGTCTCCATTGTGGGAGCCGAGAACGTCGGATCCCTAACTGTCCGCTGATGAACGAACAAGCCGTTAAAGAGGAGAAGTTCCCGGCAAAGAAGCAAGGCCGTCTGCAAGCTCTCCAAGAGACGGAACCAACAGAAGGAGGAATCGTGGAATGTACACTAACTATTTTCTCTAAGAATGCCAAGGTTTTATTTGATACTGGAGCAACACATTCCTTTATTTCTAAGAAATTTGCTGCTATATTCTCTATGGAACCCGAATGGTTAGACTTAGTCATATCTACACCTATCGGGAACAAGGCTGACCTCACACATCACTACCCAAACTATGAGGTTATGGTTAAAGGAAATAATTTACCTGCTGACCTAATTTGCCTTGATATAGAGGTGTATGATGTCATACTAGGTGCGGATTGGTTATCCACACACCAAGCAACTATTGATTGTCGGAATGGCAAGGTAACTTTTGCGGATTACCCGGAATTGGTATACATTAGCCCTCGGGCGAGATCACCTTTCATATCAGCTCTCCAAGCTGGTAAACTGATAGGCAAAGGATGTATGGCTTTCATTGCATTCGTAACCGCCATAGAAGTTGAGGAGCCTAAGTTTGAAGACATCCATATAGTTTAGGATTTTTTTGATGTCTTTCTAGAAGAATTGCCTGGTTTACCCCCGAAGCGGGAAATGTCATTCACCATCGACCTTGTCCCTGGTGCTGGACCTATTTCCAAGACACCTTACCGAATATCCTCTGCTGAGCTGAAAGAGCTGAAGGAATAACTAATGGAGCTATTGAACAAGGGTTTCATCCGACCGAGTACTTCCCCATGGGGAGCACCTGTGCTATTCGTCAAGAAGAAGGACGGATCGATGAGACTCTGCATCGACTATCGGCAGTTAAATCATCTTACAATCAAGAACAAGTACCCACTGCCGATGATTGATGAATTGTTCGACCAAATATCTGGAGCTAAATATTTCTCCAAGATTGATCTTCGTTTTGGTTATCACCAACTAAAGATCAAAGAAGAAGACATTCATAAAATTACATTCCGAAGTAGGTATGGGCATTACGAATTTACTGTTATACCTTTCGGACTAACAAATGCCCCCGCAGCTTTCATGCAGTTAATGAACAACATATTCAGGCCTCACTTAGATCAGTTCATTGTGATCTTTATCGATGATATTCTGATTTATTCAAAGTCCGAAGAAGACCATGAAGAACATCTTAAGAAGGCTTTGCAAATATTGAGGGAAAATGAATTATATGCAAAATTCAGCAAGTGCAAGTTTTGGCTTGAGGAAGTGTCCTTTTTGGGCGATATAATTTCGAAGGATGGAATTTCCGTGGACCCGTCAAAGGCCGAAGCCGTGAAGAATTGGGAGCGACCAACAAATGCGATGGAAATTTGAAGCTTCTTGGGGCTAGCTGGTTATTACCGGCGCTTCATCAAGGACTTCTCAAGAATTGCTGTCCCTCTCACCCGATTGACTCGTAAGGAGATACCTTATGAGTGGAAAGAAGACTGTGAGAAGAGTTTTCAAACTTTGAAGGATCTCTTGACCACTGCTCCAGTCTTATCATTGCCAATCGAAGGAGAGAAGTACGAGGTATATACCGATGCTTCTGGTATTGGCCTCGAGTGTGTATTAATGCAAAATGAAGAGTTATTGCATATTCTTCCCGACAACTGAAGAAACATGAAAAGAACTACCCAGTGCATGACTTAGAGTTGGCCGCAGTGGTATTTGCCTTGAAGATCTTGAGACACTATCTCTACAGAGAATAATTCACGGTATACTCCGATCACAAAAGCCTCAAATACTTATTCTCCCAAAAGGAGCTCAACAAGCGGCAAAGCCGTTGGCTCGAGTATCTCAAGGATTTCGACTTCACTATACATTACCATCCTGGTAAGGGTAATTCTATAGCTGATGCCCTCAGTCGAAAGTCAAGAGTAATATTGGCTAGTTGCATGATTCAAGAATGGAAGCTATTGGAGGAATTCTCTAAACTCAATAATAGCACTGATGAACAAGACGTGTGTATTACTCTAGCCCACATGAGTCTACATCCGGATTTGCTACCAGAAATTTGGAAGCTACAAGAAGAAGACCCTGCACTAATGGAGATAAGGGACAAGCTGGACGAGAGACCGGATTTTAAGCTGGCACCCGATGGAAGACTGTTGTTCCATGAAAGGACATGTGTACTCGACTGTCCCGAGTTGAAGGAGAAGATTCTTTAAGAAGCACATCGATCGAGGTACACGATCCACCCTGGAGCCACCAAGATGTACCAAGACTTGAAGAGGACCTTCTGGTGGCCTAATATGAAAAGGAAGGTAGCGGACTTCGTATCTCGCTGCCTAACATGTCAGCAAGTGAAGGTGGAACATCAGAAACCTATCGGAAAGTTACACCCGCTAGATATTCCCAAGTGGAAGTGGGAAGACATTGGCATGGATTTTATTATAGGTTTTCCCAAGTCTAGAGGCGGACATGATGGAATCCGGGTAATTATCGATCGCCTAACTAAATCGGCTCATTTCTTGCCTATCAAAAGCCGGTGGTTGGTTGATGTCCTTACTGCCCTATATATTAAGGAGAGAGTTAGATTGCATGGAGTTCCCGTCTCGATCGTATCCGACCGAGACTCGCGCTTCACCTCTCATTTCTGGAAGAGTCTACAACACTCTCTGGGATGAAACTCAACTTTAGCACTGCTTTCCATCCCCAGACAGATGGATAGATGGAAAGGACCAATCAGGTTATTGAAGACATGTTAAGAGCCTGCATTATAAATTTCGGCGAAAGTTGGCATGACCACTTTCCTCTAGCCGAGTTTGTATATAACAATAGCTATAAAGCCAGTATCCAAATGGCACATTTCGAGGCGCTTTATGGCAGAAGCTGTCGATCTCCAATATGCTGGGACGAAGTCAGCGAAAAGCAAATTCTGGGCCCAGATATGGTGAGAGATTCAACTGAAAAGATACACCTCATTCAGGAAAGGCTAAGATAGCACAGTCCAGGTAGAAGTCATATGCTGACAATAGAAGAAGAGATCTGGAGTTCCAAGTTGGAGACCATATTTTTCTCAAGGTATCTCCTGGCCAAGATATTCGAAGATTCGGTGTTAAGGGCAAGCTTACACCAAGGTTCATTCGTCCATTTGAGGTATTGAAGAGAGTGGGCGAGGTAGCTTACCGCATCGCCTTGCCTCTACAACTATCAGAGGTGCACAATGTATTTCATATTTATATGTTGAAGAAGTATGTGCAAGACCCTCTCCACGTCATCAACCACACCGACTTGGTGATACAGAAGGACCTTACCTATAAGCAGAAGCCAATGAAAATCCTCGACCGAGAAGTCCGAGTCTTAAGAAGCAAGACTATCCCTATGGTGAAAATCTAATGGGATCGATGCTTGGAACAAGAAGCTACCTAGGAAACTGGGGAGTGTATGAGAAAGAGATTCTCAGAATTATTTTAGTATGTAAGTTTTTATCACCCTCCTTATCTCCATCTATGCAATTGAATTTGGGGACCAAATTCTTTTAAGTGAGGGAGGGTGTAGCACCCCGTATAAAAATGAGGGGAAATTTTTTTATTAATATATATATACTTTTTCCCAAATAACAAAAACTCTAGATAACTCTATAGGAAGGTTAAACAAGAAGTTAGAACATCCCATAAGGGCCATTATACAAATATGCCACCCTTTACGTAATAGAGTTTACTATTTAAAAATACTATTCAATTACTATTCACTACTATTCACCTACTATTCATTAACTATTCAAAAATACTATTCACACAAATAGTGCGCCCCTTCCCTAGGGCCCCATTTCTTGAAGCACTACTGAATAGTCGTGACTTCTCAGTTAATATATAAATCATCCATGATAAAAGTTTAATAACTATGAATCATGATACCTAATCTAATGCATGAGCATACCGCTAGATTCCTTATATTTTTCGCTATCTATCCACGTATCTGTCTCAAAAAAATTCTTTTATTTGGAAAAGTGACAATATTCATCAAAATAGTGACTCTTTACTATTCATCGAAATAGTGACTCTAAGTAATGACTCCACATAAGGGCGTTATTTCATATGTACTATTCACCTATACTATTCACTTACTATTCACTTGAAGTAACGACTCCTTATATGGGCGTGATTTCCACAACCCACAGTGCCACAACCCACAGTTTTAAACCCATAGTATATATATAAACCTCTTTTACCAACCAATTATATATATATATAAAGGTAAAATAACACCTCTTAATACCCAGCATGGTACTGAACAGGTAATGTCCCCGGCGACTGGGAATAGTAACAGTAGTCAAGGTGAATGGCGCCCCTTACCTGGACGCTATTTCTTTTGGGCATTATAATATATATACATAAAAGAAGTCACGACCATCTGCACGGGCATTTTTTTGCTAAACCATGACTGTTTAAACAGTCGCTATTTCCTTGCCAGCAACCTGCCAAACCGAAAAGTAAACATAAACAACGTATGTGTGCTGGCAATGGAGATTTTCTCCCGACAATAGATCTAATAGATTGAAGCATTAATTGCTTCTTTTCCTGGCCTTGGACCCTTATGTTCTTCTTCCTTCCTATATTTAGACCCAACCTTCTAATGTTAGAAGGTTATTGCCTACGTATGGTTAGTCTCCACCTGCAGAAGAGGAGGTTTTACAGAAACGTGCAGGAAGGGAGGTCTTTTTCTTGCATTCTTCTTCCTGATGTTGGATCGTACAGAGAAGTTTGATCTTTCATTATTTCTTCATCTCTTCTACGTGTTTACATCAAAGAGGTAGGTGTTCTCAAGATCTGGATTAACTAGTAGTTAACTTAGGTTAACATGCATGCTAGTTAAACTTGTCTTAGCTTAGCTACTTTCTGTCTGGAGTATATCAAAAGGCTTAGTGGGAAAGTTAGGCTACACCTATCTGGAACACTAACCCTTGCATTGAGGAGATCCTCCGCCAAGTACTCCTGGTACATCACACAGTTTAGTATAATTATCATTAACATGTCCTAATTTATTGCACATTGATCCATGTTTATAAAATTAAAATCAATGAAATTAAACTCAGAAATTATTGCATGAGCTTGATCTTACAGTCTTGCAAATTTCCATTTCTATCTATGCATTTACTTCCTGATTATGTGAACATGCTGTAATTCGTGAACAGTGAAATCACGTAATTAGTAGCCACCATGTTCAGACAATTATATCTTTTTAACCCAATCATGAAACTCATGCATGAGCATGGTTCTGGAAACCTCAGATTTTTCTCTATTTTACCATGCCCTTGATCATGATTTACTGAAAATCTTAAAAATGAATAGTGTTTAAATAGTACCAGTGACTCATACTACCTTGACGACCATGTTCAGACAATTATATCTTTTTAACCCAATCATAAAACTCATGCATGAGCACGGTTCTGGAAACCTCAGATTTTTATCTATTTTACCATGTCCTTAGGTCACGATTTACTGAAAGTCTTAAAAATGAATAGTGTTTGAATAGTAACCCGTGACTCATACTGCCCTGAGAATAGGGCGCCCCTGACTGGGGCGCCTTTTCTTAGAGGGCGCCCCAGTCAAGGGTGACAATTAAAAAAAAAAATTGCACGATGAAATAGTAGATGAAAAGTGAAATGAGTCTATAGGAGCACCCTGAATGGTGCGCCCCTGTCTGGGGCGCCAATTTCTATTGGTGCACCCTAGTCCAGTGTGCCATGTCCCTGGGTGAGGTTTAAGCCTTACTGATCCTGTTTAAGCCGTTAAACTATGGTGATTAGCGCAATAAACTTGTTACCTGTTAAACCTGTTAATCGGATTACTTGTTAAACATGATACCCCGTCAATTACTCATCCTGTTAAAACTGTTAGATCAAACAGCTTGTAGAACTTGATTACAGAGCCTGGTAATCTAGCCAAACCTTATTAAACACATAGCCAATGATTAGACTTTGTTAATTACATAGCCTGTTAAGTTTGGTTACAAAATCTGTGAACCGGTTGTACTGTTATGGTAACCTATAATTAGTAGAAAAACTTGAAAGGCATTGCTAAACCCCATAAACCCTGAATTGCATTTATGTCCTGTATTCTTAAGTGGTTAAGTTATCATCCATCATTTTCATATCCATTGTCCTTGATCTCTATTCCGCATTGATCCACCTTATATTCCTACAAATGAATACTTTTTCTTGAAATTCTATATTGGCTATATAAATGAGAGTGGATGTCAAAAGTATATATGAAATGCTGTGCGTATAGGGCCCGGTCTGGTCCCAAGAGGAGCACCCGAAGGTACTTGTGCCCATGGGAGTTTAATGACCACGGTGTTTGACATTGCACCGAAGTACTGGCTTGACTTAACTTGACTTGAGACATTCCCACTCACTCTCTCGTGACATACTTGACATGCTTGACTTGAATTGTTTAGCCCGAAAAAGGACAATTACTTTCTTGAATGAATTAAATGAAAAAAGCCAACTCCATTGTACTACTTGAATACATGAATTTGATATACATGAGCTTGAAATACTTGCTCGAATTACTCGAATGATAAATTCTTGAAATTTACTTGCTTGAATACGTTCTTGAATACGTTGTCCTTGGAAATACTCGTGCACTTACTTGCAAATTACTTGAAAATTCTTTATTGATACATCTTATTAAAATTCTTGTGATATTCTTTATTGCAATTCTTGATATTCTTACTTGATCCTACATACATCATTATACCGCATGAACTTGTAATTAACTTAAAGATTGTTAGAACTTGAGACATAATTCCTACTGAGCGATTCGCTCATAAAGTTACAATTCTAACATTTTTCAGGAAACTTGGATAGCGACCACCACCCGGATGGGACCGATATCGAGTGACGAGTGTTAGGGTCATAGTTGGATGTACCGTCAGCTAGGTCTAGTCCTTTGTATTCCAGGTCTTATGTCGTGTATTTTCTAGTTTTTATTAAGGCTTGTAACCTATGATACAATTTCTGTCATTTATGTTTAAGTCAGTTTGAATTATGTCAAAAACTCAAGCTTTATGAAATTAGTTTGAGGTATTACTCAGTTTGTCATCTTGGACTATGGTGTATGTTCAAATTTAAATTAGCAACGAATTATCCAATAATATGTGCACTCTGATCTTACACGAATGACACGATCGATATAGACACGTCACGGATCCGAGTATCTTCCACGCTCGGGACGTGACACTAAGCTTCCTTAATCCACCTGGGATACGCGGGCTGAACCCTGGTTCGGTCCAACCATGCCTCAGGTAGATTGGGAACCTATTCTAAGTTGATTGAACCACCTTTTGCTGGACCCAGACTCTTAGGGGTGTCTCTTGGACCGCAACCCTCTTTTAGCGGCCCCATGTGGATCATTTTTATCTTGTTCCTCTTATGCGTCGACCTATTGACCAGCGGGGTCGATGTCGGCCTGTTCCTTAAACCGTCCGGTAGCAGTTCAGTCTAGACCATTTCTTCCTTTTAGCGGTCTTGTCTTGACCGCAACCATGTTACTGAACCTGGTTTTTTTTTTCGTGTTAATGTGTGCTATGGTAGCCATGTCAAGGGTAGCCTTGGGCTGTAATATATTCTCTTTCACGATCGTTGATTGTGAACCTTGACTCCAAAGTCATGTTCCTATGACTTTTATCCAAACTTATTTGGAACTTTCCCGCTTGATCTTAGTAATAAGTTACATGAACTTAACCTTGGAATTCTTGGCCGATTCCAATGAATGTCTAAATTGTTACTTGGGATCTTGGATCCGTCAATCAGTGCCAACGCATCATAAATGGCCCGGTCTAGTCCTGGGAGGAGCGCCCGAAAGTACTAGTGTCCCGGGAGGTTTGTAATGTCAAGCTGTGGCATTGTACCGAGTGCTTGCTAGCATGTTGTCTATGACATTCATTTCTATATGAAACTGTGACTCTGCCTGACTTGCTATAACTGCGTGCTTGCTTCGGCCAATTCATGAAATAATGCTATACACTGTTCTTTCCATGTTATTCCTTCCGATTGTTCCTTTCCTTTCCTTTTTCTTTGGTTTGACCTTAGTTCACTGTTACTCATGTTTATTTTATTTTCAATGTTTCATGCAGTAAGATGCTTAAATTGGTTAATCACTTATACACTGTCTATTAGAATCTACTGAGCATTCGCTCACCCAGTTTTTTCCCTTTTCAGGTAACTCTGGCGAGGATACGCAAACTGATGGGGACGAGCAAGAGTGAACATCTACGAGCGAGCCAATTAGAAGTCTTGCTGGGTGGCGGTCTTAGCATAGATTGTGTTAGAGTTGTGTCATTATGTTCAGTAGCAAGAGTTGTAATTTATTTTTAGTCACTTCAAATTGGGTGTACGTGTATGTAGTCAGCAAACTTGAACTAGTCGTTTTGATTAATGGAGTTGGCAGTTAATTGTGTAATCTTATTCTCCTTTATTCTGCGTATTTATTTAATTACGTTATTTATTCTGATTGTCATGAGTGATTATAACTACTGCGTTCTGATTTTTTGCATCGGGGCGTGACATATGTGATACATTACATTTTTGCTGACATAATTGCTCTTAAGATTATATGATTATATGTAGAAGATGTGTGTTGAATTCTACACAGAACAGGCTCTGAGAATAAGGCAAAAGGTTAAGTCAAAGTCATGAAGAAATCAGTGAAGCTGAAAGAGCAGGTTGACATACTCTGACTGAGCAAGGGTATCAAGTGGATGCAGCTAGGCACTGCCTCAATGCAGTGATGGTCATAGAAGCAAATATGATAAGATTGGCTCGACGCAGTAATGGGCTGCCTCAGTGCAGTCGGGAGATGGCTCGATGCAGAGAAGGCATCAGAAACAAACCAAATGAAACTGCCTCGACGCAGTTGGCCAATGCCTCGATGCATCGGTTCACATTCCTTAAGGAAGAATTCTACCTCAATGCATCTACAGCACATGCCTCAACACATCTGTTCAGAATCTCAATCTGGAAGTTTGCAAAGTGAAAGTGGTGAGGACACCAGAGCCAGACCACGGCCCGACTCAGCGAGCTGCCGGTACCAGACACTTAGCACGACTCGGTCGACGCCGACATCTTTGTGGCTGGGGGATAGTCTGGAGACCCCACCCGAGCTTTGATATTTTAATACATATTTTTGTACGTATTCATATTTGGTTGTACTTGATGTGTATTTGGTATGTATTTGGGTTGTATTTTGGTTTGTATTATTTTGGGTTTTAATATTGGGTCAATGGGAGAATAATTGACCAAGTATTTGTATTTTTGATTTATTATGGTCCAAGGGGGGATTAATATGGTCCAAGGGGATTAAAATATCCAAGCCACCTTTTGTTGACTTGGAGAGAGGGGCACCCCCTCTTTTGTCCTCTTCTGGGGTTATTTTAATCCCACCTTGTCTCCCTTTTTCCCATTATACCCCCTTGTCCAAGGGCATCTTAGGTCATTTGTCTAGGTCTAGGGTTTAGTATATAATGTCTCTTGTGTCATTTGTAAAAAACTTAATGAAGAAAATTATGTGAAATTGCCTTGGGCGCCCCCCTCTCTCTCTTGTTCTTCCTTGTTCTTCATCTTCTTCCTCCTTGCAACAGCAAGATCTAGGGTTTGAGACCCTTTCTTGGGAGTGATTCCCAATTCTATCTCCTCCCCTTGATGCGACGTCCAGCTTCTGCCGTCGCCGCCTCCGTTCGTGCCGCCATCAAGCCACCACAACCATCTTTCCGAGCAGCTGTCCTGGATTCTGACCTGTAGATCTGAAGCTCAAAGAAAAGGCTATAACTCCAGATCCGACCATCAGATGGAGCTGAGCTTCTAAGGGTTGGTTCCCCTTGTTCTCCTTTACTTCCAGTTTAAATTTCACGCAGATCAGAGTCCATTTGAGTCCCTTCCCAGTCATTTGTTTCACCCCCTCACAGTTTGCCTGTGTGCAGATCTGCGAGATAGGCACCTGGTAGTTGATTTTTCCCACCCCCAAAACCTTGTCAGAAAAATAAAAAAAAATTAATTACGTGATCACCACTTTCCCCCTCTCTCCAAAAAAATCCGCAAGTCCTAGATCTACCATTTTATTTTTGGTCAAACCCCATGATCAGGCAGATCCCGTTCAACCCTGTTAGATCTGTCATCCGAGCCAGTTGTAGTTACTGTGTTGCAGAAGTTTTCATTTTCAATCCAACTGTTGGATGGGCCTAAGTTTCTAGTATGTCGAATCCCTCTGAGTGCTCTATGCAACGGTGCTAATTTTGCCCAGATCCGACATCGGATCTGGTCGTGGCGGACGTTTTCGTGGGAGCGTGCAGTTTTCCCCCGAACCAGGCCAGCAAGAAGGGCGACCGTACAAATTCATCGGAAAATACGCCAGAGAAGATTCGGCAACGGCCATTCCCAGGGGTCGACCAGGGACCCTCCACCTTCATTCCGGTGAACCGCCGCCTTCAGAAGCTCTCCGGAGGACATCATCCCTTTGGAAGCCCTTGTTCGCTATCCTTCCGGCCAGCAAATCGCAGAACTGGAGCCGCTACCGCAACCGCCCGGAACCCGGAGCCTTGCTGCCCGCCAACCCATGTTCGGTGCTCCTAGCGCCATTGTGTATCCCTTTACCTCCCTGCGTGGAGTGGGCAATAAAAATCACTGCTATAATTTAATTTTACCCTTGTACTGGGAGTTACGGAGCTTGGCCGGGACGTCTTCCCCACGCCCCGAGCGTGGAGGTACACTCGCTTCCCTCTTTATCTTACTTGCTTAGCTAGTATAAGTTCTTAATGCCGCTACATGTGAGTTAGTAATTTCCTAGCTAGTTACCTTTTAGTCACCGTTGTGAGTTGTGAGTGTGAGACCCGTCCCGTGACTCATTCTGAGCACGAGAGTGAGCTGACCACCAAGACTCAATGTCGGTTTCTCAACTGTGCAGTCTGACACGTTTCCCTCACTGGGGACGATCGTGAGCAAGTACTTCTTGTTTGGGGCATGCTTGCCTCTTCAGGAACCACATAGGGTGCCGAACCAGTCGTGTCGTTGCTGGTCGCGTCGTCACCTAGAGTCCCAGGTTCGCAACAAGTCCGAGTCGAGTCTCATTGTCGTGCCGCATCAAATTGGTATCAGAGAGGGTTGAGTCCAGGGTAGTCAGTCCAAGGTGTCCCATTGCATCCCTATATCTGGTATATCAAAAGCTGTGCCTGGAATGATAGGTTACGCCTATTGGGATGGTAGCACACTTGCGTGAGTTCGATCTTCAGATCATACCTCTGCCACGTGTCGGATACTAGTTGAGTCTAGGTTTGTAGTCGAGTTTGCATTCCAACTTCACATTGTTGTTTTAGGGTCATGTCTAGTCCATCATCTAGTCCATTTGAGAGTCAGTTTGTCTTGTCACTTTGTGTCTACATGTCCATCCCATAAGTTCCACCGTGTCCCATGGATTCCCAATTGCCCACGTCATATGAATGGTGGCGTGACACCCAAGGATGGGGAATCCAACTCGGCCACCACCGTAGGCCCGAGGCCTCAGACTTTTATGGCTCCAAAGTCCCGAGCGACTACCTAAAGTGGGAAGCCGCTATGAACGAATAATTTGAATGGTACACTATGTCCGATGTCATGCAAGTTATTTTTGCCGAAAAGCGGCTTGTTCACGAAGCCGCCTGGAAATGGGATATAATTGAATGCATGAGGGAAGTTAGAAGGCAATGGCCTGTCGAGTCATGGCATGATATGAAGGGCGAGCTTAGAAGGGACTACCTACCCGGCCCAGTCACTTCCAACCGACCCTACCCAGTCACCTCCAACCAAGTGTGTCATAGTCGGAGGCAAAGAGCCCCGCACATGGATGAGCCTCGACCCAAGACTAGGCCAATTGAATCTGAGCAAACCCACCATGATGCCCCTAGTCCAAACCGCACCTTAGACGACCTCTTGCAAATATTTTTGGACTGGTCGGATATGAGGGATAGGATCTGTACTCAAATTGACGAACTCCTACCCGAGCCTAAGGGGATCGTGGTGGCTGACATTCCCAACCTGGTGCCACCCCAAGGACCTCTCCCCCTCAGGGAGGACCTTCCTTCCCCATGAGCTCCTTTGCCACCAACCTCACCTTCCGATTTGTATTCGGAGCCACCCCACCCGGAGCCCGCTCAAGTGGCCCCTTTTGTGGGAGTAGTCATTTCCCCGACTAGTGTCCTTCTCATTCCCCTACTTTAGAGGACACACATTCAGAGGATGCCCCACCTGGACTTATTCTAGTGAGTTATGAGGCTGACCAAGAGTTGGCCGAGGAGTACCTCGCTGAGATTGTGGGGCTAGAGAGCGATCACAAAGAGTGCCTAGTGGGCCAGGGTGAGACACCAACCAACGATTCAATCTTGTTAGTCACCCCAACCCCACCGGTCGTCCCTGAGCTAATCATCAGGGAACCCCTAGTGAGCTGGTTAAGAAAGGGCCTACTTCTAGATGCTCCGATCCCTTGCTAGCCATCCATGGAACCAGCACTCCAAGTAGTACCCCTTAACTCCTTTGACACCACTTCGAGTCCTTCTGCTTCATAGAAAATGTGAGGGACTTTCTTAGGTGTTTAGATTGCCAATGGGAGTTGACGTGTATGTTGGCCTTAGGGTTTGCCCAACTCTATAGTTATAGCTTCACGCACCCTGTTTTGGGGTCTATTATCTCGATGTACACCATAGGTCATATCACCTCCGAGGTCCTTTTGTTCTTTCCCATACTCGATGAGCTCGACTTTGTCCCCTCTTATGGTATTACTATCCTGAGGGAAGAACCTTGCCATCCTCATGAGCCTCTTGCCCCGACTATCAGAGTGCCTGAGGGTGACCATCTGCACCTTGGCAAATGTCGAACATGGGCAAGTATAGTGAAGGGACTTGTCAGGAGGGTTCAACATTTCTTTGACCCATTCGATCCCCTCCCTAGTGAGCCTCTCGACCCATATTCTTCACTCCACTTTGTCAAAGAGGTCCACTATCATACCCCTTCCACACCCCAAAGCTTGGAAGGAAAGGAACATCGGTCTCTCTCTCATGCTTCGTCATGTCCACCATCATATAGGGGTAATGTCGTGAGTAAGTTTAGACATACTCGTTCCCCAGAGTCTACCACATTTAGTAAGACACATGTGCATGATAGGTACAACTTTGGATGTCTAGGTTCTCCTCGTGTTGTCCAGTCAGGTAGGCGTCATGGACATGCTAGGTCCATGTTTGGATGTCCAGGACCACCCCTGCATTCGCATAGGTATGAGTCCCCACAGCTATTTCGGAGTCTGCATCATCATTATCCCCTTGAGTCCAGCAACGCACGGTACAAAGAATTGGCTGATGCCCACAGGCACCACCGTGAGTTTCAGGAGGGCGAGTATGTCATGATCAGGGTCAGGCCTGAACGGTTTCCCTCGGGAACCGTGAATAAGTTACAAGCTCGCGGTGCCGGTCCTTTCCGAGTAGTGAAACGAGTTGGTTCTAATGCATATGTTGTAGATTTGCCAGAGAGCTACGGGATCAGCTCCACTTTCAACATCTCAGACCTAGTCGCTTATAGGGACCCAATGGTGATACCCAGTGAGCCATTTGAGCCGCCTCCACCCCTTGTAAGTGACACCACCCCAGAGCGTCCACCTCTAGACTTGTTACCTCAGCAGCGTGAGCAGATTGAGCATATACTGGACGAGCAGGTAACGATTACTCGAGGTGGGGTGTACCAGCGATGTTTGGTGCGATGGAGGGGACGGCCCGCATCCGATGACACTTGGATCACCCAGGCCGAGCTGCAGAGGATAGATCCAGATCTGCTGGATCGATACCAGAGCGACCCGGATCCCAACTCGATGGGGTCGAGCTTCTCCCACCCGGGGAGAATTGGTGAGGACACCAGAGCCAGAGCATGGCTCGACTTAGCGAGACGTCGGTACCGGACACGTAGCACGACACAGTCGACGCAGACATCTTTGTGGCTGGGGGACAGCCTGGAGACCCCACCTGAGCTTTCATATTTTAGTACATATTTTTATACGTATTCGTATTTGTTTGTATTTGGTGTGTATTTGGTATGTATTTGGGTTGTATTTTGGTTTGTATTATTTTGGGTTTTAATATTGGGTCAATAGGAGAATAATTGACCAAGTATTTATATTTTTTATTTATTATGGTCCAAGGGGGGATTAATATGGTCCAAGGGGATTAAAATATCCAAGCCACCTTTTGTTGACTTGGAGAGAGGGGCGTCCCCTCTTTTGTCCTCTTATGGGGTTATTTTAATCCCACCTTGTCTCTCTTTTCCCCATTATACCCCCTTGACCAAGGGTATCTTAGGTCATTTGTCTAGGTCTAGGGTTTAGTATATAATGTCTCTTGTGTCATTTGTAAAAAAATTAATGAATAAAATTATGTGAAATTGCCTTGGGCGCCCCCCTCTATCTCTTGTTCTTCCTTGTTCTTCATCTTCTTCCTCCTTGCAGTAGCAAGATCTAGGGTTTGAGACCCTTTCTTAGGAGCGATTCCCAATTCTATCTCCTCCGCTGGATGCGACGTCCAGCTTCTACCGCCGCTGCCTCCGTTCGTGCTGCCATCAAGCCACCACAGCCATCTTTTCGAGCAGCTGTCCTCGATTCTGACCTGCAGATCTGAAGCTTAAAGAAAAGGTTATAACTCCAAATCCGACCGTCAGATGGAGCTGAGCTTTTGAGGGTTGGTTCCCCCATGTCTCCTTTACTTCCAGTTTAAATTTCACACAGATCTAGGACCATTTGAGTCCCTTCCCAGTCATTTGTTTCACCCCCTCACAGTCTACCTGTGTACAGATCTGTGAGATAGGCACCTGGTAGTTGATTTTTCCCACCCCCCAAACCTTGTCATAAAATTAGAAAAAAATATGTGCATGATCACCACTTCCCACCCTCTCTAAAAATCCCCAAGTCCTAGATCAACCATTTTATTTTCGGTCAAACCCCATAATCAGGTAGATCCCATTCAACCCTGTTAGATCTGTCATCCGAGCCAGCAGTAGTTACTGTGTTGCAGATGTTTTCATTTTCAATCCAACCGTTGGATGGGCCTGAGTTTCTAGTATGTCAAATCCCTCTGAATGATCTATGAAATGGTGCTAATGTTGCCCCGATCCGACACCGAATCTGGTCGTGGCGGCCATTTTCGTGAGAGCACGTAGTTCTGCCCCGAACCAGGCCAGCAAGAAGGGCGACCGTACAAATTCATCAGAAAATATGCCGGAGAAGATTCGGCATCGGCCATTCCAAGGGGTCGACTAGGGACCCTCCACCTTCATTCTGGTGAACCACCGCCTTCAGAAGCTCTCCGGAGGTCATCGTCCCTTTGGAAGCCCTTGTTCGCTTTCCTGCAGGCCAGCAAATCGCAAAACCAGAGCCACTATCGCAACCGCCCGGAGCCCGCCGCCTTGCTACCCATCAACCCAAGTTCGGTGCTCCCGGTGCCATTGTGTAGCCCTTTACCTCCCTGTGTGGAGTGGGCAATTAAAATCACTGCTGTAATTTAATTTTTCCCTTGTACCGGGAGTTACGGAGCTTGGCCGGGACGTCTTCCCCGATCCCCGAGCGTGGAGGTACACTCGCTTCCCTCTTTGTCTTACTTGCTTAGCTAGTATAAGTTCTTAATGCTACTGCATGTGAGTTAGTAATTTCCTAGCTAGTTAACATTTAGTCACCGCTGTGAGTTGTGAGAGCGAGACCCGTCCCGTGACTCATTCGAGCACGAGAGTGAGCTGACCACCCGAGACTGAATGTAAGTTTCTCAACCGTGCAGTCTGACACGTTTCCCTCGCTGGAGATGATCAAGAGTGAGTACTTCTTGTTTGGGACACGCTTGCCTCTTCAGGAACCACATAGGGTGTCGAACCAGTCGTGTCATTGCTGGTCGAGTCATCTTTGGGTCGCGTCGTCACCTAGAGTCCCAGGTTCGCAACAAGTCCGAGTCGAGTCTCATTGTCGTCCCGCATCAGGAAGCACCAAGAGTTATGTCTTGGCGCATCTGAGTACACACCCCGACACACGAAGAAGATCAACTGCCAGAGTACATATGAAGTCTACGCATCAGGGTGATGCACTGAAGTAGCAGTTGATCGGGTCGATACATCTAGGAATTGAAGTCCATGTCTATATGCTGAGAAGAGACAGGTCGATGCACCCTGCATCTATACATGCATCAGGTTGATGCATCTTGAATTTTCACCTCGATCAGGTTGATGCATTTGAGTACTGCCTCGACGCAGTAAATGGTTAAAGAAGCTAAGTCTAAGACACTACCTCGGTGCAGCAGTATTAGCTAACAACACTCAGGTCGATGCATAAATACAAGCCTAAGTAATCATGTTGATGCAGATGTTCATACGCTAACAAATCTGAAGATCCGAACTCCAGCTTATTAACTTAAAATCAGACCCGATTGGGTAGCTCGCTCCAGCGATAAAGTGGCACGTGATATGAGAAGATCTGACACGCTATTTTAGAGATTTTCAGAGGAAGAATATTCTATTGCTAGCTGGACCAATGAGATTTTACTAGGTATTTGCCTCATCCATTTCCGAAGGCCCTGTTCCATATAAAGCCACACCATCCTCTAAAGAGAAAGTGGGAGAAGCCACTGCTATTGTGCTAAGAAGTTCCCTATTTTTAAAGAGAGAGTGCAGGCGAACAAGAAAGAGAAAAGAGAATCAGTAGAAGAAGATAGAAGAGAGCAAGTGTGCGAGCAAAAGAAAAGAGAGAAAGAGAGAAGATCTGAGAAAGAAGAGTGAGAGGAGAGAATTGAAAGAAGTAGCCAGAGGGTGAGAGAAAGAGAGTAGCCATAGCATAAATTGTAGATCTGCCAGTGTTTCGACTCGTGGATCAAATCCAGAGTCTATCTGCTCCTCAGAGCTAGAGTTTATTTTTGCCTTTGTTTTCTCTTGTTATTTTCCATTTCATTTGTTTGTTTGTCCATTCCTTTTGTGTTTTTCCGATTCCCTGTTTAGGGAGCGGGGTCCTCCTGTGCGAACATGAGAAGGGAGATTGGGGTCTCCGGTTGTGAGTAACGGGGTGTCACTCACACGTTCCCTCTAAGGATTTAGAGGAAGGGAGGTCGTCCTCCGGTTCTAGTTCTGTGGGTAGCAGAGCTAGGGTGCTGGTCTTGTGGGAAGCAAGACCAGGTCGAGGGATTTGTTTCTCTCAGTCTCAAGCTGTTTGGCAGCCGTTGTTTGCAGACTGAGTTTGCGTCTTGCTTTAGCAAGGGAAGCCCCACTCGGGTTTGAGTGGGGGATGGACGTAGGTCTGTGGGTAGCATACCGAACCATATAAAATATCTTGTCCATCGTGGTTTGTTCTGTGCGTACATTTCCATATCTTCTTGTTGTGTTAGATGGAAGCACTCTGTCACCACGAAGTGTGGATCTAGAGGGGGGTGAATAGATCAATGGCCTAATTTAACAGTTCAATGAGGCTCTAATGCGGAAATTAAATTGATCTACTAGATCACTAGCTAGAGTGTTTGAACTGAGCAGAAATAAAGCGATCTGAGAATAGAATCACGAAAGCAATCGCACATCAGATCATAAGCAATCACACAAAGACATGACACACCAGATTTTAGGTGGTTCGATCAACAGACCTACGTCCACCCCACACTCAATCCAAGTATGGCTTACTGCTGTGCACCATAGCTTGCGTCCGCTGGGTCTTACAACTTAGCCTACAACCGCTGACCTTCATAGCTTGCTAACCGAGACCTAGTCTCGCCCGCTGAGGAATTACAGCTTGACCTGTCCAGAGGATACACCTCTGACTACAGCTTAACCCGACCAGTGGAATCCTCCACTGCAAACGCTGAGCAACACAGCTTGCTCCGCTGGGTAATACAGCTTAGCCGTCTGAGGTATCCACCTCGACGCTGTGCATCACAGGTTGCACTGCTGGCAAACAGCTTGAAGAAAGGTTTGAAAAGAAAACACAAAACAGGAAACAAGACAGCAATAGAAAGCTGTATACGATAAAACACAAAATATATTCTTGCAGGGAATGAAGCTCAAACAATTGAGCAAACTCAGATCCGATTTTGAACCAAAGATCTGAGGAACAAACTCTCTTGAAACTCTCCAGACTCTCTTGCCTTCTTCTCTTCCTCTTTCTCTTCTCACTCTCTGATTCTTTCTTTCTCTTCTTCTTTCTTTTCTCTTCTTCTGGATCGTGCAGGCTATCTCTCTGCTTCTGCTTCTTCTATCATGATCACCTTCTCCTGATGGAGAAGTCTTCATTTTATACCAGCAGCAATTAGGAGGGCGTGTGGCTTCCAGATTCCCGCCCAGAGAGCCTTGACCACGTGGCAGCATTTCAGCAGGCTTCAATACACGTGTCACGATCATGGTACTCCCCTTATCCTCGGATCACGTGCCTTCATTAAGCTCCTCGAGTATAAGTCCTGTCAGGTTAAATTTGATGTCAGTTTGAATCAACTCTGATGGAAAAGAAAAGAATGCATCGAGTAAGTCTGAAGTTTGAACAGGCGGTAATGTATAGACTTGACAAGTGATATAAGCACAGGCGGCAATGTATAGACTTGGCCGATGTAAAGTTCAAACGTTGCATTGATACGCCACTAAAGGATGTACAGACTTTAGAAATGATGCATGAACAAGCAACGATGTATAGACTTCATGCAGCATCAAAGCAACCATGTGCAGACTTGCTATGTAGCATGTGTGAGCATGCACTAACTTCTATTGCATGAGACACACAATGCATCGACCATATTGTTATATAGAAGAGAGTGTACAGACTTTATGAAGGCAACGCTAAAGCATGTACAGACTTCACGTATGCAAGACTATGGCATGTACAGACTTTGTGAATGCACATACGGCTAATGTACTGACTTTATGAATACACATGAAGAACCTGCACCGAGGTCATTAGAGAGTGCACCGACTTGTGATTCAAAGAGCAAGGGGCTGCATGGACTTAGTGTGTGTAGTGTAGAGTGCATCTAAGCAAGGTATGAACATTACAAATGGATGCACTGACATGCCAAATGAATGTGTAGACTCAACGTGCACCATTGTGCAGACTTACTAAAATGATGTATGAGCATAGCAACACACAATGTGCAGACTTCGTGCAATACATGAAGCAATGTATAGACTTAGAGTGAAGGAGTGCACAGATGCAGATAGCAAGGTATATACATTACAAATGGATGCACTGGCTGTACAGACTTTGATTTATGCACATAGACGCTGAGTGAGACGGTGCATGCGATGCGATGTACAGACTTAACATGAGACGCTAAGTGAGACACAACATAAGATGCTGGATATGTTGAGACAGTACATGAGACGCAACATGAGACGCTCAGAATGCAATGCATCTAGCAAGTGTTTGAGTGCACCAACTTGCCTACACGGACATACATGCATAATGCAGTGATGCATCGTCTTAAAGCAGACTTGCCTGCACGGACCTTCTACTTATGCAAAAGAAGAATATGTGTATGTGCCATCAACCTGAATGATGACTCATGGTGTTTGCTATCATCAAAACCACAGGGGCACAACAATCTCCCCCTTTTTGATGATGGCAACACTATGAGTCATACTGACTCCGAATGCATGCTATGAGATGAGAACTAACTAATGCAAGTTCTAACAGGATCTCCCCCTTTGCCATAACATGATGCATACACTCCCCCTTTGCCATAACAATGTATACACTCCCCTTGGAATTCATCAAACAGACAATATATTCTCCCCCTTTGGCATCAACAAAGAGGAGGGAAAGTGTAAGGGAAGAAGGATATCTGACTGGCATTCTGAGCAAGTAGTTCAGGAATTAAGCATTCTAAAGCACAGAGCCTTCAGTCATATGAATTTAAAAACTGCTTAGAGATTAAATTCTGGTTTGAAGGTTATAAAAATTAGAGTTCATGCACTACAATCATTGAATGAGTTTGCTGTGCATGATAATAGCAATAAACCAGAATCACATTTGAGCATGAGAGATTCAATTTCAAAGTATCTTACAGTCTTAGACTCAGTAAAATTTGTTAAGAGATACCAGGTCATGTATTGAAATTAAACAATTTGACATACCTGAATTTTCTTTTTGAAGGAACAACATTTTCAATTTTATTTCATTAAGGGCATTCAGGTACCATTTGTCTTTTTATGTAAGGGTACACGTTTATCAGACGCCAGTACCCCTAGATACTTAACATGATGGACCATTCTGCCTATGATCAAATTCAACAAGACTGATTTGCACCTTTTTGTGTGAGGCTACACGTTTATGAGACGCAAGTACCCCCAAGTACTCAGTGAAACCACCCTACTATTTTGATGATTTTTACAGAGATAACTGATACACATCATGACATAAGTGTTATCCATTTCTTTGATGGATCACTCAGTTTCTCAGTGCTTTACCAGTCATTGCTCTGCCAACATTATTTTTCAATTATTTTTCAAGGTTTTGCAATATTTTTCTTAGCTGTCCTTTATTTGTTTCAGAATGACTTGTTTAAGGACAATACACATACTTAGCCTTCTCTAACAGGATTTCAGGTGAGTTTTCAGATTTCAGATACTGTTAACTTTGTCTGACATGTAATGAAATAAGGGTTGAGAGCTTTATCAATTATCAGCATTCTTATTTACTGATTGCAATCTTTAAACTCTAAAGTTTATAAAATTTAAATCATTAAGTCAGTCCTTAAGCAATTAAAATTCTTATAAAGGAAGAAGTCTATTTTCTATTGCTTAAGAATTAGAACTGACTAACAGATTGCCATATTGTCAGACTCAACTCATTCAGGGTTAAGGGGTTTAATGAAATCAAGAGAGAAACGAGTTTGAGTATCAATGAAGTTGATGACCTCTCTGAATTACATACAACACTCCCCCTGTCTATATGCATGTGGTTTTGCAAATGAATGAGAAGAATTAGAGGAGAGAGAGCTTAGACATAGTCATGGCTGAATGATATGCAATGAGGATCATGAGTGTGATGCCAATTGATATGTCATGAAGAATATGAATGTTATGCATGCATGGTCTGGTGCAACATTCAACAGACACAGAGTTTTATTCAGGCAACCAAATTTAAATCCAGATCAGACTGCAAGAATTTTATTCATCATGCTGAACTTTACATAAGCCAAGTTCTCTTCTAAGAAATTTGAACCTTTCATTCCCTAGTGGCTTAGTAAAGATGTCAGCAATTTGATTTTCTGTTTCAACAAAATTCAATTCAATTTCCTTTATCACATAACTGGCTGATATTAAGTAAATTATATGCTAAACCTTCAACCAGCATGACATCTTTAATGCAACAGGTAGTACACTTACCTACCTTACCCGACCTGACAATTTTACCCTTTGTGTTGCTACCAAAGGTGACAAGGCCTCCGTGTTTCTCTGTCAGCATGCAGAACTTGGCCTTATCTCCTGTCATATGCCTGGAGCAGCCACTATCCAAGTACCACAGATTGTTCTTGGCTGCCAGGCATACCTGCACACACAATTAGGGAGAGAATTTTGGAACCCAAGTCTGTTTGGGCTCCAGAGCAAATGAAATGGAGGTAAAACATGAAAGCAAACCTTTTGGAATCCACATTTGTTTAAAAGAATTCTATTCATTGGATTTTCCAAATTTCTTTCTGTTATTATTCCTCTTCTTTTTGTTGTTTTTCTTCTTGTTGGCACTAGCATGATTATTGACAGATTTGTTGCTTCTGTGCCAGTGCCTTGGCCAGGGTGCATTCATGAAATTGTGGCCATAGTAGTTTCTGGGCTGGCTGAAGAAATGCAGGTTCCTAGGTGTCCAATTGCCATACCTGCCAACCCAATTTCTGGTGTAAGGTCTGTGAGACTGTGTAGCTTGATATGCATGACCTGTATACCTTCCTGGAGTCCTAGTCCACCCTGACCTATTGGAATAGGTTGACTGTGCAGTGTAGTGAGATATAACTCTAGGTTGACTTCTAAATGCATTCTGTCTCCCCTGCACCTTTGACCCTGCTGACCTATTTACAGGTGTGTGTTGGGTCTTCTTCTGAGATGGTGGTGGTGGTGGAGACTTGGTGACCTTACCATGGGGTTTATGTGCATGTGTAGGCTGACCCCTAACCTGAGACTGAGCTTTAGGACTTGATTTGGATGTACCAAGTCTGCTAGGCTCACCAATCTTTTGTTTGCCCTTCTCCTCAGCACTGGGCTTCTTCAGGTTCACAGTTTTATTCACAGAGTTCTCTGAAGTCATGTTAATGAGAGGTCTTTTCTCTTTCTATGCAACAAATGATATAGTCTTCATTGCAAAACTTTTAGTTGCACTGGAATTAAATCCAAGACCCTCTCTCCTGAAGTTGACTTTTGACCCTAATAAAGCATTTAAGTTCTCTGAACCTTGGGTCATCTTTTCTATTGTTCTCAGCTTGTCCTCATTATCATTCTGAACATCTTCAACATATTTCCTCAGTTCAGTGTTCACACTTAGGACAGCTTCATACTTTTCATTTACAAGCTTCATCTCACTCTCATATTTTTGTATTTTCAATTTCCATTCATCAATTGCATTTTCTAGCCTCTCATTCTCTTCCTTAGAAATTTTTAACTCATGCTTGATTTCTTCAATTTCAGAACATGTGAGTTTCAGCTTAGCATTTTCAGATTCGAGGCATGCAATTTTATCAGTCAAGGTTTTGTCATTTCGCATGGAATTTATTTTTCTTCTGAGATGCCTATTTTCTTTTCTAATATCATCTACTTTATCAGCAATATCATGATAGGCATCTACCCAATCAGCAATGGTAAAATTATCAAATCGAGAGGGTACCTCATCAGAATCTTCCTCTCTGTCTTCAGAACTGGTTGCCATAAGACACATAGGTTTTTCTGATTCTTCCTCACTGTCCGAGCTGCTGCTCAAGGTACCTTCGTCCTCATCACTCCAGGTACTTACCATGGCTTTCCCTTTAGTGTTCTTTCTCTTAGACTTGTCCTTGTGCTTCTGATTCTCTGGACAATCAACTTTCAGATGGCCGGACTTCCTGCATTGGTAACACACATTAGTTTTAGTTTTCCTTACAGGATTAGATTTATACCTTGTATCCAGTCGGCCACCACCATGGTTTCTTCGGCTGAATCGCCTTCCTTCTTTCCTGAGGAACCGCCTGAATTCTCTGGTGATCATTGCTATCTCATCACCTTCTACTTCTTCTACAGACAGGCTCTCCTCGGATGATGATCCATTATAGATGGATCGGCTGGATTTGCTAGCACCAGCTTTCAGAGCGATCGATTTTTTCTTCTTCTCAGCTTCCTCTATCTTCGGCAGATGTATTTCATAAGCCATCAGCGATCCAATCAACTCATCTGCCCTGGTGTTGTGCAGATCCCTTGACTCTTCCATTACAGTAGCTTTAGTGTGCCAAATAGGAGTCAGGGAACGTAGGATTTTCCTTACAATCTCATATTCTGAATATGTCTTCCCAAGAACTCTGAGACCATTTGTGATGACTGTCAGTCGAGCGTACATCTCCTTGATGGTCTCATTGGGCTTCATCCTGAAAGCTTCATACTCTGACACCAGGAGGTTTGCCTTCGTCTCTTTGACCTGAGAGGTCCCTTCGTAGATAGCCTCCAGCTTATTCCACATCTCTTTGGCTGAAGTGCTAGACAATACACGAGAGAACTCTGTGGGGTGCAGGGTGCACTGAATCGCATTGATGGCGCTCCAGTTCAGAGTGGACCTTCGGATCTCTTCTTTGGTCCAGACATCCTCGTTCGGGGACAGCTCAAAAGGTCCTTTACTCACCACCTTCCAAGTCTCATAATCCTTCGCCCTCAAGAAGACTTGCATACGGTTCTGCCAGTATGCATAATTTGATCCATCAAAGTAAGGGGGCTTGGTGGTAGAATGTCCTTCAGCGATCAACCCTCTTGCATCCATCTGCACCTTCCTCTTCGGGCTGTAAGTCCCTGTAGAAAAGTTAGGCTCTGATACCAACTGTTGTGTTAGATGAAAGCACTCTGTCACCACGAAGTGTGGATCTAGAGGGGGGTGAATAGATCAATGGCCTAATTTAACAGTTCAATGAGGCTCTAATGCGGAAATTAAATTGATCTACTAGATCACTAGCTAGAGTGTTTGAACTGAGCAGAAATAAAGCGATCTGAGAATAGAATCACGAAAAGCAATCGCACATTAGATCATAAGCAATCACACAAACACATGACACACCAGATTTTAGGTGGTTCGGTCAACAGACCTACGTCCACCCCACACTCAATCCAAGTGTGGCTTATTGCTGCGCAACACAGCTTGCGTCCACTGGGCCTTATAGCTTAGCCTACAACCGCTGAGCTTCACAGCTTGCTGTCCGAGACCTAGTCTCGCCCGCTGAGGAATTACAGCTTGACCTGTCCAGAGGATACACCTCTGCAACCGCTGGGGACTACAGCTTAACCCGACCAGTGGAATCCTCCACTGCAAACGCTGAGCAACACAACTTGCTCCGCTGGGCAATACAACTTAGCCGTCCGAGGTATCCACCTCGCCGCTGTGCATCACAGCTTGCACTGCTGGCAAACAGCTTGAAGAAAGGTTTGAAAAGAAAACACAAAACAAGAAACAAGACAGCAACAGAAAGCTGTATACGATAAAGCACAAAATATATCCCTAGAGAAGATGAAGCTCAAACAATTGAGCAAACTCAGATCCGGTTTTTAACCAAAGATCTGAGTAACAAACTCTCTTGAAACTCTCCAGACTCTCTTGCCTTCTTCTCTTCCTCTTTCTCTTCTCACTCTCTGATTCTTTCTTTCTCTTCTTCTTTCTTTTCTCTTCTTCTGGATCGTGCAGGCTATCTCTCTGCTTCTGCTTCTTCTATCACGATCACCTTCTCCTGATGGAGAAGTCTTCATTTTATACCAGCAGCAATTAGGAGGGCGTGTGGCTTCCAGATTCCCGCCTAGAGAGCCTTGACCACATGGCAGCATTTCAGCAAGCTTCAATACATGTGTCACGATCCTGGTACACCCCTTATCCTCGGATCACGTGCCTTCATTAAGCTCCTCGAGTATAAGTCCTGTCAGGTTAAATTTGATGTCAATTTGAATCAACTCTGATGGAAAAGAAAAGAATGCATCGAGTAAGTCTGAAGTTTGAACAGGCGGCAATGTATAGACTTGACAAGTGATATAAGCACAGGCGGCAATGTATAGACTTGGCCGATGTAAAGTTCAAACGTTGCATTGATACGCCACTAAAAGATGTACAGACTTTAGAAATGATGCATGAACAAGCAACGATGTATAGACTTGATGCAGCATCAAAGCAACCATGTGCAGACTTGCTATGTAGCATGTGTGAGCATGCACTGACTTCTATTGCATGAGACACACAATGCATCGACCTTATTGTTATATAGAAGAGAGTGTACAGACTTTATGAAGGCAACGCTAAAGCATGTACAGACTTTACGTATGCAAGACTATGGCATGTACAAACTTTGTGAATGCACATACGGCTAATGTACTGACTTTATGAATACACATGAAGAACCTGCACCGAGGTCATTAGAGAGTGCACCGACTTGTGATTCAAAGAGCAAGGGGCTACATGGACTTAGTGTGTGTAGTGTAGAGTGCATCTAAGCAAGGTATGAACATTACAAATGGATGCACTGACATGCCAAATGAATTTGCAGACTCAACGTGCACCATTGTGCAGACTTACTAAAATGATGTATGAGCATAGCAACACACAATGTGCAGACTTCGTGCAATGCATGAAGCAATGTATAGACTTAGAGTGAAGGAGTGCACAGATGCAGATAGCAAGGCATATACATTACAAATGGCTGCACTGGCTGTACAGACTTTGATTTATGCACATAGACGCTGAGTGAGACGGTGCATGCGATGCGATGTACAGACTTAACATGAGATGCTAAGTGAGACACAACATAAGACGCTGGATATGTTGAGACGGTACATGAGACGCAACATGAGACGCTCAGAATGCAATGCATCTAGCAAGTGTTTGAGTGCACCGACTTGCCTGCACGGACATACATGCATAATGTAGTGATGCACCGACTCAAAGTAGACTTGCTTGCCCGGACCTTCTACTTATGCAAAAGAAGAATATGTGTATGTGCCATCAACCTGAATGATGACTCATGGTGTTTGCTATCATCAAAATCACGGGGGCACAACACTTCTATCCCCCCTTCTCAGGCTGCTTGCGCATTCTATATCATAAGTTCTTCTGTGTGATTTCTGTTTGAAATCGATATAGCTATTAAGTGTTTGACTGAGTGTTTAGTAGAAGCATTTGCTTCTAAGTGTTTCTCGTGGCAAGAGTTCATTGAGCGCAAAGTGGTTGAGCTTGAGCATTTTCGTGAGTGATCTATTTTCAACAGTCCATGGATTCTAACACACCTAGTGCTCTAGGGCAATTCTGAATTGAGTTTTCGGCAATTGTCATTTCCTTTAGTTTAATCTTAGTGGGCGTATTTTTGACTTGAGGTCAATTTTAAAAGGGATCTATTCAACCCCCCCTTCTAGATCCCTGCCTTGCACCCTATCAATCTTGCTGCACTGCAGACAACAGCCATGAAAGCCGGGCCCTACCACTTCTTCCTGAAAGCCTTGTACATGTGATGCACGTAAAACCTAAGTAGTCCATCCAATAAACACTGACAGTGAGGAAATTATTTTAGATTTAAATGTACACATGGACTTTAAATTAGATTCTAAAATGTAGATTAAAAGAAAAATGAATTATGAATAATGCAGATTTTTAGGAAACTTTAATCTAAAATAAACACTAAAAATCCAGAAGTACCAGAAATATTGTAGCTTACCTATGCTCAGCTCTGGAAAATAGCTCTGGGATAGCTAACTCAATGCCCTTGTCCATGCCTGATATAAAGGTTATGCTATGTGGGTGTCTAATTGCATTCTTCAACAATTGTAAAAAGTAAGTCCATGCATCCCCAGTCTCCCCTTCTACCACTCCATAAGCAACTGGGAACAAACAAAAATTTCCATCTATTCTCACAACAGAGACCAACACCCCACCATAAGGCCCTCTTAGATGACACCCATCTATGCCTAACAGCGGATGGCAGCCACCAATGAACCCCTTGATGCATGCCCCTAAAGAAATGAAGACTCTTTCAAAGCTCTATCAATTGTGGTCTTCAACTCTAAAACTGAATCTGAATTGTTTTATTCAATTCATTAAGAAATTGTGACAAAAACTTATAAGAATCCTCCACCTTACCAAAAACATGTTCTTTGGCTATTTCTCAAGCTTGCCAAACTCTTTGGTAAGGAATATGTTCACATATTGGACAACAATAAACAACAAAAGAAATATATCAACATTAAATCTCATGCAATATTCAAATGTAGAAAACACCGTGAGGGAAACACTAATGTACCTGTGATGTCCACTAACTCATTGTTTAAAAGCCGTGCCACAATTTTAAAAATAACCGAACTCACTGACTAAAAAGATATTAAATATAAGTAGAGTGGTAAGAACGGGTCGATCCCATGGAGAAGAAAAGTTTTTCTTTTAAGCAAGTTGGAAAATCCTTATGTTTTGAAAACCGAATTTTGAGTGAGTTTAGACTAAAGAAAAGTTAAATTGCATGGAAATAAACTATTTAAAGAATATGAGAGAGTTAAAGAAGAGAATTTGGACGAGATAGAGAGAGAAAATAAAAGAACAATTGCACAAAATCAACTTTTATTACTAAGGAAAGAGTACAACTCTATAAAAGCTAAAAATTATAACTTGAGTAAACTAATGAAAAAGGAAGAAATAGAGCTAAGAAATTTGAAGAATAGAGCTGTCGTCTCCTTGCTGAGCCTTTGAGGAAGATCACCCCGCCTTGGAAGTAGACGTCGCCTTTAGAGCACGAAAAGAAGAATCTCTGCCAAGGCATGTGAGAAGAAAATAGAGGAGGGAAAGATAGATAGAAGAGGGGAAGAAGAATAAAAAAATAGTAAAAGAGATGTATGTGCAGGTTTGAAAACAGAGAAAAGAGAAAGGAGAGATTAAGAGAGAGAAGCTACGGTGGAAGAGGGTGGAAAACATAGTAAAAATTAAATTAAAAATAGAACGTGAGAAGAAGAGGAATAGTTCTAAATTTAAGAAGAATTAGAAGATGTGTAAGAAGTTAAAGTTGGAGATCTAGACGAGAGGAAGAAAGTTGATGAAGAGTGCAGTGAGAGAAAACGTGAGGAAGAAGGTGAAAACTGAGGAAGAATAAGGTGGTGTTGCGTGGATGAACAGAGAAAAATGCAGAACTGAATGCTAAAAAACTAAGAATAACTTGAAAATGAGAGAGAATTAGAAGAGGAGGAAGCAAAAGGAATTTCAGAGAACTTAAAAATGAAGAACTTTGTAGAAGAAAGTAAATTAAAAAGACGACTAGAAAAGTATGAAAAGAGGCTAAGAAGAGGCTAAGATGGCTAAGATTCTCGCTCTGTTAGCTCTGGGCATTTATTTAGAGTGCACAGTAACTTCCCACGATCGTGACCTTCTGGATTAGGCTTGAATCCGATTTTCCAGCATCAAGG
This sequence comes from Amorphophallus konjac, assembly GCA_022559845.1. Classification (NCBI taxonomy): domain Eukaryota; kingdom Viridiplantae; phylum Streptophyta; class Magnoliopsida; order Alismatales; family Araceae; genus Amorphophallus; species Amorphophallus konjac. Next base: position 108,354,878 of record CM040129.1, on the reverse strand, counting down.
CTTGATCAAAGTAGGTATATTGTCACGTTTAAAGTCCTCCTTTGCTCAAACAAGAGAAGATAAGTCCAAATATAGGAAGATAACTACGATCGGGGTGTTCCGTTTCCATTTCTGCCTCTCGCGAAAATGGCGACCAGGGCGGTGGGCGCACATTCCTTTGTACGATTGAATAGGCGGTCGCCCATTCTTCATTTTCTCTTTTTTGATATTTTCATTTTTTTCATAAATCAAGGAATTGGCGACTCACGAAACAGGCGCTCATTCCTTTTCCTTTTTTCCTTGATTTCTCTTCTGATTTTTCGTATAATAGAATGAGCGCCTACTTGATCGGCTGCTCATTCTTCTCCAATGAATTAGTGCCCGAGTGGACGGTCGTTCATTCCTCTCTTTTTTCAGCTCTGTTTCTTTTTTCTATCTTCATCAAATGAATGGCCGTCTGTTTACTCGGTTGCACATTTTAATGAATGCCCTTCCATTCAGCCGTAAATTCTTCTTTTCATAATCTGCTTCAGAAATGGCGTCTGCTACAGTTGTCGTTCATTATTAAATGCACGCCCTTCTGCTTCGACGCAAATTCTTGAGATTTTTAGAAAATTCAAAATAATCAATATTTCTCATTATAACAATTGTGCATTTTCTTAAATATTTTCCACATTGCTATTTTAACTCAAAATAATGATAAAATCATACAAACTCAAATTAATGGTGAGAATGATATTTTTGCCATATTAATGCACAACTATGCTCGTTAAATACTCAAAAGTGATAAATGTGATGCAACTTATGATATGAAATGTGATACTTATCACACCCCCCAACTTACTCATTACTAGTCCTTTAGCAATGCAAATAAATTAAAATTTAGGACCAACAAAAGTTTGCAAAGTTCATACTTTTATATCCAGCTCTCCCTTCATAGAATCAACCAAAGATTAGAAATCCGAAAACATTCTTGCTCATACTATCCTTAGATTGGAAATTAAGGTACATGATCAAGAATACAAAATCAAAGTTCAATAGCACTTGTGCATGTGTAACTACCAAATTCATAGCATAGATAACTGCATCCCCCATTTGCTATTCCAAGCAAGTGCCTTTCAACCCTGCACCTCCTAAATCAGAGCATAGAGTATACTAGTTTTTTGTCTGCCTCATTTTTTTGTCCCTTTGGGATCTTTTATTTTTCTACACACATGATACTACACTACCCTTCTCTGTTTAACACGAACCTCGACTATTACCTTAGGAGAAGCATGTCCAGTTACACAGGTCAAGGTTCCCTTTTCCTTTTGACGCGAATCTCAACACGTCTTAGGTGAAGTAGGCCCGGTTACTAAGATTCAGGACATTTTTCATGGTGTTTCTTTTTTTTTTTCAACAATGTGATAGAACTTGGTAGAAAGTTTTTTCAAAATAACCCTTCCTCAACAAGTGCAGAGCATCAGACACAATATCCAAAAATAACAGAAGGCTTGCCCTGCTTGCTTCATTAGCATTCAAAGTGAATTTTATTTTTCTAAAGTGGACATGAACTTTAAAGAGATTCTTATATCAGTTTTCCATGACTAGATTGATATAAATTTTCCTTCATCCTTCTCTCTAGTGTTTTCTATTTCAGAATTACTTTCAATTGAAGCATGAATCATGAAACTCAAAATGGGAATTTCACTTTTATGCAATATATATATATATATACAGGACAATATGCAAGAACTCTTGTCAGGTTGCATGGTGAAAATTTTCTCTCCCAACCCAACTTGAATGACATTGTCCTCAATGGCATATAGAATTGAAAATAAAACAACAATGTAGCAATAAAGACTACTGAGTAGGAAAGTGACAACCTGGTATGTGGGGCGAAAGACTCCTTTAGAATAACGGCGACAACTCTTTCTCCTCGACCTGCCTACTGAAACACACTCAAACAAAAATATCAAACAACAAAAATCCTTGGGTTGCCTCCCAGAAGCGCTATGTTTTCCGTCTTCAACCAGACGCATGAAAGCTCACGAAGATGTTATTCCAAATCACTCAAAGCAATGGATTCTTTTGACAACTTTTCATTTTCCAAATAAGGCTTCAATCGTTGACCGTTAATAGTGGCATGCAAGGGCGTGGCTGCAATCATGCTGGATGCACAAGCCTCTATCTGCGCTAGCAGTGCATGCATGGGGTGTTATCTGCACTCATGATAGATGCATGAAGTTCTATCTACACTGACAATGCGCTCATGAGGTTTTGTCTGCACTGGCTGTGCATACAAGATCCATTCTACTCCAATAGAGTGTGGGTGAATGACATATTCATTTTTAGCAAAGGGATGGGGGAGCAGGTTTGCTCATACCCATGAAATTCCAACGGAAATTTTGTGCGAATGGAGGCCAAGCCCTTGAAAAATGCAGGGGAATGGTTTTTACCAATCCTTATACACAGCGTGCAAGGGTTTTAATCATACATTCATGCTAAGTGCGCAGGGCCCCATCTGCATTAACAATACCTACATGAGATTTTATCTACACTGACAATGCATGTATGAAGCTTTACCTTTATTCACAATGCGTATATAGATCAATGCATGTAAAAAGGTACAGGCGATATCTTAATTTTATCAAGGTGAGCGGAGGGGCAAGCATGCCTATGTTTGTGGGACTTCATCAAGAGCCTGAAACGATTTTTTTTATCACGCATATGAGATGCCTGATTTTTTTATCACAAAGGAAGGAGTTGCCCTCGACAGCAGTTCGGCCCAAGGGAGTCGACTCCCTGGGTCGACTTCTATGCGGATTCTGCACAAGGCCACCGAACAACAATAATACAATGGGAAGGAGGGACCCCCTGGGGTCGACCCACCCAGTAGCAGACCCCCAGCTTGAATAGAAGAGGGCTTTTATGCATTGACCACACACACACATACATACATACACACACACACACACACACACACACACACACACACACACACACACACACACACACACACACACACACACACACATATATATATATATATATATATAATACAATGGGAAGGAGGGACCCCCTGGGGTCGACCCACCCAGTGGCAGACCCCCAGCTTGAATAGAAGAGGGCTTTTATGCATTGACCACACACACACACACACACACACACACACACACACACACACACACACACACACACACACACACACACACATATATATATATATATATATATATATGCATACGAACCATTCGTTCAGTGATTTTTCATGTTTGATCTGAGAATTCCTGCTTTCCTTTATATCATCTTCTTCTTTAGCAGTCTTTTAACCATTATTATTGTATCATTATCCTCGCATTATCATTTTCATTACTCTGCTGCGCATCTGCCATCATCACTTGTTGGATTCATCATTTTTTTTTATTGTTGATCTTGCAGTTAGTCCAAATATTTCGGCGAAAATCCAGCAGCACCACACCCGGACCCGGAGTGTTTGAGGGGTATAAAGTGGGTGCTCGTCCACAGAGAGTCGGAGACGACCCCATAATAATAAGGATGCGCACGAAAGCGGCAACATCCCCGATGATCTCATTGTTGGGTGCGCCAATAGGATCTAAAGGGGGGGGTTGAATAGATCCCTTCACAAATAATGCCCAATTTAAAACTAATCCGGTCAGTTCGGTGACTCAATGAAGAGCAAAACAACGGAACACAAATGTTCTCAGCAAAATATGCTGAACAAGAAGTAAGCAATCCTTCACAATAGATGATCACAACACACCATGAAGAAGATGGATCATGCGAAGCTGTGTGTGATCATAGTGATGAAAACATTAAGGCTCGATGACCGTCTCTATGCAGGACAGCGTGCAAGTGTTTGAGTCCGAATGGGAACCGAGCTAGCAAGAGAGTGTGTGTGCGGTGCACAGACAAACCAGAAAGTGAGCATATCTGAAATATATAGGTTCCTGCGAATGGGGATGGAAGATAAGGAGCAATCGCACAGCCACACACCACTGCACAATATTTTTAAGGTGGTTCAGTATGCAAACCCGCAGACCTACGTCCACCCCTCACCAAAATCCGGTAAGGCTTCTCGCTGACTAACAGCTTGACCGCTGATTCATAGCTTCCACCACGGGGATGAACCCCCCCTATACACACACACGCTGATACACAGCTGTTAGGAACGGTGCGGAGGATTCAGAGGGGGGGGTGAATGAATCCCACCCTTAAAAACTTCTCGCTCAATAAAAGACTCGAACACTATCCAGGCAGAACAAACAATCTGAAGCACAAGTAGAATATTCTCTTAAACCAATGAGAAAATATGTAACTCACGCCCAAATAAACAACTAGCGGAAGCAGCACAGATATAATCGAGAATGCAAGGCAACCTATGAAGTGTGGTAGAAGATATGGAGGAGACACACCACAAAGCAACCAACCACTGCACAGAAGATTTTTAGGTGGTTCGGTCCGCGGACCTACATCCACCCCTCACTCCCAATCGGAGTGAGGCTTCCACTAGCACAAGCTAGTAACCTGCAGACTCAGTCTGCGAACAAGGTGCTGCCACACAGCTTGACCAGGGGAACAACCTCCCCTCTTCCTCCCAACCGGAGGGACACCCCAAGTGACTCCCAGTCACTTGGAAACCAGAGACTGAAGTCTCTCTTCCTCCAGACCAGGAGGGAACCCACCAGTGACTTCCAGTCACCAGCAAACCAGAGGTCGAAGACCTCTCTTCCACCAGACCAGGAGGGACCCCTGGACTTGCAACCCACAAGCCCAGAACCGGAGATCAGATCTCCCTTCTCCTGAGTCCACAGGAGGAACCCGACCTCAGTCCAGAGGATCGGAAGAACACAGTGACTCAAAGTAACAAAAGGTAAAACAAGAAATGAAAATATCACAGCAAACGGAAAGCTGGAAACTCAATGTAAACTGTAGCTCTCGTAGGAGCAACTGGATTGGAGATGATCCAAAATCCAGTGAAAATAACGAAGCTTCTCTCTGCTCTTCTTCACGAGCTCTTCATCTCTCTTTTTCTCTTTCTTTTTCTTCTTCTGGTATCTCACTCTAGCTCTCTGCCGTCTTCTTCTTATTTCTTCTTCTTCTGCTTCTCTGCCTCTCTTCTTCTTCTTTCTGGATCGTGCAGACACTCTTTCTTTTTCAGCACTCGATCTCTTCTTCTCTTTCTCTTCTTCACTCTCTTTCTTCTTTTGTTGGATCGAACTCCCTGCACTTCAACTTTTTCTTTCTCCACTTTGATCTTCCTTCATCTGTGGACGAAGGCTCGTATATATAGCAGCAGCAACAGTAATTAGGGTAGGGCGTGTGCCTTCCACATCTCCCGCCCAACACTCTCGGACCACGTGGCAGCATCAGGGAAGGGCTTCTTCCACATGTCACCATCATAGTTCCTCGTCCTCCTTGGATCATGAGCCAAGTCAGCCAGTCTCTGTAAAGAATCCCCAAAGACTAATCATGTCTTTGTGCGTTTTCGCACGGAAGCATATGAAGTCTCAGGGGAGCATCTATGGCCTCTGGACAGCATCACCTGTCAGACGGTCATACAGAGACTTATCAACTTGGTGTCGATACTTTGTAAAATGAAATGCATTGTATATACTTGTGAATGCGAATGCCATGTACGGACTTAGAAAGCGAAGACCAATGTATAGACTTAGAGACCCAAAGGCAGTGTATAGACTATTCTTTTAAATACCAAGAGACTAGTCATGACTTTATGCGTTCTCGCACGGGAGCATACAAAGTCTCAGGGGAGCATAGATGGCCTTTGGACAGCATCACCAGCGTCAGGGGAGCATGGGGAGCATATGCCGTCTCTGGGGAGCAATCGCTGCTCCAGGAGAGCATCCTCAATGTCAGGGGAGCATCCGGAGGGACAGGCGAGCATGCGCGTCTGTTGTATAGACTCTACCAATGTATAGACTTGGTGGATAGTGATGCATGGCCAAACGGATGTATAGACTTCACTGTGAATGCATGAACAGTGAATGAGTGTATAGACTTGATCAAGAGAGACGCTGGCCAATCGGAGCATTAGCAATCACTGGAGGGCATACTCGGTCCCAGGAGAGCATCCGGGGGGGACAGCGAGCATGCGCGACTGATGTATTAGACTTATGAACAGTGCGTGCATCTACAGTGCAAATGTATGGACTTTAACAAAATGCCTAACACAGTCCGATGTACATACTTTGCCTTAGACTCTAAATGTGAATGTATGGACTTTATGAATACATGCTACAGTGCCAATGTGTAGACTTGATGAGACATTCACGAGTGTATACACTTGGGCAAACGTAGGGAAAGGTATGAGGAGTGTATAGACTATGCTTCACTTCGAGCAGCCACAGTGATGTATAGACTTGGCCTTTGAGATGTGGCTGTACAGACTTGGGGTCCAACAGTGGATGTATAGACTTGAGTGAAGTGAACGGATGTTCAGACTTTAAAGATCCACTGTGGATGTATAGACTTGAAGATGCAAGCGATGTATAGAGTTGGGCTGGCTATAGTCCCGTTGTATGGACTTGATCTCAAGGGCCGGCTGTACATACTTGGAAGGCTTGACGGAGGATGTACAAACTTGACGAATGGCTTGAAACACAGACACCTTCCCAGTGTATAGACTTGCAAGAGTTTCGCGAAGGCTGTATAGACTTGAAGCAATGTGAACGATGTATAGGCTTTACTAAAGTGCAGGCTTTGAAGTTCCACAGAGGGTGTATAGACTTGGAAGTCTAGGGGAGTCGACCCATCTAGGCGGGGGGTCGACCCACTACAGCATGCTATGCTGACTATATGCTAAATACAATTGTGCAGACTTCCATAAGCAGGCATCCACAAGCAGAGTAAAGTAATGAATGCTTTATGCATCAGATAACATGACTGAACATCAAATATGCAATGCTTTAGATCTGTTAAACTAACTGAACAGCAATGCAATGCTTTATGCTCTGATAAACAGACTGAACATCAGAAAGACTAAATAACAGCATGATGACTCACACAGCAAGATGACTCACAGTGATTAACTCACATCAAAAATCAATCATCAAAATCACAGGGGCACAACAATCTCCTCCTTTTTGATGATGGCAACACTTTCAACACATTGAGTCATTCTGATGATGTGAGGCATTCTGATTCTGATGACTCAAACTATTCTCCCCCTTTGACTTCATCAAAAAGAAATTAGTTTGAGAAGTTAAAGCAAACCAGCATGCAATGATTGAATAAAATTCTCCCTCTTTGGCAAAAATCTCCCCCTTTGATTTAATCAATATGAATGCAGATGCAGATGGAGATACCAAAATGCAAGATCACAATTCTCCCCCTTTAAGAATTTCTATGCAACATGATGCATATGACATGGAAGCTCCCCCTCAATAAGTAGAATCTTATGAGATAGATGAGAAGGAGACCACAGGGGCAAACAAGGAGAAGTTCAGGTCAATGAACTAAGGACATGAGCAGAAGAGATATCAATATGAATGTAGAAGAGTTTCAAGTTGCAGATCTTCAAAGAAGCTCCAATCACAAGAAAATCAGTCAAATTTTCAGAGAGATATCAATCTCATAAATCCAAAATATAAGTTTTCAAAGTCTTCCATTATAAGGGCTTATGAATGAGCTTTATTGAACAACATGGTTTAAACATGATGTATGCAGAGTTTATCAATAAAATTCTGTATTGATATCTTAAACCATGGTTTAATAAAAATGAACCAAGCCCTCATATTTATCTTGATTATCCCCCCTTTGTCTTACACAATCAAATTTATTGACTTCTTTCAGAATTACATGCACTAGTATTGAGATTAAGCAATTATGAAGTCATATGATTTTGTCTAGGGTTGTAGCAATTTGATTTTAGCATCAATATTCAGATATTTCAATTTGTTCAACAATTTTCATGCTACAAATTTTACGAGCACTCTAGTTCAGTGCACACATTGTAACTCGAGGATATACCTTGATCAGAGGCCAATATCCCTAAGCACTTAGTGTGACTAACTGTTATGCTATATATATGAACAGAGGTAGCATTTAGACATCATGACACACTCCAAATCATTTCTGGATGAGTGAGTTATATTTCTCAGTGTGCATGCCATTGCTCTGCCTGATTTACAATTATTCTTAATCAGAGTTAACTATAGTACCTCATGACACAGTCCTTTGGACATGTGTTTCTCAGTGACCAAGATCATTGCTCTGACAGATATTTCCCTTTAGACATTTTAGATAAATTCATTTGCTTCAAGTCAATAATAATTTCATGTACTTAACCAATTGAAGTCATGTATTCAAAAGTGCAGATTTCAGAAGTTTTCACAAGACACAACATGAAACAGATGGTTAAGGTTTATTAAAAATGCTTTAGATATTTTTAAGAGATTTTAAAGTCAACCCTTGAGTACATTAAACTTAAACCACCTGAGTTATTTCAGATATTCATAAAAACGTATAATAGAAAATTTCTAGATCAAGAATTTTCAGATTTATGGTCGAGATAGCCCATTGAAATCTTCATGAAAGACTGATAGAATTCTGAAGCCAAAAGATACCAATAGATAAGAAAGTTTTTGAAGCCCAGAGTTTTCAAAATATGATCAAGGTTTGTCAATAGAAACCAATAAGAAGGATATGCAATGAGTTCTCACAAGAGTATGTATTTGACAACCTACATACAATGCATTGACTCCCCCTTACAATATGCGTTCAAACTCTCTTTTTTACATTTTTCAAATTAAGGAAATGCAATGCACTATATGTATACAAGGACATGCAAAGACTCAATATTGAATGCTATGCAAAGATATGCAATTAACTCCCCCTGAAAATATGCAATGATTGCCATGAGAACTGAACATATGATTTTGATTCATGCACATTCAGACTGTCCTATCCAGCAAAGTGACCCATGGTACTAGGCGGAGCACTTGGTCTAAAAGACCACCTCACACATAGTAAGAATCTCCAGACAGACTTCCCTACCTTTTGGTAACTTACCATTTATATACCATTGAGGTAAATCATGATAATTCAACATGGGCAGCAAGCATAGATCAAATTTCAGCTTATCAGATTTTTCAGAATGCAATAGACAGATTTTCAATGAACTATGCAACAGACAAATTTCAAGCCACATACATATGCAGTTTAGATTTTCAGAAGTTTCAGAGTGCTAGTGCAAATGGAAGATGATAAATGAATATGCAAACACAGACTTAGCATGTCATGCAGTAGAACTAAAAACAGGAAGTGCAAGAAATTTACCTGAAAGATTCATGAAGGGGTTTTCATTCTTGAGTGCCTTGGTTTATTACCCCTCTTTATTCTTCAGCTTCCAAGACACACCTGCATAGCAAAGTTATTTTGCACAAACAGGTACCCAAGAAGTCTTGGGTCCTGACATGACAGTATCACTTCTAGCAGGTTTTCTAAACAATTTTCTAGCAACATGGTCATCAGATTTCATCAAGTGGCAATTATTCATGGAATGACCAATTTGTCCACAGTAATGGCATGAATTAGCAGATTTCAAATTCTTCTTATGCACATTACTGTTGTTATGAAGTTTATTGGCAGAGAAAGAGTTATGTTTACTATAATGATAGTAAGATGGATCAAGTTTCAGATTTAATCTATGCACATTCTTGTTAGCATGAAATCCATTTGCATATACATGAGATGTCTTGTTAACAGAATAAACATTCTGTTTGCCAAAACCAGTTTGGTTTTGATATCCTGCCAGCCAACAGGTTGTAGCCCTGTGACCTGGCTTTCCACAGTTATAGCATGAAAAAATAGAATTTAGGTTCTTTTTATGCACATCATTATGAACATGAATTTTATGTGCATTAGCATGGAAATTTCTGTTATTTGCATGAACAAACTGCTTTCCATAATCAAGACATTCAAAGTTTTTCTTTTTGAAAACAACTTTGTTCTTTCTGAGAGCATTTGTACTTGTAGGGAATTTAAACCTTCCAGAGATGAAAATTTTCCCTTGAGCATGCCAACAGTCTTTGACTATGTGGCCATGCTTTCCACAGTGAGAGCAATAAGAGACATTCCTTTTAAAATTGAGTTCATTATTGCCATAGCCTCCTTGGGCATGCCAACAGTCCTTGACTGTGTGGCCATACTTTCTACAGTGAGAGCAATTGATAGAATTTCTTCTAAAAGAGCCTGACCAGCATTCAGAGGCCTTGTGACCTCTCTTTCCACATTCAAAACATGAAATAGAATTTCTCCTCCCAGCATTCAGCCAGCATTCAAATTCCTTATGACCTAATTTTCCACAATTAAAGCAAGTCATATGCTGATTTATTGAAACAGACTTGTTCTTGTTAACAACATGATTGCTCGCATGAAATCTATTCTTATCACTAACAAACCAGCATTGTGAAATTTTGTGTCCTAATTTACCACAATGGAAACATTTAGTTTTCCTTTTCTGAGGTGAAGGATTTTTATCATGAGATCTCCTAGCATTCTTATCATCCTTCTCCATCAACTTACACTCATGCATCAGATGACCAAATTTATGACAGTAATGACAGATCATTTTCTTTTTGGATGCATGTGAATGTGTGTGAGGACTGTGATCAACATGCACTGATGAACCCTTTTCATTTATTTTCTGTTTTCCAGTCCTTTTCTGATTTTCATCCTGTTTTTCTGTTTTCTTAGCCTTGTACTGAGTTGGAGATGAAGTAGAAGGCTTTTCCTGTTCAGAAGATTTAACAAAAATAGTTTTCAGGTTGGCTCCATCAACCTTCCTCATGACTGGACTGTAACCCAGTCCTTCTTTCTTAAAATTAATCTTTGTGTCACGCCCCGAGCGCGGAAGATACTCGGATATACGCGACGAGTTTATATCAATCATGTCAATCAGAGTAGTAGTATATTCGACACGAAAACAGAGATGCGCAAAATAGAAAGATAACCCAATCCTTTATTTCATAATGGATAGACTATTACAAATCCAATACTCTATTCAATTAAAAAGGAAAAGTACATAGTGGACTCAAGAAAATAGGAAAAAAGACTAGATGACACTTGAAAAAGCTCTAGCTCTTTCACTCTTGACCATCCCCATCCGATTGACTTCCCTCGTCATCGGAATTACCTGAAAAGTAAGGGACAAACACGGAGTGAGCGAACGCTCAGTAGGAAATTATATCTCAGGAACTATCAAGGGTTTAAGTAGTTACATCTTTCATGAATGCACTATAGCTATGCATGCTCGCATAAAATGACAAGATAGAGAATTTATCAAGCAAGACAGCAAGATGAACTAGTCATGAGTTTTCAAGAAAAAAAAGATGACAAGATATTCAAGCAAGTACTTTTTAGCAAGTCATGTCAAGAACTTTGGCTATCATGTATCAAGCAAGCAAGTAATTACCCTTTCTCGGGTCACGCGATTCATGCCAAGTCGAGTACGAGTCAAGTACAAGATTTGTGTGGAATGTCCAATCAAGCTAGTCATGCACTCGGTATAATGCCAGATACCTTATCATTCAACTCCCATGGGCACAAGTACTTTCGGGTGCTCCTCCCAGGACTAGATCGGGCCCTATATGCGCAGGCATTTATCATGTATATTTGACATCCACTCTTGTATATATATAGCCAATAGGGAATTTCAACAATCTAAGCTTGTAGACACGTAGGATAACTTTGAGAGAATGGAGTCCAAAAATATGACATTGGACATAGATAGGCGATAACAACGGTACAATCACGACGATCGATGAAACTAGGTGGATATAGGTTCCCTTAACTCGGGTACCAGGACAAACAAGTATGGACATTCTTTATATAGAATTGAGGTCCACATGAACAGTACATCAAAGGCAAGATACCCTCTTTCTTATTATAGAATTGAGGTCCACAAGAACATCAACAAATGGCATGATATCATCATCCCATTAAGAATTCTCATGATATACTCTTTGCATATCATAAGGGACGGTATACCATGTTTCATTAGAGTGACATGGCATTCAATAGTGTAATGGGTTTTTAGGGTACAACTAGCTCAGTCGACCTTGAGAGAATCCAAGGTACGAGGAGTCTTACGGAGGTCTCTATGACTAACTCGCTAGTCCAAAGGAACGGAATGTCCAATGGAGAGCTTGTATGTCAATGAGAGTTGAGGGTGATCGATAAAACATCATGAAACGTGGGACTATACTCACGGAGTGGAGTAGTAGTGCCTACATATATATATATACATATAGTGAAACCCTCGGATAATAGGAATCAAGAAAAATCAGTAATGCAGAAAGTAGCGACTCTGGTAAAGTCATTTTTCGTAAAATTAACGCCTTAATCAGGGGCGTTTATATTAAATTTGACGACATATAAAGAGGTCGTCCTTTCCAATATTGCTATTTTACAAGATATTAAAATCTGTAATTTTGTTGAAAACACGCCTTGGGTAGGGGCGTTACCAGGAAAAAGGCGTCCTAGTCCGGGGCGTTAGTTAAACAAGAGACTACCTGGTCAAGGTCGTGAATTCACAATTTTACAAATTTCGAGGTAATGAATATTTCAGGAACATGGTATATAGTCAGGACCAGAAAAATAGCAGGATTACAAGAAATTGACCGTGCATTAATTTAGGATCATGTTTGCATTGATAATTACTTTTTAAACATGCTATTTATTAATTAACAGGAATTAACGTCCATGTGCAGGGCGTCAAATCTGGAATTGACGACCTGGGCATGGTCGTGTCTTTTAAATTAATGCCCTTGTTAGGGTCGTTTCTTTCAAACATTCCGTAGAAAATAACCAGAACGCATGAAAAATTATATGCATGAACTTCCTATGATAATTATCTATAGTTATATGGTAGTTTGACTACGTTCCATGAGAAAATCCTACCTTGATGATGATAAACTGATGATCTGAAGATGAACCGTATATGCTCTGCTTGTGGCTTCTAACAGTAATAAGGTCAGGAGAAGGGCTTTACGAAGGAAGAGTTTGTTTTGATGAAGAACCCCCGTTCTTCGTTTTGTCAATTTGCTGTAGATCCTACAGAAAAAGAAGAAACTGATATTAGTTTCTTCACCTTACCTATCCAGAGGAGAAAGAAGAACATTACCTTTGTTCTTTCACAGGAGCTTCTCAACCTGTATAGAAGAAAAAGATGAAGAATCGTTATTCTTCATGAGTTGATCGAATGCAACATAGGAAAGAAGGAAGAAGAAGAACCGCTGTTCTTCACGTACCGTAGCAGCAGCAGATCGACCAAATAGCTTTAGGGTTCGATCGGCAAGGGTTTTTATAGGATCCTTAGAATCCTAATAGGGTTAGTGTTTGATTGGAAGTAATACTTCCATATTAGAGTTATTACTACATTCAAACTCTTTCTCATAGTTATCAACTTACCCTGGATAGACTCCTAGGTCGAACGAAACTCGAACTGAATTAACGACCTAGGTAACAGCGTCGAATTTAAATTGACGGCTTGGCATGCGTCGTTTCTTGTTAAACCGCGTCTATGTCAAGGGCGTTACCCTTTTTATTGTATTTTTATTACTCTTACTTATTTTGGTCGCCTGAGATTTGACACCATGACGCGTGGGCGTCACTTCTTAAAACACGCCTTGATCAAGGGTGCTTATTCGTAAAGTCGCGCCTTTTCCTGAGGCGTTATTTTTATCAGGGTTTAATTCTTTTTATTCCAAGCTCTTTCGTTTATTTATTAAATCTTTTAATCTATTTTGATTTATTTATTCCTTTTTATTTTATCAGGGTTGCTACACCCTCCCCCACTTAAAAAGAATTTGGTCCCCAAATTCCATAGCATATATATTCACATATGGAGAGTGTAAAGTATATACCTTCTAAAAAGTCTGGAAATTGTTTCCGCATAGATTCCTCGGTCTCCCATGTAGCTTCTTGTTCTGAATTCTTATTCCATTGTACTTTTAGCATGGGAATAACCTTATTTCTTAGGACACGTACTTCTCGATCTAAGATCTTCATAGGCTTCTGTTCATACGTGAAATCTTTCTGGATCACTAGGTCTCCATATTCAATAATATGTGATGGGTCATGTACATACTTCTTCAACATAGATATGTGGAACACATCATGTACTTCGGACAGTTGAGGTGGCAATGCGATGCGATAAGCAACCTCGCCAACTCTTTCTAGTATCTCAAAAGGTCCGATAAATCTCGGTGTAAGCTTGCCTTTAACACCAAATCTTCGTATTCCACGTCCAGGCGATATCTTGAGAAATACATGATCTCCAATTTGGAATTCGAGATCTCTTCTTCTTGTGTCGGCATAAACCTTTTGCCTTGTCTGAGCTACTTGCAATCTTTCCCTGATTACTCGTATCTTCTCAGTTGTATCCCTTACCATGTCTGGACCTAACAGTTGTTTCTCTCCAACTTCATTCCAGCACAAGGGTGATCGGCAACTCCTTCCGTATAAAGCTTCGAAAGGTGCCATTTGTATACTAGCTTGGTAGCTATTATTGTATGCAAATTCGACCAGAGACAAGTGATCATGCCAGTTTCCATAAAAATCAGTGATGCATGCTCTAAGCATATCTTTAACTACTTGATTTGTTCTCTCGGTCTGACCATTCGTTTGAGGATGAAAGGCTGTACTAAAATTAAGTCTCGTCCCCAACAAATGTTGTAGTCCTTTCCAAAAATGAGAAGTAAATCGGGGATCTCGGTCAGACACGATTGAAACAGGAATACCATGTAATCTGACTATTTCCTTGATGTATAGTGCAGCTAGGACATCAACTGACCATCGACTCTTGATTGGCAAGAAATGCGCGGATTTGGTCAATCGGTCAATGATAACCCATATTCCATCATGTCCTCTTTTTGATTTAGATAAACCCATGATGAAATCCATACCAATATCCTCCCACTTCCATTTAGGGATATCTAGAGGATGTAGCTTTCTAGCAGGCTTTTGGTGTTCCACCTTGACTTGTTGGCATGTGAGACAGCGTGATACATAGTCCGCTATTTCTCTTTTCATGTTGGGCCACCAAAAATTTCTTTTCACATCTTGGTACATCTTGGTAGATCCAGGATGAATCGTATATCTTGATCTGTGAGCTTCATCTAAGATCTTCTTTTTCAATTCTGGGCAGTCCGGTATACAAGTTCTATTCTTGAACATTAATCTTCCATCAGAAGCTAATCGGAAATCCGATTGTCCTTCTAATCTGCCCTTGATTTCTACTAATGTAGGATCATCATTCTGAAGTGCTTATATTTCAGACAATAAATCTGACTGTATGCTTACATGAGATAATGTGACACATCTAGGGTCCGTGTCCATGCTTATATTGAGTTCAGAGAATTGTTCTAGCAATTTCCATTCTTGAATCAGACAATTGGCTAACAGTGCTCTCGGCTTTCGACTAAGGGCATCTGCTACATGATTACCCTTTCCGGGATGATATTGTATATTGAAGTCGAAGTCCTTGAGATATTCCAGCCATCGTCTTTGCCTCACATTTAGTTCCTTCTGTGAGAAAAGATATTTGAGACTCTTGTGATCGGAGTATACAGTAAACTGTACTCCATAAAGATAATGTCTCCATATTTTTAGTGCAAATACTACCGCGGCCAATTCTAAGTCATGGACGGGGTAGTTCTCTTCATGCTTCTTTAATTGACGAGAAGAGTAGGCTATAACCTTCCCTTGTTGCATTAGAACACACCCGAGGCCAATGCCAGAAGCATCAGTGTATACCTCGAACTTTTCTCCTTCAATTGGCAATGCTAAGATAGGAGCTGTAGTAAGATGATCCTTGAGAGTCTGGAAGCTTCTCTCACATTCCTCATCCCATTCATAACGGATCTCCTTGCGAGTTAACCTTGTAAGTGGCACGGCGATTTTAGAGAAATCCTTGATGAATCGCCTGTAATAGCCGGCAAGACCTAAGAAACTTCGGATCTCGCTAGCATTAGTTGGTCTTTCCCAGTTCCTTACAGCTTCAACCTTTGATGGGTCTACAGACAAGCCATCCTTTGATATAACATGTCCGAGAAAAGTCACTTCTTCAAGCCAGAATTCACACTTGCTAAGTTTTACATATAATTGATTTGTCCTCAATATTTGTAATGCAATCCTCAAATGTTCCGCATGCTCTTCCTTGGTCTTGGAATAAATCAATATATCATCAATAAAGACCACTACGAATTGATCCAAATAAGGCCTGAATATACTATTCATTAACTGCATAAAGGCAGCAGGGGCATTCGTTAGTCCGAAAGGCATAACAACAAATTCATAATGGCCATACCTGCTTCTGAATGTGGTTTTATGAATATCCTCGTCCTTGATTCTTAGTTGGTGATATCCGGACCTAAGATCAATTTTGGAAAAGTACATGGATCCTGAAATTTGATCAAACAATTCATCGATTCTCGGCAGTGGATACTTGTTCTTGATAGTGAGATGATTCAATTGTCGATAGTCGACGCATAACCTCATGGATCCATCTTTCTTCTTTACAAATAATACAGGCGCTCCCCACGGGGAAGTACTTGGTCTAATGAATCCTTTCTTAATGAGTTCCATCAATTGCTCCTTTAATTCCTTGAGTTCAGCAGGTGACATCCTATAAGGTGCCTTTGAAATCGGACCAGCACCAGGGACTAAGTCGATGGTGAAGGCCACTTCTCTTTGTGGGGGTAATCCCGACAAATCCTCCGAAAATACGTCCGAAAATTCTTGTACTACTAGAATGTCTTCTAGCTTAGCTTCCTTAGCTTCTTTAACTGTGACAAAGGTAAGGAAAGATGTACATCCTTTCCTGATGAGCTTGCTAGCTCGGAGAGCTGAAATAAGAGGGGATTTGCTCCGACTCTTGGGGCTAGTAAATATTAGTTCTGGAAATTCCTTGAATGTAACCTTACTATTGCGGCAATCAACCGTTGCCTGATACTTGGATAACCAATCAGCCCCTAGTATAACATCATACTCTTTCAGATCTAAACATATGAGATCAATAGGGAGATTTTGACCATGAATCAATACCTCGCAGTTTTGGTAATGATGTGTAATATCAGTCTCATAATCCAGAGGAGTAGACAAGACTAACTTTATCCATTCCGGTTCTAGGGGTAATGGGTCAGCAAACTTTTTAGAAACAATAGAATGCGATGCACCAGTATCAATTAAGACATATGCATTCCTGGAACAAACTTTCAATATACCTTCCACTAAGCCGCCTCCTTCTAGTTGCTCGGTCTCCTTGATTGCATGAAGACGAGCATTCTTGGTTACTAGGTGCTTCCCGTCAACGGCTTGGTCGTTAAGTAATGGACAATTGGGAATCCGATGCTCACGACTCCCACAACGGAGACATGCTCCTAGTTTCCTCCAGCATTCTTCTGCTCTATGACCCGCTTTATCACAATGTTTGCACACTGTATTTGGAGAGGTGGTGGTGATAGAGAAGGGCTTGGTCTTCTTGAACTTTTGGTCTTGTGAGGATGCTCCTCCATTGCTAGGCCTTTTCTTGAAGTTGGGTTTAAAGGACCCCGAACCTGTAACTTGTTCCTTCTTATCCTTACCATGAATCCTATCAGATAGTTCCGTGGCATCTTCTAATAGTTGAGCTCGGCGTACTATCTCTGAGTAGACTTGAATGTCCATTTGCGCCAGTTGAGTAATAGCTTGGGGCCTGAGCCCATTAAGAAACCTCCTAGCTTTCATTTTCTCGGTGCTAACTAGATGCTTAGCATACCGAGATAATCTAGAGAATTGGGCCTCATATTCGGCCACTGACAAAGATCGTTGCTTTAATGCAGCAAATTCTGCAGCCTTCTTTTCCTGAACTCGGTTCGAGAAATATTTTGCGTTAAAGTGTTCAACGAATTCCTCCCACGAAACCTGATCTTGATTTATAGTAGCCTCTATTGATTCCCACCAGCATCTAGCATCCCTTTCTAACTGAAAAGTAGCTAATAAGACCTTATCTTGATCCGTGCATTGCATAACACGGAATATTCGTTCTGTTTCCCTAATCCAGTGTTCAGCATCATCTGGATCAGTAGAACCCGTGAACTTGGGCGGGTTCATGTTCTTGAAAGTCTGGTGGAGACTTCCTGCTCGTTGTCCACCTCCTTGTGTTACTTGTTGCAGCACTTGAGTCATGCCTTGCAGTGTACGCTGCATGTTGCGCCATTGAGCACGTTCGGTAGCCATTATCCTACAATTATAATAACTAGATTAATACGTGATTTGTATCTTAAAGACTAGCATTCTATGTTAACTTTAACCCTTGGTTCTACCCAATCTCACTGGTTAAAGGTTTGAACATATCCTTGGACTTGGGTTTTCCTAGGAATTGAATACCCTAGGCTCTGATACCACAAAAACTGTCACGCCCCGAGTGCGGAAGATACTCGGATATGCGCGACGAGTTTATATCAATCATGTCAATCAGAGTAGTAGTGTATTCGACACCAAAACAGAGATGCGCAAAATAGAAAGATAACCCAATCTTTATTTCATAATGGATAGACTATTACAAATCCAATACTCTATTCAATTAAAAAGAAAAAGTACATAGTGGACTCAAGAAAATAGGAAAAAAGATTAGATGACACTTGGAAAAGCTCTAGCTCTTTCACTCTTGACCATTCCCATCCGATTGACTTCCCTCGTCGTCGGAATTACCTGAAAAGTAAGAGACAAACACGGAGTGAGCGAACGCTCAGTAGGAAATTATATCTCAGGAACTAGCAAGGGTTTAAGTAGTTACATCTTTCATGAATGCACTATAGCTATGCATGCTCGCATAAAACGACAAGATAGAGAATTTATCAAGCAAGACAGCAAGATGAACTAGTCATGAGTTTTCAAGAAAAAAAAGATGACAAGATATTCAAGCAAGTACTTTTTAGCAAGTCATGTCAAGAACTTTGGCTATCATGTATCAAGCAAGCAAGTAATTACCCTTTCTCGGGTCACGCAATTCATGTCAAGTCGAGTACGAGTCAAGTACAAGATTTGTGTGGAATGTCCAATCAAGCTAGTCATGCACTCGGTATAATGCCAGATACCTTATCATTCAACTCCCATGGGCACAAGTACTTTCGGGTGCTCCTCCCAGGACCAGATCGGGCCCTATATGCGCAGGCATTTATCATGTATATTTGACATCCACTATTGTATATATATATAGCCAATAGGGAAATTCAACAATCTAAGCTTGTAGACACGTAGGATAACTTTGAGAGAATGGAGTCCAAAAATATGACATTGGACATAGATAGGCGATAACAACGGTACAATCACGACGATCGATGAAACTAGGTGGAATTAGGTTCCCTTAACTCGGGTACCAGGACAAACAAGTATGGACATTCTTTATATAGAATTGAGGTCCACATGAACAGTACATCAAAGGCAAGATACCCTCTTTCTTATTATAGAATTGAGGTCCACAAGAACATCAACAAATGGCATGATATCATCATCCCATTAAGAATTCTCATGATATACTCTTTGCATATCATAAGGGACGGTATACCATGTTTCTTTAGAGTGACATGGCATTCAATAGTGTAATGGGTTTTTAGGGTCCAACCAGCTCAGTCGACCTTGAGGGAATCCAAGGTACGAGGAGTCTTACGGAGGTCTCTATGACTAACTCGCTAGTCCAAAGGAACAGAATGTCCAATGGAGAGCTTGTATGTCAATGAGAGTTGAGGGTGATCGATAAAACATCATGAAACGTGGGACTATACTCACGGAGTGGAGTAATAGTGCCTACATATATATATATACATATAGTGAAACCCTCGGATAACAGCAATCAGGAAAAATCAGTAATGCAGAAAGTAGCGACTCTGGTAAAGTCATTTTTCGTAAAATTAACGCCTTAATCAGGGGCGTTTATATTAAATTTGACGACATATAAAGAGGTCATCCTTTCCAATATTGCTATTTTACAAGATATTAAAATTTGTAATTTTGTTGAAAACGCGCCTTGGGTAGGCGCGTTACCAGGAAAAAGGCGCCCTAGTCCGGGGCGTTAGTTAAACAAGAGACGACCTGGTCAAGGTTGTGAATTCACAATTTTACAAATTTCGAGGTAATGAATATTTCAGGAACATGGTATATAGTCAGGACCAGAAAAATAGCAGGATTACAAGAAATTGACCGTGCATTAATTTAGGATCATGTTTGCATTGATAATTACTTTTTAAACATGCTATTTATTAATTAACAAGAATTAACGTCCATGTGCAGGGCGTCAAATCTAGAATTGACGACCTGGGCATGGTCGTGTCTTTTAAATTAACGCCCTTGTTAGGGTCGTTTCTTTCAAACATTCCATAGAAAATAACCAGAACGCATGAAAAACTATATGCATGAACTTCCGATGATAATTATCTATAGTTATATGGTAGTTTGGCTACGTTCCATGAGAAAATCCTACCTTGATGATGATAAACTGATGATCTGAAGATGAACCGTATATGCTCTGCTTGTGGCTTCTAACAGTAATAAGGTCAGGAGAAGGGCTTTACGAAGGAAGAGTTTGTTTTGATGAAGAACCCCCGTTCTTCGTTTTGTCAATTTGCTGTAGATCCTACAGAAAAAGAAGAAACTGATATTAGTTTCTTCACCTTACCTATCCAGAGGAGAAAGAAGAACATTACCTTTGTTCTTTCACAGGAGCTTCTCAACCTGTATAGAAGAAATAGATGAAGAATCGTTATTCTTCATGAGTTGATCGAATGCAACATAGGAAAGAAGGAAGAAGAAGAACCGCTGTTCTTCACGTACCGTAGCAGTAGCAGATCGACCAAATAGCTTTAGGGTTCGATCGGCAAGGGTTTTTATAGGATCCTTAGAATCCTAATAGGGTTAGTGTTTGATTGGAAGTAATACTTCCATATTAGAGTTATTACTACATTCGAACTCTTTCTCATAGTTATCAACTTACCCTGGATAGACTCCTGGGTCGAACGAAACTCGAACTGAATTAACGACCTAGGTAACGGCGTCGAATTTAAATTGACGCCTTGGCATGCGTCGTTTCTTGTTAAACCGCGTCTATGTCAAGGGAGTTACCCTTTTTATTGTATTTTTATTACTTTTACTTATTTTGGTCGCCTGAGATTTGACGCCATGACGCGTGGGCGTCACTTCTTAAAACACACCTTGATCAAGGGTGCTTATTCGTAAAGTCGCGCCTTTTCCTGAGGCGTTATTTTTATCAGGGTTTAATTCTTTTTATTCCAAGCTCTTTCGTTTATTTATTAAATCTTTTAATCTATTTTGATTTATTTATTCCCTTTTATTTTATCAGGGTTGCTACACTTTGTTCCCAGCTTTTTCTGAACATTTGGTTGTTTATTTTCTGAGGTGGTGGCTACATCTGAAGCTTTGATAAAAGATGTCATTAGCTTATTCTGAAAGGCCTTTTTATCGACATTGTTGTAGCCCAACCCTTTCTTTTGAGTATTGACCTTAACTCCTAACAACCTGTCTAGATTTTCTTGACCACTCACAAACTTTGACAGAGAGTTCTTTAAGTCTTGGATTTCATTTTCTAAAGAGGTGATTTGTAACTCATAACTGGCAATCTCTTGCTCACTGTAATTCATAGCTTCACTCAAAACTTTGTTAGTTGTTTTATATTTCTCAACTTCCTGTTCTAGATTGCTCAGTTTATCAGAATCTTCAATGCAAACAGTTTTCCCTCTTTCCAAAGCTAGAGGTCTCTCTGACATAGTGGAGTTCAGCATTTTTAACTTCTCATTTTCTTCCTTAAGCTTGTCATTCTGAATTAACTCATTTATCAAAGTCTGATCTTCTGAGTTAACTTCTTACTTTCTTCTGTTTTCAAATTCCTTCAAATCTTTTTGCTATTTTTCAAGATCTTTCTGTAATTCTATGTTTACAGATTTTATGGCATTACATTTTTCAGCAAACAAGTTCTTCTCCTGCTCAAGTTTCTCAAATTTTTCATCATTTTCATTAACAGATTTTCTCAGAGAATCATTTTCAGATTTTAGCTTGTTTAAATCTGAGTTCATACTTTCAAAGTTTTTCAGCAATTTTTCATACTGGTCATGATAGTTAACAAGAGTCTGATTATCATTATCTGACTTGAATTTTTCTTTGAGTTCAGATATCACATTTATATGATCTTGATTCTCAGTTCTCAATAATGAAATTTGTTTCTTCAACATTTGAAAATCAGACATCCAGGCATCATGAACATTTTTCAATTTAACACAATTTCTACAAGGAGAGCTTGAACTATCTAACCCAGTACCCTTCTTCAATTTTTTATACTATTTTCTTAATAGTTCATGAGATTCAAGTAGCTCAGAATATGCATTTTCCCAATCATCTAAAGTATAGTTTTCAAAGGGATTTACCTCATCATCATCATCATATTCATCTTGACTGCTACCTTGATTGCTTCTGTCAGCCATCATGCAGCTGTCCACATCTCTTATCTGAGTTCGCTTCAGCATGTCCAGAATATCTTTAGCAGAACTACAATCAAAGAAACATGAATGAAAGGCTCTATCAGTAGCAGCTTTCATCAGATTTATAGCTGTCTGATTCTCTTCATACATTGATTCGTGAATGTCAGTCCATTTGGACCTTTTCTTTGGTAATTTATGAGGACCATGTGAAATCACTTTCCACAGGTCTGGATTAACAGAATTAGCACAATTCTTCAGACTAGCAAACCACACATAAAAATGCGTACCACTGAAAACTGGTGGTTCACCCATGGAGACAAACATATATAATGCAACAGGAATATTGATACACCAAAAGCAAATTAGCACCTAAGACTGCAAGATCAGATCTGCTGGTCGCTAGACCTTGTATGCAGACACCGCTCTGATACCAATTGTTAGGAACGGTGCGGAGGATTCAGAGGGGGGGGGTGAATGAATCCCACCCTTAAAAACTTTTCGCTCAATAAAAGACTCGAACACTATCTAGGCAGAACAAACAATCTGAAGCACAAGTAGAATATTCTCTTAAACCAATGAGAAAATATGTAACTCACGCCCAAATAAACAACTAGTGGAAGCAGCACAGATATAATCGAGAATGCAAGGCAACCTATGAAGTGTGGTAGAAGATATGGAGGAGACACACCACAAAGCAACCAACCACTGCACAGAATATTTTTAGGTGGTTCGGTCCACGGACCTACATTCACCCCTCACTCCCAACCGGAGTGAGGCTTCCACTAGCACAAGCTAGTAACCTGCAGACTCAGTCTGCGAACAAGGTGCTGCCACACAGCTTGACCATGGGAACAAACTCCCCTCTTCCTCCCAACCGGAGGGACACCCCAAGTGACTCCCAGCCACTTGGAAACCAGAGACCGAAGTCTCTCTTCCTCCAGACCAGGAGGGAACCCACCAGTGACTTCCAGTCACCAGCAAACCAGAGGTCGAAGACCTCTCTTCCTCCAGACCAGGAGGGACCCCTGGACTTGCAACCCACAAGCCCAGAACCGGAGATCAGATCTCCCTTCTCCTGAGTCCACAGGAGGAACCCGACCTCAGTCCAGAGGATCGGAAGAACACAGTGACTCAAAGTAACAAAAGGAAAAATAAGAAATGAAAATATCGCAGCAAACGGAAAGCTGGAAACTCAATGTAAACTGTAGCTCTCGCAGGAGCAACTGGATTGGATCTGATCCAAAATCCAGTGAAAATAACGAAGCTTCTCTCTGCTCTTCTTCACGAGCTCTTCATCTCTCTTTTTCTCTTTCTTTTTCTTCTTCTGGTATCTCACTCTAGCTCTCTGCCGTCTTCTTCTTATTTCTTCTTCTTCTGCTTCTCTGCCTCTCTTCTTCTTCTTTCTGGATCGTGCAGACACTCTTTCTTTTTCAGCACTCGATCTCTTCTTCTCTTTCTCTTCTTCACTCTCTTTCTTCTTTTGTTGGATCGAACTCCCTGCACTTCAGCTTTTTCTTTCTCCACTTCGATCTTCCTTCATCTGTGGACGAAGGCTCGTATATATAGCAACAGCAGTAGTAATTAGGGTAGGGCGTGTGCCTTCCACATCTCCCGCCCAACACTCTCGGACCACGTGGCAGCATTAGGGAAGGGCTTCTTCCACATGTCACCATCATAGTTCCTCGTCCTCCTTGGATCACGAGCCAAGTTAGCTAGTCTCTGTAAAGAATCCCCAAAGACTAATCATGTCTTTGTGCGTTCTCGCACGGAAGCATATGAAGTCTCAGGGGAGCATCTATGGCCTCTGGACAGCATCACCTGTCAGACGGTCATACAGAGACTTATCAACTTGGTGTCGATACTTTGTAAAATGAAATGCATTGTATATACTTGTGAATGCGAATGCCATGTACGGACTTAGAAAGTGAAGACCAATGTATAGACTTAGAGACCCAAAGGCAGTGTATTGACTATTCTTTTAAATACCAAGAGACTAGTCATGACTTTGTGGGTTCTCGCACGGGAGCATACAAAGTCTCAGGGGAGCATCGATGGCCTTTGGATAGCATCACCAGCGTCAGGGGAGCATGGGGAGCATATGCCGTCTCTGGGGAGCAATCGCTGCTCCAGGAGAGCATCCTCAATGTCAGGGGAGCATCCGGAGGGACAGGCGAGCATGCGCGTCTGTTGTACAGACTCTACCAATGTATAGAATTGGTGGATAGTGATGCATGGCCAAACGGATGTATAGACTTCACTGTGAATGCATGAATAATGAATGAGTGTATAGACTTGATCAAGAGAGACGCTGGCCAATCGGAGCATTAGCAGTCACTGGAGGGCATACTCGGTCCCAGGAGAGCATCCGGGGGGGACAGCGAGCATGCGCGACTGATGTATTAGACTTATGAACAGTGCGTGCATCTACAATGCAAATGTATGGACTTTAACAAAATGCCTAACACATTCCGATGTACATACTTTGCCTTAGACTCTAAATGTGAATGTATGGACTTTATGAATACATGCGACAGTGCCAATGTGTAGACTTGATGAGACATTCACGAGTGTATACACTTGGCCAAACGTAGGGAAAGGTATGAGGAGTGTATAGACTATGCTTCACTTCGAGCAGCCACAGTGATGTATAGACTTGGCCTTTGAGATGTGGCTGTACAGACTTGGGGTCCAACTGTGGATGTATAGACTTGAGTGAAGTGAACGGATGTTCAGACTTTGAAGATCCACTGTGGATGTATAGACTTGAAGATGCAAGCGATGTATAGAGTTGGGCTGGCTACAGTCCCGTTGTATGGACTTGATCTCAAGGGCCGGCTGTACATACTTGGAAGGCTTGACGGAGGATGTACAAACTTGACGAATGGCTTGAAACACAGACACCTTCCCAGTGTATAGACTTGCAAGAGTTTCGCGAAGGCTGTATAGACTTGAAGCAATGTGAACGATGTATAGGCTTTACCAAAGTGCAGGCTTTGAAGTTCCACAGAGGGTGTATAGACTTGGAAGTCTAGGGGAGTCGACCCATCTAGGCGGGGGGTCGACCCACTACAGCATGCTATGCTGACTGTATGCTAAATACAATTGTGCAGACTTCCATAAGCAGACATCCACAAGCAGAGTAAAGCAATGAATGCTTTATGCATCAGATAACATGACTGAACATCAAATATGCAATGCTTTAGATCTGTTAAACTAACTGAACAGCAATGCAATGCTTTATGCTCTGATAAACAGACTGAACATCAGAAAGACTAAATAACAGCATGATGACTCACAGTGATTAACTCACATCAAAAACCAATCATCAAAACCATCATCAAAATCACAGGGGCACAACAACAGCTTCCCGCTAATTCACAACTTCCACACGGGGATAATCCCCAAAGAAAGAAAACAAAGACATGCTACATCCTTGCAGCAAAACAAGGGGACAACTCCCCAAGACACACACGGCTGCACTACAGCCTGAAACCACACTTCTGGTCTCAAAACAGAGTACCAGAAATACGCTAAAGACTCAACAAATACACTGTTTATAGAGACGGAGTTTAAAAAGAAAAAGGCACACGACAAACCAGAAAAATGAAACTGTAGCTTCAGATCGAAGTCTTGAAGCTTAAACAGCATATTTGAAATCTGTTCAAATTTGAACTCTCTTCTTCTCACCTTCAGACTAGCTGCAAGGGGGCTTCTCTCCTTTCTTTTCATCTTCCACTCAATTCTCTTCTCGAAGACTCAGGGCTGCTCTGAGGACTATAGGATGCTTACAGATCTTCTTCTCAAGCTCAGGGTGTCTGCAAGAATGCTCTCCTTTCTTTCTCTTTACAGCACTGGTCTGGGTCGGACCTAGTGCTGGGCTGCTCACTCTCTTCTCTTTTTTTCTCTAGGCAGCATCAACTTTCTTTAACCAAGGGCTTCATATTTATAGAAGAGATGCCAGTAAGTTTTCCTTCCAAGGATCTGCAACTTGATTGGTCAGAATAAATAATAAGGTTCTTGTCCAAAACCCTTTTTCCAAATCTGCTTGCTTATTGGCTGAGGACATAAAAGGACGGTCCTCTATCCCAGGTGCTTTAGCAGAGATAATATGATTGGTTGGTTATAAACAGTTTCTTTACCTAGGATCACCAAGGTCCTTTTCTGCAACCTGATATATATCCTTGCCTGGATGCTTGTGCCATTGACCTAAACCTTCCACACGGTTTTCCCATTGGTCCATTCTTGTAGGAGGCAGACTAGCCTTTTTCCAGATTTAGTTACTGACTTGTCTTTTTCACAAAAGTGAACTTGCTGGCTTATGATGAAAATGACATATCTCTGTCCTAGGACCTTTTCAAAGATGTATTCTGATTGGACCTTAGTAGAAATGAAGGTTCTTTTCTTCTTAGACCTTGAGGCTCGTGTCTGGAGACGTGGGCCATTAACTTGAAGTAAAAAACATGGGATTGGTTGACTCTATTCGAAAACTGGCAGAGTACCGTAACGAGTTGGCCATTTGCTTCAGGTGTGTCGACGCAGCTAAACGGGTGCGTCGACGTATCCTTTGAAGATGCATCCAAGGCATTTCTGTGAGGTGGCCCTTTGTCAACCTACTGTAAAAATAGTGTCGACTTAATCTGAAGAATTAGCCCATTTGACAGGTTCTGAAACTGAACCCGCATCGATGCCATGAGATGCTTGTGTCGACGCACTCGTTGACGTGCGCTTGAAGTTGCTTCTAAAGACTGTCTGGAGTCGACGCAATGATGAAGTGGGGTCGACGCATCTTGAAGAGCACTTGAAGCGGCTTCAAAAGACCATCTAGAGTCGACGCAACATGACGATGGAGTCGACGTAGCCTTGTTCATTTTGGTTCTTTTCTTGGATTCAACGTAGCCTTTAGGTTGATTGAATTTTCCTTGACTCTCTTCTGTTATAAAAGGCTTGTGTCTTCCACACCTAGCCAGTCTTCATTCAAACTTGGTTGACACATAATTGGAGCTCTTTGTTCCATTTAACTCATCTTGACTTGTTGAGATCTCACTTGCCCTACAGTTGCTGAAATTTGTTGACATTCTTTGACATACTTTGACCTAAACTCTATTCATGTTGACATCATCAAAATCACATTAGACTCATCAAAGAGTCATAGTCAGACATCATCAAAAAATGGGACACAACATTTCTCCCTCTTTTTGATGATGGCAACTATGAATCATTGATGGCATTAAAATCACCATACAATGTAGACAAGTATGCTATTGAAGAAATGAGTCAACATAATAAACATGTTTCCATAAATTCAATGACTCAACACTCTCTCCCCCTTTGTCATCAGCAAAGAGGGCACATATTAATGCCAAGGACAGAGTCAAAGAGGAGCATATGGAGTAGCATGATACCAAGTGATTAAAATTTATTTCAACTAAGCAAGCAAGAAAGTCAAATAGCATGAGGAATAGCATTGCATGAGGACAAGCATCAACTCAGATGCAGATTCAAGGAGACCATACACTGACAGTCAGCAGATGAAGCCAAGTGATACCAATTGATGAAACAAGAAAGTTGATACCAATTGATACTAAATGAAGAGTTCAAGGGCAGAACCAATTATGGAGAGACTAACAGTCAAAGCCATAAACGGATTACAGATCTTTTGCAGCCACGAGATTACATTGCAGATGTTTCAGAAATGGCAGTCAACATGTAGACATGAATACTGAGCCATTTGAATGGATATCAAATAGATGTCAACAATGAATTGACATGATTCCAAATAACTGAGAGAATTGCAGCAAGGAGGCCAATTGTCTTCATGAGAAATGCCAGGACAGCCCAGACGACAATCTAGACAAAAGGGGTCGACCCTTGGGGTCGACACTTGAGCAGCAGGGTCCTAGACAGACCTAGACCCTGAGAGGGTCGACTCTGGGAGTCGACACTTGCCAGTGTAGGAGCAAGTCTTCCAGCAAAGAAGTCTAGGTAGTAAATTGATACAACTTGTGTAGATTGCATATTTTTCAGATACCAAATGGCAATAAACAAGTAGGCATGAGCATGGAATTATTCTGAATGGAGAACAATCAAATATTAACAATGGAATTGTAGGTTTTTCAGAAATTGCAGATGGAACTTTTTTTCAAGAGTTGTTAGAATTGAGAGCTTTCAGTCTGATACATTTCTCATAAAAGCAGAGTTATTGGTTTTTTAGAGTCTTCTGTTATAGAGCTACCAATGACAAGTCCCTTATCTTTCTGATTGGTTTAAGTCTGATGAATTCTGAGTTTTACAATTTATGAAAGTTAAAAATTCCTGCATTCAAAATTAATAGAAATAAACCAATATTACATATTAAAATCCAGGTTAACCTCCCTCCATCCTACTCATTCAATTCCATTGGCCCCTTTGAAAGTAACTACAACTAGTATTAAGGTTAAACACCTTAAGAAGTTTCTGATTTTATCCATGGGGTGCCACCATTTTCAGATTTTTCTTTTTACTTTTCTTTTCACCAGAGCAGTCAAGTGAAGCATGCACCTTTTGACATGAGGATGCACGTTGATTAGACGCCAGCATCCCTAGTTACTCAGTGTAGCTCACTATTCTGCTTCATTTAGAGTATAGATAGCAAGGCACTTCATGACTCCGTCCACTCCTACTTCATTGGCGGAGGAGGGGCTTTGTAGTGCCCGAGAATTTTATCGTAATTCATAAGTAATATATGATATTTTGGTTAATGCGTAAAATATTTATTGCTTGTGTTTGACTAATATTTTGTTGAATTAAACTTAATAATAAAGGAGTAGATAATTTTTCCTGATTATAAATCAATTTTTGAGTAATTAAAATTTGGTAACTTAAATTGCTTGGGTGCATATATATATTAAGTTAGTTGTTGTTAGTAGATAGTGGCTTTTAAATGCCCCACTGTTCATTTTGATAAGGTTACTATTCATTTTGGGGGCAATTTTTATTTCATGGGTTTTTATTTATTTTATAATTTTCTATGATAGAGTAAATCATGGTGATTAATGGATAACAATTAGATTTTTCAAATTCTTTTTATATTATGAGATATCAAATTTTAAAGTGACTAATAAATAGTTGTTGTTGGGTTTTACCCTTTTTCCTTAGAAGAAAAGCTAACGTATGTACATATGTATAATAAAAGAACGGGTGAGAGATAGTGGATTTTAAATGAAACTCACATAAATGAATATAGATATAACAAGAGAAACGGATGAGAGATAGTGGGTTTTAAATGAAGCTCACGTAAATGTATATAGGTACAACCGGAGAAACGGGTGAGAAATAGTGGGCTTTAAATGCCCCACTGTTCATTTTGACGAGGATACTATTCATTTTTGGGGTGATTTTCATGTCATGGATTTTTATTTATTTTATATTTTTCTATCATAGAGTAAATCGAGGTGATTAATGGGTAAGAATTAGATTTTTCAAATTCTTTTTATATTGTGAGATATCAATTTTTAAAGTGGCTAATGAATAGTGATAATCGTTTATGCATTACTGTGTGTGAAATTCATTTTACCGACGGCAGGATCCTTGCGTGCAAATGACCATTTCAGAGTTTCCCCTTGCCATTAGATTTAGGTTAATTTGAATTAAGGGTTGAGAATTAAAACCTCCAATATCAACCATATGACTCTTTAAAGGATCGGATTGGAAGGGGAGTTGGCACTCTTTTATCTTCACTTTCTCTGCAAGTCGTGGGAAGCTTCTGTGCTTCCATTTTCTCGGTTCTGAGAGAGAAAGGTGTGAGCACTCGTACTGCCTTCCTGCTGTGAGTGAGGGAGATTTTGGGAAAGGGAAGTAGTGTGGGGGAGTTTTCTTGGAGGACTTGTAGACTGTTGCAACTGTTGCAGCAGGCGGGGGTCAGCGATGAAACTACACCGAGAAGCGTGTTCTTTTGATCTGTCATTTTTCTTCGCTTAAGACAAGTTCCTAAGGATCAAAATATTCTTTTGGCATGTTCTAAAATGCTTTCAGAGGTCTTAGGTTAAAATAAACCATGCATAGTCATAAAACATATCTCATGGTACTTATTTTGGTTTTGTTCCAAACTTCCATTTCAGTTTAACTAGTATACCATGTAGTATGTCAACACATCCATGCAAAATTTGAAGCCTCAAAACCCCCTTTTATGCTTGAGATAATATCCTGAAACTGGGTTTTGAATCATGGGTTGAATGTGAAATATGTTGTTTCTACTTTCATGAAGTTTGGTTTGATTTCTGGGTACTCGAACATTGGCGAAGATGTGCACGATAGGGTTGTTTTCTGGACAGAACTGCATTACCATCTGGATGCATGTTTAAGTTGACCTAAGGCCTGCTTAAGTCGACTTAGCCTCTCACCAGAAAACCAGTCCAGTTCTGTTTGCCAGTTTAAGTCGACCTAAGACCTGCTTAAGTCGACTTAGCCTGTGACCAGAAAATCAATCCAGTTCTATTTGCCAGTTTAAGTCGACCTAAGGCCTGCTTAAGTTGACTTATCATGTGTGTTCTACGCCTATTTCATTTTTCCAGAAGCTAGAAAAAAGGAGATTTTGGAAGGCCATTTTGATTCAGAAAAATCTGAAAACTTGTAGAATGTTAAAGAACTAAGTTAGTAACTCACTGTACAATTTTCATGCTGACAGAAATTTTGTACTTACAATTATGAATTGTTTTCTACGCATGTGTAACCTAAAGATAAACTTGTTTTTGTACAGAAACTTGAAACCTATTGTAATGCATATTTTTGAAACCTTCAATAATTAAGATATCTTGACAGTAACTGAGAAGTGTTGAAAGGTGTAGTTGAAGTACAGATTAGTGTAAAGAATACACTGTGACATGTGGTTTTGGGAGTATATATATAGAACTATTATATGGACTATATGGACATTGCTGCCATAGAAGGTTATGAAGTCAAGCTATAGAAATGCCCCTATGGGGAGGCTCACTCTGTTCTGACCTCGAGGGCACGAGGTGAAATCATGGAGGTGGACAAGTTCCACTGGTTAAGGTAGGGAGAAGTTCCCCCAGTTCTACGCAGTAACCAAGACTCGTCACCATTGCCTAGGCGACTGAGTGTCTGTTTGTCTGACCTTCTAATGGTGGTTTGGGCACTATGTCTGGGCCATATGTTATCTGAAATTATGTCTCTATATTTAAAATCCGTAAAGACATGTGACTTTTGAAATTGTGTAAATTCTAAAATTCTATTTTCTGAAATCTGTTCAGTCATATGAATTTTTGGGAATTTTTGTTTCTGTTATCTGAAAATCTGAGCAGGCAAGTGAGTTCTGAAAAATTAAGTTATAGTCATATATACACATATTTTCTGCTACAAACATGTCTTTCTGTCCCCAGCAACCTGATTTCAGATATTCTAAGTATCATAAATTTCTATAAGTTTAATTATCCTCGAAGTATGTTAGGCGTGGACACAAGGAAAATAATTTGAATTTTGTAACTTGTTGAGTCTATTTCTAGACTCATGTTTGCTAAACATTTTCAGGTGATTCCCTTAGTGAGGACAAGGAGTTAGTGCATAGTGACTCTGATCGAGAGGATTTGGTGTAATCTTTAGAGATCTTTTCATTCCAGTTGAGGTGATGTGGACGTCAAAAAAAATGATGATGATGGTCATACGGCACTCACGTCTACGCACCTAAGAGCAAGTCAAAGGTGGAAAGGCCAAATAAACTCCATACCTCCTCCAAGCAGAACGAATATATACCCGGTGCTCCGCCACCCAACAAAGAAGCCCTTCGGGCAGAAGAGATGGCCCCGGCTCTCCAGTCGGCATTGCCGAAGGCCGAATCAAAAGAAACTCAGGAATTCGAACACATGTTCGGCACGCACCGGAGATCAGTCAAAGTTCCGAATCGGGATTCAGAGGCCCTGGACTAAACACTCCGGAGGCGGTGCATTACAACTAAAGCAACACGGGAGGACAAGCGTCCGTCCGAATAGCCGCGAAGCCGAGACGAAGTCTAAACCGGCGCGGCCTACACTTAAACCGTTGGGCCTTTGCTTGGGCCTTAAATTGGCGTGCCCCTCCATCAAGCCTTAAACCGGCGCGCCCC
Source organism: Amorphophallus konjac (assembly GCA_022559845.1). Lineage (NCBI taxonomy): Eukaryota > Viridiplantae > Streptophyta > Magnoliopsida > Alismatales > Araceae > Amorphophallus > Amorphophallus konjac. Next base: position 108,322,313 of record CM040129.1, on the reverse strand, counting down.
CTTCTCATTCCAAATCGGCACACCCCCCCTTGTGTGCTGCTAATCCGGCGTGCACAACTCTGCGCCGTTTCAACCAAAGGTCCATCCCATCCGCCAGCCGATATCCTATTTTTGCATCAGTCTGGTGCCCAGAGGGCATTCAATGCTCGAAGCTTTGTCTCCACATCCGTTCGATAGCACAGCGGCAAAGGCATGCATCGAAGGTGGAAGCAGCAAAAGATCTCCCGGAAAACCCGCGAACATCCTATCCTCGGACGAACGACAGTGTACGACACGAATCAGCAGCAGCCAGCGCAACGAGTTAACTCCCGGTGTTGCTGCGAACAAGGTAGAGATGGCGGGAACCCTCCCCCACTGGCCATTCTTCAGGAAACTTGTTGCATCCCTATGGTTTTGATGATGTCTCACACTATAAATCAATCATATATCTCTAGATTAATGATGTTTCATCATGTGAGTGAGTACAGTTCATTTGGCTGTCAGATATGCATGCTATCTTGATTCTATATGCACTGTTTGGTTAATATGAACAGCAGTGGGTCGACTCGTCAGAAAGGGTGGGTCGACGCATCAGAGCATTGATAGCTTGGGCACATAGTCTATACACCAGCTGGATCCATTTAGTCTATACATTGGCATATCTTCCTTAAGTCTGTACATCGGGCACCTTCTTACTGAAGTCTACACATCCGATAGTGTAAGTCTATCCATCGCCCAGAGTCTTGTTTGCAAAGTCTGAACATTGTTTCAGAGTTAGCTTCAGCAAAGTCTACACATTCGGTTCCTTGGGCAAAGTCTATACATCGCTTAGTCTGCACATTGCCTTCAGCCCAAGTGCTCAAAGCCAAGTCTATACAACGCCAACCCAACACATTGAACAGTTCTCCAAGTCTATACACTAGACTTCATTTCTCTAAGTCTATACACTGGCCTGTGATTCACCAACTCTGTACATTCGATATCTTTTCCTACGCATTGGCCAAGTCCATACATTCAACTTTTCCCTACGCTTTCCAGGCCAAGTCTGTACACCACTAAGTGTGTACATTGCATGCTGCTCAAACGTTCAATGTTCTTCAAAGTCTGTACAGCATCCGTCTTAGCCAGCGTCTCAAGCTGCGTCTTAGGCAAGTCTGTACATCGGGCTTTTTTCGTTCAAGTCTATACATTGAACTGCGTCTTAGGAAAGTCTGTACAGAGGCTTCGATTTACCAAGTCTGTACATCGGCCTCATTCGCTCAAGTCCACACATCCACAGTGCTTTCACAAGTCTATACATTCACTTGAGTTACACCAAGTATGTACATCGCTGAAGTCTTCACAAGTCAGTACAGTGCTTGAGGTTCACAAAGTCCATACATCGCTTCAAGCGATTCAAGTCTATACAGACTGCCTTTACATTCAGAGTCTGTACATTGGTCCATCAGCCGATCGTTTCATTCAGCAAGCTTCAAAGTCTGTACAGCCTGTCTGTCTTCATGGATTGTGTGCCTTTCGTGCGTTGACGCACTTGGCTGACTGCGTAGACGCACACCTTTCTGTCTTGCTCACTGCGTCGACGCTGACACTGGATGCGTTGACGCATTGGCCTGTTACCAAGGGCGTGAGCATCTTGCTTGAGGAAGCTGAGGCGACGCTGCTCGATGGAAGCGTTGACGCCTTGGGCTGATGTTCAAAGATCTGTTGATCAACATCAAGTCTGTACAGCATGAAGTCTGTACATTGGTTTTGATTTGAACAGAACTCCTAAGTCTATACATTGCTATGGATTGCCCTGAAATGCTTAAAGTCCATATACTGAAGATGCTGAAGACCTCCAAGTGTATACACTCTCACATGATACACACTTGGCTAACTATCGTTTCAAGTCTGTACACTGCTTAGGCTTCGTGAAGTCTACACAGTGGCTGAGCCTTGTAAAGTGTACACATTGGTAACAATCGTTTGCATTGTTCATGTCTATACACTGCCATTCATGCGCACTGTTCACATGTCTATACACTGCCTTCACATGCATTTTATTCAGTAAGTCTGTACATTCTCTCACGATGTACACACTTACTCTGTTGATGTTTCTGAAGTATATACATCCTTGTTAATAGCCTGAACTGACTAAGTATATACATTACTTCTGTCTATCTGCGGGCGATTCAGGCTGATGATTGGGCACGTGAATCGAGGTTGGCACCTGACACGTGATCCAAGACAACAGGCGCATGACACGTGGATGGCAACCTTGTCAGGATGCTGCCATGTGGTCAAAATTCAAATGATCTGGCCAAAAGTGCATGGGCGGGAACCTGGCAGCCACACGCCAATATCTGCTATAAATATAGAGCTTCATCCTTCAGCAGAAGCTTGATCGTGAAAAGAAAAAGCAGAAGCCATTGGTGAGAGTCTGCACGATCCAGAAAAGAAAAGGAGCAGAGAGTTCCATATCTGAGAGGAGTTTGCTCGAGAGAGAGAGAGTGTGTGTGGATTGATGAATTGCTTCATTTGAAGCTACATTAGTATTGGGTTTCAGAACCGATTTCTTCTTCATTGGTTTTTCTTTCTATTTTATTTTCGTTTAGTTTGTTCTTCCATTCTGATTTGAATTGGTTTCCCTCCGGTGTGTGGAGGAAGGGAGTACTACTCCAGTTTGCCTCTGAGTTGCAGAGGAAGAGAGATCGGTGATCTCTGGTGTTGTTAGTGACAGGTTGTCATTAACAGTTTCCCTCCGTGTGTGGAGGAATGGAGAGGATTCTCCGGTTGTGTTCTAGCTGGGAGCTAGAACAGGCTTCAAGTTCTGTGGGTAGCAGAGCTTGGTCGAGGGATTTGTTTCCCTTGGGTGTTCAAGCTGTGTGGCAGCATGTTGTATGCAGACTGAGTCTGCTGTGATCTAGCTTTGCCTAGTGGAATCCTCACTCTAGTTGGAGTGAGGGGTGGATGTAGATTGCGGACCGCAATCGAACCACTTAAAAACCGAGTGCCTCCTCTATTGTTTGCTATTGATTTCTGTGCTCTTCATCTGCTTGTCCCTTTGCCTTCAAGTGATCAGTTCTTCACTCTCATCTATATTTCTCTGTGTACAGGTTAAGGAGGTGCGTTAGCAGTAGAATGTATTTTCCGCCTGAGTTTCTGCAAATTGGGAGTGATCTATTCATCCCCCCCCTTCTATATCACTCCTGCTGCGTTAACAATTGGTATCAGAGCAGGTTTACGCCATGTGGACGAACGGTCAAGGAAATGCTGGTGGTCCTAGAACCTTCATGGCCGAAGGTCAATCCATTAGTCGCCCTCCTTATTTCGATGGTAGTAACTATCTATTTTGGAAAAACAGGATGGAAGTGTTCATCAGGGCTCAGAGTCATAAACTGTGGGGAGTAATCACGGTGGGGCCATATGAGCTGTCACCAAACGAGGATGCTTGGACAGATGACCATGTCAAGCTCTCTTCACTCAACTAGACGGCGCTGAACATAATCCAGTGTGCTGTTCATCCAAAGGAATATGCTCGTATATCTACATACAGAACTGCCAAGCGAATGTGGGATGAGCTGCAATTGATCTATGAAGGTACAACTCAAGTAAAAGCCTCGAAGGTAAATCTCTACACTTCTAAGTATGAAATGTTTAAGATGAATGCAGACGAGAATATAACTGAGATGTATGCCAGGTTGTCTTTAATCACAAATACTCTTAAAGGGCTAGGGAAGGATCTTGTTGAGGCAGATATAGTCAGGAAAATCCTTAGATCTTTATCCCCGGCATGGCACACTAAGGCCATTGTGATTGAGGAGTCAAAAGATTTGACTGTCTTAACTGTGAATGAACTCATAGGATCCCTGATGACCTATGAGATGAATTTCCAAGGAGGTGGAGAAGGAAGTGAGAGGAAGGGTAAAAACGTAGCTCTAAGAGCTTCCCGAAACAAGGGTAGTAACAATGGGAGCAGCAGCAGTAGTCCCGAGTCCGAGTCTGAGCTTGAAGGTCTGTCAAATCTTGACCAGGAGGAGCAGGCAATGCTCACTAGACAGTTCAGAAAATTTCTGAAGAAGAAGGGAAAGACCTTTAGGAAGAAGAAGCCACACTCTTTCAACAAGAGTGCTGAATTTACTAGTTACAGGGATAGAAATCCTTAGAGGCTGACTTGTTTTAATTATAACAAAAAGGGACATATGAAAGGCGAATGCCCAGACCTCCAGAAGAAGGGTCCCTATCTTCAGAAGAAAAACATAAAGGTGCAAAAGAAGAAGAAGCCACAGGCGATGGTCTGCACATGGAGCGAGGAAGAAGAAGACCCTGAAGATGCTTCCTCAGAAGAATATGAAGATGGAATTTGCCTTATGGCAAACAGTGAAGATGAGGTAATAAATATTTTTAAAAATTTCTCAATTGATGACTGGGAGGATGCTTATGGTGATTTGTTAGATAAATTTAATTCCCTTAGCAAAGAGCACAGAGTTCTGAAAAGAAAATTTAACACAAGTGTTGAAGAACAAACTCTAGTCTATGAGGAAAATGAAAAGCTAAAGGAACAACTAGACGAAATGACCTCACTAAGGAAAGAAAATGATAAGCTGAAGGGAGAAACTCAAGAAAGTCAAAAATAGCTCAATGAATTCAAAACTAAAATTGAAGAAGGCATGAATGAAATTAGAGTGAATTCAGAGAAATATGAAGCTGTGAAGAAAGTAAATGCTGAACTCTTAAAGAATTCTGAATCTCTTCAAAAGGAGCTAGAAGATAAACAAAAAGTCTTAGAAAAGTTTGTCCAAGGAAAGACTAGCCTAGATGCTATACTAGGGACTAGGGTCAATTTCAATAAGGAAGGTCTAGGCTATGACCCTACCAACAAGAGACCCTTGCAATTCAAGACCATCACCTTCTGTCCAGAGAAGGGAAAAGAAAAGCTGGACACACCATCCAGCTCAAACAGCTCTAAGGGAATTCAAAGTCCTAAAGAAAACATAAAAATCAGTACTGGACAACCATTTAAGATGGGAATGTATTTTATGAAGAATAACACTAAGCCCACTTACCAGAACACAAATGGTAGATGGACCAAGAAAGTAAATCAGAATAAGAGCTGGAATTACAATAATCAGATGGGTCCAAACAAGACCTACTGGAGAAATAACTTTCATGGTCAAAGATATGCTAATCAACAAGCCTACAGGAAATTTCCTAGGAATAGGAAGACTAATGAATGGAATAGAACTCACTTCTCTAGTTCAGCCGAATTCAACTTTAATAAACCAGAAAGGAAGGTGCCAGAGAAAACCATGCTGAAACAAATCTGGATACCTAAACACTTGATCAGAGATTTGAACAATGTCCTCGGACCCAACTCATCTTGGGTTCCAAATCACTCTGCTTGATATATTTGTGTAGGTCGGCCTGGCAGCTGAAGAAAACAAGTGGTACCTCGACAGTGGCTGCTCCAGGCATATGACAGGAGACCGATCCAAGTTTAGCAAGATAGAAATGAAGCCAGGGGGTCTGATCAAGTTTGGAGGAAAGAACAAAGGTAAAATAATTAGAGTTGGCACAGTAGGTAAGTCTTCCACAAATTCCATTGAAAAAGTATTACTTGTGGAAGGGCTTCAACACAACCTGATTAGCATAAGTCAGTTATGTGACAGGGGTCACAAGGTTGTATTTGATGATTGTTCATGCAAAATCCTTGAAACAAATTCTGACATGGTTAAATTTGTAGCCAACAGGATTAATAATGTCTACATTGTAAACTTAGATGAGAAATCTGAATCTACTATTTGCTTATCTGCTAATTCTGAAAATGATGCCTTTGAATGGCATAGACGTCTAGGTCATGCTAGCTTTTCAACCTTAAATAAATTGGTCAAGCATGATTTAGTTAGAGGCATGCCTAAAATTAAATTCAACTCAATATCAAAAGCATGTGATGCATGTGCTCTAGGCAAACAGACCAGAAATTCTTTTAAATTAAGATCTGAGCCATTGTCTTCTAGACCAATGGAACTTCTTCATATGGACCTTTTCGGTCCAACTAGAACTCAGAGTCTTAATGGAAACAGGTTTGGCTATGTCATCATAGATGACTTCTCTAGATATTCATGGATATTTTTCTTAGCAAATAAGAGTGATGCATTTCAAAAGTTTAATCTATTTTTCAATAAGGTCAAACAAGAAGGGAAGTACAAGGTTAGTTCTATTCAATCTGACCATGGAGGTGAGTTTGAAAGCTCCATGTTTACTGATCTTTGTAACAAAGAAGGACTAACTCACATGTTTTCTTCTCCCAGGACACCTGAACAAAATGGGATTGTGGAGAGAAGAAATAGAACAGTGGTGGAAACGGCCCGAACCATGTTGATTGAAAGTAAATTACCTAGAAGGTTTTGGGCAGAAGCGGCCAATACAGCAACCTACATAATCAACAGGGCCATGGTAAGACCCATACACAAGAAAACACCCTATGAGCTTCTAAAAGGTAAGAAACCAAACTTGTTTCATTTCATAATTTTTGGAGCAAAATGTTTTATTCATAACAATGATAAGAAAGATTTAGACAAGTTTGAAGCCAAGATTTCACCTGGAATATTCTTGGGTTACTCTGAAGTGTCAAGGGCATATAGGGTATTTAACATATCAGATCAGAAAGTGGAAGAATCTCCACACATCCTTTTTAGTGAAAAGAAAGATGTCTCTAATGTTGAAAATCTTGACAGGGATTCCAATCATGGTGGAGACTTTCTAGAAGACCAACAGGAAGAAGAGAAGACTCAGCCAAATGGAGAAACAAATTCCCCCAATCAGGAAGGGCCAAGAGAAACAGGTGAGTCTTCAACAAATATCAGATTTCTTAAAGCCCATCCTTTAGATAATGTCATAGGCAATCCTGAAGATCCTCTTCGGACTAGGTCTCATTTTAGAAATGTGAATAATGATGACTTAATTACTTTAGTCTCACAAATTGAACCCAAAACAGTAGAAGAGGCCTTAGCTGATCAAGCTTGGGTTAATGCTATGAGTGAGGAATTAGGTCAGTTTGAAAGAAATAATGTCTGGGAGCTTGTCCCAAGACCAGATGGTATTAATGTCATAGGAACCAAGTGGGTGTTCAAAAATAAGATGAATGAAGATGGAATTATCTCGAGGAATAAGGCCAGACTAGTAGCCAAAGGCTACTGTCAGGAATTCGGTGTAGACTTTGATGAATCATATGCACCTGTTGCTAGGATGGAAGCTATAAGATTGTTGCTTGCCTTTGCATGCTCAAAGAACATAAAACTCCAACAAATGGATGTTAAAAGTGCCTTTTTAAATGGAGTTATTAAAGAAGAAGTTTTTGTTGAACAACCTTCTGGATTTCAATATTCTCCTGAATCTAACCAAGTTTTCAGGTTAAACAAAGCCTTGTATGGTCTAAAGCAGGCTCCAAGAGCTTGGTATGAAAGATTATCTGAATTTCTGATCAGCAAGGGCTACAAAAGAGGTAAAGTTGATCAAACTTTATTTACCAAGGGCATGAATAAAGATCTTATCATAGTTCAGGAATATGTAGATGACATTGTATTTGGATCAACTAAGCATGAACTATGTGATGAATTTTCTACCATGATGTCTGCTGAATTTGAAATGAGCTTGGTTGGTGAACTAAAATATTTTCTTGGATTGCAGGTACAACAGCTAGAAGATGGGTGCTTCATCAACCAAACCAAATACACAATGGAACTGTTCAAAAGGTTTGGCATGGAAAACTTAAAGCACATTACTACACCCATGGGCACCAATACTTCATTGGATGCAGATGAGACAGATAAAGAAGTAAATGCCAAACTTTATCGAGGTATGATTGGATCACTACTTTACTTGACAGCCTCTAGACCTGATATACAATTCAGTGTAGGAATGTGTGCAAGGTATCAGTCTAGACCTACTGAACTACACTTAGCTATAGTTAAAAGAATCTTCAGATATTTGTCAGCTAGTCACTCTCTTGGTTTATGGTTTCCTGCATCTCACACATTTAACCTAGTAGCATACACAGATGCTGACTATGCAGGCTGTAAACTAGACAGGAAAAGCACAAGTGGCCATTGTGAATTCTTGGGTGGGTGTTTAGTGTCTTGGGGCTCCAAGAAATAACATTCTGTGGCCCTCTCCACTACAGAAGCTGAATATGTGGCTGCAGGGAGTTGTGAAACACAAGTCATATGGATTAAACACCAGCTTCAGGACTATCAAGTAGACCTGGGGTGCACACCTATTTACTGTGATAATACTAGTGCCATCAATCTTGCTAAAAATCCTGTTTTGCATTCACGAACCAAACACATAGAAATAAGACATCATTTTATAAGAGATGAGGTGTCTAAGAATAACTTTGAACTGATTCATGTAGGGACAGATAATCAGATTGCTGACATATTCACAAAACCTCTGGATAATGAAAAATTCACTACATTGAGAAGAGAATTAGGCTTATACAAATTGTCTTAATTATGAAGCCTGCTCTTGTTGTGAGGGGGAGTTGTGTCTATCTGATGTTTAGCCTTCTTGCATGATGGTTTAAGGGGGAGTTCAGAATGCTTACTAGTTAGCTTTCAGGAATGCTCTAAATAAAGGAAAGCCTTGAGATTTTGCTGGAATGTTTTATTGAGGAATGCTATGTCTTAGGGGGAGCTGAGTTGTGATGTGAGAAGAGAAGTTCTTTGACAGATTCAAAAGGGCTGTCCAGATGTGTACCTTTGCTGGTCTTGCATGACTGATTTAGTGTGGTTCTCTCAGGAAGTAGAGTGTCACTTATCTCTTAAGTCTATAAGTCAGTGACTTTAATCTCCAAGTTAGAATCTTTCCTTTGGTACTCCTTCAGAGATCTGGACTAATTGCATAAAGTATATCTTCCTACATTGTCATTGATTATGGTTCAGGCCAAAAACTTGTATGTCTTGATATCTGACCCAATCAACTTGAAATCTAGACTTCAAGACTCAATTCACGAAAAGTCCTTTTTGGTATTGTCTTCAATCATTCTATCTCTTTAACTCAAGGGCTTAACTGAACAAATATGTTCTGTTTTGATCACTGAGAAACTGAGAGCTTCATCAACGAAATGAATATTTCTCCCAAGTCATGAGGTGTCAAATGCTTAAAATGAATGAAAAGTCATGACAGAGCAATGGTGGCTTGCTGGTGAGTAACTGGGGACTCTGGCCTCTAATCAAGGTGTTTCCCTAATGTCAAAAGCCACAGTTACTAACTCTGTTCCTTAATATAAAAAAAAGGGAAGGAAGTAATGAGGTACTCACTCTGAGTAACTAGAGATTCAGGCCTCTAATCAAGGTGTCTCCCTAATGTCAAAGGAAGTGAACTACCAACTTACTCATTGATCTTCTTGAAAATCATCTCCAACAAAAATTCCTTGTTGTTATGCAACTAATGGATTGCTTGTCTTCAATACCTTGAGAACACCTCTCTGATTTAGTCTCTTGCTGTCTTGTGGAATAGTTGAATGATCAGCTATATTTGGCCATACTTGTGAACTCCTGCTCTAAATCATCCACTATGTATGCTGATAAACTTGTCTATCATTCTACTTCTCTATTGTGTACTGAAGTCTAAAGAATCTTCTCTTGAGATTAGAAACTCACTTATTCTCTTAAGACCTACTCGTGACTTTCTGCACTAAGAAGTTACTGCCCTGAGTCCTCATGTTTCCAGCACTGTCATACATTCTGTAGTTCTTTTTGCTGATGTCAAAGGGGGAGAGAAGTTTGCAATATCAGTGAGTATTGGTTTTATCTTGAGAGAAGTTCGCAATATCAGTGAGTATTGGTTTTATCTTGAGCTTTGAGGGGAGTCATGTTGCTTCGTGGAAGTCATGGTTATGAGTTGTGGGGGAGATGAGAGTGTGTTGTAGGGAATGTTTAATTCATTTGCATGAGCATGCCTTGAATTTATTCTGCTTGTTGCAGCTGGTATTAACTTGTTGAAACTTGATATTGGTTGACTCATAGTGTTGTCATCATCAAAAAGGGGGAGATTGTTACATCCCTATGATTTTGATGATGTCTCACACTATAAATCAATCATCTATCACTAGATTAATGATGTTTCATCATGTGAGTGAGTACAGTTCATTTGGCTGTCAGATATGCATGCTATCTTGATTCTATATGCACTGTTTGGTTAATATGAACAGCAGTGGGTCGACTCATCAGAAAGGGTGGGTCGACGCATCAGAGCATTGATAGCTTGGGCACATAGTCTATACACCAGCTGGATTCATTTAGTCTGTACATTGGCATATCTTCCTTAAGTCTGTACATCGGGCACCTTCTTACTGAAGTCTACACATCCGATAGTGTAAGTCTATCCATCGCCCAGAGTCTTGTTTGCAAAGTCTGAACATTGCTTCAGAGTTAGCTTCAGCAAAGTCTACACATTCGGTTCCTTGGGCAAAGTCTATACATCGCTTAGTCTGCACATTGCCTTCAGCCCAAGTGCTCAAAGCCAAGTCTATACAACGCCAACCCAACACATTGAACAGTTCTCCAAGTCTATACACTAGACTTCATTTCTCTAAGTCTATACACTGGCCTGTGATTCACCAACTCTGTACATTCGATATCTTTTCCTACGCATTGGCCAAGTCCATACATTCAACCTTTCCCTACGCTTTCCAGGCCAAGTCTGTACACCACTAAGTGTGTACATTGCATGCTGCTCAAACGTTCAATGTTCTTCAAAGTATGTACAGCATCCGTCTCAGCCAGCGTCTCAAGCTGCGTCTTAGGCAAGTCTGTACATCGGGCTTTTTTCGTTCAAGTCTATACATTGAACTGCGTCTTAGGAAAGTCTGTACAGAGGTTTCGATTTACCAAGTCTGTACATCGGCCTCATTCGCTCATGTCCACACATCCACAGTGCTTTCACAAGTCTATACATTCACTTGAGTTACACCAAGTATGTACATCGCTGAAGTCTTCACAAGTCAGTACAGTGCTTGAGCTTTACAAAGTCCATACATCGCTTCAAGCGATTCAAGTCTATACAGACTGCCTTTACATTCAGAGTCTGTACATTGGTCCATCAGCCGATCGTTTCATTCAGCAAGCTTCAAAGTCTGTACAGCATGTCTGTCTTCATGGATTGTGTGCCTTTCGTGCGTTGACGCACTTGGCTGACTGCGTAGACGCACACCTTTCTGTCTTGCTCACTGCGTCGACGCTGACACTGGATGCGTTGACGCATTGGCCTGTTACCAAGGGCGTGAGCATCTTGCTGAGGAAGCTGAGGCGACGCTGCTCGATGGAAGCGTTGACGCCTTGGGCTGATGTTCAAAGATCTGTTGATCAACATCAAGTCTGTACAGCATGAAGTATGTACATTGGTTTTGATTTGAACAGAACTCCTAAGTCTATACATTGCTATGGATTGCCCTGAAATGCTTAAAGTCCATACACTGAAGATGCTGAAGACCTCCAAGTGTATACACTCTCACATGATACACACTTGGCTAACTATCGTTTCAAGTCTATACACTGCTTAGGCTTCGTGAAGTCTACACAGTGGCTGAGCCTTGTAAAGTGTACACATTGGTAACAATCGTTTGCATTGTTCATGTCTATACACTGCCATTCATGCGCACTGTTCACATGTCTATACACTGCCTTCACATGCATTTTATTCAGTAAGTCTGTACATTCTCTCACGATGTACACACTTACTCTGTTGATGTTTCTAAAGTATATACATCCTTGTTAATAGCCTGAACTGACTAAGTATATACATTACTTCTGTCTGTCTGCAGGTGATTCAGGATGATGATTGGGCACGTGAATCGAGGTTGGCACCTGACACGTGATCCAAGACAACAGGCGCATGACACGTGGATGGCAACCTTGTCAGGATGCTGCCATGTGGTCGAAATTCAGATGATCTGGCCAAAAGTGCATGGGCGGGAACCTGGCAGCCACACGCCAATATCTGCTATAAATATAGAGCTTCATCCTTCAGCAGAAGCTTGATCGTGAAAAGAAAAAGCAGAAGCCATTGGTGAGAGTCTGCACGATCCAGAAAAGAAAAGGAGCAGAGAGTTCCATATCTGAGAGGAGTTTGCTCGAGAGAGAGAGAGTGTGTGTGGATTGATGAATTGCTTCATTTGAAGCTACATTAGTATTGGGTTTCAGAACCAATTTCTTCTTCATTGGTTTTTCTTTCTATTTTGTTTTCGTTTATTTTGTTCTTCCATTCTGATTTGAATTGGTTTCCCTCCGGTGTGTGGAGGAAGGGAGTACTACTCCAGTTTCCTCTGAGTTGTAGAGGAAGAGAGATCGGTGATCTCTGGTGTTGTTAGTGACAGGTTGTCATTAACAGTTTCCCTCCGTGTGTGGAGGAAGGGAGAGGATTCTCCGGTTGTGTTCTAGCTGGGAGCTAGAATAGGCTTCAAGTTCTGTGGGTAGCAGAGCTTGGTCGAGGGATTTGTTTCCCTTGGGTGTTCAAGCTGTGTGGCAGCATGTTGTATGCAGACTGAGTCTGCTGTGATCTAGCTTTGCCTAGTGGAATCCTCACTCTAGTTGGAGTGAGGGGTGGATGTAGATTGCGGACCGCAATCGAACCACCTAAAAACTGAGTGCCTCCTCTGTGGTTTGCTATTGATTTCTGTGCTCTTCATCTGCTTGTCCCTTTGCCTTCAAGTGATCAGTTCTTCACTCTCATCTATATTTCTCTGTGTACGGGTTAAGGAGGTGCGTTAGCAGTAGAATGTATTTTCCGCATGAGTTTATGCAAATTGGGAGTGATCTATTCATCCCCCCCCTTCTATATCACTCCTGCTGCGCTAACAAAACTCAACCCGTCCTATATATATGGGAGGCTGGTTCGTTGAAAGGGGCGGTTCAGAAGAGAGACACAGCAAGAGAGACAGAAAAGAAGCAGAGAGATTTCTGAAGAAGAAGAAGCCCCGTCCCTGCGCCTGCTGGGTGAAGAAAAAGAGAGATTGAGCATGAGAGAAGAAAGGTGAGCTCGGAGGGGGAGGACCTTGTGCTCTGTTCCCCCTCCCCCATCAATGTATTCATTCTTTTCTCTCTGATGTATTCCCCCTTTTTTAGCTTTAGGGTAGATTCCCGCTGTCTTTCCCTTTGCGAATGAATAAAAAGAAAAGCTTTTTTTCAACATATGGTGTTCTTCTGCTTCCCTCTCTTTCTCTCTGCCTTCTCCTCATCTAGGGCACTTCGAAGCTTGCTTCTCCATAGCATGGCCTTCGAAGGAGTCCATCAGGGGATGAATATTCATGGCCTCGTGGCATACATTTGTCCCGCTTCATGAAACTATCACCCTTGAGCTGTGGGAGCTCTTGAAGGCTAGTCCTCAAGCTTTTCCACACTCACATCTGGGTTATTGAACTGCCGTGAGGTCTGCATTTTGAGGTTCACCCCGGAGCAATCCGTTTGGTGTTCCTCTATTTATCTCTGGCAAGCCTCAGTCTGGGGGAGATGTTGCCCTATTTTTACTAGGGCCAAGAACAATAAGAACCAAATGCATACAAGAATGAACAAACAAACTATTCTCTGAGGATAAGAACAGCACGTGCTTGAAGCCTCTGAATCGAACTGAACCTCCCAGTTCCTGCACAAACCCCTCTGAACAAAACACTTGAACCTTCACGCTAATTTTCCTTAACAAATGATTAAAACGCTTAAACTTCCTCTCTATCAACTTAATCCATCAATTAAATGAATAAACCAATCAACAAGTCAATTTGTAGGTTGAAGAAATAAGAACAAAATGAAAGAAGATTGAAATAAAACCCACAGAAATCAACCCGGTGCACCCCTGATCCGGCGCGGGTTAATCTGGCGCGGTACCCCCCCCACGCCGGTTTAGATTCACACTCAAAGCCATCTTCGAATTCTTGGAGTGAACAGTGCGCGCTTCCATTACTATTTGAGCCTTTATCTGACATGCCTTACTATTCATCCTGCAAAACCGGCGTGCCCCCCCTTCTCTTGGGTCCCTTATCCAGCGCGCCCCCGGGGCTTCCCTTAATCGGCGTCCCCCCCCCCTTATCCCTTTAACCGGCGCGCCCTATTACACCCTTAATCCAGCGCGCTCCCTCTTCTTGGCCTTGTCTGGCGCGCCCCTCCCTCCATCAAGCCTTAAACCGGCGCGCCCCTATTCTCTCTTGGCATCTCCCTTAGCCGGCGTGCTTGGAAAGAGAAGAACAATTAATCAAAAGAAAAGGCTTTAAGCTAATGGATAAAACAAATGAAGGGAATATGAAGCCAATAATCAATATCGCCCCTGTTATAATCAAAATTTTCTTCCGGGGGCGCTGCCCCTAGAAACCCCCCGCAAGGGGCGCAAAAGACCCCCGCGACCTGACCGCGCAGGTCGATCCGCGTGCGAGGGCGCAAGTTGGCGAGTTTGGGCTTCACACTTAACAATTCGCTTCCCCGGACTGTGCATGAAGAGAAAAGCAACGATGCCCCATGGTATCAGATGTGGACCTCGGAATCCCCGACATGACCATAGTCTGAAACCGTCTCGGGCCAATAGTCCATGAACTTGACCACTTCTATGGAGATCCGATCTCGCAATCCCGTTAAACTTGCCGTACTCGTGGTAGACATTCGTACGGTTTATCGTCATCTTTGATGCTTCAAATGCGGACTCTCATCCGAACAATGAATGGTCCGTTAGTGACTGACATATATATACCGGGATCTAATCCCGGTATTGAATTAAACTTGATGTACTTGCGGTAGACATTTGTACGGTTTGTCACCGTCCTTTACGCTACAAACGCGGACTTCCGTCCGAACAGGAAATGGTCCGCCAGTGACCGACATGCACGCATACCTTGGGACCTTCGTTTCCCCAGACTGTGTGTGAAGAGAAAATCAATGACACCCCATGGCATTGGACGTGGACCTTGGGAACCATCCCGATATGGCCGTAATCTGACGTTACTCTGGGCCGATAATTCATTAAATCGGACTCGTTCCCATTAGAATTCAATTCCGCTCTTTCATTAAAATCGCCATAAACTCAGGCATACATTTGTACGGTTTATTTCCGTTTACGTCGTGCCTTCAATACGGATCTTTGTCCAAACCTAAAGTGGTCCATGAATGACCAACAAAATCTGAATGGAGTGAGACGGCTCTCATCTTCCCCGAACCCTACGTGTGGGAATATCAATAAGACCTTCGTGAGTCACGTCTGGACCTCGGGTTTGCCCCAACCATGGTCATTACCTGACCCACATCCTAGGCCTATAGCCAGCTATCTCTGTACACGTCTTTGTTTTGGAATCTAGTCCCGGGACACTTTCCCGCTGCCCTTCGGCACCAGAAATATTAACGATGCCCACGCAAGCCTCGTTTGGACCGCGGGAGGCGCCCCCGGAATGGTCCTGACTCGATCTCGCACCGGGCTAATAAACTCACTGATTCCCAACCACTCTACCCGGGATTCAACCGAATGTCTCCTATCCCTTTGAACAATAAATTTGCCGTACGGCATACATATGCTCCGGTGTTCCCCGTGACGATCACGATTTTTTAAAGCCGGACGCTCGTCCGAATATCAAAATGGTCCCTTGAGTGACCGACATATTTCGAATGCTTGCTTCCCTAGACATCGGGCTTTTCGACTGATTCGAGACCGCTATCGGCTTGTTTCTCTTGATATAGTTTCCTGGCCATGAGGCCCTGATTCCCGGCGATTAATCAAGGGTGTTCCCCTGTATGGGGGATGTAAATAACGACGTGGCCTTTATGGCACGGGGGATTTTGGTCCCGACACGAACTACACAGTCGGCTGATTAGTCAGATCGAGAGCACAATAGATCGTCACCTAGGTGACTGGCACGCCCACGCACTAAACAAACGAATTAACCCGATCAAATAAATGAAGAACATAATAAGCGAATTTTAGTGCATCCACAGGTGATTGTTATTAGAAGATTTAAGTTTTGTAATAAGGGACTGTTGTATAGAACTTTTACGTATTATCAGATTTGGACTATTGTGGTTTTGGTATGTAATCTACTTGATGGAGATGAGATTTTTCTTTCACTGTCAACTGTTCTCTTTTTTGATGTAATTCGTCAACCAGATTCTATTCTGTTGGGTTGTTCCCACTGGCATCTCCGTTAAGTCCGAAGAGGGTTAGAAACTGGACCAGATGTTAAGGTGGGGTGCCACAGAGAGTGGTATCAGAGCCCAAGGTTGAGAATTTATATAAGTAAACCATCAACTAGCTTCATATCCCAAGATCTAGATAGTTTCATAAGTTATATGAGTCGGAAATATACATATGAAGAAATATAAATTAGTAATAATTAGGAGCTCAAGCTTATTAATCCATTGTTTTATAAGGTTATGGCATCTCGTGGTCGCCGTGCCGCTGGCCCTGCTCGTAAAGAGGAATCGCGGAGAGATGTGGAGGAAGGTCAACAAGGATTGCCGCTGCCGCCGCCGCTGCCGCTGCCGCTGCCGCTGCCGCCATTGGTTGATTATGGTGCTTTCATGCAAGGGTTGGTGCGAGTAATGCAAACCCACACGGACGTGCATGCAACATTGGAAGCCCAAGTTTAGGCTCAAGCTCAGGTATGGTGTAAAACAATTGGAGTTGCACATCTTAAGTTGAATGGGCCTTGCGATTAACCTACGTTATTCGTGGCTTAGGCCCCACCACACCCAGAGATAGTTCAAAGGGTCATTGACGGGCCATCGGTCATGGAACGGTTCCGAAGAATGAACCCGCCATCTTATATGGGGGAGAGTCAACCTCTAGTTGCGGAGCATTGGTTGCGGGCGATGGAGAAGGTGTTCCAAACCATTCGATGTGATGAGAATGAGAAGGTCAATTTGGCAACATTTATGTTGGAGGTAAGGGAATTATTTTTATATTTTGTGTGAAGTGGTTAGTTAGCTTTGTGCTCGCTCAATTTGGATCATATGATTTCAGGAACGTGCTAATGTGTGGTGGTCCTCTATTCTGTGGAACCAATTTGAGGACGGATTGGTGGAAGCGACATGGGAAGAATTTGTTCACTTATTCAAGGCAAAGTATATTCCCAAACATGTCTAAGACAAAATGGAGCAGGAGTTTCTCACACTAACTCAAGGGTCCATGACGGTGCTGGAGTATGAGGCTCGATTTGCAGAGTTGGCAAGGTATGCACCTCATTTTGTGACCGATGAACGAAGGAAGGTGAAGAAGTTCGTGATGGGCCTTCGACCATCCCTGACAACTAGATTGGTGGCAGTCAATCATCGGACGATGGAAGAAGCTCTGAGTGCGGCATGCCGACAAGAAAGTGAAATGGACCAATATCAAGAAGAAAAGAAAGCATTGATGAAGAGGCCATCATCGACTTTTCAACGATAAGACCGTAAGAAAAAGAAGTCTTTCTCTCGACCGTCAGATTTTGCGCCGACAAAGTCAGCTTCACCACAAGCCGGTGGATCGGGAGGATCGTCAGGAAACAAGATAGAATGCAAGCATTGCGGAAGATGGTATGGTTGTAAGGAGTGTTGGATGGTGACTGGCAGGTGTCTTAGATGTGGAAGCCCTGATCATAAGATCAAGGATTGTCCGAAGGCAAAATCGTCTACGCCCACTAAAGTCCCGATGGCAGCAACTGTAGCGTCAGTAGCAGCAAAGCCAGTCGGGAGATCCCGAGCGCCAGCACGAGTATTCGCATTGGCTAAGGAGGATGCGGAACAAGAAGATCATGTGACTGAAGGTACACTTTTGATATCAGGCTTCTATGCTAGAGTCTTGTTTGACACTGGTGCTACTCATTCGTTCGTGTCCGACCGATTTTCAAAAATATTGTATGATGAGTTGGGTTTGGTAGCAAGGGACTTAGATGTGCCCCTTCAAGTGTACACACCGGTCAGAGCATTGTCCACTACAAGGAGTTATCCTTCCTTGCCCGTATGTGTTGAAGGGCGGGAATTACTTGGTCACTTCTATCTTTTGAAGATGAAGGACTACAATGCTATTCTCAGTCTTGATTGGCTGGAGAAGCATTATGCTCTCATTGATTGCTGGAAGAAGTGGGTTGTTTTTTCACATTCCTGGCGAGATGGAGTTTTTCCACCCTTTGCCTAAGATTGGGTTAAGAAAGTTTGTGGTCTCGGCTATGAAGGCAGCCAGATCATTGTACAATGGCTGTAGTGCATTCCTAGCTTGTGTAGTGACCACAACTAAGGTCAAGGAAGTGCCATCACTAGAGAGGATTGATGTGGTTCAAGACTTCTCTGATGTTTTTCCGGAGGATTTGCCAGGATTGCCGCCAGTCCGGGAGATCGAATTCTCTATTGATCTTTTACTCGGTACGGCACTGATATCTAAAGCACCTTATCGGATGGCACCAGCGGAGATGGCTGAGTTGAGGAAGCAGTTGCAAGAACTGTTAGACAAAGGCTTTATTCGACCAAGTGTCTCTCCATGGGGAGCCCCAGTCCTATTCGTGAAGAAGAAGGATGGGTCACTTCGACTCTATATTGATTATCGAAAACTCAATCAGGTGACTCTGAAGAACAGCTATCCTTTGCCTTGCATAGATGATCTATTCGACCAATTGCAAGGTGCTATGGTGTTCTCGAAGATTGACTTGCGCTCATGATATCATCAGCTACGAATCAAGGAGGAGGATACTTCGAAGATAGCTTTCCGAACCAGATTTGGGCACTATGAATTCTTGGTTTTACCCTTTGGTCTAACGAATGCTCCGGCAACATTTATGGACCTAATGAACCGAGTGGTTAAGCCCTATTTGGATAGCTTCGTGGTTTTATTTATTGATATGTGTTGATTTAATCCCAAGATGAAGCGTCTCATAGGGAACACTTGAAGATTATTTTGGAGACTCTTCGGGCGCACGAGCTATATGCAAAGTTTAGCAAGTGCAACTTCTGGCTCAAGAGGTTCAATTTCTTGGCCACGTAATATCTGGTAATGGTGTAGCTGTTGACCCAACAAAAGTCCAAGCTATGTTGGAATGGGAGGCTCTGAAGACTCCCACTGAAATTTGGAGTTTCCTAGGGTTGGCTGGATATTATCAAAAATTTATTAAGAGTTTTGCTTCGACTGTCGCGCCTTTGACGAGATTAACAAGGAAAGGAGTGAAGTTTGTATGGTCTGAGGACTGTGAGCGGAGTTTCCAAGAGTTGAAGAGTTGTTTGACATCTGCCCTGCTTTTAGTCCTGCCCAATAGCATCGACACGTTCACTCCTTACACCGATGCTTCAAGGATCGGAGTTGGTTGTGTCTTAATGCAAGGTGGTAGGGTTGTGGCGTAAGCTTCCAGGCAATTGAAGGAGCATGAGAAGAACTACCCTACAAATGACCTAGAACTGGCAGCTGTTGTTTATGCACTGAAGATTTGGAGACACTATCTCTATGGAGTCAAATTTGAAGTTTTCACATACCACAAGAGTCTCAAGTACCTATTCTCTCAAAAGGAGTTGAACTTGCGACAGAGAAGGTGGGTAGAATTCTTAAAGGATTATGATTTTGAGCTGCTATATCACCCCAGGAAGGCAAATGTGGTAGCCGATGCTCTTAGCCGGAAGAGATCATTAATGCATCAAGATTAGAAGATGATTGAAGATGTTGTTCATTCCATAACACTGATCAAACCCCAACTTTGCCAAGCTGTTGTTGCTCAGTTATCCCTCAGGTCGGCAGTTATGGATCGCGTAGTGGAAACTCAATGAGATGATCCTCAGTTGCAAGGAATGATTGGCAAGGCAGGTATTGCTCATGATGAGGAAGGTGTTATCAAATTTCAGCATAGAGTCTGTGTGCCAGATGTGGCTGAATTGAAAATTAAAGTTTTGGAAGAAGCCCACATGTCAAAGTTCTCCATCCACCCTGGCAGTAGCAAGATGTATCAAGACTTGAACCGAACCTTTTGGTGGCAGGGTATGAAGAAGGATGTGGCTGAGTTTGTAGCCAAATGTTTGATTTGTCAACAAGTGAAGGCATCGAATCAAAGACCGTTTGGTTTAATGCAAAGGATTGAGATACCTCAATGGAAATGGGAGGACATTACCATGGATTTTGTCACAAGGTTGCCCAAGTCCTTCAAGGGCAATGATTTCATTTGGGTGATTGTAGATCGGTTCTAAAACACCGCACATTTTCTGGCCATGAAGAAGAAGCAATCCGTGGAAAGCCTAGCATGTTTATATGTTGAAAACATTGT
Organism: Amorphophallus konjac; assembly: GCA_022559845.1. Taxonomy (NCBI): domain Eukaryota; kingdom Viridiplantae; phylum Streptophyta; class Magnoliopsida; order Alismatales; family Araceae; genus Amorphophallus; species Amorphophallus konjac. The sequence continues at coordinate 108,302,113 of CM040129.1, read as the reverse complement.
CAGATTGCATGGAGTTCCGAAGTCCATCATTTTAGACCGAGATCCTAGCTTCACATCAAGACTCTGGCAAGGATTGCAGAATTCCTTTGGGTCTCAATTGAAGCCTAGCTCGGCATATCATCCCCAGATAGATGGCCAGTCTGAGAGGACGACTCAGACATTAGAAGATATGATGTGTGTGGGGTCATGAATTGTGCCTTGCATATGGTTATGTTTTTGATGATAACTAACCTTATAATTAACTTTGAGTCTGCTTGCATATGCGGTTGATGTCAGTGTGCAATCATGAAGTGTGCTATGCTTGCATGTATTTCAATTGAGTCGTTGTGCTCTTGAGCAAGTCTTCACAGTTGAGATTGATTTTTCTATATTACTAGACATGCATTTAAGCTCGTGGATGGTTATGAGTAGAAGCTCTATGCATATGCTTATGTGTCTAGTTAAGGAGCTTTTATCACTCATAATCCTTGATTTTGATATCCATGTAGATCTCATGTTCTACATTATCTTTTACAGGAGAGAGATGATTGGAAGACACCTACAAATCACATGGATGCATGGTAATATCTATTTGTGTGAATCTAGGTGGAAAGAGGTTGACATGTGGTGTAATATTGATTAAACCCCAAGGAATACTTGGTTTTTGTGTTTAAACATTCAATATCTTCCCAGTCCCTTGTGCTATCCATGTTGCATATATTCACTTGGTTCTTTCATGTATATTCTTCACAAGGTTCTTATGCTAGATGCATAGTTTGAATTCCTCATGAAAGTGGTGGCTGAAATGAATTGATTGAAACTCTCACATTGAATGATATTCATTTTCTCATGTTGAACTTTAGCATAGGCTTTCATGCCCTTTCATAGTGTCGACCTATCAAAGGATGGTGTCGACCCCATGTTTGGTAAGCATCACTTAGATGCAAATGGTTCATGGTTCTGTGAAGAGAACTTGTGTTAAATTCAATCACATCGTTCATGTGGATTTTGGTTTTACAATATCACTCTTGTTGCACTTGATGCATAAAGTTCATTGCTATATGAACTTGTTTCCTTGATGAGGGTAAACATGTTTTTCCAAAGAGTTTTTATGCACCTTGAACATGGATTTTGGTGCGGACACCAGAGCGAGCGAGAAGCACGAACCGACGAGCCGTCGGTACCGTACGCGGAGCACCACTCGAGCTACATCGGCTCCCATCTGGCTCGGAGACAGTCTGGAGTCTCCGTCCTGAGTCCTTATATTTATAGTATTTATGGGGATTTTATTTATGTGTAATGTGTGTTTATTTAGTTTTATTCGGATTGTAATTCGAATTGTAATAGGGGTTTATTTATAATTTGGGACCACATGGGTCCCGCGGGCCCCCCATCCCTTCTCCCATTGATCCACCTCAGCTCTTGGGCCCATGTGGGGTCAGTCAACCCTCCAAGGTGGGCTTCTAGAAGATTTGGACCAAGGGGGGGACAAGGGGTAGCAAAATTCAAAATTTGGAACCTACAAGTCAAGGGGGTGTCCCATGTATATAGTATTATATTAGGATTGAAATCTTATTTTATTTGTTCCAAATCACATGGGAGAAATAAATTGTGGACTCCCTCTTTTACCCCTCCCCAGCCCTAGATCTAGGGATAGTTAGTGTCTTTTGGTATTTCATATAAATACAATGTATTTTCATTTTGATGAGAATGAATGCATACATTTTATGAGAAATTTCTTGGAGCCCCCAGCCTTGTGCGACCTCCCCCTCCTCTCTCCCCCTTCTGAAGCTGAGATGGTGGTATTCTGAGGTGATACGCCTCCGGTATCCGTTCTTGAAGATCGCCGCCGCCGCCGCCGCAGCCTCCGTCGCACCGCCACCGTCGTCGCCGGAATTCTGTCCACCCAGGATAGACCCTTCTTCCACGAATTCTTGCTCCCAACCTCGAAATCTTTTGGAGTCCAAATCTTCAGGGTGAGTTCCAGAGGTCACCCCCACATATCATAAAATTTGGTTTGGCTTCTAGTTTTAATTTTCCATTTTTCCATTTTCGTTCATCCCCTCCTTCCAGATCTGCCAGCTTTCAGTCTAGATTCACAGTAGCTCTGAGTTTCAATCTTCGGACTTCTTCTTGATTTTTGAGTGAGCCCCCAATTTTACTGGAGGTTCTGTCCTACACCCCTCCACCCAAGAATTTTCGTGTAATTTCTAAAGGCCTTCACCTATTTTCTAAAAATCACTTTCAGATCCAACTCAGTTCTATCTACCTCTGTCTAGATCCGACCACCTGCCAGTAGAAAATATCTTTCCCCTTCCAAACCTCCTCCAAATTGGGCATACGAATTATTGCCGTTTTCTGCTCTCGCCCCTCTACAACTTTCATGAAGAGCTCATTTTCTGATTCGGAGGTCTACCCCGCGGTCAATGCCGACTCTCAGGAAACTCAGTTTCTGCCTAGTCAGATCTGAGACTGAGAACAGGCCGGTTCTAAAATCGCCCATCAGAAGCACGACTCCGGTGAATTTTTTTGAGTCCCATAGGGTCGAATAATTTCGAGTCAGCGTTCCAACGGCGCTGGTTTGGTGCCGATCCGAGCTTGATACTGATCGTAGTAGCCGATCTCGCAGGGTCGCGCGCCAGAAAATAGAGGTTGCAGATCCGTGGACAGCACTTCCGACAAGTGGTGGTCGGAGCCGCCCAGCCTCCGACCGGCATTCCAGCCCTACCGCTATCCAAGGAGGCGCACCTCCAGGTGTCTCCACCACAGCGGGACCCACCCCGTCATTTCCGGAGGGCTGAGTAGCGCGTGGGCCCCACGAACCTATAGATCGCCCCATCCGGACAACACTAAAACGTGAGTTTCGGCACCGACGGACGACATCAAGATGCTACCCGTCAACCCAATTCCCGCTACTCCCGGGCCCCACATGTGACCTATTACCTCCCTACGTGGAGTGGGTCAAATCTTTGTACCGCAGTGTATTTGTTTAACCGGGAGTACAGGATTGGCCGGGGTTGTCTTCCCCACACTGGGAGCGTGGAGGTAACGATCTCGACTTCTTGGTATTTACTTGCTTAGCTAGTATATGGTCGTGTGCCGCTGCTGAGTGCGATAGGAACCTAGCCCGTGAGTCCATGCCACTGCTGTGAGTGAGAGAGTGACCCATCCCGTGGCTCGGTCCGAGCACGGAAGTGAGTTGACCACCCTTGACTCTGTCGGTTTCTCAACTGCGTGGATCCGCGTTTCCCCTCGCTTGGGACGACGAGTGAGCATGCGTTTCTATTAGCGACGTATAGCCCATAGGAACTCTTAGTGTCGGGCCAAAGCATCTCAATTGTTGTATGTTGCTGGTCATGTTTGCATTTAGAGTCCGAGGTCTGCATCACTTAGAATCAGTTCCCGTGTCCGTCTCGCATCAGTTTGGTATCAGAGCCAGTTGAGTCTAGGGTAGTCTTTGTGTCTAAGTCCATAAAAATGCAAAAAACGAGTCATTTAAGTCGAGTCTAAGTTTAAGTCGGTCCAAGGTTGCATCGCATACCTTTATTCGATATATTAAAAGGTGTTGTCCGAATGTTAGGCTACGCCTATCAGGAAGACCGCACACTTGCGCGAGAGGATCTTCGGATCCCGTAACTCCGCCAATGTACCAGATCTTGGTTTAAGTCTAGGGTCCTTAGTGTGCATTAGTCCGCACTCCAACATTGCATTAGTGTTTAAGGTCATGTCCAGTTGGTTTGTCTTGTCACTTTGTGTCGGCATGTCCATCATTTAGTCCCCAGTTTCCAATGGATTCCATGTTGCCCAGGCGATATGACCGTTGGCCCACCCATGGGCTTGGCAACCACCCTCTCCACTTCTGTACGCCAGAAGCCTCAGATTTTTATGGCTCCAATGACCCGGGCGACTACCTCAAGTGGGAGGCCGCCATGGACACATACTTTGATTGTTATACCATGTCCGAAGCCGGGCAATTCTATTTTGCCAAGGAGAGGCTTCTACACGAGGCCGCCGAAAAGTGGGACCACATTGAGCACTTGAGAGAGGTTAGGAGGCAATGGCCCATCGAATCATGGTGGGACATGAAGAGAGAGCTTAGGAGGGTCTACCTTCTCCATCCGGTCCCTTCCAACCCGTCTCACCCATTTACTTCCAACCACGTGGGTCACACCTCCAGCCGACCCCACCAACTCACTTCCAACCAAGTGTGTCATATCCGGAGGAAATAAGCCCCTCAAGTACCCAAGCCTAGGCCGGTTGCTTACGGGCGAGCCCATCACATTACTCCTAATCCAAACCCCACCATTGTCGAACTCTTCCAAATCATTTCGGATAGAGTGGATAGAAGGTGTGCTTATATCGAGTCCTTGGTTCCCCCTTGCCTACCTCCTAGCCGGGATGGAACCAAGCACGAGCCTAAGGAGGTAGCAGCCGGTAGTCTCAACCCTGTGCCATCTATGGTTCCATCCCCATCATGGTGGATCCTCTTACCCCACCCACGAGAGCCCCATTGCCTACACCCCCTGTCCGTCAGGAGGATAAGGGTAAGGACCCACTTATCAGGGAGCATAGTGGGTCACGACAGCAGTGTTATCACTGCCAGGGGTTCGGCCACTTCGCCGGACAATGTCCCACTCAGACATCTCTAGCCCTAGGGGACAAAAGGGTTGGAGAAGCTTCACCTACCGATCTTCATTCGGAGTCATCTCAGCCAGAACTACCCGTGTTTCTAACGGGAAAGCTACTCATAGCCGAGCCACTCTTTAGCTGGCTTAGGACAGGTTTGGTCTCTGCCCCATCTTACTACCCATCCATGGACCCCGCACTACAAGTAGTGCCTGTCAACTCCTTCCACACAACGTTTTGGTCTAGTCACCATATAGATACCTTGGAAGACCTTCTCCAGGGATTAGACTGCCAATGGAAGTTGACGCATATGTTGGCCCCAGGCTTCGACCGACCCACAGGTCGTAGCTTCACCCATTCCGCTTTGGGGTCCATTATCTCCGTGTACACCGTGGGCCATATCACTGTTGACACCCGTTTTTAGCCCGCAAGTTGCGTCATTTCTCTTATTCATCATTTTGATGTCCCAAATTACCCATTATTTTGGAGCGTTCCTTGGATGGATTTCGATCCCATTTCACTGTTCCTTATCCTTTGAGTCTTGGAGATCATTATTTCTTAGAGCCCTAGAGCCTATTCTATCACCTTTCGGCTTTCCAAGTCGACTTACGGCCCATTTAGGTCGACTTCCCTCAGGAATGCGGCCCCCTACGCTGCGCAGTCTTGAAAAGTGGTCCTTTTTCACCAGCTTCCTTTCATCTATTCATTAAGTGTCCTTCACCAAAGTTGTTCCATTTTTAAAACCCTACATTTTCTTCTTTTACGCCATTATCCAGTTCTCCACTGTTTTCAAGTCTCAGTGTTTTCTCTGTTCTCACCCTATTTTCTCTGTCTTATGATCGTGTTTTCATCTTGTTCTCTTCATGAAACTTGTTCATCTTTCAGTTATCTACAATGTCTTCTTCTACTACTTTTTCTAATTCTGCACCGTTTTCAAGATATTTGCTGATTTCTAAAGTCGCGCGAGCCTGGCAGCAAAACAGTCAACAGATGACCGTCCCAAGGATAAACGGTCACAAGGTGACCGTCCAACAGTAAAACAGTCAACAGTTGACCGCCCATGAACAGTAACTTTTTTATTTTCAGTTGGATTCCTACTAAAATCTCAGTCCATCTATGGAAGATTCTGAATAACAGTTTATCGACTGATGATAATGTTCAAAGAATTGGTGTTGTCCTCTGTTCAAAATGCTCATGTTGCAGGGTTCCGCAGGTGGAAAACCTCAGTCATTTATTCATCAATAGTGATATTGCTATTTCTATCTGGACTGCCTCTTCAGCAGCAGGTATGCATTTTGAAGGGCGAAATACCAGGGAATTCATTCTTAATGCTATCAGCCAAGCTCAGCATGGTTCGGCCTTTGCTCTCTTCACCCTTGCCTACATTGGATATGGAATGTGGGAAATCTGGAAAACCAGGAACATCATTAAATATGAGGACAAATCTTTTTCCAAACCAAATCTCTTCCATCATATTATGTTCCAAGTTAAGACAGTCTGCTCGGCTGCTGCCCTCAAGGAATCTAAGTCTTCAAACCAAAAAATCTTGGATCAACTTGGTATCAAATATCAAGCACCCGGGAGTCATCAAATGAAGATAGTGAGATGGATTTGCCCGCCTTGGCCATCTATAAAACTAAATACTGATGGAGCCAGCAAGCTATCTGGAGACACTGGAGGAGGTGGTATTATCAGAGACCACAGAGGCAAGGCTATTATTGCATTCTCTCATTTTTATGGTCAATCCAACCCTCTCATAGCTGAAGCTCGTGTCCTTCTTGATGGAATCAAATACTTGAAGACTGTGAACTCAAATCCAGCCCTAATTGAATGCGGCTCTCTCACCCTTGTCCGTATTGTTAAAAAGGATACTCATTGCCCTTGGTCTATTCTTAGCGTTGTCAGAGAAATCTGGAACATTATATCTCAGCAGGATTCTTTGTCTCATATCTACAAAGAAGCCAATTCTGTTGCAGACCTGCTTGCTTCATTAGCTTGCACCACTAAATGTAATTCTTTTTACTCTTATGATAAGCTACCTTCCATTTTAAAAGGTGCGGCTCGGCTGGACTCACTAGGATTGCCTAGTATCAGATTGATGTAATCATTTTCTCTATCAATAAAATTTTGCCTCCTAGTGGTCTGATGGTGGAGTGGTTTTCTCCTTACCGATGGTAAGGGGTGCACTCTCCCATTGTCTCCTAGGTTAGGCTCTTCTATTAAAAAAAATATATATTTTTTTATTTTTATTATTTTTTAAATGTCATAAAACGGTCTTCTTAAGATCGCCTCACTCGAAAAACGGTCTGTGGATGACCGTTTATCTATTTTTTGTGTAAAAAGTATCCTGGTCGCCCCCAAGTCTGGGCGGTCTACTTCTAGACCGTCCAATTCAATAAACAGTCTATCGTGCGACCGTTTATACCCAGAGAGTCCAAAAAGTTATGAACTCCATCTTCTTCGCCGCCGGATTCTAAGGCCGAAACCTGTGCAACGGGGCCTCCTTGTTAGGGCTCTATCTTCTAGAATACTCTACTAAATATAGCCCCGTTTGTTGCTATGTCTTTCCGTTTGTATTATCTTGAATTTGGTATACAGAGCACGATTTTTAATTGACCATATCTCCTAGAATCTTGGCCGCAATATCAGGTTTTTCTACTTTTCGTGCAACAAAAACCCTGCAGATTAGGCTCCGGGGCCACCTTCCATGGACTCTATCTTCCAGATCCTTCCACCAAAAAGAGTCCCATTTGTTCCTAGCTCTTATCCTATCTATTAACTCGAGATTGATCAAGAGATCTCGAGATTTGGTGGACTATATCTTCTGGAATCGTGGGAGAAAGTTGGGGGTTTCACCACTTTTCTATATAAACCTACCCAGATTTCCTGTGCGACGGGGGCGTGTTTTCAAGGTGACGGCGAAGCCATGCTGGATTTTCTACTCAACCCTTTGACCCTAGCCTGAAGAGGGAAGTATTGTCTTTCCATTGACTCATTATTTGCTTGATTTCATCATCATTTTCCCTCCTAACTTTGCCCCTACTTTTGGCAAATCATCATAGTTTGCTGATTTTCTGCTATAACTTCGCGACGGGGGCCTATTCATCAAGCCGGGGCGGAGTCATGCTTCATCCGTTTTGTCCTCCTTCGACTCCATCTTGAAGAGAGGAGTATTAGCTTCACGCTGATTATATGTTTACTTTATATCTCATATCATTTCCCCCTTTTCTAAGCCCCTACTTTTGCGGTTTCACCACACTGTTCTGCACTTTGCTGAAACTCAGATTTCTTGCGACGGGGGCATGTTTACGTCGCCGGTGTGAGGACGTGGGGCACTCTTGATCCGTCCTTTCAACTCCAGGCTCTAGAGGGAAGTATAATCTTTGTGTTACTTGGTTTTGGGCTCATTACCTCGTCATCTTCATGAATATTTTCTCCATGAGTTTTGCACTTTCATTCTATTTTACACTTAGTCATTTTTCTCCCGTGTTCTGCACCCTTCTGTTTTCTTAAGTTTTTCACCCCATTTTTCACTATTGTCTTCCCCATTTTAAACTCTCCTTTCTGCCCTAGTTTCACCACAACATTCTCACCTTTCCATATCATCCTCTCTTTCCTCTTTTGGTGTTCTATCTTGTGAGATATTCATCATTCTTTGAGTCTATTTTATGCACTGTTCTTCATTTTCTGCACAGTCCGCATTTTTCACCAAATCTCCGGTGTCATAACGTTTTATCCCAACCTCCTTTTGGAGTGATTCTTGTTCCTACTTCTTCACAACATTCAGGTCTTATGTCATCTAAATTTTCTCTACATTTGGACATCGTTTGCCCTACTGTTTGCATCAATCTTTGCACCCACTTTACACTGTTTGAATAGTTTTTCTAATGACATGCACTTTTGCACCTTGTTTATCTATGTTCATCATGGCATATTAAATCAATTTCTTCATGTTAATATCATTACAATATACACACCTATTGTTTGCACCCTTCCATAGGGGTTAAAAACCCTCCCCCGGTAAGTTTGCCCTCAATCTTCAATGCTACTTTATACACTTGGGTAGATTTCTACACTTAGCATTTTCTAATGGGTTTTACCTCTTGTTTTGTGTTTGTTTCGCAGGAAAGCATGGAAAGTGAGGCCCTTACCTTCTAGCCGGCTGGAAGGCGAGGAGAGGTAATCCACAAATCCCCGCATCTTAATATTGAGCGCGATCATCTTCTTTTTCCAAGGTACACAACGCACTTAGTTTCCTCTTTCATATCCTTTGGCGTTGTTATTCCTTGGTGGCGATCACAGTATTTCTTCTACATCTTTGTCGCCTTTTCTCTATTGTATGATCATGCTACCATGTTCACGTAGTCACATATTCATGTTATTCACTTGATTGGTGCACATATGCCTTCATGCCTATTCATGTGATTTGTGGGGTCGGCATGCATATACACATTCACATTTTCCACATCTACACCCCCTTTTTTGGCGATCACGGTGGGACCTCTAGTGCCCATCACTTGTCTCATGCTTTGCTGCGATTTTGGCGTGTATGTCCATGTTTAGATAGCATTTCATGCTCATATTGTTCACTTTGTTTGCATCCATATTGTTATGTTCACATATGTTCATTATATCTTGATTTGTTAGATTTAGGCTAGAAATTGCATACACTCCGGTGCACATAGGGTCATACATATTGCCATATTGTAGTTGCATTCCCCCCCGGTAAGTGATCCTCTCGCTCCCATATTCCTTGGGCTCGACTAGGTGATCTTATCCGGGACCTCCATAAGTCTCCGTGAGCCGTGGATTCCCACACGGACGCCGGGCCGGTTGTACCTTTCCACCCCTTAAGCTTGCATTTGCATACGTTGTGAAGGAGTTAACCATAGTCAAACCAAAGTTTGGACCTTATTCCCTATAGTATACCTATCTTGAGGGAATTAATCTCAAGTCAAATCATTAAAAGGCCCACCCAAAACTTTGACATTAAAATATTTTCCATCATATTAACTTGTTAGACTTGGTGAAATCCTTCATATTGCTCGTGTTGTTTGGGCTTGTCCAAGCCCATTTGTGTTATTCTGTGTTGCATCCCCATCATCCATATAATTTTTGTTGTTAGGCCCATTTTGGATAGCCCATTTTTGGGTGTCCAGTTCCATTGTCCTAGGTTGTCTTGCATTGGTCCTTGCATTATTGGGCCAACCCCCCTCCTATTCTTTGGCCCATTAAGCCCTTTACTTCCCTTATTGTATCTTTCTGATTTTCTTGTATTAAGTCTCCATTTTTCCCCATGGAGCATTCTTCTCCTGTGCATTATCCCTCCTCTTCCCTATCCTCTTACTCTCGCGTGGATTCCTCTTCCCACGCGGGCCCATCACCTTATTCATTTAGTGGGCCCCTTTCCTTTAATGGGCCCTCTTATTCTCTTAATGGGCCCCATGTTGGTGCTGACCCAATCAGTCCTTATTCTTATGTTCATGATTTTTCTAGGCCCACATATCCTTCTATTCCTGGAATGGGCTTCCCTTCTTCTCAATTCAGATCCCTTTATCCGGCCCAATACCATACTCCTGGTCTAAACTCACACTCTCTTGTTCAAGCTGGCCCACATCCTTCTCGGTCTCTCCCCACCGAGGAGATGATCACTCAAGCCCAGCGCCAGCTTGATGAACTGCAGCGTCGAATCAATCCCCAATCTTCTTTGAGTGTCCCCCTCGCATTTGAAGGTCTTCAGCTTCCACCACCCTCGCAAATTCCTACATATTGTCGTTATGGTGGAGTAGGTGACCCCTATGTGCATTTGAAGGAGTTTTTATGTGAGTCAGCCCAATTCCAGCACGATCAACGCTTGATGGCTTATTTTTTTGGTCTGTCTCTAGAGGGCTCTGCTCGGAATTGGTTCTTCACATTGCCACAACAGCAAGTCGTGAATTTTCAAGTTGTGCAACAAAGATTTATTCAGCAATATCAAGACCAGGTGGGGCCTAGGTACTCCATTGTGGATTTGGCCCATGAGAAGATGAGGCCCGATGAGGAATTCTTAGCGTTTGCCGACCGTTGGCGTCATTTGGCCGCTCAAGTCCCGGGGCATATTCTGGAGGGCGAGCAGATCAAGATGGTTATTACTAACGCAATGCCCAAATTTAGGTGTATCTTAGCCCTCAATGATGTCACATCCTGGCAACAGCTTTATAGCCGAGCCCGCTTCATCCGCCAGCAACTCCTAAGTTCCCTTGACCCCGTGTCTCTTTCACCTCCCGCGCCCACATATGCCTCCCATCCATCATCTCCCACATACCCATGTCCCTCCACATATCTTTCCACCAGTCAGCCTTCCGCTCCCACATACCCATATACCTCCACGTGTCAGCCCTCCATGAGTCGACCTGCCGCCATCCACAGTCAGCCCTCCGCCTCCACATATGTGTCTCCGCCTATGTCTTCCCCTCCGGTCAAGGGAACATCGCACCCCGAGCAGGTAGATGCCATCCACATACCTCCCACCTCCCTTTCCGCTCTACATATACCATCACCAAATCCCTCCACCACTAACCACGCACCATTACCTCCGTAACCTCCTCTTCCTTCTCCACTTCCATCTCCATTACCTTCCCATACCCCCCGACATCCACCTTGCCCGAAGCGGGCTCCTTATCTTCCGTTGCCAGAGTGTTTTTCAGATATTTTCAGGGCTTTGATAGCCACTCACGTATTGCATCTCCCTCCGATTGTGCCTTGCCAAACCGTGGTCAAGAATATTCTTCAGTATTGTGAGTTTCATCGCCAGCAGGGGCATTTGGTTGAGGATTGCCCTGAATTTTGGGAAATTATTTATGACCTGGAAGATAATAAGAGGATTGATTGGGCCATCATGCATGAAGTTATTTTAGGTCTCCACAGTAAGCAGCAGCAGCAGCAGTCGCCGCCCAGGCAGCCATCTCCACTACAAGACCAGGGGCACCCCTGTGGTTTATTATCCGGTATTGCACTCGCTCCATCATCTATCCCCTTACCTACCCCATTACCTTCACCATCTCCTACCCCATCAGCACCACAAACCCAAGCCTCTGCTCAGGCTAGTGCTCCCATTTCCACCAGTTCTTCCACTCCCGCTTCTATTCCCAAGGCCGCTCGACGCGTCGTGTCGATACGTCGAAGAGCGCCGCAACTGGCCGCTTCCTCCACTTCACCACCACTTCCACCCTCTCCTCCACCTCCATGTCCACTACCCCCATCATCCTCACCACCATCATCCTCATCATCTCCATTGCCATCACCATCACCACCATCTCCACCACCAGTGCTTCCATCACCTCCTCCATCTCCACCCTCGCCTCCATCTCTGCCATTATCTCCGCCCAGGCCTGAGCAAGCCACGCCTTTGCCTTTACCTTTAACCTCAATTTTGCCTCTTCCACCTTGTCTTTTACCTCAACTCGAGCCTGTCATTGCCGCTAGCCCTCCGCCACTCGCATTACCTTTACCCACACCATCTAAGCCTATTACCCCCACTTCCTCATCTCCTTTCACCCCACGGAGCGGGTGTGCGCTACCTCTGGTGCCCCTCGGGTTTGGTCCCCATGGAAATGATGATCCAAGTCAGGATAGTTTGGTGCCGGTCATACACTACAAGATTCAAGATTTCATTTGCCGCATGCCAGTCTGAGTCCCGATCCCTGGCTATTTTGGGGAGGATCAGCCTACACTTCCCATGACGGTTGCCAAGAAGAGTTCCCTTGCGTTAGTGCCAGTTTCTGCAAAAGCGAGGCCAGTGGCAATCTCTTTGCTTGCTGGAGGGTTCACTCTTTATGCTGGTATTACTTCTCACTTCATTGGCATTCGGTTCACTGGCCAAGAAGGGTTCTCTACTCAGATCGTGCTAACGCATACGGCTACTAAGGATTTAATGGATTCCATATTCAAGGGGCAATTAGCCATATTTTCAAGATGTTCAAAGGTCATTCTACACATTTCATGCAACCTCCCTTGGTCTATCGATAAGCCAGCCATGTCAATGTTGCGCATTACTCTCCCTCAGTTTCATCCTTCCCTTCTATCGAGGGGGTTATGCTTCACAACTGATTACCGAGGGGAGTTGCCGAATCTACATGTTTTAGTGCCGAGTGACAAGACTCCATGGTTTTCTAATATTCATCATTCAGAGGAGTTGGTTGTTCAAAAATGTCCATCTACTATTGTCAGCACGGGATGCCTGGGGGCAACCACCCCAATGAAGCTTCATGTTCATAATCGGGCCAGGTCGTCTGCTAGATGGGCCCGTTATGTAAGAAGATATTGCAAGGCAGGGTGCCCAAGAATTTGAGCCCACACCAGGCAGGTCCATTACAGGCCAATTTCTGCTAAGAAGAGGCGGCGGCGCAGGTTCAAGAGCCGCCAATTGTGCACTCAGGGGCCCACTTCTTCCTCTTCCTCTTCCTCTTCCTTTTGTTCATCCTTTCTATTGCTCAGCTCCCACCCTTGGGTGGTGTGATTTTCTTCCTTTAATCCCAGATCCCTGATTTTCTCTTCTCCTCCTTATCCAGGGGCATCCTCTTCCTTTCCACCAGGATCTCTGGGTTCTACTTCTCATTCCCTTTCCCCGACTATGTCGGTTGACTCCACATCTCCTTCCCCGACCCTATTGGGTGATTCTAATTCCTTTTCTCCGACCGTGTCGAATGATTTTTCTTCTCATCTTCCCACTCATTCTTCCTCACCCTTTTAGGGTTCTCACCCTTTTTCTTGCTGTTTTCGAGGCTTTAGGCCGCCTTGATCTTAGTTAATCACTGGTTATTCTGTACTTGGTTCCTTGTTATCAGGGCCTCAGTGTCTTAACGAGGGAGTTCTAGCCCTCGTCTCTCTTCTTTTTTTATCCCTCCTTCGTCCAGTATGATGCCTGCCACTCCTCTATGTCGAGGAATCCAATTCTTTGCCCTCTGAAGAGGCGAAATCTCGCGCTGTGTCCTGAGCGGGCTGTGGCTCACCAGAAGATGAACTGCAAGACAGGGAAACGTATCAGAGGGCCCAGGGGGTTTCCCTGGAGAAAAACCCTCCGATGGCTAAGTCAGTAGAGCTGTGATGGAAGCAATAATGGGGAGGAGAAAAACTAGTGCGCGAGATTCCTCTCCACCAGAGGGGTGAAGCGGATCTTGCTCAGGAGTTTTGGTGTATGAGTGCCTTGATGGCCCTTACCTTCCACCGGAGGGTATCCCTGGTTTAAATAGTATGCCGCCTTCAGGAGTCCTGCAAGCTGAGGGGTTTCTGGCGGGAGTTACGTCCTCAACGTGGGCTTTCATGACCTTATCGTGGGAACGTTATCGCCTCGAAGTCCGGCGGCTTCTTGATTCCCTTGTCCGTTGGGGGCTCTTAACGGCAGCACGAACGGATAATATCCGGTCTGGCCGAGCTTCTAAAACGTCAGCCCTGTCCGGGCGATGAGCGTAGCTCGGTGGAAGAGGGGTCGGATAGGTCGGCGAATGCCTGTCTCTCCCGGGCGGGGAAACGGCTTGGGCCGGACCCTCCTTATGACCTGACCATTACTCGGGCCCTCCGAGCCTAGGGGCCGCCGGGGAGGGTTGGTTCCTCGAGTGTTTGTTCATTGGGCTTTTCCTCCCTAAGTGGGCCCTGTGGGCTGTCACTCAGGTGAGCTTGCCTCGTTGGACCTGTTGGGTCTTGTTGGGCTGCTCTTTGAGTGGGCTGCAGAAATCCCCCTCTCCACTTGTCCCCCTCCTACTCCCGAGCCATGGAGGCTCGGTCGAGTAGTTTTTGAGGCTTTGGACCGGCGTGGCTCAGGTGGGTGGAATTCTGTTGGCGTTATGAAGCCACGTGTAGTGGTCGCCTGGGCCCGTAATGATGATCCTGACGGATTTGAAACGAAGGGGCCCCCCTTTTCTCGGAGCAGGGAACGACGCGCCGCCTTCCTCCAGGGTTTTATAGGCGTTGGGCGTTGTTCGTCGTTCTAGGCTTCTCAGGGTTTTAGGCTTTCCTTAGTTTCTTTGCTTCTGGGGCTCCTTGATGTGCCGTGAGAGCACAGTGGAGATGCAAAGTCTTGCGGCGGCGTTTGAGGAGTTGGCGAGGGTAACCGCGGAGGCGGTCCGGCAACTTCCTTCCCCCCCGGAGTCTTCGAGCTCGCGCGAGGGATCATCTTCCAGCTCGATGGCGGATCTGCCTTTGGAAATCGAGCAGGTGAGGTGGGAGCCCGTCCCCAATTGCAGTGAGTTGGGGGAAGCCGAGGTGAGGAAGCTGGAGCATCGTTTTCGCTTGCCTCTCAGGTACAGCTTTGCTGCCACCGCCCCGTATGAGACGAGTCTGGACAGCCGTACGGGGCACATTTGCACTTTTCTTCTGGCTTGGAAGAGTGGGTTCCGCCTTCCCTTCGAGCCTTTTATACTTAAGCTTCTCGAGTTTTTCCAGTTGGCGCCTATTCAGTTGGTGGCCAACTTGTATCTCCTTCTTTCTGCCTTTCGGATTCTCTGTCGTCAGCACGACATTTTTCCTTCCTTGGACCTATTTCACTACTTTTTCGAGTTGACAGCGCACCCGTCGGTGGGGAAGGGCTTCTACTTTATCCAGGCGAGGAGGAACAGGAGTTGCATCTCACTCGCAGCGAAGGACTCCTCGCACAAGGGGTGGAAGACCCAATTCTTCTGGGTGAAGGCGGAGGCAACGGACGAGTCTTGGAGATGTCTGGTCTCGCCCAATTTTCATCCGAATGTTCCCCCTCACCAGGAGGAGTTCCCTCCCCACGTGGAGCGGCAGGCTGCTCGTCTGCTGGATAATCGCTAGTCTACCGAGGAGCTGGTGACGCCGGAGAACATCGAACGGTGTTTTCTTACGTGGTTGACGTCGACGGGTACCGCTCTCGATGTTCTTCTCCTGGGGTGGTAGTTACTTTCTTTCTCCTGACTGGATCTTCTTCCTTTGTTGCAGACGTGAGGCGGGAACCTCTAGAGGAAGCTGCTGAGGTCATTGATCTGGGAGATGACTCGGCGGCTGACGAACCAGATGCTTCTGCGGGTCGCGCCCAAGCCCGAGATAAGGGCAAGGGGGTGGCCCCCGAGGGATCTTCACGACCAACTGGTACGAAGCGCAAGGATCCCACGGTGGGAAAGTTGCGGGAGGCCGCGAAGGCCAGGAAACGGGCCAAGAAGGCAGGTCTTCCTACTACCGCCGGGGGTGACTCCGGCTCAGCGGCGCTCCCCTCTCGGGGGCAAGATGGGGCCAACCCCTCGGGGCCAGCTCCCCCACCTGCCAGGCGAGAGGGGGCCGAGGAGACTGGGGGCCCTTCAGAGGGCGGCGATGGGTCGGCTCTCCCCCCGACGGGGGTAGAGGGGGCCGATGCCGAGGTAGTTGACGCCGAGACCGGGGCATCGGTCGGAGGTGGTGATGTCTCGGTCGGCGAGGTGCGGGCCGAGAGAGGCAGGGCTGGGGGTTCGCCCGCGAGGGCGTTGTAGCCCCAAGTGCTTGAAGTTCCAGGTGCGGTCGATCCCGCGGCGCCGGTCGAGGTTGGGGGTTCGCCCGGGGAGGCGTCGCAACCCCAACCGACCGTGGTGCGCGAGGCGGTCAGCTCCGTCGCTCGAGCAGAGCCTTCTGGCGAGATGCCCAGGGCGGAGCGGTTCCCTCTGCCGGAGCCCTTGGAAAGGCTCGGTATTACGGGCGACCTGTATCGGGTCTGCCGGTCGATCGCCGCAAGGACGAAGGGGGGAGAAAGGCGCAATACCCGCCCGGGATCCTTGATGTTCTGATGGAGGGCGGCCTGGTCATAGCTCGGTCAGCGACTTTGATGTCGGAGGCGCATGCCCGGACGGAGGCGGAGCGGTCGAACCTCGCCTGGACCCTTGGGGGATGCGAGAGGAAGCTGGCCCGACTCAAGGGGGAGCATGAGGGGCTCCGGCAGGAGTTTTTCACGTTCCGGGAGGTGGCGCGGGTGAGCCGACTGGAAGCCGGGGTGCTGACCGAACAGCTCGCCAAGACCCGAGAGTCTCTTGAGAGGATAAGTCGATCCTTGGAGGAGGAGCGTCTGCGTCGCCTCGAGCTAGACAATCGCTGGGAGCTCGAACGCGCCGAGTTGCTAGATCGGGCGGAGGTGGCGGAGCGCCTCCG
Organism: Amorphophallus konjac; assembly: GCA_022559845.1. Taxonomy (NCBI): domain Eukaryota; kingdom Viridiplantae; phylum Streptophyta; class Magnoliopsida; order Alismatales; family Araceae; genus Amorphophallus; species Amorphophallus konjac. Next base: position 108,285,400 of record CM040129.1, on the reverse strand, counting down.
AGCTGAGGCTGAGGTGGACCGGGCCTGGGCGGAGGAGCGTGCGAGCGAAGCCGGGCGGAGGATGGTCGAGGTAGAGGAGCGTCTGGCGAGGGCGGAGGAGCGTGCGGCCGAGGCGGAGCAGGCTCGGGTCGAGCTCGTCGGAAGGGCGGGTCAGATCGAGGCGGAGGCGATCAAGCGTTATAGGAGCTCGGATGCTTACTCGGCCGACCTGGTGGAAGCCGCCCTACCCTATTACGAGGTAGCACTTCGCCAGGGCGCTCGAAAGGGGTTCAAGCGGGGCTATCGCCGGGCGGTAAACTACGCCGACGAGCAAAACTCCGCGATCGAGTTCCCCTTTGGCCAGTGTTATGACTCGGATGAGTTGGTTTCTAGCTCCTCATCGTGAGTTGGGGAAGATTCGGAGGGGTCGCCTCCATCGGGGTCACCGGCTCCAGACGTTTCGGGAGGGCTCACGACCGAGATAGTTCTCGCACAAGCGAGGTCAGTGTCTGAGTCGGCCGTCACCGAAGGTGCCGGGGATGACGCGTCCCCTTCTGCAGTTCTCGAGCGTCCAAGTGGGCCCGAGGCCTGATGTATTTTGCCTTGTTTCGCCTCTTTCCATTTTTGTCTCTCTTTCCTCTTTTTAGAGAGTTTCCTTTTTCCTGGTTGTTGCCAACTTGGGAGGTAGCCTTCCTCAACGTTTAAAGGTGGCCTTCCTTCTGCAGTCCCTCTGTCACCTTTGTCACGGGCCACCCGAGCCAACTGGCTCGACCACCTTTTGTTCGAGCCAGTTTCCACACGAGGCTGAGTCAGTGGCTGGACGCGAGGAGATCAAGACCGAGTCAGCCGAGCGATGGCCTCTTGAAGCGGTGTTAGACGGATTTTTGCTTTTTGCTATGTGATGTACTGGCATTTGCCTATCTGATGTACCAATGGTTTGGAATGAAAAGAAAAGGGATTTATTCCGTCCATCTTGCTGTACAATTTCAAAAATAGAATTTGCGTAGTGCGGCTGCGTTCCATGTCCGAGGAATGGGTTCCCCTTCCATTATTGCTAACCTGTACGCACCTTTTCCGAGCGTCTCGACCACTCGGTAGGGGCCTTCCCAGTTAGGGGACAGCTTGCCTGCCGCCTCTAGTGGTCGAGAGGCTTCGGCCTTCCTGAGGACGAAGTCCCCCGGTTGGAAACGTCTATCTTGGACCTTGGTGTTGTAATATCGAGTGAGGCGGCGCTGGTACTCCGTTGCTCGGACATTCGTGATCTCTCGGAGTTCATCTGCCAGGTCGAGGTTCTCGAGCAACTTTTGCCCGTTTGCCTCGGGTGAGAAGCTGATCACTCGGAGAGACGGATTGGCGATCTCTAATGGAACGATGGCTTCGGTGCCATATACCAACTGAAAAGGGCTTTCACCAGTTGCCGTCCTGGGGGTCGTTCGGTTCGACCATAGTACGCTAGGCAATTCCTCGAGCCAGCTACCCTTAGCCTTGCCGAGTCTGGTTTTTATGCCTTTTAAGATAGTCTTGTTGGCATTTTCAACCAGCCCGTTGGCCTGAGGGTGGACGACCGAAGTGAAGTGGTTGCGGATATTTAGGTCGGCGCATCTGTCTCGGAAATACTGAGAGTCGAATTGCCGACCGTTATCGCTTACTATCACTCGGGGGATGCCAAAGTGATAAATGATCGATTTCCAAACAAAGCCCCAAACGACTGTCTCGGTGATCCTTGCCGTAGCCTCGCCCTCGATCCACTTGGTGAAGTAGTTGATGGCGACGATGATGAACTTCTTCTAGGACTGGGCCGTCGGGAATGGCCCAAGGATATCGATTCCCCACCGAGCGAAAGGGTAAGGCTCGGCTAGGGTGACAAGTTCCGTAGTCGGCTGATGGACCAAATGGTCGAACCGCTGGCATCGGTCGCACTGTCGTGCGTGAGCCGTGCAATCGCGCTGCAGGGTGGGCCACCAGTACCCCTGTCGTAACAGGATTCTGGCCAGTGACCTTGCCCCTGAGTGCGCTCCGCACATGCCTTCATGAACCTCTCGAATGGCTCGGCTGGCGTCGTCGGGGCCGAGGCACTTCAGGAGAGGGCCAGCGAAGGACCTTCGGTAGAGCGTGTCGTCCAGGACGACGAAGCGCCGGGCTTCGTACTTCATTCGGCGTGCTTCCCGAGGGTCGGAGGGCTCTTGGGAGTCTTGAAGCCAAGACAGGTAGGGGGTGCGCCAGTCGCTCGGGTCGACCGAGTCAACAGCGAGGAGCTCCGAGTCGATGCTCGGGCGCTCTAGCTTTTCAAGGAGGACCGATCGGGTACCTTCTGGGTTTAAGGAGGAGGCCAACCGAGAGAGGGCGTCCGCTCGGGAGTTTTCTTGCCGGGCTATTCGGACTACCTCGAATCCCTCGAATCGTTGGGCCAAGCTCCTGACCAGCTGGAGGTATTTGATCATGGGTGCCTCTCGAGCTTCGTACTCATCGTTGACCTGGCTCGTGACCAGCTGAGAGTAGGTGTGGATCCTGACTCGCTCGACCCCCATCCGTCGGGCCATGCGTGCTCCCAAGATAAGGGCCTCGTACTCGGAAGCGTTGTTGGATGCCTGAAAGTTGAATTTCAAGGCGTACTGTAGCTCTGTCCCCTCGGGGGACCTCAGGAGGATCCCCGCACCGCTACCTGCCGGATTGGACGATCCATCGACAAACAGTTCCAGGTTGGCCCGGTCGTGGTCGGAGGCCTGTCTTCGGCCGGGATGGTGCTTTCGGCAATGAAGTCGGTGAGCGCTTGCCCTTTGATTGCTGATCGTGGCCGGTACGAGATGTCGTAGGCTCCGAGCATAATGGCCCATTTGACGAGTCGCCCTGAGACCTCGGGGTGGGCCAGAATCTTCTTCAACGGCTCGCCGGTTAGCACGGTGATGGGGTGCCCCTGGAAGTAGGGTCGGAGGCACCTTGCGGAGGTAACCAACGCTAGCACGAGTTTCTCGGTTGTGGGGTACCTCCGTTCAGCCTGGCGGAGGAGTCCCGAGTCTTTGATGTCTTCATAGATCTCGTAGACTGGCGCGGTCAACGGGGTGTACCGCTCATACTTCCGTTTGCGCTCTCCTTCCCGATCGCGCTTCTTGCCCGAGCCAGGATTTGGCTCGGAGGCCCGCTTCTTGTCCCCCTCCCGACCTGAGCCGGTTGTGTCTCGGCAAGTGCTGAGTACTTCCTCGCACTCGGCGTGGCGCAGTGCCAGAGTCACTAGCTCGGCAAGGGTCGAGGGAGGGTGGAGGACCAGTTCACGGCAGAGATTTTCATCCCGGGTGCCCCCGGTCAGAGTGGTCGTGGCCGAGGCCACATCCAGGTGGGGAATTCTGAGGGCTTCCGATTTAAATCGGTGGACATAATCCCGGAGCCTTTCCCCTTGCGCCTGTTTGAGGGCCAGGAGCCCCGCTACTGACCTTGGGGGGGCGCTTCCGGCGAGGCTCTCCTTGAAGACTCACCCGAATTACCTGCAGTCCCGGATGGACCCAGGGGCGAGGGCCCGGAACCATGCCTGAGCGCCTTGGACCAGGGTGGCCGCAAAGGCTCGGCATTTGATAGGATCCGACGTTCCATGTAGAGTTACCAGGGCGTCGAAGCTGTCGTAGTGGTCGGCTGGGTCACCCTGGCCATCATAGAGCTTGAAGATCAAAATGGAGGTTCTGGGAAACACCTCTACCTTCAAGATGTATTCGAAGAAAGGGGATTTCTCCTCGTCCTCCGGGAAAGAGGTTTTCTGCAGGGCGCAGAGGGCGCGCTCTTGCTCTGCAAAACGTCTTTCGAAATCCCTCAATCGGAGGGATAGTTCCGGCTGCGGTCGTGCCGTGGGACTGGGGGAGCGTCGTGGCGATCCTCAGGAACGTCAACGCCCGGGCGCGAAGGCCTCGCCCCCTGTTTCCCTTTTCTGGGCGTGGAGGAAGCCTCTCGCTCCGGGGGCGGAGCTTGCGAGGGTCCTCCCACGTTGTTGCGGATGAGCTGTTGACCGCGGAGGGTGAAGCGGCCCCCAGCGGTATGCTGGGACACACTTCGACGGGGGGGGCTCCCGGATGGGGCACAGGACCTGGCATCCCTTGCCGCCTGGGCCCTCACGAGCTCCACGAGGACGTCAAGCTTCTTATTGAGGGCCTGGAAGACCTCGTCGCCACCGTTGGGCGGTACCCCTGTCGCCGTCGGAGGGGGCGGCGGCCCGTTGGTGGGGACGCTGGCGTTGGAGGGAGGGTTCTGTGAGGCCCTAGAGGGGCCATCTCCTGCCACCACCACGGCCTTACCCCTCTCGACGGCGGACCTCCTCCCTGAGCTTCTTCTCCCCATCTTGGCTCTTCGTGCGTTTCCCACAGACGGCGCCAGATGAAGAGGTGAAATCTCGCGCTGTGTCCTGAGCGGGCTGTGGCTCACCAGAAGATGAACTGCAAGACAGGGAAACGTATCAGAGGGCCCAGGGGGTTTCCCTGGGGAAAAACCCTCCGATGGCTAAGTCAGTAGAGCTGTGGTGGAAGCAATAATGGGGAGGAGAAAAATTAGTGCGCGAGATTCCTCTCCACCAGAGGGGCAAAGTGGATCTTGCTCAGGAGTTTTGGTGTATGAGTGCCTTGATGGCCCTTACCTTCCACCGGAGGGTATCCCTGGTTTAAATAGTATGCCGCCTTCAGGAGTCCTGCAAGCTGAGGGGTTTCCGGCGGGAGTTACGTGCTCAACGTGGGCTTTCATGGCCTTATCGTGGGAACGTTATCGCCTCGAAGTCCGGCGGCTTCTTGATTCCCCTGTCCGTTGGGGACTCTTAACAGCAGCACGAATGGATAATATCCGGTCTGGCCGAGCTTCTGAAACGTCAGCCCTGTCCGGGCGATGAGCGTAGCTCGGCGGAAGAGGGGTCAGATAGGTCGGCGAATGCCTGTCTCTCCCGGGCGGGGAAATGGCTTGGGCCGGACCCTCCTTATGACCTGACCATTACTCGGGCCCTCCGAGCCTAGGGGCCGCCGGGGAGGGTTGGTTCCTCGAGTGTTTGTTCATTGGGCCTTTCCTCCCTAAGTGGGCCCTGTGGGCTGTCACTCAGGTGAGCTTGCCTCGTTGGACCCTGTTGGGTCTTGTTGGGCTGCTCTTTGAGTGGGCTGCAGAAATCCCCCTCTCCACCCTCCTTTCATCCTTTATCCTGACAAGCAAGGAAAACAAAGTTTGCGCTCCTCAAAGCTCGATGATCGAAATCGCTTCAGGAGGCCGGTTTCCACGCCATGGATTTGCAAAGGTATCTTTGATTTTGTGCCAAAACATGTTATCATTGCTATTACTCTGTTATTTCTGCACGCACTTATAATGTTGGTTCCTTAAAACATGGTTGAGTGGCCTTAGGCTTTAGTTAGTTTACTTAGTCAAATGAGTCGCTTCTGCAGCATCCTTAGGCTGGTGATAGCCCCGCGCTGGGAGTCTAGTTTCTTTCCTCGATTGTTCAGGGTGACCTTTTGTACAGGTTTTTCACACACTACACGGCAAGCCATAGCCGATTCCTCTAAGGCACACCGTTGCTGCTTTGGCCATACTTTCGATATGCACGAAGGCCTTTTCTCTTCTCTACTCGACCAAGTGCAGGGGCAAGAGATTGATGGATAAGATGACTAACCTAGGTGCTCCATAATACAAGAGAGGTCTCAAATAGGGGCAGTCTTGACCTTCAAAAGTGAGCTTTCATGCTATATCTGGCCAATAAGGGCTACCAAAATGAGAAAATGAATCAATATGCAAAATTATGAATCAAAGGCATGGTAAGAGTGGCAGTACAGTTCTCCGCGGGACATCATGAGCCCGGTCGCATGTGTGCCTAATAAATATGGGTCTCAAAATCAAAGACACAAAGCCTCGACGCAACAGACCTACTCTTTGAGGGGTAGCGCCCTGGAAGGAAGTCAAGTCAAGATATCTCCTATCCTGCATAAAGTTTGTCCCCAATTTTTCTTCTGCTTCTCCCTCTTAAACTGGGTTGTATCCCGGGTATGGCCTTAGTAGGGGCACCATTCTTTAGAAGCGGTTGGTTGTGGTAAGCCACCCTCACATGCACGCCCTGCTTAAGGGAAGCCTTTAATGAAAGGGGTAGGAACGATGATCCCTAGCCAGTAGTTTAAGCCTGTCTTGGGTGCTGCAGATTGCTATTTCAAAAAATCTAAAAAAATGACATATTATCAAAAATTCAAAAAAAAGAATGAGGTATTTTCAAAAAAATCCCAAAAAAATAAGATATTGTCAAAAATTCAAAAAAAGTGAGATATATCAAAATCCAAAAAAATGAGATATTGTCGAAAATCAAAAGAAAAAAAATCAGATATGTCAAAATCCAAAAAAATTAGATATTGTCAAAACTCCACAAAATCAAATATGCCAAAATCTAAAAAAAATCAAAAAATTACAAAAAATCCAAAAATATGTCTATTATTTTTATGCATTTTTTTATCTTGAGGACAGATACGTGATCTGTTTGTTAAGTGTGCAGGTTGCAGGTGCTTCAAGTTTCTTTGCTCTATCTCTCGTTTTGCATCATATCCACATCTTTGATCTGTTCTCTCCTTCAATCTTATCTCTCGATCTATTCCGAAGCTTGTGTCCTTCTCAACTTTATCTCATCATATCTTTATTAGAGGGCTCTGCCTCACGATTATGAACCTGGCGGTTCTGCTTCATTCTGATATTGGGCTTTGATTGAAGAGTGTATTTGTCATGTCTTTTGTCTCACCGTGTCCTTGTCACGTGTTTATGTCCCTACGTGTCATCCCACACATGTTATTTTATCCATCACCGCGTGTTGTTGGTTGTCTTGCATATATTATTAGTTATCTCTCTATGTCCCGTGTTGTTGTCCCACGTGTTCTTGTCCTAACCGTGTGTTGTCCCCCCACGTGTTCTTGTCCCAACCGTGTGTTGTCCCACTGCATTGTTGTCTTGTCTCACTATGTTCGTCTTACATGCATATTGTTGGTTCGTATCTTGCATATGTTGCTTGTTCATTCATTCTTTGTTGTGTTATGCTGCCTTTCGTTCATTTGTTTGTCTCGTTATGTTCATGCTTGTTTGTTCATGTTGTTGGTTGTCTTATTTGAAAATTCATAAAAACCAACAATCAAAAATCTAAAAAATGCCGTTTCACCTGCACAGGTAAGTCAGGTATGGCTCTCTATCCCTTCTCATTGTTGCATTACTATATGGTATCTACATTATTATAACCTCTCAAGGACCGGCTGGTTGCCCGTGTGTTCTGGGATCTGATGTTCCCCTTTAACAAAAATGATGATGATCTAGGACCATATGGTTAATCGTTGGATAGGCCGCTCGTTTGAGTCGGGTGGGGGACGATGGACTCTGTCTCGCACGCCGTGGTTGCGAGATGACTCTTGACCCCATCTTGACTCGGTCTAGCAATATTATCCTTTAGTACTTTTTATTTTATGCTTTCTATGCATTCATTTTGATGATTTCTTTATTTTAGCCCAGCATGCATCATGTCATTTTGAGCATTAATACCTCGTGATCCGTTCAAGGTTGTTCCTCAGCAATGGTTGATTGCACTTCAACTCTCTTGGATAAGAGATTTTTCATTCCACTCTGAATTTGAACGATTTCTCTGATCTTGCCGCTTGGTCTGGTTGGTCAACTGATTCATGTCTGGATTTTATCTCAGTTATATTTCTCCTACTTTTTACGTTGTGCTCTTTCCGATGCCCTCATTGTCTGTGGATTGTGTCCCCGATGAGGTTGGTCATGTTTCCATTTCCTTTTGTTAGTTTAGTTCTCCAGACATGTTTCATTCGCGTCAACCATTCCGGGTGGGTAGTTCGACATTTTTGGGAGAATTCCTGTCACTTGTTGGTTAAAACGGGTGTCTTTTGCCTTGATGCCCGCTTATCAGTTCTCTCCGCTTCATCTCCGCGTCATCTCTATTACATGTCGCTGTAGCTTTCACTCCATCTCCTTTCCATTTCACCTCTGCATCGCTTTCGCTCGCTCCCTTGTAAAGCGGACATCAAGGAGGGGCATCTGTTGACACCCGTTTTTAGCCCGCAAGTTGCGTCATTTCTCTTATTCATCATTTTGATGTCCCAAATTACCCGTTGTTTTGGAGCGTTCCTTGGATGGATTTCGATCCCATTTCACTGTTCCTTATCGTTTGAGTCTTGGAGATCATGATTTCTTAGAGCCCTGGAGCCTATTCTATCACCTTTCGGCTTTCCAAGTCGACTTACGGCCCATTTAGGTCGACTTCCCTTAGGAATGCGGCCCCCTTCGCTGCGTAGTCTTTAAAAGTGGTCCTTTTTCACCACCTTCCTTTCATCTATTCATTAAGTGTCCTTAACCAAAGTTGTTCCATTTTTAAAACCCTACATTTTCTTCTTCTACGCCATTATCCAGTTCTCCACCGTTTTCAAGTCTCAGTATTTTTCTCTGTTCTCACCCTATTTTCTCTCTCTTCTGATCGTGTTTTCATCTTGTTCTCTTCATGAAACTTGTTCATCTTTCAGTTATCTACAATTTCTTCTTCTACCACTTTTTCTAATTCTGCACTGTTTTCAAGATATTTGCTGATTTCTAAAGTCACGCGAGCCTAGCAGTAAAACGGTCAATAGCTGACCGTCCCAAGGATAAACGGTCACAAGGTGACCGTCCAACAGTAAAATGGTCAACAGTTGACCGCCCATGAACAGAAACTTTTTTATTTTTTTATTTTTTATTTTATTTTTATTATTTTTAAAATATCATAAAACGGTCTTCTTAAGACCGCCTCACTCGAAAAATGGTCCGTGGATGACCGTTTATCTATTTTTTGTGCGAAAAGTCTCCTGGTCGCCCCCAGGTCTGGGCGGTCTACTTCTAGACCGTCCAATTCAATAAATGGTCTATCGTGCGACCGTTTATACCCAGAGAGTCCAAAAAGTCCTGAACTCCATCTTCTTCGCCGCCGGATTCTAAGATCGAAACCTGTGCAACGGGGCCTCCTTGTTAGGGCTCTATCTTCTAGAATACTCTACTAAATTGAGCCCCATTTGTTGCTCTGTCTTCCCCTTTGTATTATCTTGAATTTGGTATACGGAGCATGATTTTTAATTGACCATATCTCCTGGAATCTTGGCCGCAAATCAAGTTTTTCTGCTTTTCGTGCAACAAAAACCCTGCAGATTAGGCTCCGGGGCCACCTTCCATGGACTCTATCTTCCAGATCCTTCCACCAAAAAGAGTCCCATTTGTTCCTAGCTCTTATCCTATCTATTATCTCGAGATTTAGTGGACTCTATCTTCTGGAATTGTGGGAGAAAGTTGGGGGTTTCACCACTTTTCTATATAAATCTGCCCAGATTTCCTGTGCGACGGGGGCGTGTTTTCAAGGCGACGGCGAAGCCATGCTGGATTTTCTACTCAACCCTTCGACCCTAGCCTGAATAGGGAAGTATTGTCTTTCCATAGATTCATTATTTTCTCGATTTCATCATCGTTTGCCCTCCTAACTTCGCCCCTACTTTTGGCAAATCATCATTGTTTGCTGATTTTCTGCTACAACTTCGCGACGGGGGCCTGTTCATCAAGCCGGGGCGGAGTCATGCTTCATCCGTTTTGTCCTCCTTCGACTCCATATTGAAGAGGGGAGTATTAGCTTCACGTTGATTATATGTTTACTTTATATCTCATATCTTTTCCCCCTTTTCTAAGCCCCTACTTTTGAGGTTTCACCACACTGTTCTGCACTTTGCTGAAACTCAGATTTCTTGAGACGGGGGCATGTTTACGTCGCCGGTGTGAGGCCGTGGGGCACTCTTGATCCGTCCTTTCAACTCTAGGCTCTAGAGGGAAGTATAATCTTTGTGTTACTTGGTTTTGGACTCATTACCTCGTCATCTTCATGCATATTTTATCCATGAGTTTTGCACTTTCATTCTATTTTTACACTCAGTCATTTTTCTCCCGTGTTCTGCACCCTTCTGTTTTCTTAAGTTTTCCACCCCATTTTTCACTACTGTCTTCCCCATTTTAAACTCTCCTTTCTACCCTAGTTTCACCACAACATTCTCACCTTTCCATAGCATCCTCTCTTTCCTCTTTTGGTGTTCTATCTTGTGAGATATTCATCATTCTTTGAGTCCATTTTGTGCACTGTTCTTCATTTTCTGCACAGTCCGCATTTTTTGCCAAATCTCCGGTGTCATAACTTTCTATCCCAACCTCCTTTTGGAGTTATTCTTGCTCCTACTTCTTCACAACATTAGGTATTCTGTCATCTAAAGTTTCTCTACATTTGGACATCGTTTGCCCTACTGTTTGCATCAGTCTTTGCACCCACTTTACACTGTTTGCATAGTTTTTCTTATGACATGCACTTTTTCACCTTGTTTATCTATGTTCATCATGGCATATTAAATCAATTTCTTCATGTTAATCTCATTATAATATACACACCTATTGTTTGCACCCTTCCATAGGGGTTAAAAACCCTCCCCCGATAAGTTTGCCCTCAATCTTCCATGCTACTTTATACACTTGGGCAGATTTCTACACTTAGCATTTTTAATGGGTTTTGCATCTTGTTTTGTGTTTGTTTCGCAGGAAAGCATGGAAAGTGAGGCCCTTACCTTCTAGCCGGCTGGAAGGCGAGGAGAGGTAATCCACAAATCCCCGCATCTTAATATTGAGCGCGATCATCTTCTTTTTCCAAGGTACACAACGCACTTAGTTTCCTCTTTCATATCGTTTGGCGTTGTTATTCCTTGGTGGCGATCACGGTATTTCTTCTACATCTTTGTCGCCTTTTCTCTATTGTATGATCATGCTACCATGTTCACGTAGTCACATATTCATGTTATTCACTTGATTGGTGCACATATGCCTTCATGCCTATTCATGTGATTTGTGGGGTCGACACGCATATACACATCCACATTTTCCACATCTACAATCACCACGGAGGTTCTTTTCTTCCTTCCCCTACCGCCTGAGCCTCACTTTAGTCCATTTGTCCCAAGGGAGGAATCCTATATCCTATACACCATCCCATCTCCCTTCATGGATGAAGGAGATCAACAACACCTTCTAGACTTCCACACATGGGACCTTGAGATGAGGGAATCCATATCGAGGGTCACACATTCTTTGATCCCATTGATCCCTTTCTTAGTGGGCCCCTTGGTCCACAATCTCCATTCCACCTCTTTAGGGGAGTCCACCATTATACCCCTTCCCCACGGGCCGGGCATCGACACCCACCGAGTCCGTTCACGGGCGAGAGACACCCAACCCTCCTGGCCCACCCCAACCTCCCAAATCCAAAGGACCATCTTATGATTGTACCGATATTCGGTCACAGCTAGGGTATGCATGGCACATATTCGGAAGTCCTGGACCACCTTTCATATGATTGGGTCGGACTAACCGTAGGGTTGTTTAGGGTCGTGTGTGCATCCGTGTGTTTTTCTTTATGCTAAAGCATGTTAGGAGTCTGCATGATGATGTCTGTCGTCACATTCAGGCCAGCAATGCACGGTATAAGGAGTTAGGCTATGTCCATCGACACCACCATGAGTTCCAAGAGGGTGAATATGTCATGAATAGGGTAAGACCTGAACGGTTTTCCTCTAGAACTGTAAAGAAATTGCAAGCCCACGGAGCTGGTCCATTTAGAGTGTTGAAACGCGTTGGATCCAATGTGTATGTTGTGGACCTACCCGAGGAATATGGTATAAGCTCATCTTTCAATGTGTCGGATATAGTTGCATATAGGGACCCATCGGTGATCCCTAGTGAGCCTTTCGATCCATCTCCTCCCATTGAGAGTGATCTTACACCTGAGTGTCCACCACCAGCCCCATTTTCACGGTAGCGAGAGCATATAGATCATATACTGGATGAGCAGGTGACAGTTACCAGGAGTGGATCCTACCCACGCTACCTAGTGCGATGGAGAGGGCGACCCGCTACCGAGGATACTTGGATCACCCGTGGAGAGTTACAGAGGATAGATCCGGATCTACTGGAGCCTACCAGAGCGATGCAGACCCTTACTTGATAGGGTCGAGTTTCTCCCACCCGGGGAGAATTGGTGCGGACACCAGAGCGAGCGAGAAGCACGAACCAGTGAGCCATCAGTATCGTATGCAGAGCACCACTCGAGCTACATCGGCTCCCATCTGACTCGGAGATAGTCTGGAGTCTCCGCCCCGAGTCCTTATATTTATAGTATTTATGGGGATTTTATTTATGTGTAATGTGTGTTTATTTGGTTTTATCCAGATTGTAATTCAGATTGTAATAGGGGTTTATTTGTAATTTGGGACAACATGGGTCCCGCGGGCCCCCCATCCCTTCTCCCATTGATCCACCATAGCTCTTGGGCCCATGTGGGGTCAGTCAACCCTCCAAGGTGGGCTTCTAGAAGAGTTGGACCAAGGGGGGGACAAGGGGTAGCAAAATTCAAAATTTGGAACCTACAAGTCAAGGGGGTGTCCCATGTATATAGTATTATATTAGGATTAAAATCTTATTTTATTTGTTCCAAATCACATGGGAGAAATAAATTGTGGACTCCCTCTTTTACCCCTCCCCAACCCTAGATCTAGGGATAGTTAGTGTCTTTTGATATTTTATATAAATACAATGTATTTTCATTTTGATGAGAATGAATGCTGTAACGCCCGGTAATTTTGGAATAGGAATAAAATATATACATAAGTATATAATGTTTAATGATTAAAGTTTATTCAAATAAATACTTGGTCAAGTGATATTCCTAAAGGGTTGCTCAGATCGAACCTGCCTCTGATACCTAGGACAAGGACTAATAAAAGTTAAAGAACTTATGAGCAATAAAATCTCTAAATTGAAGATTACTAAGATCTCAATGTATGTGAGAACTAGCCACACCAAATCAATGAGGTATAGAACCTTAGAGATAGTCTTAAGAGCCTTATTTATGCATAGACGGAAATACATGCAAGTTATTAAAAGATATAAGTCGTATGTGTAAGGTCTTGACAAATAAACAAGTAAGACTTCCAAACAAAGTAAACTTGTGTAAAGGAACAAATAGAAATAACTAGTTACAAATATAATTATTAGGCCTTGATAAAGGATTAACATTTTTAATGCTAAGCTCCATTGGCCCAAACTCAACCCAAGCATTTTACGCTTAATGGGCTTTTTAACACGTTTTATTATCTTCTCCCATATAGGCAATATATATATATATATATATATATATATATATATATATATATATATACATAAGTACATAACATAAACCTGTATATATGTATATATATATATATACCTAGAAATAGAAGGAAAGTATATATTATATACGAATGAACAAATAAAAGAGTGAAGTGGAAATAACGCCTCTAGTACAGGCGCTACTTAAAGAATACACGCCCTCAGGGAAGGCGTGCCTAAAGAAAGGACGCCCACACGAGCGGTCGTCAATTCTCACGCGACCAAATTGGGCAAGTAAAAGAAACGCCCCTTTCATGGGCGTGTTTTTAAACACGAAACGCCCTTATACAAGGCGCCTTTTAAGAAACGCCCTATGACAAGGCGTCAATTTAAAATGCGACGCCCTGACCTAGGTCGTTAATTACATTCCGGTTCCGTTCGAACTAAGAGCTTATCCTGGGAAGGATTAAGCTAATCTAGTAAGTATCTACTAGGGTAAGGACTCTATATTGGAAGCATTACTTCCACTAGAACACTAACTCTAATAGGACACCCAAAATCCTATAAAAACTCTCGTTCATCCAACTCTAAACCTATTTGATCGTTCGTCTGCTACGGTACATGAAGAACAACAGGTTCTTCTTCTTTCTTCTTTCCTTCTTCCTTCTGTTGTGATCGATCAACTCATGAAGAATAACGATTCTTCATCTTATTCGTCTATACAGGTTGAGAAGCTCCTGTGAAAGAACAAGGTAATGTTCTTCTTCTTTCTCCTCTGGTTAGGTAAGGTGAAGAAACTAATATCTGTTTCTTCTTTTCCTGTAGGATATACAGCAAATTGACAAAACGAAGAACGAGGGTTCTTCATCAAAACCAACTCTTCCTCCGTTAAACATAAAGCCCTTCTCTTCCTGCCCTTATTACTGTTAGAAGCCTCATACACGGTTCATCTTCAGATCATCAGCATACCCAAAGGTAGGATTTTCTCATGAACGTAGCCCAAAGAGTATAATAATCATGTTAAATAGCATCTGTTCATACATGCATATAGTTTTAGTGAGTTTTCAGAGTTTTCCGGGAAAATTTTGTAATACGCGACCCAGCTCAGGGCGCTACATTATAAGACACGACCATGACCAGGTCGTCAATTTCATATTTTGACGCCCTGCACATGGACGTCAATTTCGCTTAATTAATAAATACCCTGTTTAAAAATTATATATCAATGCAAACATGATTCTAAATTAATGCATGATCAATCTCTTGTAATCTTGCTATTTTTCATGTCATGACCATGTCCTTATTTCCTGAAATATTATTATCCGAAAACTTGATAATTTCTTGAAGTCACGACCTGGGAAAGGTCATTTCTTATTGAACTAACGCCCCCGAGCAGGGCGTTTTCTTTAAATTCACGCCCCTGTCCAGGGCGCGTCTTGACTAAAAATCCAGATTATTAATATTCTGTAAAATAGCAATATTGGAAAGGACGACCTCTTCATATGTCGTCAAATTTAATAGAAATGCCCCTAATTAAGGCGTTAATTACATGAAAAATGACTTTACCAAAGTCGCTACTTTCTGCATTACGGATTTTTCCTGATTACTGTTATCCGAGGGATTCTTTATACATATATATATATATATTTCTAGGCACTATTACTCCACTCCGTGAGTATAGTCCCACGTTTTCTACGATGATTTATCGCATTACACACTCAACTCTCATTGACATACAAGCTCTCCATTGGACATTCCGTTCCTTTGGACTAGCGAGTTAGTCATAGAGACCTCCGTAAGACTCCTCGTACCTTGGATTCCCTCAAGGTCGACTGAGCTGGTTGTACCATAAAAACCCATTACACAATCTTTGCCATGTCACTCTAAAGAAACATGGTATACCGGCCCTCATGATTATGCTAAGTGTGTATCATGAGAATTCTCTTAATGGGATGAGATTATCATGCCATTTGATGCTGTTGTTATGAAACCCAATTCTATATTAAAAATAATGTTATTGTAGACCCCAATTCTATATCAAAAAGTGATGTTATTGTAGACCCCAATTCTATATCAACTTTGATGTTCTTATGGACCTCAATTATATACATAAAAGTGTGACCATCTACATATGGGCACTTATTTGTCATGGTACCCAAGTTAGGGAACCAATTCCACCCAGTTTATCGACATGTCATGATTTATATGCTTTGCGTGGATTTTATCGCCAGTATGTCCTTACTCAAGGGTCTTGCCCTTGAATTCCATGAAAATCTTATCTTATCATCCTAATTAAAGCTTGTTCTTGGAACTCCTTATTGGCTATAAACTATCGTGGATGTCTAGATCTATCATGAATGCTGTGCATATAGGGCCCGATCTGGTCCTGGGAGGAGCGCCCGATAGTACTAGTGCCCATGGGAGTTTTAATGATAACGGTCTCTAGCATTGCACCGGAGTACTCTTTATCTTGATCTTTGGCATTCCACGATCTCTCTTTTCTTGCGTGCGTGACTTGACTTGCGTGACTTTACTAGCGTGGCCCGACACGGGCAATGTACTTGCGTGAAATAGCCAATAATCTATAAAGTCTCTCATGAATACTTCTTGATTAATACTCGCTTGGATGTTTTGCACGACGTGTTATTCTATTGATCAGTTTATTTCACTTGCTCAGTTATTTATACATGCATAGCCCTATTGCATAAACATGTGAAAACTTGTAATTACTTAAACCCATTGCTAGTTCTTGAGATATAATTTCCTACTGAGCGTTCGCTCACTCCGTTTTATTCCAACATTTTCAGGTAATCAGGTGGCTAGCGAGACCGAGACTCACACGGGCGGGACAAGTGTGCAAGCGAGCTTCGAAAACTAGTGAACCCGAGTCTTTTATCTTTCTTGAGTCTAGATAGTGTTGTCTAGCTAAGTCAGCTTGGCGTCTCTTATTCCGTTATCTTGTCTAAGTCTGTTAGTATGTCGTTATCTTCCTTTCCATTGTGTTGAAGTCTCCAAGTTGGAAAACAAGTTCTTGTAAGAGATTTATAATATAAATATAAATTCTATTGATGTTCAAAATTATCTTGGTCTTATGCGATTGCTCTTGATCATTCACGACTGTTTAACTGCCACGTTCCGAGCAAACGACACGTTCCGCTGCTATCGGCCCGGGGCGTGACAGAGGTGGTATCAGAGCTTTGGCTTTCATATCCTCCAGGTTAAGTATCCTTGTCTGTCATTTCAGAGCTTCGGCTTTCATATTCTCCAGGTTAAGTATCCTTGTCTGTCATATCAGAGCTTCGGCTTTCTTATCCTCCAGGTTAAGTATCCTTGTCGGTCATCCTATAGGAGTTTCGTGAGAGATGGGTAGAACTTGGGGTTAAAGTTATAAATAAAAGATAAAATATTTGCATAAATTCTCGAGTTAATCGATTATCTCCCCACTCATCTTCGCAGGAACTTAGATAAAATGGAAGCTTCTAAGCCAAGCCTTGTTCATGAAATGATCTTAGTGGACGTCCAAGCTTACGCGAGCCTTGTCAGGAGAGTTCAAGAACTAGAGAAAGTGGTGGAAGAAAAGGAAAGAGTTAAAGGGAAACATCAAACAGACAACTCCGAAGAGTTCACTGTTACTAAGAAAAGGGTAAGCGAGGGTGATATTTCACAAAGGTGTAAGAAATGTCAGAAATGTAAGAAGTGTAATAAGAAGGAAACTTTGGCGGATCACTCGCAAGATAAGTGTAAATCTTGTGGAAGATGTGGTCACAAATCGAAGGAGTGTTGGTGGAGCTCGGGTGCATGTCTGCGTTGCGGGAACTTAAATCACAAGATAGCAGAATGTCCCAAGAAGCCTCCAAGAGGAGTTCAAGATTTAACCCTATTTGCCAAAAGGGAAAGATGCGGAAGGTATCCCTCACCCGTAATCCTAAACTAGCCCTTTTTCATTCTAAAGATTTCTTCTGCTCATAATAAGTTATAGCTAGCTCTCTGTTAGGAATGGAAAGGTGATGTGAATTTGGGGACCAAATTCTTTTAAGTGGGGGAGGGTGTAACGCCCGGTAATTTTGGAATAGGAATAAAATATATACATAAGTATATAATGTTTAATGATTAAAGTTTATTCAAATAAATACTTGGTCAAGTGATATTCCTAAAGGGTTGCTCAGATCGAACCTGCCTCTGATACCTAGGACAAGGACTAATAAAAGTTAAAGAACTTATGAGCAATAAAATCTCTAAATAGAAGATTACTAAGATCTCAATGTATGTGAGAACTAGCCACACCAAATCAATGAGGTATAGAACCTTAGAGATAGTCTTAAGAGCCTTATTTATGCATAGACGGAAATACATGCAAGTTATTAAAAGATATAAGTCGTATGTGTAAGGTCTTGACAAATAAACAAGTAAGACTTCCAAACAAAGTAAACTTGTGTAAAGGAACAAATAGAAATAACTAGTTACAAATATAATTATTAGGCCTTGATAAAGGATTAACATTTTTAATGCTAAGCTCCATTGACCCAAACTCAACCCAAGCATTTTACGCTTAATGGGCTTTTTAACACGTTTTATTATCTTCTCCCATATAGGCAATATATATATATATATATATATATATATATATATATATATACATAAGTACATAACATAAATCTATATATATGTATATATATATACCTAGAAATAGAAGGAAAGTATATATTATATACGAATGAACAAATAAAAGAGTGAAGTGGAAATAACGCCTCTAGTACAGGCGCTACTTAAAGAATACACGCCCTCAGGGAAGGCGTGCCTAAAGAAAGGATGCCCACACGAGCGGTCGTCAATTCTCACGCGACCAAATTGGGCAAGTAAAAGAAACGCCCCTTTCATGGGCGTGTTTTTAAACACGAAACGCCCTTATACAAGGCGCCTTTTAAGAAACGCCCTATGACAAGGCGTCAATTTAAAATGCGACGCCCTGACCTAGGTCGTTAATTACATTCCGGTTCCGTTCGAACCAAGAGCTTATCCTGGGAAGGATTAAGCTAATCTAGTAAGTATCTACTAGGGTAAGGACTCTATATTGGAAGCATTACTTCCACTAGAATACTAACTCTAATAGGACACCCAAAATCCTATAAAAACTCTCGTTCATCCAACTCTAAACCTATTTGATCGTTCGTCTGCTACGGTACGTGAAGAACAACAGGTTCTTCTTCTTTGTTCTTTCCTTCTTCCTTCTGTTGTGATCGATCAACTCATGAAGAATAACGATTCTTCATCTTATTCGTCTATATAGGTTGAGAAGCTCCTGTGAAAGAACAAGGTAATATTCTTCTTCTTTCTCCTCTGGTTAGGTAAGGTGAAGAAACTAATATCTGTTTCTTCTTTTCCTGTAGGATATACAGCAAATTGACAAAACGAAGAACGAGGGTTCTTCATCAAAACCAACTCTTCCTCCGTTAAACATAAAGCCCTTCTCTTCCTGCCCTTATTGCTGTTAGAAGCCTCATACACGGTTCATCTTCAGATCATCAGCATACCCAAAGGTAGGATTTTCTCATGAACGTAGCCCAAAGAGTATAATAATCATGTTAAATAGCATCTGTTCATACATGCATATAGTTTTAGTGAGTTTTCAGAGTTTTCCGGGAAAATTTTGTAATACGCGACCCAGCTCAGGGCGCTACATTATAAGACACGACCATGACCAGGTCGTCAATTTCATATTTTGACGCCCTGCACATGGACGTCAATTTCGCTTAATTAATAAATACCCTGTTTAAAAATTATATATCAATGCAAACATGATTCTAAATTAATGCATGATCAATCTCTTGTAATCCTGCTATTTTTCATGTCATGACCATGTCCTTATTTCCTGAAATATTATTATCCAAAAACTTGATAATTTCTTGAAGTCACGACCTGGGAAAGGTCGTTTCTTATTGAACTAACGCCCCCGAGCAGGGCGTTTTCTTTAAATTCACGCCCCTGTCCAGGGCGCGTCTTGACTAAAAATCCAGATTATTAATATTCTGTAAAATAGCAATATTGGAAAGGACGACCTCTTCATATGTCGTCAAATTTAATAGAAACGCCCCTAATTAAGGCGTTAATTACATGAAAAATGACTTTACCAAAGTCGCTACTTTCTGCATTACGGATTTTTCCTGATTACTGTTATCCGAGGGATTCTTTATACATATACATATATTTCTAGGCACTATTACTCCACTCCGTGAGTATAGTCCCACGTTTTCTACGATGATTTATCGCATTACACACTCAACTCTCATTGACATACAAGCTCTCCATTGGACATTCCGTTCCTTTGGACTAGCGAGTTAGTCATAGAGACCTCCGTAAGACTCCTCGTACCTTGGATTCCCTCAAGGTCGACTGAGCTGGTTGTACCATAAAAACCCATTACACAATCTTTGCCATGTCACTCTAAAGAAACATGGTATACCTGCCCTCATGATTATGCTAAGTGTGTATCATGAGAATTCTCTTAATGGGATGAGATTATCATGCCATTTGATGCTGTTCTTATGAAACCCAATTCTATATTAAAAATAATGTTATTGTAGACCCCAATTCTATATCAAAAAGTGATGTTATTGTAGACCCCAATTCTATATCAACTTTGATGTTCTTATGGACCTCAATTATATACATAAAAGTGTGACCATCTACATATGGGCACTTATTTGTCATGGTACCCAAGTTAGGGAACCAATTCCACCCAGTTTATCGACATGTCATGATTTATATGCTTTGCGTGGATTTTATCGCCAGTATGTCCTTACTCAAGGGTCTTGCCCTTGAATTCCATGAAAATCTTATCTTATCATCCTAATTAAAGCTTGTTCTTGGAACTCCTTATTGTCTATAAACTATCGTGGATGTCTAGATCTATCATGAATGCTGTGCATATAGGGCCCGATCTGGTCCTGGGAGGAGCGCCCGAAAGTACTAGTGCCCATGGGAGTTTTAATGATAACGGTCTCTAGCATTGCACCGGAGTACTCTTTATCTTGATCTTTGGCATTCCACGATCTCTCTTTCTTGCGTGCGTGACTTGACTTGCGTGACTTTACTAGCGTGGCCCGACACGGGCAATGTACTTGCGTGAAATAGCCAATAATATATAAAGTCTCTCATGAATACTTCTTGATTAATACTCGCTTGGATGTTTTGCACGACGTGTTATTCTATTGATCAGTTTATTTCACTTGCTCAGTTATTTATACATGCATAGCCCTATTGCATAAACATGTGAAAACTTGTAATTACTTAAACCCATTGCTAGTTCTTGAGATATAATTTCCTACTGAGCGTTCGCTCACTCCGTTTTATTCCAACATTTTCAGGTAATCAGGTGGCTAGCAAGACCGAGACTCACACGGGCGGGACAAGTGTGCAAGCGAGCTTCGGAAACTAGTGAACCCGAGTCTTTTATCTTTCTTGAGTCTAGATAGTGTTGTCTAGCTAAGTCAGCTTGGCGTCTCTTATTCCGTTATCTTGTCTAAGTCTGTTAGTATGTCGTTATCTTCCTTTCCATTGTGTTGAAGTCTCCAAGTTGGAAAACAAGTTCTTGTAAGAGATTTATAATAGAAATATAAATTCTATTGATGTTCAAAATTATCTTGGTCTTATGCGATTGCTCTTGATCATTCACGACTGTTTAACTGCCACGTTCCGAGCAAACGACACGTTCCGCTGCTATCGGCCCGGGGCGTGACAAATGCATACATTTTATGAGAAATTTCTTGGAGCCCCCAGCCTTGTGCGACCTCCCCCTCCTCTCTCCCCCTTCTGCAGTTGAGATGGCTGTATTCTGAGGTGAGACGCCTCCGGTATCCGTTCTTGAAGATTGCCGCCGCCGCCGCCGCCGTCGCACCGCCACCATCGTCGCCTGGAATTCTGTCCACCCAGGATAGACCCTTCTTCCACGAATTCTTGCTGCCAACCTCGAAATCTTTTGGAGTCCAAATCTTCAGGGTGAGTTCCAGAGGTCACCCCCACGTCCCAGAAAATTTGGTTTGGCTTCTAGTTTTCATTTTCCATTTTTCCATTTTCATTCATTCCCTCCTTCCAGATCTGCCAGCTTTCAGTCTAGATTCACAGTAGCGCTGAGTTTCCCCTCTTCGGACCTCTTCTTGATTTTTGCTTGAGCCCCCAATTTTACTGGAGGTTCTGTCCAACACCCCCTCCTCCTATGAATTTTCATGTAATTTCTAAAGGCCTTCACCTATTTTCTATAAATCACTTTCAGATCCCACTCAGTTCTATCTACCTCTGTCCAGATCCGACCACCTGCCAGTATAAAATATATTTTCCCATTCAAACCTCCTCAAATCGGTCATAAGAATTATTACCATTTGTCGCTCTCGCCCCTCTACAACTTTCATGAATAGCTCATTTTCTGATTCGGAGGTCTACCCCGCGGTCAACGCCGACTCTCAGGAAACTCAGTTTCTGCCCAGTCAGATCTGAGACTGAGAACAGACCGGTTCTAAAATCGCCCATCAGAAGCACGACTCCGGTGAATTTTTTTGAGTCCCATAGGGTCAAAGAATTTCGAGTCAGCGTTCCAACGGCGCTGGTTTCGTGCCGATCCGATCTTGATACTGATCGCAGTAGCCGATCTCGCCGGGTCGCGCGCTAGAAAATAGAGGTTACAGATCCGTGGACAGCACTTCCGACAAGTGGTGGTCGGAGCCGCCAGACCTCCGACCGGCGTTCCAGCCCTGCCGCCATCCAGGGAGGCGCACCTCTAGGTGTCTCCACCACAGCGGGACCTACCCCGTCAGGTCTGGAGGGCTGAGCAGTGCGTGGGCCCCATGAACCTATAGATCGCGCCATCCGGACAGCACTAAAACGCGGGTTTCGGCACCAACGGACGACATGAAGATGTTGCCCGTCAACCCAATTCCCGCTACTGCCGGGCCCCACATGTGACCTATTATCTCCCTGCGTGGAGTGGGTCAAATCTTTGTACCGCAGTGTATTTGTTTAACCGGGAGTACAGGATTGGCCGGAGTTGTCTTCCCCACGCCGGGAGCGTGGAGGTAACGATCTCGACTTCTTGGCATTTACTTGCTTAGCTAGTATATGGTCGTGTGCCGCTGTTGAGTGCGATAGGAACCTAGCCCGTGAGTCCATGTCACCACTGTGAGCGAGAGAGTAACCCGTCCTGTGGCTCAGTCCGAGCACGGAAGTGAGTCGACCACCCTTGACTCTGTCGGTTTCTCAACCACGCGGATCCGCGTTTCCCCTCGCTTGGGACGACGAGTGAGCTTACGTTTCTGTTAGCAACGTATAGCCCATAGGAACTCTTAGTGTCGGGCCAAAGCGTCTCCATTGTTGTATGTTGTTGGGCATGTCCGCATTTAGAGTCCGATGTCCGCATCACTTAGAATCGATTCCCGTGTCCGTCCCGCATCAGATTTTAATGTATGTGCCTTTTGCACTTTCTTTATAGTTACAAGTTGCTCATACCTTGTTCACATGCATAGAAATATCCTTCGATCTTTAGCTTAGAATATTTGTGGTTCAAAGTGTTCGTATGCACCTTCAACATGGATTTCATGTATATACTTCATGCATTTATCATTTGGATTATTGAGCTAAAGTTCTAATCATTTTTTCTTATGATTTTGCAGGATTAAGATCCTTAATATAAACCCTCCAAGATCAAAGGAGTTTGATGCCACAGAGTTTGGAAGGGTTGCAATGGAGTTTGGGGCTGAAATCTGAAAGTCTGGAATTTACTGTAGCTTTAGGTCGACTGAGCCTGTAGCTTAGGTCGACTGAAATTGACAGTGTTGCCTGAAAATTCACATGTAAAAGTTAGGTCAACCGACCACCTACCTCCGGTCGACTAAACCCCCCGAGGCAGCAATTGTTGACTTTATTTTCTTCAACGTGGGAAGCCCTTCTCCTTGGATTTTTTAATCCCAAAAGTCTCCAGACATCTCTGAAATTATGGATCTGTGTCTTGGCTTGTCCTTGACCATCCTAGGTCTTATAAACCCACTTGTGCCTAACCTTTTACCCCTTTGCCCCTGGGTTCATGGTAGACCTATTGGGGGTCTTTTTTGATGGTTCTAGAAGGGTTATCATGGTCTTTTCATGTCTTCTATATATGCTATCTTGTGAACTCTGAATTTGATAAGAAATCCCCAATTGAGCTAATGTTTTCTATCTTGTAGGTCAAGAAAGAGGAGAAGAAGAGGAAAGGGAAAAGAAAGGGAGATTTGATCTTCATCCAAGAGGTTTTGAAGATCGTGGAAGAAGGAAAAGTGCAGCGGATCGAGGAGAGGATCGAGAGGACGTTGAAATCGTCACCATCTGACTGGAGCTTCAAGCTACTATTTTTATTCGTCTTGGAAATCCACGGGGGAACAATCTATACATCCTTTAGTTGCTGTTTTGTGATGTTTGCCATGTGTTCTATTTCGATCTTAGCTTATATTGTTATTTGTGTTTATTTTCCAAACCTGAAAATACATTTTGTGTGTGTGACCGTCTGTGTATAAGGTCGTGTTTGATCGCCTGCGTGCGATCATGTGTGTCGTTGTGCTGCGTTTGTTATAGCGTATGTGTGTGTGTTGTGATCCGGTAGACTCCGTCTCCATGTGTGTGTGTGTTGGGGCGTGTCCCCGTGTATGTTTGGAGCATTTTTCTCATGTTGGGGATTTATCCCTGATTGAAGCCTCACCAGGTTTGGTGAGGGGTGGACGTAGGGAGCCCGTCGTGGTCCCGAACCACCTTAAAAATCACTGTGCACTTTGGTTTGATTTGTGTGATTGCGTGGTTTGCTTGTTATATCCGTTTGTATGATCGCGTAGGAACAGAGAGATTGAGAGAATTAGTTACCTTGTTTAGTTAATTTCCTCAATCTTGTTAAAAGTAATTAATTCCACTGCGTAAGCTTTTTAATTAGCCATCTCGTGTGGGGGATAATTTAACCCCCCCTTCTTTTCCGCTCGCCTACCCCGGGACCAATAATTGGTATCAGAGTAAGGCTATATTGTCCTTAGATCTTACGATCTACAGAGAGATCCCAGTGTAGTGTTAATCATGAATTGTTCTGTTGAACATATTTTGATGAGTTGCTTACCTATTTTTCATGGCGATGATTTTGATTCATGGTTAGGCAAAATGTGTGGGCAAATTAACTCTGTTAATCTTGAACTCTAGAAATTGATATATTATGGCCCTAACAAATTGCCTCTGGATGAGACTAGATGGTCTCATGAAGATGAACTGACAATCATGATAATGTTTTTGTTTTAAGATTATTAAAAGCTGTCGTGAAATCTGATATATATCCATTTGTTTCTTCATGTGAAACAGCGAAGGAAATCGTGGATGGATTGATCAAATCTCAAGAGATACAGCTGGAAGATCTGTGCCTCATGGGTGATGAGGTGAGTACATCAAGCATGGTAAGTTCAAAGGTAAACTCTGATTATAATGATGAAGATAAATTTAGTTATGAAAGATTGATGAATGCTTATGAAGAGCTGGTTAATAACTATAAGATGGTTAAGGCTAAAAATAAAAGATTGAAAAAGAAGGTTGAACAAAACAAATGCGATTCCTCTTGTAAAAAATGCTCACATTTAGAGGAATTGATTGAGGCTCATGTGTTTGATATTGAAATTCACAAAGATCAAATTTGCTCCTTAAGAAATGAAAACAAAGAGATGAAAGCAAAAGTAAATTCAATAGTCAATGATCAAACCTTGATAAATGAACTCATTCATGATGAAAAGCTTGCAAAAGAAAATGGGAAACTGAAGGAATTGAACACGGCCATTTCTGAAAGACTGTTGGCTCTAGAAATAGGAAAATCTGTGGCTGTAGATGAGTGTGAAAATGTGAATGAAATAAAATAAGAAGTAGAATACCTTAAGAATATCAATGCTGTGTTAAATGTCAGCCTTGCTACTTGTGAAGAAGAACTTGCTAATACTGAATTGCATATCACATCTCTAGAAAGTGAAATCCAGGACTTGCATAATTTATTGTCTAGATTTGTGAACGGCCAAAATAATCTGGAGAAAATCTTGGGGACCAAAGTGAATTTTCAACGGGAAGGTCTTGGGTATGAACCCACTAAAAAGAAAGCCTTTGGTCTGAAAACACAAACATCTTTTGTCCAGGCATCATGTTCCTCAAATATTTTAAATGCTTCTTAGGTTGAGAAACAAGATTCTAAAGGTCAGGCTCAACCTAGGAACAGTAGAATTGATGCTCACCCAGTCCAGCATGCAAAAAGAAAAATCCATAAATGTGATGTTAAGTAGAACTCGAACCAAAACTCAAAGCCGAAAATCAATTCTGCTTGTGCTAATGTAAATGCTAGAAAGCAAAATCATTCCGCACAAACACGTGTACCTAAAAGGAATGTCTCATGCTTTTATTGTGGTAAACATGGTCATATGATGGATGATTGCCTTGTTATGAAATCTGATGATCTGAAAGCAAGCAAAAATGAAATTGTTTCAAAAAGAAAAATGGGTGTTTCTTGTTTCAATTGTGGAAAGCATGGACACAAGATGCATGATTGTAACATCATGAAAAAGGATAGGTTTCATGCATACAGAAATGAAACTGTGTTTGGTAAACAAAGAAATTCTTCTGACCACTGTCATTCATGTGGAAATCTAAGACACCGTGTGTCACAGTGTTGGCAAGCAAATAGAAGAAGGAACTTCAATGTTAAAAATAATTACAATTTTACCAACCCACAGAAATTTCATGCCTATCCAGTTAAGAAGAATGCTAGGTCTTTTGTTAATTGTCACTACTGTGGCAATTTTGGGCATACCATGTATGACTATGCTATAATGAATTTTCATGATATGCATGCCCAAAGAATGTGGAGAGCACCCACTACAGATGCAACTAATCATCTGGGACCCAATAAAGTTTGGGCACTCAAAATTGTTGAATGAGAGCTTTGTTGCAGGGTTGTCTTGAGGCCAAGTGGAAGGCTTGGAAGATGATCGATGCTCAAGGCACAAGTATTGAAAATAAATTTCTAAGCTCTTTTTGAAAATCACAAACTTGTTTTAACCGAATCTCCATTAATGAAAATAAAAAAACTATTTTTGTTATTAGAATGCATTGCATCTTTCATGAATCACCATTGCATGATTGTATTTCATGAAACGGAATATTCATCCGTTTGATCATCATTGCATGACTACATGGTATATCAAATGGTGACTTGAGGAAGGGAAGGTCATTCCTATCTGAAATCTATCACCATGCATGAGAATGTGCCTCCGCCTCGTACCATGAGTCACTTGTTCATATAAGTCATAGGATGCATGTTTTTCTGTTAAAATATCATTTGTGTAATTCATGCACATTGTGAGGGGGAGCTGTTAGCTGGTTGATATGTGCTCAAGCTAAGGCTCATTTGTAAGAAAGATCATCTTGTGCTAATGTCTATCATGAAAATTGTTGGCCTATTCAAAGAATTGCATGCATTGTGTCTGCATAAACTCTCATGCACTGTCTTGCTCAAACTCAAAAAATCTGCGTCTCATATTAGAATTCATATCCATTCTCATGCATATACACTGTTGATGCAACTTGATATTTGCATGTGTGAGATTATGGAATGCACTTCTCAAAGTGCTGCTAAACTATAGGGATCCAAGGAAGCTTGGGTACCCAAGTCTGCAGTATGAGAACTTTGATTACAGGAGTGACTTGAGGGTCATGAAGAAATTGAGAAAAATAATGGATTCTCAAGGTCAAGGTAAGAAAACAAAAATTTGAAATACTAACCTTCGTGAGGTTAG
The DNA here is from genome assembly GCA_022559845.1 of Amorphophallus konjac. Taxonomy (NCBI): domain Eukaryota; kingdom Viridiplantae; phylum Streptophyta; class Magnoliopsida; order Alismatales; family Araceae; genus Amorphophallus; species Amorphophallus konjac. The sequence goes on along the minus strand of CM040129.1, from coordinate 108,258,422 downwards.
TGATTTTGGTGCTTGAAGGCCTCCGATATTATCTCCTAAACTAAGGTAATTCAACCTTTTGTTATGAAAATGAAATTTGATGCATTATCTTGTGGCAATGGGTGGTTTTATTTCATGACAGTTATTGCTTCTCAAAAACTTGAACTGTTGTTCCTCTACTCTGATGTGCCAAAAAATCTCCAAATGGTTATTTGAGCCATTCTTGAATGAAATTGCATGTGTGATATCACATTCGAGCTTAACTGCGTTTCTGGTATATCAAATCGTGTTAGTGGAAGAGTGGATCACGTCAACTTGGAAGCTTTCACCATGTGTGAGTCGGGTCTTTGGACCTCAAACTCTGTCTTGTACCAGAACTTGGAGAAATCAAATGGCTAACTTATGATTGGATAGTTTTTTCTTCTGAAGTGTCTTTAAAAAATCTGTTTGGCTTGTGGATGATTTTCTAAACTTTCGAAATACTATTGAAAAAGTTTTGAAAATAAAATGGGTTACATTACTCATTTTTGATCCTTTCTGCACCTCTGCTCATAAAGGTCATGTGATGGAAAATGCTTACTGTTCATCGTTCAAAACTGAATGCCCTCTTGTGAAATCTGACAAATGTTCTGAAAATCAAGCCTTGCCATCTTGCTTTTGCATTTTGCATTCCATTCTCATATAGTTATAGGTTGCATGCATTAGAATTCAATGTATTAGGTGCATTTAGATCATACAAATGAAAAATTGAAAACTTATAATTTGCATTCATGTTACGTCTTACACATTGCATTGCATTTAGGACATTCAAATAAAAATCTAAAATTTTACATCATATTACACATTTGCATATCATATATGCATATCATTAACATAGTGCATTTGAAAAATAAAGCTCACCGTGTGCCTTGTTACAGAGTTGGCATTTTTAGCATGCATATCTTTGGGGCCAACAATTCAAGAACTAAAATTGCATATCTTTTCATTTTGCATTGCATATTGCATAAACTCCCAATGTGTGCTTGCATGCTTATATATGTTATTCACCCCCATCCTTTGGAATTTGTATTACCTTATGCTTTCTTGATAAATAATGTTACATTTGAGTCATTATTGGAGTGTTTCATGTTATACACTCTGGGGGAGTTCATATTTCATAAGTGCATCTATTTAGGAGGAGTTGCACTATTATGTGTTCATGATACTTTTGGTATACATGCCGAATCAAATGCATACACATCTTGCACATAATGTGAAAATGAGTGTTAAACATAAGGATATAGGAATTTTCTTTCAACACTCTAGATATATTAAACTTGTTACATGTATGTTGAAGAGGCAGTTGAGGAAAAAGCTACCTACCTATCTTTGTTGGAAAAATAAGAAATAAAAATGAATGGCAGAGCAATGCTTGGTCTCACTAAGTAAATTAGATGCACGTCAACTGAGACGTGATGTGATTCATTTTTGAAAGGTGTTTGACTAAAGTACGTCTGTTCAGAATGAAATGAAATGGTTCAATATTCTGAGTAACCGGAGATTCTGGCAAGAGCTCCATGTGTCTCCTCGCATAAAAAGGAATTATTTAAACCTGATCATTCTTTGAAAAAATTTGAATTTATTAAAAAATTTGATGTTAAAATTTGATGAGGTAGAGCGTAGCCTCCAATACGCTGTTCTCATAAATTGAAATACAGCCTGTATAATCTCTCATTGTGTTATTTTGAAGATCTGAATATGCATATGGTTATAGTTGATCTTCATGTTATTCACTCACACTCTTGGTAATTTGATTTAATATGTATTCAGAAAATTGATTGATTACATTGACTATAGCATGATTCTCCTATGTGATTGCACAACCTCCTAGGTGCTATATATGAATATTCCGATTATCATGACACTCATGCACTTTTCTTATATCCATCTCATTCTTCAATTAGTAAGGGGGAGATATGTTGCATGTACATATACATGTATCTGTTTAGTTGCATTACATGCATATCATTATGTGTCCTCATTTGTTCGCATCTTGCTTCATGCATTTCACTTGAAAATTAAAAATCTGAAAATCTGAAAATCAAAGAAACTCATTTGTATGTGTTGAGACTCATGTTCCTTTTCAAAAGAAAAATTAAAAAATATTAAAAACCAATGAAATTTAAAAAAATGAATGGACTTCAAATGCTTTATACTTGCTCAATGATTTTTAGGCATTGAATGGCATCAGATTTGTTAACACTTGCTGTATTGGATGTTGTGTGCCCTGGTTTTGATGATAATAAATCACAAATCATTAGTAGATGTTTGAAAAATATCTTACCTAATTTGGCTGATGAATTGATTAAACAAGTGCAGAAGAATCTCACTAAAAGTTATCTCGACACATCCTACTCATGTCTTGACACATATCGAAGAATTCAAGCTGAAGCCATTCTGCCTAAGTATCTGCATTCATCGATGTCTCGACACACTGAGTGTAAAGTGTCGACACATCATCGTTCAACCAGAACATGCTTGAAACCGGCAGAAGCTGTGTACAAGGCCTTTTAAAGGGATGTCTTGACACACTACAAGGAAAGTGTCGACACACTACGTTCGTCCAGAACGGATCTGGATCCTACGGGAGCTGATTTCAAGATCCGAACTTAATCCGGAGGATCTGTTTGCTCTGGAAAAAGCCGTCTGTTTGCGATGGTGTCAGAAGACCGTGTTTGGGCAGAGATATTTTCTGAAGAAAATCGTACCTTTGTACAAATGGTCTCCTACCTACCAACATTCCTACAAACTTGTCAAGAAGATAGTCAACTGTGCAAGTGGAAGAAGATCTAATAATGTGGATGTGACATTCTGGGTGGTGCTTGAAAAGTGGACAATGTTGGTGTCCTCCTAGGACACCAATATAGATAAAGAGCATGTGCTCCTGTTCGTATTGGTGAGCACAGGTGGGCACAGGTTAGTGAAGAAGAAGTGCTGAGGAGAAAAGGAAGAAGAAGAAGACTTGCTGGGCAATCTACTCTTCATCCTGATGCTGCCGGCGTGAGTGAACCTAGATGAGGACATTTTTCCTCTTCCTCACGATGAAAAGAAATCTTCAGAGGCTGCTATAAACATTCAACAAGAAGAGGAAAACCAAGGCTCTCTCAAGCTCATTCCCAGACAGGAGACTTCTTAGTCATAGAGCTTTCATTACTATACTATGTATGGCAATTTCATCATTTGTTTGCTTTTCTTCTAAATAAACTTCTCATCATTAGATCCCTACCTGCGTGTAGGAAGACAGAAGGCATGGTCGCCTATCTGTGTGGTCTGGGGTGTGATCCCACAAGCTGTGCGACAGCAGAGTGTGAGAGTGTATCTCTCTGTTAGAAGCTGTGAATCTACGGTTGTGCTCTGGTACTAGAGAAGCCTCACTGTGTTGTGTGAGGGGTGGACGTAGGTCTCTAGATTGAGACTGAACCACCTTAAAGATCTTGTCTTGTGGGTTGTCTTCTCTATTGTTCTAACGATAGAAACTTGATAAGACCGCTTCCAGGAGTTCTATGTGCGTCATATCTTTTAGTTTATAACTATTATCTGTCTCTTTATCCGCTGTGTTTGTCGTAGTTTTTATTTCCGCAATGAAGGGCAAAGAAAAGGGGCTGATCTATTCACCCCTCCCCTCTAGATCTGCCTATCACCACTCAACACGTGGTATCAGAGCTAGTCTCTCTGAATGTGGTCTAACGACCTTGAGAGAACAGGTGATATGGCTTCTAAAGGTCCTATGGCTGAAGGATATTCTGTAAATAGGCCTCCCTTTTTCATTGGGCTAAACTATCCTTACTGGAAAAATCGCATGCAGGTCTTCATTAGGGCCCAGGATCATGAAGTCTGGCGAGTGATCAGCAAGGGACCATTTGAGCTGCCTCCTGATGAAGATACATGGACTAAAGAACAAATCAGGCAATCAACTCTAAACTTGGGTGCCAAGCATATCGTGCAGTGCTCCCTTCATCCGACTGAATACTCAAGGGTGTCAACTTGCAAAACTCCAAAAGAAATGTGGGATCGCCTTAAGGTAATATATGAAGGGACACAGCAGGTACGTTCAACCAAAGCTAATATGTTGGTATCTGAATATGAGAAGTTCAGAATGAAACCTGATGAGTCCATTTCGAACATGTATACTAGGCTAACCTCGCTCACTAATGGCTTGACTGAGCTAGGTAAGACATATATTGAGCAGGAGATAGTAAGAAAGATACTCAGATCACTAACTCTTGTCTGGCATACAAAGGCCATGGTGGTTGAAGAACCAAATGATCTAACCACCATCAAAGTAGAAGAACTCATAGGGTCCCTGATGACCTATGAGATGAATCTGAAGAACAAAGAAGCTGAAGTGAGTAAAAAGAAGCCTTTGGCTCTTAAAGCTGGACCAAGCACCCAGGACCTATCTGAAGATGAGCATTCAAACAGCAACACTGAGGAAGATGAAGTTGCCCTATTGACAAGAAAGTTCAGAAATTTTTTAAGAAAGGAAGGTACAGGCTTCACTAAGAAGAAGCCCCAGGTATGAAGAGGTTTCAGGCCAAGACCTGAAAATGCTAAAAAATCTGAAAAGCTTGTATGTTACTCTTGCAGGAAACCAGGACACATCAAGTCTGAATGTCCTGAAGAAGCTAAGAAAGCTATGCCCAGGTGGAAGAACAAGAAGAAGCAGGCCATGGTGTGCACTTGGAGTGATGATGAAGAAGAAGAAACTGAAGACAACTCCTCTGAAGAAGAAAATGATGATCACTACCAAATCGCCAAAGGAGAAAATGACAGTGAGGTTAGCTCTCCCTTTGAGCATTTCTCCACTGACGATTGGGAAGAAGCTTACTTTGAACAAATGAATAAATATGAAGTATACAAAAAAGAAAATAAAACCTTAAAAAAGAAGGTTGAATTATGTGGGCATGACAAAGTTCTCAATGAAAACATAATCCTTCTAGAAATTGAAATTGAAGATTTAATAAAAATGAATGAAAATCTTGAAGAAGGAAGAAAAGAAATGAGAGATTTGGAAGATGAAAAATGCAAAGCTATGCAAAGGACAACAATCTGTGTAATGAAAATGTTGAAGCTTTTAAACATGTCAACTCTCAACTATTGAAAGAAAATGAGATACTTCTAAAGGACATAGCAGATAAACAAACCTCTCTTGAAAAATTTGTTGCATTTGAGTCATTATTGGAGTGTTTCATGTTATACACTATGGGGGAGTTCATATTTCATAAGTGCATCTATTTAGGGGGAGTTGCACTGTTATGTGTTCATGATACTTTCGGTATACATGCCGAATCAAATGCATACACATCTTGCACATAATGTGAAAATGAGTGTTAAACATAAGGATATAGGAATTTTCTTTCAACACTCTAGAGATATTAAACTTGCTGCATGTATGTTGAAGAGGCAGTTGAGGAAAAAGCTACCTACCTATCTTTGTTGGGAAAATCTGTAATGAAAATGAATGGCAGAGCAATGCTTGTTAGGGTGCTAGGCCCGGATACAGAGGGGGGGTGAATGTATCCCTCTAGAAAATATAGCCCAAATTAAAACTCTAAAGCTCAGATATGCGGAATAAGGACTAATGAGCTTTCCAAAATGAAATGATAAGGCAACGAATGAACAAACAGTTGGACTGCACCAATGCAGCCACCTGATCAATCAGAAACGAAGGCAGAGCTGAACAACCCAAACACACTTAGTAGAATATAATGCTCAAAAATTAACTCTCTAGATAATGCAACTATCCAAGCATGCACAACCTGTGAATGGAAGGTAGAAGATATGGAGCTAACGCAAGGCAAACCACTGCACAAATAATTTGAAGGTGGTTAGGTCCTCCAGACCTACATCCACCCCTCACTCCCAACCAGAGTGAGGCTTCACTAGCCAATGCTAGAACCAAGCAGACTTAGTCTGCGAACAGTTGCTGCCACACAGCTTGACCAGGGGAACAGCCTCCCCTCTTCCTCCCAACCGGAGGGACACCCAAGTGACTCCCAGCCACTTGGAAACCAGAGACCGAAGTCTCTCTTCCTCGAGACCGGAGGGACCCCTAGACTTGCTACCCACAAGCCCAGAACCGGAGACAAGTCTCCCTTCTCCTGAATCCACAGGAGGAACCCACAAGTAGCTCCCAGCTACTTGCAACCGGAGATTAGATCTCCCTTCTCCTGACCCACCAAGAGGAGCCCGACCTCAGACCAGAGGATCGGAAGAACAAGAATAACCAAATGAAAAAGGAAAAAATAAGAAAGGAAAAATACACAGCGATCAGAAAGCTGTAAATAAGGATAATACAGATGTGGCTCGCTTGGAGCTGACTGGCCTGGATTTGATCCACGGTCCAGTAGACAGATCTTCAGGTACGCTTTTTCTCCACGAACTCTCTCTCTCTCTCTCTATCTCTCTTTCTTTCTCTTCTGCTCTCCTTTTCTCTCACGCTGTTCTCTCCTTCTTCTCTTCAACTCTTTTTCTTCTTGCTGGCTCACTCTTCTTCTATTTCTTCTTCTTCTCTTTCTCTTCTTCTTTTCTTTTTCTGGATCGAAGGGCTTTCTGCTCTTCAGGCTTCTTCTTCGATCAGCCTCTATCTGAAGACGAAGGCTCCCTTTTATAAGCAGCAGTAGCAGGCACACTAGGCGCGTATGGCTTCCACATTTCCTGCCCTAAAAATTCGGACCACGTGGCAGCATCCTGGTATCTCGTCCATCCTTGGATCACGAGCCAGGCACCTCAGATCACGTGCCCTTCATTAGTACGCTCAGCAACTGGAGTTGAGGTGGCGTCAACTCACTTGCTCCAAAGGGTTGACGCAGCCTTGAAGGACATTCTACAGCAAATCTCAAGTCTGCTGCGTTGACTCCATCAGCCTGCTGCGTTGACGCATCGGGATCTAGTGATCAAGTCTTCAACAGATAGTCGTGCTGCGTCGACGCTCTCAGCATGCTGCGTTGACGCATTGGTGTTCCAGCATCTGAACTTAGATGGCTTCAGCCCTCTCACGTTTCGTGTGGAGTGCGTTGACGCATTGTACAACTGCGTCCACCCTCTGGTCACCTTGTCGATCCATGAACCTGCTGCGTCGACGCCACTTGATGAATGCGTTGATGCACCAGAGTAATCCAGTAAGCCATTGGCTCTTCCTTTGTAACTGCTGTGTCGATGTTGCTCTATTTTGGCGTTGACGCAGTGAAATAACTCGTGAGGGTCTCTGCTTCGTCGAGTTAACATTGTGGATATCAGTAAAGGCTTCTTCAACTGATGCGTGGACGCTTTAAGCTCCCAGCGTCGACCCTGTTCCCTTCAGCAACAAGAATGAAGTCATAAGATTTAAGTATGTACATTGCAGTGTATATACTTCGTTGTATAGACTTGTAAAGGTGAATGCAACGTACAGACTTGCCTAATGTATGGACTTCATGTAATGCAAACGAATGTGAAGACTTTGGTGTATAGACGTTAGAAGTCTTGAAGCCAATGTATGGACTTGAGCAAGCTAAAGGGCTGTACAGACATCGAAGACAAGGGCCGATGTATAGACTTGCCAAACAGTCCAGTGTATATACTTTATGAGCCTGAGGCACAGTATGGACTTCAACTCTGCATATCGAATGTATGGACTTCAAGTAACACTGTGGATGTACAGACTTCATGGAGCGAATCGATGTGTAGACTTGAAGCTCCTGAAGCAATGTACAGACTTTGCATCAGTTGGCGAGTCAATGTACAGACTTAATGTGTAGCTGAAGCCTTGAACGTAGGAATAGGCTGGAGTGTATAGACTTCAGGCTTCAGAACCGAATGCTAAGACTTCGCCTAAGAAACGTAGGGAAAGTCCCCAGTGTATGGACTTTGCCTTGAACGAAGGTAGGTGATGAGTGTATAGACTTTCACTATGTGTAGTCTTGAATATGTGAAAGCTACAGTGAAAGAGTGTATACACTTGATAGATCAAGGGCAATTCGGATGTACAGACTCTGAGGTTCAAAGCCAACGGCTGTACAGACTTAGAATGTGTATAGAGTGTATAGACTTGAAAGTCTGAAGGCGATGTGCATACTTGCTGAGTTGACGCTGCAGCCCAATGAGTTGACGCTGCAACGTATATACTTTACGTTCAACTGATGATGTGTAGACTTGAAGTTATACTAACCAGACAATCAGTGTTCTGATGGGTCGACGCATCAGCAAGAGTGGGTCGACCCACTACTGTTCATACTAACTAAGCAGAGTGTAGCAATGAATGCTTTATTCATCAGTTAACATGACTGAACATCAAATATGTTAAACTAAACTGAGCAGCAAGATGACTGAACATTTGATAGACTGAGTTATGATCAGAAAATAACTGAGTAACAGCATGATGACTCACACAGCAGGATGACTCATAGTGATTAACTCACATCAAAAACCAATCATCAAAACCATCATCAAAACCACAGGGGCACAACAATGCTTGGTCTCACTAAGTAAATTAGATGCACGTCAACTGAGACATGATGTGATTCATTTTTGAAAGATGTTTGACTAAAGTACGTCTGTTCAGAATGAAATGAAATGGTTCAATATTCTGAGTAACCGAGGATTCTGGCATGAGCTCCATGTGTCTCCTCGCGTAAAAATGAATTATTTAAACCTGATCATTCCTTGAAAAATTTTAAATTTATTAAAAAATTTGATGTTAAAATTTGATGAGGTAGAGCGTAGCCTCCAATACGCTATTCTCAAAAATTGAAATGCAGTCTGTATAATCTCTCATTGTGTTATTTTGAAGATCTGAATATGCATATGGTTATAGTTGATTTTCATGTTATTCACTCACACTCTTGGTAATTTGATTTAATATGTATTCAGAAAATTGATTGATTGCATTGACTATAGCATGATTCTCTTATGTGATTGCACAACGTCCTAAGTGCTATATATGAATATTTCGGTTATCATGACACTCATGCACTTTTCTTATATCCATCTCATTCTTCAATTAGTAAGGGGGAGATATGTTGCATGTACATATACATGTATCTGTTTGGTTGCATTACATGCATATCATATGTGTCCTCATTTGTTCGCATCTTGCTTCATGCATTTCACTTGAAAATTAAAAATCAGAAAATCTGAAAATCAAAGAAACTCATTTGTATGTGTTGAGACTCATGTTCCTTTTCAAAAGAAAAATTAAAAAAAAAATAAAAACCAATGAAATTTAAAAAAATGAATGGACTTCAAATGCTTTATACTTGCTCAATGGTTTTTAGGCATTGAATGGCATCAGATTTGTTAACACTTGCTGTATTGGACGTTGTGTGCCCTGGTTTTGATGATAATAAATCACAAATCATTAGTAGATGTTTGAAAAATATCTGACTTAATTTGGCTGATGAATTGATTAAACAAGTGCAGAAGAATCTCACTAAAAGTTGTCTCGACACATCCTACTCATGTCTCGACACATATCGAAGAATTAAAGCTGAAGCCGTTCTGCCTAAGTATCTGCATTCACCTATGTCTCGACACACTGAGTGTAAAGTGTCGACACATCATTGTTCAACCAGAACATGCTTGACACCGGCAGAAGCTGTGTACAAGGCCTTTTAATGGGATGTCTCGACACACTGCAAGGAAAGTGTCGACACACTACGTTCGTCCAGAACGGATCTGGATCCTCCGGGAGCTGATTTCAAGATCCAGAACTTAATCCAGAGGATCCGTTTGCTATGAAAAAGCCGTCTGTTTGCGATGGTGTCAAAAGACCGTGTTTTGGCAGAGATATTTTCTGAAGAAAATCGTACCTTTGCACAAGTAGTCTCCTACCTACCCACATTCCTGCAAACTTGTCAAGAAGATAGTCAACTGTACAAGTGGAAGCAGATCTAATAATGTCGATGTGACATTCTGGGTGTTGCTTGAAATGTGGACAACGTTGGTGTCGTCCTAGGACACCAATATTGATAAAGAGCATGTGCACACGTTCGTATTGGTGAGCACAGGTGAGCACAGGTGAGCGAAGAAGAAGTGCTGAGGATAAAAGGAAGAAGAAGAAGACTTGCTGGGTAAGCTACTCTTCATCCTGATGCTGTCGGCGTGAGTGAACCTAGATGAGGACATTTTTCCTCTTCCTCACGATGAAAAGAAATCTTCAGAGGCTGCTATGAAGATTCAACAAGAAGAGGAAAACCAAGGCTCTCTCAAGCTCATTCCCAGACAGGAGACTTCTTAGTCATAGAGCTTTCATTACTATACTATGTCTGGCCATTTCATCTTTTGTTTGTATTTCTTCTAAATAAGCTTCTCATCATTAGATCCCTACCTGCATGTAGGAAGACAGAAGGCGTGGTCGCCTATCTGTGTGGTCTGGGGTGTGATCCCACAAGCTGTGCGACAGTGGAGTGTGAGAGTGTATCTCTCTGTTAGAAGCTGTGAATCAGCGGTTGTGCTCTAGCACTAGTGAAGCCTCACTGTGTTGTGTGAGGGGTGGACGTAGGTCTCTAGATTGAGACAGAACCACCTTAAAGATCTTGTCTTGTGGTTTGTCTTCTCTCTTGTTCCAATGATAGAAACTTGATAGGACCGCTTCCAGGAATTCTGTGTGCGTCATATCTTTTAGTTTATAACTATTATCTATCTCTTTATCCGCTGTGTTTGTCATAGTTTTTATTTCCGCAACGAAGGGCAAAGAAAAGGGGCTGATCTATTCACCCCTCCCCTCTAGATCTGCCTATCACCACTCAACACGTGGTATCAGAGCTAGTCTCTTGAATGTGGTCTAACGACCTTGAGAGAACTGGTGATATGGGTTCTAAAGGTCCTATGGCTGAAGGACATTCTGTAAATAGGCATCCCTTTTTCATTGGGATAAACTATCCTTACTAGAAAAACTGCATGCAGGTCTTCATTAGGGCCCAGGATCATGAAGTCTGGCGAGTGATCAGCAAGGGACCATTTGAGCTGCCTCCTGATGAAGATACAGGGACTAAAGAAAAAATCAGGCAATCAACTCTAAACTGGGGTGCCAAGCATATCGTGCAGTGCTCCCTTCATCCGACTGAATACTCAAGGGTGTCAACTTGCAAAACTGCAAAAGAAATGTGGGATCGCCTTGAGGTAATATATGAAGGGACACAGCAGGTACGTGCAACCAAAGCTAATATGTTGGTATCTAAATATGAGAAGTTCAGAATGAAACCTGATGAGTCCATTTCGAACATGTATGCTAGGCTAACCTCGCTCACTAATGGCTTGACTGAGCTAGGTAAGACATATATTGAGCAGGAGATAGTAAGAAAGATACTCAGATCACTAACTCCTGTCTGGCATACAAAGGCCATGGTGGTTGAAGAACCAAATGATCTAACCACAATCAAAGTAGAAGAACTCATAGGGTCCCTGATGACCTATGAGATGAATCTGAAGAACAAAGAAGCTGAAGTGAGTAAAAAGAAGCCTTTGGCTCTTAAAGCTGGACCAAGCACCCAGGACCTATCTGAAGATGAGCATTCAAACAGCAACACTGAGGAAGATAAAGTTGCCCTATTGACAAGAAAGTTTAGAAATTTTTTAAGAAAGGAAGGTACAAGCTTCATTAAGAAGAAGCCCTAGGTAAGAAGAGGTTTCAGGCCAAGACCTAAAAATGCTAAAAAATCTGAAAAGCTTGTATGTTACTCTTGCAGGAAACCAGGACACATCAAGTATGAATGTCCTGAAGAAGCTAAGAAAGCTATGCCCAGGTGGAAGAATAAGAAGAAGCAGGCCATGGTGTGCACTTGGAGTGATGATGAAGAAGAAGAAACTGAAGACAACTCCCCTGAAGAAGAAAAAGATGATCTCTGCCTAATGGCCAAAGGAGAAAATGACAGCGAGGTGAGCTCTCCCTTTGAGCATTTCTCCACTGACGATTGGGAAGAAGCTTACTTTGAACTAATGAACAAATATGAAGTATACAGAAAAGAAAACAAAACCTTAAAAAAGAAGGTTGAATCCTGTGGGCATGACAAAGCTCTCAATGAAAACATAATCCTTCTAGAAATTGAAATTGAAGATTTAATAAAAATGAATGAAAATCTTGAAGAAGGAAGAAAAGAAATGAGAGATTTGGAAGATGAAAATGAAAAGCTAAGAGATAAACTTGATGAATTGAAAATAAAAATGCAAAGCTATGCAAAGGACAACAATCTGTGTAATGAAAATGTTGAAGCTTTTAAACAGGTCAACTCTCAACTGTTGAAAGAAAATGAGATACTTCAAAAGGACCTAGCAGATAAATAAACCTCTCTTGAAAAATTTGTTGATGGGAGTGAAAACTTGAATGGCCTGCTAGGAACGAAAATTAACTTCAACAGAGAAGGGCTAGGATATGAGCCTACCAAAAAGAAAACATTTGGGCTAAAAATCACCACTTTTGTCTCATCTTCCGAAGCATCTACCTCCAAATCAACACACCAAGAAAACATTGAAAACAAAGGAAAAGAGAAGATAGGAGATCCAATTAACAAAATTTTCCAACAACCCAAAAAGGTTCACAAACAACCTCAAATAGGTTGACAACCATCCAAGCCTCAGCCTGCACATCACAGAGGAGTAGACAACTATAATGTTAGAACAGGTCGGGACACTCCATGGAATAGGTCGACACCCACCAGGTCAAATGCCCAACAAGATCTGAGGTTTGCACCAACAGGTCGACAGTTTCCTTACAGGAGGTCGACACATCCACCATCTAGAAATAGTTATAGACGGACTGAACAGTGGACAGGTCGAGACTTTGCCTTCTACAGATCGACACCTCCATGGGTAAGGAACAATAATGCTCCCTATGGTCATAGGTTCACTCAACCCCAACGACCTAGGCAATATGACACTTCCTACCTATCTAGACCAACAAACTGGAACAGATGGACCAATCAACAGTCCTTTTTCACCACTTCCAAAACTCACAAAGTCCAAAAGACTAAAGAGAAGAAAAATCAGAACTCCCAACAAAGCAAAGATGCTAAGAAAGTTTGGATTTCGAAGTCCATTTTATCCTGCTTTGCAGAAATGAAGAAACTATTGGGACCCAACTGTCCTTGGGTTCCAAACATTGTCACTTAATTCCTTGTGCAGGAGTGTCTTGCAGCCGTGCACAACCGTTGGTATCTTGATAGTGGCTGCTCAAGACACATGACTGGAGATAAAACCAAATTCTGTCTCCTGGTTGAAAAGGAAGCTGGACATGTCACATTTGGAGGAAACAATAAAGGAAAACTCATTGGTTCAGGTAAAGTTGGTAAGAACCCCTCCAACTCAATTGATAATGTATTACTTGTTGATGGTCAGAAGTACAACTTGCTGAGCATTAGTCAACTATGTGATAAAGGTCATACTGTAGTTTTTGACTCTAATGAATGTAAAATCTTGCAACCAAATTCAAAGGAAACCATGTTTTCCAGAAAAAGAGTCAATAACATGTACATGATTGACTTAGATGACCCTGCTCACATAAATCTTTGTCTTGCTGCATCAAAATCTGAATTAGCCTGCTTGTGGCATCGCAGACTAGGACATGTTAGTTACAATACTCTTCATAAATTGGTAAAGCATTCAATTGTCAAAGGTCTGCCTGAAATCAAATTCAAACTGAACAGTAAGATTTATGATGCATGTGCTCAAGGAAAACAGACTAGAAAGTCATTCAAGGGCAGAACTGAAAACTCATCATCTAACACTTGAACTAATCCATATGGACTTATTTGGCCCAACCAAAACAGCTAGCTTAAGTGGTAAAAGATATGGTTATGTCTTGGTGGATGATTTTACTCGATTCACTTGGGTATTTTATCTTGTACACAAAAATAATACCTTTGATGAGTTTCAAGCACTATATATGCAAGTGAAGCAAGATGGTAAGTTTAAAATTTCCAACATTATTTCAGATCATGGTGGTGAATTCAACAATGCTGACTTTGAAAAGTTATGTAAGACTGAAGGAATCATTCAGAAGTTTTCATCACCACGAACTCCTGAGCAAAATGGGGTAGTTGAGAGGAAGAACAGAACTCTCATAGAAATGGCACGCACAATGCTTGCTGAAAGGCATCTACCTAGGGGATTTTGGGCTGAAGCGGTAAACACTGCATGCTATATCATCAATCGGTCTATGGTAAGACCCCTCACCAAAATTACACCATATGAGCTGCTGAAAGGTAAAAAGCCATCTCTCTTTCACATGAAGGTGTTTGGGTCAAAGTGTTTTGTTCATAACAATGACAAAAGAGTTCTGGATAAGTTTGAGCCCAAGAGTGAAGAAGGAATATTCCTTTGGTACTCTAACAAGTCTAGAGCTTATAGAGTCTACAATGTTAGGACACTTTGTGTAGAAGAATCTCCTCACATTACTTTTGATGAGATTGATCATAACAACCCTTGCAGGGAAGATGATGATGGAGAATTTCTAAACATAAGAGGAAGAGAGGAACTTCCACAAGAAGAAATCCAAGCAAATGAGGACCAAGGAGAACCACGTAATACTCCAGTCACCGAAGCAGATGAAGGTAATGCTCAACCTGATCTAAGAGTGTTAAAAGATCATCTATTGGAAAATATTTTAGGTAATCTACATGACCAAACCAAAACTAGGTCTCATTTCAAAATTGTGGATGAAATTGAACAACTTGCTCTTGTGTCTCAAATTTAACCCAAAAATATTGTAGAGGCCCTAAAAGATGAAAACTGGATCAATTCCATGCATGATGAGTTAAACTAGTTTGAAAGAAATAAAGTATGGCATCTTGTTCCAAGGCCTAAAGAAAAATCTGTCATAGGAACAAAATGGGTGTTCAGCAATAAGCTAAGTGAAGATGGAAAGATAGTAAGAAACAAATCTAGATTGGTGGCTCAAGGGTATAATCAAGAATTTGGCATAGATTATGAAGAATCTTTTACTCCTGTTGCTAGACTTGAGGCCATTAGAATTTTGCTAGCATTTACATGTTCTCATAAGATCAAACTGTAGCAAATGGATGTTAAGAGTGCTTTTCTTAATAGTCTTATTAAAGAAGAAGTCTATGTAGAGCAACCCCCCAGTTTTGAATGCACTTATTTCAAAGATCATGTTTATAAGTTGGACAGGGCCTTGTATGGCTTGAAGCAGGCACCTAGAGCTTGGTACGACATGCTAAGTTCATATCTCACCGAACAAGGGTATTCAAGAGGTAATGTAGATCAGACACTATTCACCAAGAAACAAGGTAAAGATATCTTGATAGTTCAAATTTATGTGGATGACATAGTGTTTGGGTCCACTAAACCTCAAATGTGTGAGGAGTTTGCTAAACTCATGACCAATGAATTTGAAATGAGTCTAATGGGTGAGCTTCAATTCTTTCTTGGCCTGCAGATTAGTCAAAGCCATGAAGGCTGTTTTATCAACCAAGCCAAGTATGTGAAGGAGTTGTTGAAAAAGTTTGATCTGACCAACTGTAAGCCCTTGGGAACTCCAATGGGGACTGCCACTTCACTGGATGCAGATGACCAAGGTACTCTTGTAGATGCAAAAAGATACAGAGGTATGATTGGATCATTGCTTTATCTAACTGTATCTAGACCAGACATTCAATTTAGTGTTTGCCTATGTGCTAGATTTCAGTCTCGTCCTAGAGAGTCTCACTTGACCGCTGTCAAGCGTATCTTTAGATACCTTGCTGGCACTCAAGAATTGGGACTATGGTATCCTGCATCCTGTGAACTTTCACTTATTTCATATTCTGATGCAGATTATGTTGTGCCCCTTGTGCCTTGATGATACAATGATGTTTTGATGATAGCAACATTAGTGTCATCACTTGGTTAATCTTCAATTGAGAGCTTGATCTGTATGCCTTATGCCTTGATGATGTTTTAGCTGATGTGCATAAATTGTTTTGTGCATGATTTAAGGTCTGTGCATAGCATCGGTGCATTGCTTCTTTGCTGATATGTTTATGCTGTAGTCCATTGTGCATGTGTGCATGTCTGCACATTCCTTAGTGGCTAATCTGTACAACCTCCGGTTGATTCATTCGATCAAGTCTATACAGCCAGAGCCAGTGTTCTTCATGCATATATAGTCTGTACATCGCCCTAGATTGCATTATCAAGTCTATACATTCTTTAGCTCAGTTCGCAGTTGAGTCTGAAGTCTGTACAGCCTATGTTCTTCATGCATACTCAGTCAAGTCTATACATCGGTCAAGTCTATACATTGGCTGCTGCATGCTCACTAAGTCCATACACTCGCAAGTCTGCACACTCCTTGGTAGCAAGACTGCACATTGTCTGGTTGCATGCACGCATAGTCTACACATTACCTGCTATTGTGTTCATGCATCATCTGAGCAAAGTCTATACATTGTCTTGTTTTATGTACATCATTTACACTCCACACGACATGAAGTCGGTGCAGCCTTATTTTGCATGCATAAGTCAAAGTCTATACATTGCATGCACGCACACACAATGTCTATACATTGCATGAACACACACACAAGTCTATACATCCGCTTGCCATGCTTCATGTAGCGTCTCATGCAAGTATGTACATTGTCTCGCACACACACACAAAGTCTACGCACCAGCAAGTCTGTACATCATTGTTGCATGCATCATTCAAAGTCTATACAGCCTGTGTCATCGTTCATGCACCGTCTCACTTAGCGTCTTTGTGTATGCATCATTCAAAGTCTGTACAGCCTGTGTCATCGTTCATGCACCGTCTCACTTAGCGTCTCTGTGCAGTCAAGTCTATACCTTGCATCATGTCTAAAGTCTGTACAGCCAATGCATTTCATGTCTCGTGAACATCCGACTCATTTAGCGTCTCATGGTGTGTCTCACATAGCGCTTCAAGTCTGTATAGGGTAAGTCCGTGCATCCTGTTTTAATGTACTCTGCTGATATGTTTATGCTGTAGTTCAGCAAGTCTGTACATCGTCAGCACTCTTCAAATGGCATAGTCCATGCATTCATCGCAAGTCTGCACATTGCTTGTAGACTGCACAAAGTCTGCACATTCCTTGTTGTTATGTCCGTGCGTCATGTTAGCAAGTCTGCACATTGTTGCACGCTAAGTCTGCACACTAATAGCATGTCAGTGCATTCATCTTTCAATGTGCATACTTCACATTATGCATAATGCAAACTGCTTCACAAGCACCAAAGTCTATACACTCTTTATGTCTGCATCACATGCACTCAAAGGCTGTATACTTGTGAATGTAATGTATGTACATTCATTCTCATTGTACACACTTTCTCTTATATGCATACTACATCTAGTGCATCAAGTCTGTACAGGCCATGACTCATTTAACGTACAGACTCGATGCATTTAGTTCTTCATATCAGTTAAGTCTCTACTGATAACAATATGTTATTACAGAGCTGCTGCTCGAGGAGGTTAATGATGCACGTGATCCAAGAATAGAAGATGGCCCTGATCGTGACACGTGGAACCACTGTGCTGAAATGCTGTCACGTGGACTGAGGCCTCTGGGCGGGAATCATGGAGACCACACGCCCTATCTGTACTGCTGCTATATAAAGAGGACTTCTCCATCTGGAGAAGACTGATCGAAGCTGTGAGAGCTGAAGCAGAAGAGTAGAAGCAGTGAGTGCCTGCACGATCCAGAAGAAGAGGAAGATAAAGAAATAGAGT